>OY744540.1:40695274-41395274 GCA_963556195.1 Sepiola atlantica
GAATAATTAGTAGTGAAAGAGAGAGGGAGGGGGTAATAATGACAGAATAAGTAATGAAAATGGAGAGACCATAGAATGTGCAGACACGGACTTGGAATTGGTGTAATATTCCACCGACTAGTATTTCAAATCAATCCTACTCAAAATATCAATTTACTCTATATCAGACTTTGTCCCAAACTTACATTATACATGGATGTGAGTAACTAATGGCAGTAGAAGCTGAAATCGAGATGTATTTCTCAATATGCCGCCCCCACTCCCGTGTGTGTGTGTGTGTAGACATGGCAGTACAAAAAACAACTTTTTTCCTAAACAACTCCAATAACTTTCAATTAAGAGAAAGACACAGGAAGTCATTCTTTAATGAAACAAAAGTCATCTAACTCCCTTACCCTCATCAAGAATTGCTTGAAGCCTGCATTGCAAAATTAACTTTTTCAGTGTTCAGAGAGAACTGTCATAAGAAGGAAAATCAGCTTTATCTTATTAAAAAAAAAACGGATTTTGATTAAAAAGCTAAGAACTTAGATCTATGAGAGGCTCTAACAAGTTAAGCAGAAATCCGCTTTTTCTGGATTCTGAGAACTCACATCCCTGATTATATAGCGACGTCTAATCAAAATCTCTTGATGTATTTCTTTTTTTATTGAAGGAGTGTAATAAATATTTAAGCAAAATATATAATTTATAAAAAAATAGTTTAATAGCCTCTTCATTGTGAGAAGCAATACATACATTATGTATGTATGCGTGTGTGTGGTTCAGCAACATTTATTCATTCACGCAGATTGCGACAAAATAATGGTGTTGGTTAAGAAATCTTCATATACAGAGTGGTTTGGCAGAAGAAAGAAAACAACCAGGAGAATCGAGAGACCGAGGGAAATCGATAATTGGTTGATCGGACACATGTAATTAACACCTGGCTGAAACTAATTCTGTGTTAGATTCTCTGATAGAAGCTTGAGAATAAATACTTTTTTTTTTTACTCATATTCACCCCAAACAAGGCACATTGTAACTTGGACGTAAGGGGCTACTATTAGGGACCATGCCTACAGGGACACTCTAAATAGGAATAGAGCAGCGAGATGTCTATTCGCATTAGATTTAAATTTCTGCATGTTAGTATAGTCAGGTAAACAGGGAGGGAATTCCAAAGTCTAGCAGTCCCAGGGAAGAAACTATTAGAGTAGAAAGCTTTCCGGCATCTGGGGACCTCTACAGTGAAGGGGTGAGATTTTGCTGCTTGTCGAGTTAGTCGGGGTATTTACGTCAAGGGGGCACAAATGCCATGAGTTCGTCAGAGTACATTCCATTAAAATACTTGTAAAACAAGAACAGGGATGCAACATTGCGGCGATGTGACAGGGGTTGGAGCTTGGTTGACAGTGCGGGCCCTATTAGAGTGGAGACTCTTTTTTGAACCCTGTCTAATAGAGAGAGAGACTAGTGGTTGGTGCACCAGCCCAGATGTGAAAACAATACTCCATACATGGGTGAATGGTGGCTTTGTAGAAATATAGGATACTGGTAGGTGTGAGTGAGTAGCTTTCTAGCACGGTAGAGGGAGCGCATCTTCTTTGCAGCAGACTTGGCAATGTTTTCTATGTATTTGTTCCGTTCCAATTCCTGTTGCCTGTGAATGTCAGGTTTGAATGATGAACAGAGTGAGGCAGAGTGTTATTAGCCATGCCAATCGGTGGTTGAGAAGGTTTTTTGTAATTGTTAATTGGCAATGTCTTCTATGTATTTGTTCCAATTCATGTTGCCTGTGAATGTAAGGCCAAGGAGTTTGAACGTTGGACTCTCAGGTAGGGTGTTATTTGCCATGGCAATCGGTGGCCGAAGAGGTTTCTTGTAGTTGTTGACGGAGAGGAGCTTTGTCTTAGTAGCATTAAATGTCACCATCCATTTACGTCCCCAGTTCACTACAGACCGGAGGCCATTTTCTTAAATTTCAGACATTGGCTTGGATATGTGTACATTCATTTTTCCCACATGACTGGTATAGAGTGTGGTGTCATCAGCAAATATACCCGTCTCTGACACAATTTCATCAGGAAGGTTGTTTATGAATATCAGAAATAATAAAGGTCCAAGGATCGACCCCTAAGGCACACCCACATTTATGTCATGTTGTTTGGATGTACGGCCATCGAGGACAACCTGCATTTTTCTCTTATCTAAGAAGGATCTGATTATATTAAATATTTGTTCAGTAATACCGTACGATTTAATTTTCATAAGACCTTCATGCCAGACCTTGTCAAAGGCTTTGGATATGTCATAGACTACCACCCTAGCTTTCCCTGCTTTGTTCAGTGTGTGGTATATGCGTTCAGAGATGATCATTAGGATATCCGCAGTAGAACGGGGTTGCCTAAATTCATACTGTAGGTCATAAAGAAGTTTAACATTTACAAGGTGATGGACTAGTGCTTGATTGATTAATGACTCAAAGATTTTAGCGAAGAGAAGAAAGAGACTGATGGGGGTGATAATTGAACAGGTCAGTTCTTTCACCAGAATTCTTGAATACTGGTACCACAGAGATAATTTTCAGCTATCAAGGAAGCAAAATTCGGCAAGGCATTTGTTGTAGAGTTTGGAGAGAACAGGGGCTAGCTCAGCAGAGCATTTTTTTATTAATATAGCAGGGATGAGATCAGACCCACACGTCTTGGAGGTGTCTAGGTTTTTTATTATATCACGGACATGGGAAGGGGTGATTATCAGATCATCGAGTGTGGATTCTGTCCACAAACGGAAATTTTGTAGCGAGTGGTTTGTGGGGTTCAGCCTTCTTGGTTGTTGGATAGTGGGAAAATTGTTGATAGCCCATTATTTACTACACTATTATAAATTTTCTAGAAATCGCGAGTTCCTAATTTATACAACTCAATGCGTTTTCTGGTAATTTTGGTATACTTGGGTTCCAAGTTGCTACCCCTACCCAACAAAGGTGTTAAGCCATATCAAACTTTTATAAATATTCTATTTATCTATACTTTATTATTACAATCTATTATTAAAACCATCATTACACCAACTAAGATCAGCCTTTATCCGTCTTTTGACAAGAGCACCACTTTTTTTCTTCAGCCTCATTGGGAAAGAAAAAGATACTATGACTTAGTGACTTAGGAGGGAAGTCATCCCATTTCCTTATCAATTAGAAACAACACTTATCAGCAAAATCTCAAGGATCGATAACTAATTCCTTTTTTTTTAATTTTTTTTTTTTACTATCACTTATCAAGGCCAAGAGCCACTCGAGGATAAGGGTTAATGAGACAGGAATGAATGCCAGCCGAAAGATGAGGAAAATTATGGGATTATTAACATTGATCAATGGCATGAACTGTGTTTGATTACTTTTGGAGTAGAACATGACAAGAATTTGTTGACATTGGATTTGAAGACTAAGTTGTAATTAGCAGGGAAGCAGTCCCATGGCAATGTGTTCCACAGGTGGGAAGCCCTTGCAAACAAGCTCTGTCCATGGAAATTCAGCCTGATGCTAAGCACACGAAAGGTGAAAAGGAAAATCTTTTTTCATTGTGGTAACAAGACAAGTTCTTGCTGTGAATGTCTTACAAGGAGAAACCAGATCGATCACCTTCCATAGAAATAGCAATAGAGTAGAGCAAGACTAGCAACGTCTGTTCTGTGAGAAAGAGGTTGTAGGGAATAGAAGAGCCCCCCCCCCCATACACACACACTAGATTTCAAAGTCGATTTTGTATTCTGTCAAGACAGGAAAAAGTGGTCTGTATGGCAACTCCCAAGATGTGGCAGCAGTATTCTATCTTTGGACGTATCTGACTTTTAAAAAGGTAGAGATTACATCTGGAGTTAGGTACTTTCTGGAAGCGGTAGAAATGATGCAGCCATTTGTCCAGCGGCTTTAGTAACAGAGCTGTATATAATCAGCCAGACCTTACAGCCATCACATGATGAAGACATCTACAGGAGATAGTGTCCAAAGTGTCCGGCTGCACAGTGATCGGAAAAAGTAGGTTCTATACCCACAAAACTCATTTTAAAGTACTTGAATGGATGTAAAATATGATATGTGCATTGCTTTTCTTTAGAGGTTAAAAACAAAAAGTTGACTAACCTTTGACCTTTTATTTTTCAAAAAGACCAATTTCTTAAAATAAATATAACAAATAATTTGTCTATCTTATGATATGTACAACATGTTGTGGTGGATGTTTAACTGGGTTTCGAACGACAAGTGTTTTACAAAATTGTACAGCTTTGAGCATCTGCCACCATATTTTTATATTTCTCAGTATGGTCAAATTGTGTATCGTTAGAAATTTATTTTAATACTGATCCATATTAACAAAAGAATATGTTCATAAAATCAATAGAATATTTTGTGCAAAAACTAGCTCTGGATTTAAATAATAAGTAAAATATTAATTAAAGTTAAATTAAAATAAAAAATAAACACAAATTAAATGTATAAATAAAAATTAACAGTGAAACATTTGTATTATTTTATAACTAAGAACAGACATCAACAAATCAGCATACGTTTCTATGATAACTGACCTACTTTCTCACATGACGCAACAACTATGCTAACCCGTTTCTATGGTAACTGACTGGTATGAATTGGTATTTGCTCGCTTGTGAGAGGAAAACTCATGTGTAAAGTGAGTAACTGCTGCTACTATAATGAATATGCATCTTTCCTCAAATATATATATATATTCAGTAAGTAGATGAAGAACCGAAACACTCATGTGTAACAACTGAAAGTAAAAAATAGTATGTAATGATTATTAAGTATGAGTTTAAAATACAGAATTGTTGGAGACATATTTTAAGAACATCATGGGAAAGAAGATTGTGGATGTTTGTGTATTATTTGTAATCTAAAAACGTAACTTTGGAAAGTCTTTTTATTAGCTGCATAATTGCTGATAGGTGTAGTGATTAATATGGAGTGAGCAGACAGATGATGTAATTAGCAATACACATCGATCAGAAAACGGTTTGGATAATCACGGACAGATGATGTAATACAAAAAAAGTGACCCTAATTAGATTTCTACCATATTTCTTTTACAGTGTTCTGGGTCGAAGGATAGAATTTATTACCCCGTGTGGGGGTACCCCACTCTTACTTCTGTACTGAAATTAGTAAGTAAAAAGAAAATGGCTAAAATATAAAATTCGGTGAATTCAAATGAAACTAAAATTTTATTTTAGGAAACACATACCAATAATTGGACTGAAGTGCATATGAAACAGAATTCTATATGCAGTGTTTGTTTATGCAGCTATACAGGTCAAGCAAACAGGGGAAAACTCATGACTTTATATATGAGATATATGTGTATGTTTAATGCAAGACGAATTGAATGTGAAACTGTCATCAAATTAGAATTTAAAAAAATGTTTAAATAAGAATCTATTTCGTTTTAGTTTCTGTGGATAGATCTTCCTTGAACACAGTTATGATGGACGTTGTAAGAAGGTGGTTACTACTGACATGGATGTTGTCAACAATTGCTATAACCAACCAATGTCATATTTTCAACCATTTAAGACTTTGTGCATGTGTATGTGTATATGTTCTGGGACATAAAAATGCTTAGGTTGGTGTTTGAGTGTACATTAAAATTACTGGGAGAGATGTTCCCTTAAGGCATCTATTACAATAAAAGCTAATATAACACCTGCGGCAACAATCTCTTCCAATGATGTAGACTTGCTCTTCTTTTTGGGTCAGAGTGGTACTTGCTTTCTATATATAAAGCCTTTCCTCACTTAAAAACGTTTCACGTACAGGCATTGCTTGAAAATTTCAAGATCTTACCATATTTTTATGACACAAAAGAAAATAGTCAAGAAATTGCAATGCTAGAATATATCTCAGTAGTGTCCAACATTTTCAGAATGCTTTTTTTTTAAATTTTTTTTTTTTTAAAGTTAAAACGGTCCATTAGACCGTTTTAACTTTTTTTCTAAATATTTAAAAAGTACTCCAATTTTGCACATACTTGATACATGTTAAGGACTTTTGAGATCTAAATTTTTTATTTGATTTGGATAAAATAATGACTCAGTTAATTCAGAATTTGTATTTTTTATCAAAAAACCTCTTGGTGTCCAAAGTGATCACAATGATATGAAATAGTAGAAAAAACAATATAATTTCACAAAAAGGGAAGGTTTTATTTAATATCTGGTGTGAAGTTCTTTCTTTTCAATTACACTTTTGCTCCAAAAAAGCATTAGTACAAAAAACTCCTTGCTACATAGAAAGGAAATTCCACAATTCTTCAATTTTTACTGAATTTCTGACTTTAGATTTCTCTGAGAATCTTCCAAACTTTTTCTATCGGATTTAAATCCTGGCCTTGAGCAGGTCGTTACATAATGTAAATGTTTTCTTCATTAAAAAGAAATATATCCTACATGAAAAAATTGGTGGGGTTGGCAATGGCGTTTCTCAAATGAGGCAGAACATGTTAAAGCAATTCATATTAATAAAGTTACACGACAATTTTGTGTGTGCATATTTTTTGCGCATCAATGTAACTTTGAGAATTACACATGAATCATTTATTTATTTGCTATTGATCAAATATTTATTGAAATCAAGAATGTAATAGCATCAAATAGAACGAAATTAAAAAACTATTTAATTTTTTATAAATTTAAGAGTTAAAAAAATAAACAAGCACAAAATTTATGGGATTTAAATTTAAACATTTTGTAATGTGTTCAATCAATTTTACTTAAAAAACTTTTTTTTTAATAACATATTCCCTCACATAAGCTTTTTAAAAATGCAAATATTTTCTTATAAGAAAATAATGATATTTAGAATAGACAATAAATACCCCATAGATTTTGCGCATTATAAAGTACACACATATAATCATTCATATATATGTATATGCATTTTAGCCTGATGATTCCCTACAGGGATGAAATGTGGAAGCCTCTGTGTAATTTAATTGCCATAAATATATTTTCATAATTTACTATATATATATATATATATATATATATATATATAAGTGCAGATTAGTCGTCCGAGGCTGTAGCAATGCGATGTAGATGCCGTAAGATGGAAAAAGTGAAAAGAACTAAACGAAGAGAACAAGTGAAACTCAAAACGATTTATTAATAATTTCACGAAAAACTGATTATATACCAAAATAGTAAATACTGGAACAACAAGCACTTAACACCTGCCATTCCCATATTTTCTTCTCGAGATACGTTGACGACATTTTGATCCTCACTTCATCCCGAGAGGAAGCTATCTCTATCTTTAATACATTTAATAATTCTGACCCCCACATTAAATTTACCATCGAACATCCCAACACCTCAGGCTCTCTCTCACTTCTAGACTTCAAACTCAGCATTAATGACGACGGATCTCTCCACACCACTTTTTATAGAAAACCCGCCTGCAGGAACCTCTTCATCCACTACAAATCCGCACTACCCCTCAAATCCAAAATTAGTTATGCACAAACCGAAATCACCCGCATACAGGACAAATGCTCTTCTACTTCCGATAAAACAACACACACCGAAGCCTTCCACCAAACCCTATTAACCAACGGTTTCCCCCTAACTACCATATCCAGCCTTAACAACACCAGAAGACGTAGACACCACACTCTCACCAACACTTGCTTCCTTAAACTCCCCTTCTTTAGCGACCGTATCACTTCTGCTATCCGCAATGCCATACGTAGTGAGAACCTTAACACAACTTTCTCACACAGGCACTTCTCTCCGACAACATTTATCCAAAAAAAGCCACTACACCCCAGACCCCTGCTCTCTAGCTAGTTGCCCCATCACCAACTCTGGCCTCTGCCTCCGCACCTATACAGTATACAACCTACAATGCGCTAAGTGTCAAAAGTTCTACATCGGTAGTACCGTTAGGCCTCTACACCAACGCATTAAAGAGCATCTAAACACCCACATCTCTTCCTTCCATAAACACTTAATATCATGTGGCAACACACATCGCTCCATTAGTGTCCGCATCCTCAACTCCGTCCGCAATATAGGTCAGCTTCGCATTTCGGAAGCTATTCTAATCTCTAAATTTCGTCCAACCCTGAATAACAGATTCGAGTTGTCTTCCCCTTTCATCCTCTGATTCTTACATCCTCACACTCCCACCCCCAACTTACTTGCCTCTTTATTTGCCAGCGCCTCCCACCCCATAGTTTTACTTGCCTTTGTCTCCTCGGTATTTGCCAGCGCCACCCACCCCACATTTTTACACGTTACATATTATAATTGTGGAATGGAATGATATGCACTTTATTTACATGTATTTAGGCCTAGTGTATGTGTATGCATATGTACATGTATGTGAATATGGGTGTATTCTAATGTGTGTATATGTATGCTCAATAAAATAAAATAATAAAATTTAAAAAAAAAAAAAAAATAAAATAAAAAAAATTAAAATAAATAAAAAAAAAATTATGGTAATAAAAGAATAAATTAAATATATGAATAGATCATAATAACAAAGGAAAATTAAAGAAAAAAAATAATAAATATAAAATAAAAAATAAATAAATCTATAAATCAATAAATAGAATAAATTTATATAAATTTAGTTCTAGGAGTATTATACCCTTGGAATACTCTTAAATTAACTTAAAAAAAAAAAAAAAAAAAAAATAAATAAATAAATATGTATTTAGATTTTTACACTTTATGTATGTATGTATATGTGTGTATGTATTTTTTATCCCTAGTTCCCCCTCCTTCCCCAACGTCTCTTCTTATTCCCCTCCCCCTTCCCCTGTTCCAACGGTTCCTTCCTACCTCCTTGGCATTGATCCATTCCACAATTCAAATTCCTTCTCAAATTTCAAATCTCATTTCTAAATATATTTTTTCCATAAGTTATCCCCCTTTGATGGCTCATATTACAATAATAACAGCCCACACGTAAATTTAAATTTAGAATTGAATAAAGAAAAAAAAAAATTAATTAATGAATCACATAAAATAAAATATAAAATTATAATAATTAGTATATTAATAAGCAAATGTTTATAATATTTCTAACTTTAGTTGTATAATTGCTTAATAGAATTTTGGCATTTTCTGCGTTCCTACTCCCAATTGTCTGCTGCGGTATTTCAATGTTTTGACACCGGTTTTTTCCGTTTTTTCAACCAACTCGGTCTTTTATTGTTGTCTTCTGAAAATGAAAGTTTTTCTTTCGAAAATTTAAGATTACCCTTTGCCGAACTGTTACTTACCAGACAATATTTACTATTTTGGTATATAATCAGTTTTTCGTGAAATTATTAATAAATCGTTTTGAGTTTCACTTTCTCTCTTCGTTTATTTCTTTTCACTTTTTCCATCTTACGGCATCTACATCGCATTGCTACAGCCTCGGACGACTAATCTGCACTTATATTTACCAGCAATGCTTCAAGCAAACTACAATCTCCTTTATATATATATATATTAAAATTTTCTGTTTTCTTTTAAAGGAATCCATTCAGTCTCTTAGTGTAACTATAACAGCATTCACCCAGGGTGGGTTGAGCCAGCTCACATTGAGTTCACAGCATCTCGCGTCAAGGCGGTCCACCCCCGCCAATCGGTAGCCGAGTCCTTGGCATACTTCAGTCATTCCAGGTTCCAGCGGCAAACACCAAAAGCACGGGAGCCAACCATCAGCTCCATGTCTGTCTGTTCATTCTCTGGTGTGAGGATCAGTTATTATTCCATGTCTCATTGAATTCAACGAAACATGGAATAATAATTATGCCACTATTTCAATAAAGAGAGGGTCACCTTGATAACTCAATCCTTCTCTTTATAAGGGGTTAATTGTTGAAATCAAACTTCTACAATTCATTTTCGACAGTTAACTTATTTAAATAGTGATCATGATGAAAGATTTATGAATATTCTTTAACTTCCTTATATTGACCTGCTTTTTTTGGAGGGGAAGGGGTCATACCTAAACAATAGAAAACAACAAAAGCAATTGACGAGAGATTCAGACATTGAAGTAAATTAATCGTGCACGTTTTGTATATGCTTTTTTTTTTAATTGATAGTTCTATTTTTTTTTTAATTACAGTACAATTTACTTTAAAATAACAGTTAAAAAGGGTCAGATATTTTTAATAATTTTTTTTTTAAATAGTGCTGTTTGTAGTTATATTGTAAATAAGTTTTATTTTAAGTTTCTCACTTTTAATTCTAAAGTTTATTTACGTTGTCTTGTTTCTTTGCATTCTATTTAGCAAGGTTATACTATAATTCAAAAATATAATACAATTATTTTTTCAAAGGAACACACAATTAAGAAATAGGTATGTTTAACATTTGGTCAAAATAAATTTTACCGACTTTGGAATTAATATTAGACCAAATATTTTTTTGGGGGATAAATTTTAATTCTTAACTCCCATGGTGTTAAATGTTAAAATAAAATGAGATTCAATTTTTTGTGTGTGATTACATGTCAACACCCTGGAATTCCCCCCCCCCCAATATTTTAGACTTTAGAGTGAGAGGTTTACTTTACAATATAAATTTAATGTAAAATGATTTACTACTTCCTGACCAGAAAGCATCATTGTTTTTGCAAAGGATATGGGTAACCATTTTTTTGTATTTTCAAAATAACTGCTTTTGAAGTACAAAAAAACTTGTACTATGACGTATGTGCGATATTAAAATCGAGATTTGTCCTCTTTCTTGCTGGGTAGACGTGTTCCAACTAGCTCAACGTTTTTACTTGGTTTTCACACCGCTGACGCTCTGTCGTCAGATCTTGCTTGTGGTTAAGATGGTACTCCCAGACAGCTTGTCATCTTAGCATGTTCTTTTTCTACTAGTCGCAGGATTCGTTATCAGAATAGTGCCTTAATACACAGCCCATATTCTCTATAATCTGTTTACCCTGACAATACATGTTTATTTTTATTATATTTAGGGACTGTTAACGTGGACTCTTTTGTTAGTATTTATGTCTAATTTTCATTCCATTTTATATATTATGTTTTATTAAGTCACTCTTGTGTTTTCCTTTGATAAACCTTTTCTGTGAGAAATAAACGAATGTATATATGCAAATTCAACCATCTCTTTATTATTACCATTTCTTTATCATTGTCTTTTCCCCTTTATATTCTGACTGCATGTTATCCACAATTACACAATATAGTCAATATGGTGGCCGCACATCGGAGAGGGGTCTCCAACACATGGGCACAAATACGTATGAATTGGAATATCAAATATTCAAATTTTATAGCTCCATTTCAACATTTCAACTTTCATGTGTTGTTTTTGTTTTAAACCACTTACATTTTGTGTGTTTAAAATTATGTTAACTGGCACATAATGGATACTATTTTATGACTCAAATTAAAGTTTAATCATGAAACTTTAAAATATTGTTAACTGTAAATAAAATTAATTTAATTTTGTTATGCTTGGTGAATTCCCCACAGACTATTTAGAAAATGAATTTGGAAAATTAAGACAAAGTTCTGGTGGTGCATATTTTATAACTGTTCAAAATATTATTGAAAAATTTCATATTGAAAAAACTAAACTGCTATTTAAATTAGATGTTGATGTCAAGGAATACAACTTTGATTCAGGACATAATTGTTCAAAATGTGAATATTTGTTGGATGAAATGGCATGCAAGATATTTGATAACTTACCAGATCTTGGAATTAAGATCTCTAAAGATATTAAATGTGTCTTTTGTATATAGCTGGTTATGTTACAAGAAATATTTAACAATATGAGTTTTTACTTTCAAGAATATGGACATTTTCTTGAGAAATAAATTATGGTAATTTAAAAATTCCACTGGATACCACAGTCCAGTGGGTGTTTTTCTGTTTTATAACGTTTGGTGTTATTAAATTGAACACTTGCAGACATTCTTTGACAAAAATTGCAGACATTCTTTGACAAAAATCTTTAAATCAGTTTCTGATATGCATCATTTCAATATGAAGAGAGCATGGGTTTATATTTTTCAAAAATTATTGTTTGTTTCATTCACCTAAGGTAATTCAAGAACCAGCACTAAAAGTTTTGAAATTATCTTAAAATATCATTTATAAAAAAATGTTTATACAATTCTCATAACATAATCAGTATTGATAATGCATAATTTTCCAAGCAGTCATCATATGTTTTACATCCCCTCCCTTTTTACATATATTTTATTGGTTTTATGTTCTTGTTAATGTAAGTTGATTTTATTAGTAAGACTGTGTATAATATGTATTATCGTATCATGAAGAAATAAGCATGTTCTTCATCTTCTATAAAAACAAATTGTATATGTAACAAAAATTACAAATTTTGTAAAAATTATCAAAATTGTTTCTCTTTATTCATAAAGTATTTGACTTTCTAAAATGTCGAATTTGATTTCTGATTGTATTATGTCATTATATTTTCTGTAATCAATTAGTTAATATAAACAAATTGACTCAGGAATTTTGAAATATCAAAAATGTGTCTAATTCATGGTGAATAAAGTGATTTTTTTGTGAATTTAGTTTTTATATCTTTGTATATTTTACATTTGATTTGATGGAAATAAATCAATTATTGTAAGCTGCTTCCTAATAATATGTATAGTTGCTAATTACTGGACATTACTAAGAAATTTCTTACTAAAACTTCTCAGTAATTATTATTTAGTAGTAATTTTGGTTTTCATATGTTCGCCCCCAGTCGCACGTTTGCCAGGCCTGTATTATGGATCGCCTTGATTTATGACAATTTGAAGATATTTTAAGTAGGATGCTCTGCCCCAGTGTAAATGGGATATTGTGGTGACAGATGATTCTAGTTAAGAGTAAGATAGACATTTTTATAACTGTTAACCAATGATGACCAACGACCCCTCTTTTTCCTGCACTTTTGATGGCCTTGTGCCTAATTTGTTTGTAATTTAAATTTTTATATTTTGTGCAAATAAATAATGCAAAGTGTAGTATCTGTTCTCAGCATCTAATTTACCTTTTTACTATTGATGAAACTATTGTTTCAAACAATATTTAAAAATAAACAATAATATAATAATATGGCGTCGTTAACAGGAAAGAGAGAAAAGGAGAGAGGGAGAGAAAGATATAGCCAGAGAGAGACAGACAAAGAGAGAGATGAGATTAGTTTATTTTCTAAAGTAAAACTTATCTGGCGTTTTTTCAAACTTTACTCAGGTATTTCTTCTTTTAGTAAGATGTAACTCGTGTCTTTGTTTACTTTTGTTGTATTTTGGTTGTTTTATTTTTTTGTAAGTTTCACTTCAATTAGTTGTTTTCGGTTTGTACAGTGAGATTTACCTTGCGTGTGACAACAGTAGGAAATCAACTGTTATTGATAAAAATAAATTACTATTCCCCCGAGCAATACCGGGTAGCCCTGCTAGTTTAAAATAATAAACTTTTCAAATACGAAACGTTAACATTTTGGTAATTTCGAAACATTTAAATGTGACCTAAAGAAAAGAAAAGATAGAAGAAACAAATTTGTCTTTTCACTGGCAATTTACAAAAATCGAGTCGGTCGCTCTTTCTTGAGAGCGACCGATGTTTGAAACATTTGTACAACGTTAGAAAACGTTTGAATGCAAATGCTAAATATTTGTTCTGAAAATAAAACAATATTGCAAAACAGAACATTTGTTATATTAAAATTTAAAAATTGAATACCAAATAACAGTTAATTAATAAAATTAACTTTTACAAAACCAATATGCAAATTAGTTAACCTTGCGAATCTGATATCACATCTATATAAACGGTATATAAAAAGATAGTGCGTCTATTAAATAAGTTGAACTAATTGGAAACAGACCGTTTTGACTTTACCATTCGTGCAAGAAATAGGCCCAACTCTTATGTTTATTCATATATATATATATATATGTATGTATATGTAAAAGACAGCTTTTGAGTAATATGAAAAATGATTTTGAAATTTTCAGAATATTTCTTAATGGGTCTCTCATACCTAAACTTTAAATTTCATGCCAATAGAAGATATTTGAATTTTGAGTGAGAGGGAGGGCACTTACCCCGCCCTCTCCCAACTATCAAAATATATGCAAATTGTGACTAAAACCTGCTAATTACAAAAATCTCATTGTTTTTCTGAGGAGATCAGTTTTTAAAAATCAGATGTCTGCACACACACGCACACACTCATACTTACACACACACACACTCATACTTACACACGCACACACTCATACTTACACACGCACACACTCATACTTACACACGCACACACTCATACTTGCACACACACAGAGTTTTGATTATACTAGCAGAACCCATGTCCTCGAGGAACCAAAGAAACTTTTGCTCCCAACCCTGAACTCTATAATACTATTTTTATTCTTATTTTTTAAATTTCTATGAGTATCAATGTTCACGTCATAAATTCAAGTTCAACGATTATGGATGCCCCTTGTGATCGCAGATCTTACGATATTAATGTGAAACACCAACAGGAAAATTAAAAAAATTGTAAATATGAAAGTTTAAATTTCAGCCAATTACAATTAGCTAAAATTTCTTATGAAAAATCAATTTGGTTGCTTGTTCGTAGTTTATGTGTAGAAAAATGAAAATATAACGTAATTTAAATGACATCTAATTTCGTAATTTCGTAATTATATATTAGTTCTGTTAATAGGATTTTTTTAAACAATCTATTTATTGTATGTTAGAGCCAGTTACTCCTGTTTACAAAATAAATGTAATGTTAACCTGATGCAAAGTTATAATTGTTGAGAATAAAGTTATCAAAACGAAACACTAATATCTCTTGAGAAAAGAATAGATAAAAAAATAAGTCAAACTGTAAATATGAAAGTTTTAAATCGAATAATCATAAGGTATGTATAGAAAAAAGAAAAGAAAAATGCAATGTAATTGAAGTATGACATGTTGGACCCGACCGCTAAAAAAGAAATGTGTAATGGTTCTGTAATGTAATCGCATACATTTTTAGGAAACCAAATATTACGGCAGTGAAGACGTAATGCTTCAGTTTGGTACACAGAAATTGTTAACCTAACGCAGAGTTGTAATCATTGAGTATAAAAGTGTCGCGTGTAATAATAAAGTAAGCAAAACAAAATATTAGGAGAAACAATGAGCACTACTGACAGATTAACGAAAAGCTGATTATTGAAACATGCATGACAGCTGCAGAAAGTCCATTCAGCAACGGTACTGTCAAACGTCACAATCTAATACCTGGTGTGGTTTAAGACCAGGTGAGCTGAAGCAATGGGAAAAACATTAGATGGTGAAAAATATAAGCCAGAAATAGCTTTGGCTTGGGGTGTTAGTACCAAAAATGCACTTCAGAATCATTCTGGATATAGTCCAAATGAGCTTGTATTTGGGTCAAATATTAACATCCTGTTTTAAATGATCGGTTACTGCATTGGAAACTTCAAGAATCAGTGATATGGTTAGAATAAATTTAAATGCCTTGCACGCAGCAAGAAAAAGCTTCAAGGAAGCCGAATCAACTGAAAGACTTTGGAGAGCTTTGAGATCCAATGTAAGGACTTATGCGGATGAAGAATTTGTGACAGGTGACTGTGTCTACTCAGCATTTCTGCAAGGTAATATGCTGGAGAGAGAGGTATTTCTTAGACCACCATCTGGTGTGTGTCCAGAATCACAGGAAAAGATGCATTTATGGATTAAATGATGCACCTCATTAATGGTACAAGCGACTGGGTCAATTAATTAACTTGCTTGAAATGAATGATGAGTGCATATGATAATGCACCGTTTCTTTGGTATGATGCCACTGGTGATTTGATAGATAGTCTGGCAATACATGTAGATGATTTCATATTCTGTGGAAATGATCAATTTCAGAAAAATGTGATCGCAGAATTGAAAAAGATATTCAAAATTGGAAAGCATGAAAGTGGAACATTCAAATTTTGGCGATTAAGCAAACAAAAAATGGGATCATTATAGATCAAAATCTATATGCTTCAGCTATATCCTCAATAGAGATAAAAAAGGGAAGATCATTAAGGAAAAATGATGAATTGAGTCAAGATGAGAAGACAGAGCTAAAGAGATTGACAGGTCAAATGATGTGGGTATCCACCAGACTTGACCAGATGTATCGTTTGATGTGTGTAGAATGAGTAATATTGGAAAATCTCCAAAAGTGAAGTAACTCTTCGAGGAAAACAAGTCAGTAATCAAGGACAGGTTCCGTATCTTTTACTCAACTTGAGAAACCTTCGGATTTGAATATTATTTGTTATTTAGATGCCACCTATGCTAGTTTGGAGGATGGATCTTCACAGGGTGGTTTTATCATCTTTGTCTGTGGCAGGATGAACAGAATGGCTCCTGTATGCTGGTCAGCAAAAAATCTTGATCGTGTAACAAAAAGTTCATTAGACTCTTGCACTTAATGAAACAGCTGATTCTGACATATTGATAGTCGCCATGCTTCAAGAGATATTCAGACTATCTAGAATGCCTGAAGTTTTGTAAAACAGACTATGCATCGCTGGTAGAGAATTTAAAGTCATCAAATCTTGTGAGTGACCGGCATCTGAGTGTTGATGTTGCAAGAGTGAAGGAAATGATGATGAAGGAGGAGATTCAAACTTAATGGATCAGGGGCCAGAACAGATCTCAGATTGTCTGATGAAGATGGGAGCCTCTTTTGAAATTCTGAGAGACTTGCTGCAATGATGACTTGTTTTACTTTTGTTGTTTTACTTTTGTTTGCCTCCCCACGAGGGCAGAGTTAGACACAAGGTTGTTTTTTTAATGTAGGGAAAATCCAGCTCCCCAACTAGCAATACACATCGACCAGAAAACTGTTTGGATAATCGCAGATTTGAGGGTAGTTCTATTAAAATAGTCATATCTTAAAAACTTAAGCACTTTAAGTGCTCAAAATACCATCATTTTGTTAGGAAATGAATATCCTTTCAGGTGCATTCATGAATAATAATATACATTATATATTTTTAAGAGTTTCAGGCAAATGAAGGCAAAAAAATATTAACGCTATTTTCAGCAATTTACGTCACTTTTTTCTTTGACCCCCCCCCCCTTCGTTTAAAAGTCTCGTACCATTGCTGTGTGTGGAATTTCGTCCTGAAATTTGGAGACTAATCAGAGAAAGTATCACTTTTAATGTTTGTCGGTGTACGAAGTAATTCGGCTCATTCATTTTTTTTTAAATTTTAAAAATAAAACTTCAACTCGCCGTCGGTGGAACATTTTTGCAAAATACATTTCCGTCGCCCAATTAGTAAGTAAATCAATCATTTTACTTTTTTATGCATTAAAATTATAATTGTATATATCTGTTCTCTTTTGGTAGTCCTGATATTTCATGACCCTATCCGGAAAAAAAGAAGCGTTTTCTATTTCGTTTGAAAAACATTGTAGTAGCAGTTATAAACACGAGGCGATTTTTGTTTATTTTCATTCTAGAACGAATTTGAAAATTTTTTAAATATGAATATAAAAAATGTTGTTACATTTTTCGTACCCAACTAGTAAATAAATTAATCTTTTATCTTTTTTTATGCATTAAAATTATAATTGTATGTCTTTCCATAGTAGTAATTTTAAATTACCTTATCCGAAAAAATATTGTCCTTTTTTTGAGCGAAAGTCAACAATGGCTGCTAGTATTGCTGATATAACAATCAAGCAGCAGCTAACTAGTCTTGTAAAGCTTTGTAAAAATAAGACAAAAATATATTTGTGCTTAAAAAAGTTAATCCTATTTGGTTCTTTTATAAAAAATACTTTAAAAAATACTGGTTTTCACTCAACTTTCGAACTTCTAGTAGTAATGACTTTCTAGTCGCCAATTTAAAAAAAAAATTAAGATTCTACTTTTTTAGGCGATTACGTGTAAACACCCTTAAAGTCGTGGCGAAAAAAAGAAAAAACAAAACAAAAAATAATTTAGAATTTAGAGTGGGGGATCAGTTTCGCATATAAATTTAATGTAAAATGATCTCCGATTTCCCGGCCATTCTTGCCTTTTAGTGAAATTTATAAAATAAATAAGTACTCTACCATTAACCTTAAATATGAGTGGCAAGCCACCCCCTAAAAAACTCCCTTAACCCTAACACTAAGTCCGAATGGCAACCTCCATCCAAAACAAAACCGCTTCCTTAACCTTATCACTAACCTTAAGTCCGAGTAGGAAGCCCTAATCCTACAAAAAAGCCCATTAAAACCAAACAATCGTCTAAAAAAATTTAAAAAAAAAAAGCAGACCCCATAAAAAAAACGCACAGGATTTATTTGCCATAGAAAAAAATTGATTAATGCCCTAAAACGCTAGAATGGCCTGGAAATGGTGAATTATTCTACATTAAATATATGTGAAACTAATCCCCCACTCGAAATTCTAAATGAATTGTTTTTTTTTCTTTCTGCTAAGTTTTCAGGGTGTTCACACTTAATTGCCCCTAGCCCTACCACTAACCTGAAGTTCAAGTGGTAAGCCCCCCCCCCTCCCACAAAGACCCTCATAATCGTCTAAAAAGAGACAAAAAACAAGAAAAATGCACAGAATTTATCTCCCATAGAAAAAATAATTAACTGTCCTAAAACGCTAGAATGGCCTTGAAATGGAGGATTATTTTATGTGAAACTGATCCCCACTCTAAATTCTAAAATAATTATTTTTGTTACTTTCTTTCTGCCAAGTTTTTCAATTTTTTTTAATTGCCTAAATAAAAAAAGTAGAATCTCATATTTTGGGGAGGTAAGGGGGTGAGTTAGCGGAAGGTGTTAATCTACAATAATGCCAAAGAAATCTTGCAATATATTCATTTTTAAACAGTCCTAGTATTAGATTTTAGTTTCTTGTACATAAAATGTATTACAATTCAACTTTGAGTTTTCTAACTTCCTTCTTCTAATGGATACATGGTATTTTTAAGGTATTGCAGCATATTTATGTGCACTTAGTGCAGATTACTTGGAAACCATTAATTTCTGGAGATTTTCAGTGGCACATTCTGATTCCTTGTACAAAAATACATTTATATGGTAAATTTCATTGCTTTATCTTGTATTTTAACAAAGATATAACATTTTTACTGAAAAATTAGTGTAAAAAATCTGACGAAACGCATATGGTCTTAAAGAGGGGAAAATATCCAATCGTGTGAGGCACAAAAATAGTCATAACTTCCTTATTTTTAGTCAGATTTAAAAAATTAAAAAAGATTCTTTCTTAGATCATCAAGCTCTTTCTATATATGCCATTATTGAGATATTTTAAGCAATTAAATTTTTTCATGTGTATTGCTACCCCAATTGCAGTGAGTCGAAAATTAAAATTGCCTCAGTGTAGAAAGATGTCTCCTTAACTGACCAAGATGAAGTGCAGTATCAAAACAGATACTACAATTTGATCCTAGCCAAAAGGTCAAGGACCGTTTTGAAAAAGGTATTTTCTGTGCCTTTTTAATACAATCCAATATTTATTGAAATATTTTTTCAATTGAGAGTGTCCCTTTTTGGGGAGCCGAATTTTCCCTACATTAAAAACCTACCTTGTGTCTAACTCTGCCCTTTCGTTTGTATCATTTATTATAAAAAGTGTTTTCTAAATAAAACTATGTTTTTTAAAAATGTTATTTTATTATGTTTGTAAATAAATTTGCACAACATCTACTTATTTTAATTTTTTTTTTCGTTTGTTTATATATTTTGTTTAAAAACAGTTTTTTACTTTTTTTTTAAATTAAAAGTTTCTTTTCTTGATAAATCTCTCAAGTTTACAAAACAAAAAATTCAACCAGAAGTAAAAAAAAAAAGAAAAAAAAGAAAAAAAAAAAAGAAACTGGTGTCAAGACCAAATGTGTCCTTTTGGTCGTTTCTGATTCTGGGGTGCCTCAAGTATAATTGATCTGGTTATTTTCTCTGACTAATCATCTTTTTACTTTATTTCTGACGGACTATACGAGTGGAGACAGCCAAAAGAAGCATTTGACTTAAACTGCCTTCTCTCAACTGCTGGAGGAGGATTTGTGAGGATCTGTAGTAGGGGGCTATATCTTGGAAATCCGTCGGTTCAATGGTTTCCGTTCATGGCAGAATTAATAGTCAAGACTAAGCATTTTATCTGATCAAATTCATCCTATGCGGAAGTGTTTCAGGAGATAAACAATCTTTCAGGATGATGATGCACCAATTCACAAAGCAGAAGTTGTTATTGAATGACACAAGGAACATTCGTATCCGGCCATCACAGTCCCCAGATCTGAGCATTACTGAACATTTATGGTGCATTTTAGAAAAGCAAGTAAAGAGTTAATATCCTGCACCATTACCACGACAAGAACTGGAGACTATTTTGTGCAAAACTGTTCTGTTCGGGAAATTAATTTTATCCATCCTGGGATGGGTATTCTTCTAGTATATATATATATATATTATATATATAAAGTAATAATCAGCATTTTGTTCTTAGGATATTGATGGATGCACTATGAAGTTTACACAGACTTGATGCACCGTCTGCTGTGAGTGTGCAGTCTCTATTATAATGGTACAGATGAAGCAGCAACACCAATTCATTTTCAGTCCACTTTGTGCTAACTAAATTGAAGATTATTGCTTTGTGTATATTAATTCTCTTAATCTGTTTTCTATATAACAAAATCACTACAGCACCTTCAAAATCATATTCAAAACCGTATTAAAATAAAACTGGTCGAAAGTTTAATGGGAAACAAAAAAATTAGGAAAAAATAAAAAAGTATCAGTCAAAAAAATTCAAAAAATTGTTATTATAACACTCCTCTTTAACGAATGAAAAAAAATGTATTTCAATAGAAGCCAACCCTACCTCTTTCAATTCTCAACAAACAGTAAGTGTTAGGTCAAAATATAGAGTGTAAAGTCATTATTCTATATATATAAAATAAAACGAAACGATTACACAGTAATCCCCAAACATTCCTTAACCTATGCTAAAACCTTTAACCTTGAAAAGCGGTGAAGCTTGTAGAATTGGTACTACAGGAATTCCAATTTTCCATGATTGGCACTCCTAACTATTGGCATGAGAGAATTAGTCAATTTTAGCCTAGCAAATCTTTTCAATACTTTTCTCTACTCTCAAACATTTACTCGTTTGTTTTGCCTGTTTTATAGCAAGCATTTTTAGGGTCATTTTATTCTGAAACACACAATACCTATTACAAATGATTCATTGTATACAAGTTACTATTCACACATAGCTGGGGGGGGGTAATACCTTTCTCAACAGTATTAAAGCAGAAATGACCACAATAAATTTAATAGAATTTAAACTCGATAAATCAAATTCCATAGGCCATGAAGGTATCCATTAAGTCAAATATGCACCTTTCAGAAAAGGTGCATAATGGTCTGAAACTAAGTGACATCATTTTGCTTGAATCCCTAAGTATATACTTACATACCTTTAGATTATCAGAGAATCTTAATTTTGTGTTGATTTCATCTCAAAATAATATGGTAAATATCTGTTTCTGTCAAAAACACACATTCTTCTTGATTACACTCAAATTAGAATTTCAAAAAGAGAGCAAAAAAAAAGAAAAACCTTGATAGGCATATTTGGAATGAGTCCAGGTAGAGGTCAGTGTGGGTGGTTAGCTGCTTGAACATTCAGTTGGCTAATTCCCACCCACCATGGAGACCAAACATGGGGAGGGGGAATGGAGCAAGAAATGGAACCATTGAAGCATTTGCTGGTGATAAGCAAAATTGCAATGATTGCCTGGCCCTCTTAAACATATGTCAGAAGTGAGAAATCCACAAAGTAAATTTCAAATGATTGCCTGCCGTTCAAAAAAACCAAAAGGGAAGTTAAATGATAAAGTTCCTAGGAAACAAGGTAGGCGGCCATTTGCAATATTTTTAACACTCACTAGATTGAAATCTTTATATTAATAAACTTACCAGATTATATCGAATATGTCTGTTTCTCTTTTACTAGTGATCGATTATTTATTGAAATAAAGAAATGTAATATTGTAAAGTACTAAAATGATTTTTTTTAATCCTATTTAAAACAAAAAAAAATTTGTAAACAACTTAACCATTTTAATCCTTGAATCTTAATAGTTTAAAAATAAGAATGAATTATTTTGTGATCTTTCAACATTTGACAGGAATTTAAAAGCATTTAAACTGTCAAATAGAAAGTTATTTCTAGCTTTAAAATTCTTAGCAATTAAACGATTGAAAATTTCAGAAGCTACTTACATCCAATAATTCTATAAATAGAGATTAAAACAACATTAGCTTAACAAAATTATAATTTTATAACAATTTGGTTCAACAGCAACATATTTCAAATATTCGCAATCTTTTTTTCATGAACCCTTATCAGTGAAGAATATGTCCAATAATCAGCTAAATATGAAAAAGCAATAGACAAAGTCAAATAACAGTATTTTCACTTTCATATTTAACTGATTATTAGACATATTCTTTGTGAAAGAAATTTCTCAAAAGATTAAATATGTTGTTGTCATGTAAATGTTATTGGTCCCCCGATTTATAAAATTGGGGGACTTATGTTTTGAGGCATGTCCGTCTGGATTTTTCTCCGCAACCATCCATTGAATTTCTCTGAAATTTTGCATGAAGTTGTAACTTTTTCCGATTTTTTAAAAAAAATCAAAAGGCCCCGAAATGGCAAAAAATGACATTTTTTGCTCCATAACTTTTCATCCACCCATTCAATTTCTCTGAAACTTGGCCAAAATGTGGAGGTAATTGTTCCTAATCGAAAATAAGTATCGCTGACCTTGGAAAAAATCTGGTTCGCGCCCCCAGGGGGGTCAAAAGCCCCTCAAAATGGCAAAAAAATGACCCTTTTCTCCCATAACGTTTGATCCATCCATTCAATTTTTCTGAAACTTGGCCAAAATGTAGAGGCAATTGTTCTGGATATAAAATGAGCATCCTTGACCTCAGAAAAATTCTGGTTCGCGCCCCCAGGGGGGAGGGGGGAGGGGAGGGGGGTAAAAAATGCCCCAAATTGCCCAAATTTATTGCATTTTACACTCGCCACATCGAGTCACATAGAGAGGGGGACCACGCACGCGCAGCTTGTTTATAATTAGTATTGCTGAAATGTTCAATTCAACAACGAATTAAAATCATTAGTACGAAAGTAGATTCTGTGGAAAAATGTTATCAAAAATGTCTTTTCATTATTCAGAGATGGAAATTTCAAAGATAAAACTGCTTCAAAATGTAATTAATTAAATGAGGTGAGCAATTTGGATAATCTTCAAAATTATTTTTTATATAACGTTATTAAATCGAATATTAACATTTATTAGACCCTTTGGATCTAGACAGTTCGTCGCATAATGTATATATATGTAATCATTGTGCCATCGAAAAGCTAATACGTAATAGTGAGGGAGCCATCCAGTCTGAGAAGTTCAATAGATTTGTGTCCTCTCCATTATCGGCCACTTATTTTACTTCCTTATCATTTTCCCTTTTTGTAAATCATTTCGCTAGCATTCTCCACGCTCTTTCAAGCACATTAATACCACGCTCATGACTCACTTCATTTCCATTTTATTTTTCTCTGACTATTCCTGATGAAGAATGCAGGGCGTTTGAAATATTGAATTATAATAAAAAATGATTAAAACAACAACATCGTTTTATGCTTCAAACACCACCCATCATTTTACAAATATATATATATATATATATATATATATATATATATATATATATATATATATATATATATATATATATGATAAAAAATGGAAATAATATTCCAAGATAATGAAAAATGAAAAAAGAAAAACCCAAAATATTATTTATGTATTCATCAACGTTTCGTCTTTATTTTAAGACCTTCTCGGAATGCTTGATTTGAAAAAATAACACATAAGTACAAATATTTGAAAAAGTTTGATCCATTTGTGACCTGAAAAGAATGTTTTTGTTCTTTTTTAGAATGAAACATAGCCATTAGGATTTAACATGTGTACTGCGTCTATGTAATGGAAGGAGTTTTTTTTTTTCAAACGAAAACAGTCATTAGAATTTTATTAAATGTGGTGCGACATATGTGTGAAAAGAATTGTTTTGTTCTTTTTTTCGAACAAAACATAGCCATTCGAATTTTAAATGTGTAAAATGTTTACGAAATGAAATGGATGTTTTTATTCATTTATGTTTATTTTTATTTTTCAGTTATTTTATTATCGATATTATGGGCAAAGCTTTTTTTAGGAGTGTAGCGTAAAATAGCTAGCCTGGATATAAATTCAAGTTCTGTTCAGATAGAATAAGTTTGCTGATTAAAGGAGATAAATTGGAAAAGCCATTAAGTTGTTTAATTGTGTTAGAGTTTATAATGAGTGCTGATTCAAGAAGTCTTCACCGAGATTTATTTAAAATGAACTTCACGAGTCTAGCCTGTTCAACGTTAAGAGAATGATCGCGTTGTAATGCATGGGAGAAAAGTGTGTTCAGAGAATTGTTATTTTTTATATATCTCTTATGTTCCCCAAGCCTTTTTTTTAGTTCCTGTTGAGTTTCCCCTACATATATCTGATGACAATTATTGCATCTAATGCAGGTATACATATACCTGCATTAGATGTGTTTTTTTTAAGTGTTTTGTTGTTTTTAATGTTTGTTTTATAGTTTGTGATGTAGTTTGTATTGTCGGAATTCCTAATGGCTATGTTTTGTTCCAAAAATAAAAAATGAAAACATTCTTTTCACATCACAAACCGACCAAACTTTTTCAAATATTTGTACTTGTGTGTTATTTCTTTAAATCAATCATCCTGAGGAAGTCTTAAAATAAAGACAAAACGTTGATGAATACATAAATAATATTTTTGGTTTTCCTATTTTCATTTTCCATACACAGTATATCAGTATTGAGTATTGCCATCACTTGTTCATTCAATGAACATATCGAATATGGCTGCTTTTTAAGCCTGCTAGACTCTTACACTCTTTGGCACAATGACAGCAAACATGTTGTCCTATGTAAGTTATTGATCGAGCTCTATTTTCATTTTACTTCAGTCCAAGTTCTCAGAAATCAAGGGGCCCCTTTCCTGGGACTAACACTTGATATCTATCGATATTGATACATAGGTATTCGCCTGTTCCAATAAAATACTCCTTTAGCTCTCAAGCGTTGACTTAGTAGAGAAGTTAAGAACATTTATTTTCCTCTTCCTAATTGACCAGTTGATTATGTTATAGTATATCTTTCTTTTGGTCTATTGGTCTCACCGGATTCCAGGACAAGAATTCTAGTTTGGTGGAGTATCCAGCTAAGTGCTGTTACTTGAGGTAATAACATAACTAGGAGAAGGTGTACCATTCCTCGTATAAGCTAGTGTATAACCAGACCGAGGAGATCTTATTTGGGCTTAAAATACTATGTTATTTTGAATATTTGGTCAGGGTTTACTTGTGGGGTAAAGTATCCTCATGTCAGGTTTTCCTGACAAACCCTTTTACAGATAGACCGAAGACAATTGAGGATGGTGTTTAGTAGGTAATTGAAACTCCCCAGTAGGTAGTGGACTCTCATATGCCGTTTCAAATCTGGCACAGATTGGAACTCTGGTTGCTATCCTTTGAAGGAGATAGTTCACAGGGTAATTATTTTTAGATGACTGTGACTGAACCTTATGAGACCTGCTTTATTCAGGCATATTTTACCAGTCCTAACAGACCTAATCCCGTAGAATCGCAACCATTTTATTTGACATTTCTGAGGTCCCTTTCCTAACTGCTCTTTCATGCACACCAATACTGATTTTCTGTCTCCATCTTGCTCTATTTAGTGCACTCTGTTCCCAATTGCTATTCAGGATTCCACATTTTTCGAAACAGAGCTTTAAAGTTCTCGTATCTCAATTTTGGTTTATGAGGTGGCCTCTTTCCTTTGCAAAATTCTTCATGAGAAGCTGCTTTGGGATACGATCGTCATTCATCCTACATACATGCCTACACCACCTTAAGCAATGTTTGTGTAACATGCTTTCAATGCTGCAACACCTCCACATCACTAATATGAATCTGCCATCTACTACCGAATACACTGCCGATGAAAACATTCTAACCTTTCTATACATCTTTTATATACTACACACACACACATATATATATATATATATATATATATATATATATATATATATATATATATAGAAGAGGGCTTGAATGACTACTAGACACCACCCTTGTGTGTCTTCTGTCTCTCTCTACAGGGGTTTGTCAGAGACCCTGACATAAGGATACTTCTCATTTGAAGTAAACCCTGACAAAATATTTAAAAGAAAATGGTGTACTGTCTCCTCAAGCTATCCAGCACATCCCCCGGGTTGCGGACAGGGGCACCCCCTCTATTAATAGAGGGCAGCTTTGAATAACAAATTAGAAGCCGTTGACAATGAGAAACCGATAAAAAAAATATGAATAAAAACAAAAGCAAATACTGACAGGCCGGCACCCAGGATAAAAAGGGCCCCTCAACCCGTTCATACACCAGGTGAGAATATGTAAGCAATAGCAATGTAAACAGACATCTCAAGTTAGGTTGACCCCCCCCCTCTTCCTTCTCCCCTTTTCTTTTCTCAGTAACCCCTTATGTCTACAGTGGCGGCTTGCCTTGTTTTGGGTGAACTATGTTAAAAAAATTAAAAAAGTGTAAACCTTCTTGCCTCTGGAAGTGGCGCTCCAGCCATGACAGAGGCCAACCAGGGTCAGCCATCAGGCCTTGAGAAAAAAGGTCCTGGCCCCCTATCTCCATCATATGCAGAAACTAAAAAAAGAAACACAAGAGGCTTAAAAGCCCAGCCATGGTCTGTTAAAAAAAAAGGTGCTATTGTTTTGTGCTACCACTACTAAAAGTTTGAAAAGTGGAGGAAGACATAAAACGAAATCCTGGCCGAAAAGATCAAAGAATCTACCCTCTATGAAGAAGAAAAAAAGTACACCGGTTGCTCACTTACGAGTGCTTGTTTCCCAGATGGGCATATATATAAAAAAAGATGAGAGCACCCTCATAAAAAATGTAGCCCTAAGGGAGGCAGAAAAAGAATACCTTCCTATCAGGGAAGAAGAAACTAGATGGAGACAAGCGTCTAGATGGGAGAGAGAAGAAAAGTGGACATTGTTATGAGCTATGAAATATGCTCAGGCCAAAGATGCCAAATTAAAAAAAAGAGAACAGAGACCTGAAGGGAAATATTCTTCCACTTCTGTCCAGACAAGAGAAATATTCTACTCCAAAAAATAACCTGCCAAAGGTATAACAGTATGAGCGTGTTCAATGGACGATATCAAATCAGAAATAGCAGCCCCCATAAGAACCAAAAACTGTCCACTTGAAAGCCCCATCACAATTCCAACAATTCCCATCATCGATCAACACACCAAACCACAGGTACAACCAGAACCACATCACCATTCACCCATAGGCAAAGACTGCTCGGCTGAACAGTCTTTGCCTATAACAAGCCACCATACAGCCACTTCACCACCAGAATCCTTTTTATCAAGTGGCTCCCCGACAAGTATCCCCTACCATCATTTGTCTATTTGGAATCACAAGATAACCCCTCACTGAACCTTAGTCCTTCCTCACCACTATCACTGAGACCACTGCCATTACCTCAGAAATTACTGGAGCCAGATGATGAACAATTGGCCTTGGAGGAAGAACTTGGTAACACCATTGACGAAGACCAGATGATGAGGCTGGAGGAAAGACCTCAACTGCCCAAAACCCAAGCCTCAAGAGCTACCAAGGCAGTAATACAAAACGTAAACATCGCTCTCCAAAGACTTGTTCCATCCATCATATCCCTCACGGAGCTGAATCAGGTAACATATGCTGCAGGACTCCACATTGTCAGGAAAAAACTCCCTCAATTCCAAAAGCAATGGGAGTCCAGAGCACAAAACACAACACCACCTTGGAAACTGAAGCTCCAAAAACAACCAAATCTTGGCAGAAAGGAATTGTCTCAGATCAAACAATTCCTTGTCGCCCCTACTATGTAAGGGCAGGTGAAGAACACCATCTGCAGACGCAGTTTTAAATACAATCAAAATTTAGAGGAAATTAAAAACATTGCGAAGGAACTTGAAGGCAAGATCTTGCCAAAAGAATCCAAACAAAAGATAACAAGCACAGGGCGAAAGTGGAAAACAAACAGTTTAAAAAGAATGTAAGACTGTTTTACTGAAATTTAATAAGAGAGAAAATCATGGTGGAAAAGTCACCGAAAAAGCAAGAGCTAGAAGACTAGCGGAGGTCTCTGTTTGAGAATGAGAGGCCATGCAATCAAAAGGCCAAGTGGATCTTGGATATAGCTCGAAGTAATGAAAGCAAGCCAGAAATGACAGAGATAACATCTGGAATAAAACGAAAGTTGGATCAATTTCAGAATATACAAAAAACCTGGCATCGACAACATACCCAATTTTTGGCTTAAGCAACTAACAGCACTTCATAGCCATTATAGTAGTTGTTTCACCAGACTGTTGAGAGGTGAGGAGGCCACACCAGCATGGCTAGTAAAAGGTGATACAACCCTCATACACAAAATGAGTGCGACACAACACCTTACTAAATACAGACCGATCTGCTGTCTCACTACAACCTACAAACTCTTCACTGGTCTGGTTGATGACAGCATCTACAAACACCTCTTTTCTGGAGCGTACCTGGAAAAAGAACAAGCCAGATGCAGGAGGAAGTGTTTAGGCACCAAAGACCAGTTGTTGATCAATAAGACCATCTTTGAGGATTGTAGGAAGAGGCAGAGAAACCTAAGCATGGCTTGGATCGATTACCAAAAGGCATACGAAAGTGTGCTCCACACATGGCTTCTGCGCTGCCTTGAACTATATAAGATCCATCCGGTCATCAAAAAAAACATGGCAGTACATATAAAGTTGTGATAAACAATCATGGCATTAAGCCACACTAATGGAACATTAAGAATCCCTGTCGTCAAGATCCGAAGAAGAATCTTCCAAGGAGATAGCTTATCCTCTCTACTCTTTTGCCTGGTGATAGATCTGCTAAGTAAATTACTGAACAAAAGCTGGAGTCTCTACAACCTGACCCAGGGCTGCCAACAAGACCCAAACAAAAGAGTCAACCACCTGCTCTTCATGGATGACCTCAAGCTGTATGCCAGTTCAGACGCTGACTTAAGCTGACTCTTGAAGGTTGTCCATTCCTTTGCCAAAGGTATTGGAATGAATTTTGGCCTGGACAAATGTGCCAAGTGCCCCTCAGAACTGGGAAGAAAATCCAAACAGAAAACAGAAAACATACAGCTTGATGAAGATATTGACATCAAAAACCTTGAAGAGCAGGAACAATACAAATACTTTGGCAAAGAAGAAAACGATTCAATTCAACATGCCAAGATGAGAGAAAAAATTGGCAGAGAATATGTATGCCGTGTTAGAAAAATTTGCAAAACACAGCTCACAAACAAAAACAAAGTAAATGCCATTAACCAACTAGCTATGCCAGTAATAACATACAGCTTTAGCATTATTGATTGGCCACAAAAGGACATTAATAGACTAGACACTAAAACGAGGAAAATGTTGACACTGTACAGAGTAATGTACAGAAACCAGTGTCTACCAAGGCTGTATGTGTTAAGAGGAACAAGAGGTATGAGTCTCTTAGAAATTTACTATCAACATCGAGCCATTATTGTGAGCACCGGCCAATATCTGATGAGCTTCCAGAGCCTAAACCTTATGATGGTACATCAACACCAAGAAACCAGAGCCAGTAGAACAACCTCTATCACAAAACTGGTCAAATATTTTGGACAGGACTGTCTTACAAATGAGGCAGAAACGGAAAACAAGCCTGCCACAGAAATAGCCCGTAAGAGCCGCCAGAAATACACCAACACCTTCCATTGCAAAAAATTGCAAGAATGGGCCAACCAACAACGTGCTAAATATTTTCTGGATGAACTATCCCAGGAATATATAGATAACGAAGGCTCTGTAGACTGGCTGAAAAGAGGATCGCTCCACTATGATCAGGAGAGAATGATAATGGCTTCTGAAGCTCAAGACTTGATGACCAATGCCTTCAAAAAGATGAGTGGTCTCAGCAATGACAACAAGTGTAGGTTCTGCCACACAGAAGTGGAGAGTGTAAGCCACCTGACATCCAGTTGTAAAGTTCTGCTAAGGAATGGCTATTATACAATGCGACACAACAGAGTGTGCAAATATCTTTCCTGGACCATCTGTAAAAAGTTGAATATCCAGTGTAGCAGCAAGTTCTGGGAGCATATATCAGAAAGAACAGTTGGAAATAAGTTATACACCATCCACTATGACTATGCAATCCCTACAGGTACATATCTAGAAAACAGAGCTGTTAAACCTGACAGTGATATAGGACAAAAGGAAGAAAGTAGCAACCCTAGTTGAAGTTAGTGTCTCTAATGATAAGGGAAAATATTACGAAATACCAAGGTCTTATGTATTACATGAAAAGAAACTGGAATCTCAAGAAGATCTCCATAATTCCAGTAATTATAGGAGCAACGGGACTTGTGAAAAAGAATTTCAAAAACTACCTGGCAAATATACCCGGTGAACCAAGTGTAAGAGATATACAAACAATTGCACTTAAAGGGATGGTTAGAATCTTAAAAAGATCTCTTGGTTGGAGTGTCTGAAATAGTATATGAATGTCTGGCATCCCCAGCAAAAACAAAAAAGATAAGAAAATTGAAAAGAATATATATATGCATACATATTATTACTATCCATATAGACGACCTATGAGCCTTTGGGTCACAGGTCGTCTATGTTCTTTTTTAATGTTCTTTTTGTTACTTCATCAGTTATGACGTCATAAAGGATCTTCTTGGTGTCTTCCACCTGTTCTAGTGGGTAACATCTCTTTGTGAGGTCATCTAGTGTGCACGGAGACAAACAAACAAAATCCACAAATGTGGAGCAACCCTACAAATGTGAGACAGGATAAGATCAGAATCGACCTTGGTTTTAGGATAACATGGAGTTTATGTTGAGTATCATAACTCAGCAAGAACATTTGTTCATTTACGCAAGAAAGCAAATACTTGAAGACATTTGTCGCGGTTCAACAACACCGCGATGTTTGTTTATTATTGGAAAACACGCCATCTTGGAAAAACTACCAGCAGCAGCAGTCGCTGTTTGTTTTTGCCTTGAATTTCAATAATATCAGCAGCAGCAGTGGTTTGTTTAACCCCTTGCATGGAAAGATACCAGCTGCTGCTGGTGTTTTGATCTTTGCTAAGGTGTTATTACTTTGTGTCTGGAGGAATGGAAAAACATCGAGTTAATCGCCATTTTTGTCAACATGACTAAGCAGAAATTCAGCAAGCGAATATTTTCATTAATATTTCTTCAAGGGATACACAAGCGTTTCGCCAACATGGCCGAACACCTCCCTAATACATTGGAGGTACATGTCAACCTTCTTATACGACGAGAGATTTCTTCGAGATTTATTTCTCGAAATTTAATTTTCTCTCAGGACCATCAAAGGTATCGATGCACAAACCACATGAAGCCTGTAACTTTTTACTCAAAAGCTGATTCTGATTCACCCAGAATTCCCCGCAGCGAACTCCTGTTTACGCAGTCGCAGTTCCTGCACACCGCAGTCCGAACTACAGTCTAAGTTCCTGCTTACATCAGACTGGACCCTTGAGAGTTCCTGCAGTCCTGAGTTCCTGCACACCGCAATTCGAACTACAGTCTAAGTTCTTGCTTACATCAGCCTGGACCCTTGAGAGTTCCTGCAGTCCAGTCCCTACACCAGCACTCTCCTGATCCAATTTATTGTTTTTCCAACAGCCCTTCTCAGGGCTACAACTACTGCGATATTTATTTAAACAGCCCTTATCAGGGCTAATCCGACAACTACGGCGAATTTCCTTTCTTTTCTTTGCCAGCCAGCAACAGCAAGGTTTTCGCTCTCTCCCGTTTCCAGAGACGTCACTCCCGGCTGTCCAGTCTCTCTCCGGTTTCCAGAGACGTCACTCCCAGCTGTCCAGTCTCTCTCCTGTTTCCAGAGACGTCACCACCAAAAGCCATTATTGTTATTTACCATCTCTTATGGTAAAATAAATATCCAATCTTTTCAACTGTTTACTAGTGTTTGTCCTTTCTTCTTTGTCATTTGCTGTTATTTGCCTGTGTCTACCTTTTCTTAGTTGTTTGGCTGATTGTTCGATCAACCTACCCCCAACGGGTCGGTCGGTCGGACGGTCGGTCCCGCAACACATTTTAAAACAACTTCATAATCTGAATGTGAAGCAGAAAAAAAAAATGCTTAAGAAAGAAATGTATGATAAAAATTTCTCCAAACTTTCAAGTTCTTTCTTTCAGGAAATGCCGTATTTCTTTTCCAGTTGAAAAATGTCATTTTTTGTCTGAACAAATAAACAGTTTTCGGTTCATAATATCGAATGCTTTAAATAAAATTACTTTACCACAAGAACTTTGGGGGGAGGCGTCGTCTAAAATCTTATCAATTATTTATTTTCTAAAATGAGATATTGTGATTACATGTTTAATGGCCTTTAATTGAAGTTCAGTTCGAAATTTCCAGGTTTCCAACTATGACAGTAAAAAGAAAAAAAAAGAAAGTATCTGAAGAGTACAAGAGTCGAAACATCTTTCCATTCTAAATCAACTTCCTAAGGAATTATTTTGTTACGCTTAAAATAACCTTTATAAGTATTACTATTTCATAAAAAGCTGTAAAACTTAATGTTCTCTGGTTTGTTGCAGTTATTTTTAGTCAGTTTATTCTCAATGACTATCATCCGACGAAAGGAGTGGCAGCATTTTCTTTCTTAGGAATCATTTCTCTGAAACTTTATTCTAAATTATTTTGAGTTTAAAAAGAAAAATTGCAACAAAAAATTTTTACGCTCAAAGAAAAATGTAATTTTAATAATTTGAAATTTTGATATAATGCTTTCGTGGCCCAACATGGCTGATAACACCCTTTGTAAAGAAAATCAAAATGTAAAAAATCTAAACTTGCAATAAATTTTCTCCAGATAAAAGTTCCTGAAAGACATTTTTATCTTTTGCCGTTATTTTAACCAACCAAAAGAAAACTTTTGTAGTTTAAAACAAAGCAGATGGCAGCTGGTGAATTTTTTTCATATCAATTGATATTTTATATAATATATCGATTTAATTCTTTAAAGTAAACATTTAAATGAGTAAGAAATTAAACAGCATTAGTTAGTTCAATTTTATATAACATTTATTGAAAATTATTATATAAATCTCACCAAATCAAGTTTAGCTGTTATTTGAATGTTTTGTGCAATTTTTCAAGAATCTCGTATAATAGGGTAAAATTGTTTTTGTCTTTGTGAATAATTTTTTTTTTAATAATAGTCAATGTTAATTAAAGCAAAAAAAAAAAAAATTTTAATTATTAAAAGGTTAATTTGATTGCCAACATAGAGTATAAATTAAATCCACCATTCTGATTTCAATTGATATGACTTGACTACTACCTGAGAAAGTTATTATAGTTATTTTTTTAATAGCTCTGTACGAATTCTTTTGGTGTAAATATAAAAAAAATATAAGTATTAAAAAAGAATGAAAAAATTATGACAATTATTTAAACTTATGTAAAACAGAGGATGTGTAACGTGGCTCTTCCATTCACTTCTATTTAATTGTAAAATGTATGTAACAAATTACAGTTATTTCTTTTTATTATTGATTTCCTTTAAGATTTATTCAAAATTATTTAAATATGTATTCAAATAAAAGCAAATAATTAGAAATCAATAATACTTGTAAATTATTTTTTAAATCAGATTTTTAAACTCAATATGTTAATTAGCCATTCCATTCACTCGGTGAACCATTATTTTCTTGTATACATAAATTGAATTTAATATTAAAAGAATCTAGAGGAGGTCAACATTTTTCTTAATGATTAAACATAAAATCATCTGAAATAGGTAAAACTCAGCGGGAATGGTGATGTCAGTAGTGACAGTTTCGGTTACAAGCAGACACATAATCTCCATTATCATAAGATATAATAAACACTTATACACTTCAACTATATTTCGCATGAAGCACTTTTAGATTGCTGATTGTGTCATAGAGAGATAAAAATGATAATAAAATATAATTAATAGTAGTAACTATTAACTAGCTTAAAAATGCAATCCTGGAACAATTGGTTCAGCTTGAGACTGAACACAAGGAAGACTTGAACCACCGATAAAGATGAAGGACCATCCAGGTAGATGGCCAGAATCTTTCTGGCCTGAGTAGTTTCAAATATCTTTGTTCGACTGTCAGCAGCAACTGAAATTACTGCTCATATTAATGCTGTATAACTGAAATGGCGTAGTGCCACTAGAGTCATCTGATCTATGGATCAGCGATTGACTCAAGTCGAAGATTTACTGGATTGTGATATGACTTCCTGCTGCTGCTGCTGCTTTGGATGGCCCTGAGCACTGGCCATCAATGAAGGAGGAAGCAGAAAGATTATCAGTTAGGAGATGACAAAAATGTTGCGTTTGACTTCCGATCTGACCTGTTGATACGTCCAAAATGTTGATGTTCGCCACTGCTATGATGTTACGCCGATCACAGACAAAATAAGGGAGGAAAATATACTGTGTGAAAATGACAACACTAACACAAAAATTGGATTTAACATAGAGGTCCTTTAGAAAAGAATGAGGTCCTTTAGAAAAGGCCAAAACAAAGGTGGTTGAATACCCTACATTAAGATCTCAAGACGGTCAAATTTCATCCCGGCCAAACCTTTTGACTGTGTATGGTGTATGGAGAAATCCAGTGCAAACCCCACTGTGCACAATAAATACAGAAGAAAATGATGACGAATTAGCTTGAATCGCTTGAGCCAGTAATTAATAAAAACAAAAACTAAAAGATAAAAGTGTCATTAAGTCCAAATAAAAAATTTAAAAAATAAATAATCCCAATTAATTCTGGATATAAAGAACCACTGTTGTCAAAATTGCAAATGAAAGATTTCACAGAATAAAACCATCAAAATCACAGTATTCCGCTTTGTTTCTTACTATTATATTCATAAATACCAGTGCACGACACGTTCCAACAATAGCAAAAGAGTCCACTACATAGAAATGAGCATTTGTCTTTCATGGATTTGTTGAGGAATTTGAAAAAAAAGTGGCAATAGATAATTCACTCATCTCTAGTATTGGACTCTTCTGATAACAGCTGAAATAGAATTTGGAGTTATTTTTAACTTGATAAATAAAACCCCAATTCATGAATGCCTTAAATTATTTTTAGCTCAAAGATAGGATGGAAAACAAGGACAGAATATCAATTACTGTTTGTTTACCTTTAATAAGAAAACATGCACAGCAATATAATTTTTTAAAAACAGCTTCAAAAGACAGTTCTATTTGCTACTCGATTGATCCTTTTATTCAAGTGTTATGCTCCGCTCACATGCTTCTTAATATCACGACGCTTCAAATTATTAATGAAAAACAAGTTTACTTATTAGTTGTCTATTCTGCTTTAACTTAAAACGAATGAAACATGTTAAAATAGGTAAATCCATAAAAGTTCAAATCTGTAACCAGATTTGCTTGTGTGATTTCAGATTTTACTCTAAGAAAATAGTTCCATGTTACTATAGGTTATTTAAATGTATTAAAAGGCATTTTAATACATTTTAATATTACTATAGCAATTTCAAAACCGATTCTATTAATTTTACATTTTATGTAGAAGCTCTAATATTTCTAATCTATTTTATTGATCATTTGTCTATAGATTTTTGTGTGCAATCAAAATATGTTTACTAGTAGTAGTAGTAGTAGTAGTATATTCATATGAATGTACTACTACTACACCTTTTATTTTAAGGTTTGCAAAAAAAACTAAAATCTATTGTGAATTAATTCTGTAAAAATTAGACAGAAGTTTTTTTTATTTATATAATAGATCTTTTAATGTGGCATTTCATTGTTTACTAGTGAATCATCATCATCATCATCATCATCAGTGGTTTAACATCTGTTTTACATGCTGGCATGTGTTGGACAGCTTTTAGAAATTTACTTCCAAACTAACCTATCTCTGTCCAAGTCTTTATTCCTCCTCAAATCCATCCTTATCATTTCCTACCATGTTTTCCTGCTACCGCAATTGTTCTACATCTATTAACCCAAGAACTCTCATCCATTCTTTAAATGTGACCAAACAAAGTCTTTTGTTTTGCACACATCTCCCTATACTGTCCAGATTTAGTCTAGCGCCGTGGTCATCAGATTATAGCCGGTCTTTAAGACTCACATTGCACATTCATCATATCATTCTGATATCATTTCTCTCCATGCAAAAAATATCTTCAATCCTCACTGGCCCCACACATGCTAATTACAGCTTTTTTTTCTTTACCATAATATTTCGTTCGAGTCTGTTAATCTGTGGTGATCCCCTTTCCTCCATGAATCTTTAAAATTACCGTTTTGAAAGGAATTCACTCCTACTTTAGGACTCCCCACCATTGAAAGACAAGAGAATAACTTTTATCAATTCTAGAATTTCCGATTTTCCTCTAATCCCCTTAACCTTCATCAAAATTGGTACATTTAATATGCACGACAAATTTGAACAGTCAGTATGAATTAAAATGTTGAAACTCTGGGGCACAACATTGTCAGAGATTGGGATCGAAAGCTCAAATACAAAAGTAGATCTACATGTAAAAAACGGCATTGCAAGTAAAAAAAAAACTCAACTTCGTAATCACATAATTATGAACTGCATTAAGAAAAAAGAAAACTGCCATGCTTTCCTGATCCAATTCACACCTAAAACCCATAACAATTATACATCACTCCAGAGGATTGTTTACAGGAAAAGAAAAAAGAGTTTTTACTAACATGTCATTCAAGCAATTCATCGATTTTAAAACTAAACACTGGACCCTGATTTTAGACCAATAATTCTCTTTTAAACTGCACAAGAAATATAATTCGGTTTAGACCATGATCTTTTACAAGTTTTGTAGCTGCTTCCACCTTTGAATTTGTGATTTTTCTTTTAAGTCCCATAGGTTTTTCGTTTTAATTTGTTTGTAACATTGATATTTCTTAACTCAATACACTATGAGTTTGTCCAGAAAGTTTTGAACTATTCTAAAGTAACTGTTTTTTAACTTAGTTCACCCGAAACAAGGCAAATCGCCACTGTAGACGTAAAGGGCTACTGAGAATTAGGGTGAAACTTTAGGGGGTCATCCTAAATTGGGAGCTGTGCAGCAAGATGCTTGTCCACATTAGTTTTAAATTTATGCATGTCAGTACAGTCGAGAAAACAGGGAGGGAGTTCCAAAGGCCGGCAGTTCGAGGAAAGAAGCTATTGGAATAGAATGCTCTCCACAGTGAATGGATGGGATTTAGCTGATTGTCGGGTTGGTCGAGTGTATTTACAACAGGGGAGCACCAGAGCAACAAGTTCATCGGAGCAAATTCCATTGAAGTACTTGTAAAGCAAGCACGAGAATGCAACATTGCGACGATGGGACATTAGATTAGATACTCTTTTTTGGACCTTGTCTTAGAGGGAGAGACTGGTGGATGGTGCACCAGCCCAGATGTGACAGTACTCCATGCATGGGCGGATGGTGGCTTTGTAGAAATATAGGATACTGTCAGGTGTGAGAAGTTTTCTAGCACGGTAGAGGGAGCCCACTTTCTTTGCAGCAGCATTGGCAATGTCCTCTATGTATTTGTTCCAATTCATGTTACCTGAGGAGTTTGAACGCTGGAGTCTCAGGTAAGATGTTATTTGCCATGACAATCAGTGGTTGAAGACGTTTCTTGTAGTTGTTGAAGGAAAGGAGCTTTGTCTTAGCAGCATTAAATGTTACCATCCATTTATGATTTCATTCCACTACAGAGACTGGAGGTCAGTTTCTAAGGATTCAGTCATTGCCTCGGATATGTGCACGTCCGTTTTACCCACATGAAGAGTAGAGCGTGGTGTCGTCAAATATACTCACCAGGGAGGTCGTTTATGAGAATCAAGAAGAATAAATATCCAAGGATCGATCCATGGAGTACACCTGTATTTATGTCATGTTGTTTGGATGAACGGCCATCGAGGACAACCTGGATCTTTCTTTTAGAGAAGAAGGATCTAATTATATTAAATATTTGTCCAGTAATACCATATAAATTCATTTTTATGAGAAGACCTTTATGACAGACTTTGTCAAAGGCTTTGGATATATCAAGCGCTACCGCCCTAGCTTCACCTGCCTTGTCCAGTGTATGGTATATGCGTTCAGAGATGACCGTTAGGATATCCGCAGTAGACCGTGCTTGCCTAAATCCATACTTATGGTTAGAAAAAAGTTAAGCATTAACGAGGTGACGGACTATCGCTAGATTGATTAAGGATTCAAAGATTTTAGTGAAGAGCAGGAGTAGACTCCAGAATTCTTGAAGACTGGTACCACAGAGGCAATTTTCCAGCTATCAGGGAAGCAAGATTGTGCTAGGCATTTGTTGTAGAGTTTGGAGAGGGCAGGGGCCAGTTGAGCAGAGCATTTCTTTATTACTATTATTGGTATAAGATCAGGCCCACATGCTTTGGAGGTGTCAAATTTTTTATAATGTCCCGGACATAGGATGAGGTGATGGTCAGGTAATCAAGTGTGGCGTCAGTCTGCAATGGGAAATTCGGGAGAGAGTAGTTTCCGCAGTCCAAAGTGGAGTTTAAGGTGAAACGCTGGCCAAGTAGTTCAGCCTGATCAGTTGCCGTACAAACGGCATTATTGTGTTTGGATAGTGGGGGAATTGTTGATTGCTCATTATTCACGACACTATTGAAGATTTTCCAGAAATTGCGAATATCTAGTTTCTGTGACTCAACGTGTTTTCTGGTCATCTCTGTATACCTTCTCTTTGCTTCATCTATTACAATCTTACAATGTTTATTACCAGGGTTGCAGTGTTGGGAGTTATAAGGTCCAATTTCGACTCCTAGGATTTCTAAAAATTCTGACTCAGATTCCTTATTTCAAAATCTTCCAATATTCAGACTGTCTGTTGATTTTTCAGAGATTAAAAATCCCAACTCTGTTTATTCTTATGAGTCCGACTCCTTCCAAAACCTCCGACTCTGAAACCCTGTTTATTATGTCATCTAACAAATCTATATGGAGTCAAATTAGATCATAAATAAAGCTTGAACATTTGTAATATATGTATTCATGACTACATTTAGATAAATCTTTTTATTTCAGATACCTTGTATTGACAATCAAAAATGGGAAAAGAATTTCATATTCGAATTATAATGCTTTTTTTTCTTGTATAGTGATGACGCTGTAAAAATTTTAAACGGGGAAATTTTAGCTTAGTGGAAGACCTCCAAAATTAGAAATGGATATTTTGAAGACATAAACTGAAGAAAGGCCAAATATCACACCTAGAGAACTTGCAGAAGAGTTGGACAATGGGTATATCCAAAAGTAGAGTTCATCAATGTTTCTAGGATATACATCTCACTATGTTAGCATTTCTCAAATTTGTGTAGACAGGCATTTGATTTGTGATACAGTTTTGAAGCAACACAATTTTTAAATAAATTTGTAAGTGAAGTTGAAGAATGGATTACTTATGAAAACATAATGCAAAAAAATATCATGGAATTTGTTTTATGATTTATTAAAAAAAAAAAAAGAAAAAAAAAGAACATTCAGTCAAAATAACATACTTTTTGTTTGGTGGGATTACACAGGAATTATTTACAAAGAGCTTCTCCCACGAAACTAAACCATTGATTCTCATGTGTACTCTCCAATTTGAGCAAAAATTAAAAAATATATATATAAAAAGATTGAGGCCGGAAATTGCAAACCAAAACTATTCAATATAGTACTATTACTATCAAATGAACATATCCAAGTAAACACGGTGTAAAAAGTCGTTCAGATTTAAATAAAATTAATTTTTATCACATTTGTACTAGTGTTGGAATGATTAATTGGTATCGGAAAAATTTGAGCCTAATTTACGATTCTTTAAAAAAAAAAAAAAGATGTTAAACTTATTTTCTATTGCTGGTACTAAATATTTATTGTTTTTAAACTATTAGTAAAATTAAAATCTACACATCATAACATCAAAAATACAACGTAAATTTATTTTACTTATCTAAAAAAAAAAAAAAAAAAAAATGAAATGTGGGCTTTTGTCCAGTCCTTCAGCATTGGCAAACCTGACAAGAGGTGGCCAAAGAGTGTGAAAAAAAAAATGTAGAACATTTTCAAAGGCTTGGTTAAATTATGTATACATGAATTAGTGCATTTAAAGATTTTCACGGTTCTATGTGAGACCACACTGGCGTCAGTTCTTCTTTGATTTTGAGTTTCCTATGTCTTAACTGCAGTTAACTGGTTTTAAAATATTTTTTTAAATATATAAAAAGGGGATGGGGCAGATATAGAAGGCAATAAAATCAAAGACTAATAATAAAATGAGTTTTAGTTTTTAACATTATTGAAACTGTTTGGCAATTCAGTTCACGACAAGACACAAATACACTGCTTTCAGACTATGTGAAAGACAGTGAAAATTTGCCGGCCAATATAAAAATGTAAGTGCGTATTTAAAAAAAAACTATTTGAAAGAAATTTAAAATGTGTTTTATGAATTAAAAATTAATTACTAACATGTTTTTATTAATTTTTGTTTCATATTTAAACTTAACTTCTACATTACATTAAAATATAAGTAGATTATTTTACTATATAAAAACTTACAATTATTATTATTATTATTATTATTATAGCATTATTGTAGATGAAAATCCTCAGCTAAATCACCCCCCCCCCCCAAACAAAAATAAAATTCTACCTTTTAAGGTGATTATGTGTGAACACCTTAAAAACTTGGCAGGAAGAAAAGAAATCAATTCTTTTAGAATTTCATGTGAGATATTAGTTTCACATGTAAATTTAACGTAAAATGAGTCCCCATTTCTGGATCATTCTAACGTTTTAGGGCAGTTATGAAGATATATTTATGGCAATTAAGCTACACAGAGGTGTCCGCGTTTCATCTTCGTAGAGAATCGTCATGCTAAAATGCATGGAATTCGTGTTACTGAGTGTTTTTATATATCCACGTGGTGTTTAGTCTAGCTAGCTAACCAATCGGATTCATTGTTATTCCCTCCCATTAGTTAATGTTTTCATTAGCCAATGGCAGGGTTTCTCACAAACAACGGTTCGGCTGGCTTTTACTTGACATTTTTTTTTTCTTTCGTTTAGTTTTGTATAGTGGTGATGCATCACTTTTGTGAATTAATCGAATTAATAGGTGATCAATATTCCAAGCACACACGTGTTAAAATAACACGTGTGTGCTTGGAATATTGATTAATTTATTAATAATAATATATATATATATATATATTATTACTAATTAATGAATTTCTTTTTAATCCAGAAAAATACTTTCCTAAGATGGCCGATAAATATTAATAAATTGTTTGTCAATTATAAATTTATTCAGTGTCAGATATCTAATTAATGTCCTAAAAGTTCATACAAAAATATCTGTCAAGCTCCAAATATCGGAAAATTTCTATATAAACATTTAATGAACTCTTTCGATAGTGGGTCTATAGTTGCGCAAGTGATTACTTTGATGCTGTGGCTGTGTTCTTTCAGGCGCTTTTGTTATTGGAATTGGAATCAGTAATTGTATCGGAATCGGGAATTTAGAAGAGAATCGGTAATTGTATCGGAATCCGGAAAAATATTGGAATTGTCCCATCACTAATTTGTACTATTAGTAAGAGGAGAGATTATTATTATTATTTTTTTTCATTTTTTGTCTTGTCTCAAGCTTGAGGTTAAACGTTTTATGAATGACTTCCAACTTTTCCTGTCTGTTACCATTTCGCTTGTGCCGCCCGCCAGGATCAGGTCATCATCAACTGATCCCCTCCATGTCTTAAGCGGCCTACCACGTAGCTTTAGGCCATCGACATCAATGTCGGACACACTTTGGAGCAGTTCAGATGACTGATGGTGGGCGACATAACTATATCAGTCGAGACACTTTTGTACAACATATTTTCTCATGGAGGCCGGTAGAGTGAGACTGGCAATTTTCTCCATCCGATGCGCTGCAGCTAGGATTGTGTCGATGACCATGTTTCGCAGTTATACAAAAGTACAGGTCAGACATGTGTGTTGTATGTTGCCACTCTCGCATACGATGGGATCCATGCTTTTGTAAAATTGTTGACAGCTGCCTGAAGACTCTCCATGTCATAGATATACGTCATCTTATAGTTGAGAGATTGAACAAAAATATTATTTAAAGATTTAATGACTATTTTTTTTATTAGAATAGGTAATAACATGTATATATTTTAATAGTTCATGCAAGTTATTCTTCTATATTTTGGTAAATCTAATAAATAAAATTAAGTCAGTCAGATTCTCAACTTTTGTCATTGATAGATTTTGTCATATAAAATCAATATTTAATACTGACTAGCCATTTTCTTTTGTTTAACTTTAGTTCATGTTGTTAAGAAGAATAAAATTTACTTTGATTTAATTTCTTATCAACTCTACTTTATCCTGCTCAGATTATTTTTCAGAAGCCAGCCATCTTTGTTATCACCAGAAAATATTATCTTTTATTAATAAGGAGAGGTAGTTTGCTTGAACTTGAAGTATTGTGTGTAATATGTATATAGAGGAGTATTAGAAAGCTATCACAATGCAAGAAATGGAAATATGTCGACGTTGAGAAGTAAGACAAAAACAAATGATTATCTTTTTTTTAGATTTAAAAAAAAATTTGTTCTATAGAAAATCTTACTTGATTAGGCAAGACTTCAACACTATAATGTAATGTGTGTGACCGTGTTCCATAAAATATTTTGAGGAAGACCTCTTTATCAAATGGTAGGTGTTTCAAATCTCTAAAACATGTGCGGAATGGTAATATAGTTATATGCTTATAACGCAGTAAATATTAATATTCGCAGAAAAATGGAATAAAACTATAACTAAATGCTTTTTTTCCCCTCAATATTTCATATTTGACTCAATTTTTATTAGTTTAAATTATGGTACAATTAAGAAGTAAGACAACATAAATTAAATGTATTTCTTTCAAATTTTTCTTTAAAAATTTCAAAGAAAAATATATTGCACAAGTTTAGATTTATTTATGATGACTTGCTTCTTATTTGTATGTTACTAAATCTTTAAAATTGATTGTATTTTAAATAATCATTAAAATTGATTGTATTTTAAATAATCCTTTAAAATTGATTGTATTTTAAATAATCCTTTAAAATTGATTGTATTTTGAATAATCCTTTAAATGGATTGTATTTTAAATAATCTTTAAAATTGATTGTATTTTAAATAATCTTTAAAATTAAAATCAAGAAAGTCAAAGAGTATTTTATACTTAATTACAACATGATTGAAAACTGCAATAATATTTTTTAACATTGCTTCATTCAAATAATATTTTTAAAATATTTTTATTTAAAAATTCTCACTGCTTTGAGTTTTAATGTCATTTTAAAAGTAAATTCTATCATAATTAGGAATGTGAGTGGCTAATGACAAAACAATTCTGAAATCGAGATGAATTTCACAACATTGAGGCTACTAATATCCAAACCTGGGGGCCAATATTAATTTTCTAACTGCTCACAGTTGCGTGCATGTGAAATTTAACGTAGAATGACCGCCCCCCCCCCTCCTCATCGTTTCTGGGCCATTCTAGCTATTTGAGGCAATTAAGCAAAAAATATTTTTTTTACTATGGGAGTAAAATTCTGGGCATTTGGGGAGGGGGGGGGGGGGGTATGCTAAAAAGTTAGTAAAAAAATTACTTTCTCTACCACTAACCCTAGGTCCGAGTGGTAAACCCGCCAAAAAACTTTCCTTAACCCTACCACTAACTTTAAGTCTGAATGCCAATCCCCCCACCACCAAACAAAAAACCTTGTAAAACCACATGTAATCGTCTAAAAAGGTACCCCCTCCAAAGAAATGCAGAGTATATCTCCGATAGCAAAGAAAAAAAAAAAAAAATTGGTTAACTGTCCTTAAACGCTAAAATGGCCCGGAAATGGATCATTTTATGTTTAATTCCAATGTGAAACTGATGTTCACTCTAAATTCTAAAATAATTGTTTTTTCTTCAAGTATTTCAGGTTATTCACATATAATCGCCTAAAAAAGGTAGAATCTTGTTTTTTTTTGGGGGGGGGGGGTAGCGAAGAGTGTTAAATCTACAATATCTTTTTTTTATCATACTGAAAGCATCGATTCATGCTTTACCTTCATTTTTGTTTTTAAATTTGTTAAAATTTTGCGTAAAAGGAATGTTTTGTTTTGTCTCAAAAAGATTTTTTTGTGTAATAAAAGTTTAAAACAGTAATATGTTGGGTCCAAGAAATAAACAAGAAAAAAAACATGACTGTTAGCAAGAGAAAGACTCCAAGTGCGTATGTGGGGGAGGGGGAAGGAAGCAGGAAGTAATTATTTGGTAAAACAAAAGTCTTGAAAGAGAAATAAAATCGATCAAGGCAGAAATCAGACTTTTCTTATATAAAAAAAAAAAAGCAGTTTAACTGGAAAGCCTGCTTTTTCTGAATAAAAAAAAAGTGGAATTCCGCTAAAAAGTGGAGATCTCATATTCCTGAATAATAATTTTTTTTAAACTAGCAATTATTTCACAAAAAAAGTGTATCAAAAGAGTGCATTGTTAATTTACTTAAAAGTTTGAACTTCAACAATTGCTTTCATTGTTTTTTTGCTGTTTACACAAAATAAGCATACCAAAATCAGAATGAAGATTCAAAGTTTTATTTTTCATAAAATCTCTCATGAAATCTGTCATCATGGTCACCGTCGAAAATGAAATAAATGAATCACACAAGTTGTATTCCAACAGTTAACTCCTTAAATAAGAGAAAATTAAATCACAAATTAACCAACTTCTTATTGTAATGGTAGCATAATTCAATGACATGTGGAATAATAATTATCATCACACAACCGAATAAATTGCTTCTTTCGAAAGACAAAATACTAAATATAAAGCTGAAACTGAACCGGAATATGAAGAAAAACAAAAAAACATACTAAAACTGAAATTGTCACACTGCCCAACTCCCATAACTAAAAATTTCTTTTAGAAGATACAAGATTTTATTTATCTTTAAAATTTTACAAAAAGTTCACAGTACAGTAATTTTTTTTATAAAATAAAATGTGGCACAAGGCCGAAATTGGGTGTTGTCCTCTTGGTCTATTTTATAAACTAGTTTCAGTCACCAAAATACCACATTCACTCTATGAGTAAAACCTACTTAACATTATCCCAATGGTTTGACGTTTTTTATTTACAAAAAATATATGTACAAATTCATCGGTTGGAGGATGGGGTGCTAAAAAACAACAGAGATTGCTGAAAAATAAAATGCTAAGTGTGGTGGTTAGTAAAACTCTGCCAAATCTATCGAGATACGAGATTATGGAAAAGAAAAGGTGGATTCAAGATCATATTTTGTGAGAATTGCTTGTTTTAATTATATTACTACAAATTATGATTTGGATTTCAAATAGCAAAATCAAATATTTGACTGAATTAAACCATTAACTCATTGTCATAATAATACTGTTGTATGCTGATATGGGAACAATTTCAAAATAAAATATTTTGAAAAGCCTATAATTTGTTCAGTGTAAACAGTGAACCATTAATGTCTAACAGTTAGACAGACTTTTTTGGACAGTTTATAATTAATTAAAAATTGTAAATTTGTTGGGGGTTTAATTAGGCTGAAAATTATGTTATTTTTCAAGTTTGAATATTTTAATATTAAACTAACCAACATTCCCTCTATGGCGCAAAAAGCACAAATAGATACACAAGTTAAAACCCATAACTTTTTAAAAGATTTATCTGGGAATTGTCTTTCGATTATATAATGGTCGGTTTAACGTGGTTTTCTGTGTCTATAAAGGAGCTGAAACTGGAAACCTCAATGGCTCTGAACATATGCTTGTATGTGCTAAATTTCGTCTTCGCCTTAAAAGACTCGCCATTGATAGAGTCTGCTGTGCTGATACAGCAGCACGCCTTTGAGTAGATTTAACCAACCGCTTTGAAGGCCTGAACAATGGCTGCTCTTTAAAGCGAATGTCCAACAAGCCGCTCAAAAAGAACTTCATGGCAAAAAACCTCCTGACAAAGAATGGTATCATCCCAAACCATTTCCTTGTTCGAGAAAACTACAGACGCTCGCAACTGTGAGAACCCAGATTTCTTGGCAGCTCAGGCGACAAACGACAAGATCTGCACGTGCAGACCGAAATAAATACTGGCAATCAGTTGCAGTGGAAATGGAACAAGCAGCATCCGTAGGGGACGCGAGAAAACTGTATCCATTTTTGAAATCACAGACAAAAGGCAGTTGTCCCCCAAGTGAAACATTGCTGGATGAGAATGGAACACCTATTTCCCATTTGGCAGACCGCACCAAACGGTGGAAGAAGCACTTTGAAAACCTGCTAAACCACGTACCACCATCTCAGCGCGTCTCCCACAGCAACACTGCTGGTGCCTCACCTACGATGCCAACTGCAACCCACTACCTAAGATGAGATTAAAGAAGTAATAAAAAAGCTGAAGAACAACAAATCAGCTGGCGAGGCTAGTTTTCTGGCAGAAATATACAAGTGCTGTCCTGATCTTATGGCCAGGTGGTTACATCAAATACTCTGCGTTTGGTGTTCAGAAGAAAATTTCCAAAGACTGGAGCGACGCAATTCTCCTCCCTTTCTAAAAAAAGGTGATCGCTGTATATGCAGGAACTATCATGGAATAAGCCTGATTGATGTTGCACTGAAAATCTTTTCAATTATTTCCCTACCGCGTTTTCAAATACAAAGAGACCTTGATCGCAAGAGTGTTTGGGAGATAACGAGCCATGACAGATTTCCACCCAAGCTGCTTAATCTGCTGAACGCCTATTACTCAGACACCCAGACAAAATTTTGTTGTTACGGAGAGGAATCAGAATTCTTCAGTGTGCAGACTGGTGTCCGCCAAAGTTGTGCTTTTCCCCCCCGTCTTGTTTAACTATATTATTGACAAGATCCTTGATCGGGGACGTGATTATTCCATTACCGACCTGGACTATGCAGATGATGTTGCTATCCTCGGCGAAACATACGCCAATATCCAGCAGGCATTGAATAATGTCAATACCACTGCCAAATGCGAGGGGATGATGATTGATGCCTCTAAAACAAAGGTTTTGTCAGCCAAATAAGCCCTTATCAGCAGTCCCTATCATTTTCAACAGCGTCATTGTCACGGAAGTCGAACAGTTAGAGTATCTTGGCTCGATCGTTATTGCTACAGGGCAGAGTAAGGATGAGATTGCAATTCGTATTAATCGCGCTTGCATAGCCTTCTGCCGCCTCCAAAGTAGATTGTGATTTTTTGACAAGAGATAAAACTGAAAATATACCAAGCACTGATACGCACAAAACTGCTGTACGGCTGCGAGACCTGGCCTCTGCGCAAAGAATATCCGCCCTCGAGGTCTTTGACATGTACTTCCTTCGGCGCATCCATGCATCCGTCTCTCTGACCCAATCCCAAACTGCACCATCCGTGCAAGATGCAACACCACTAGCATCAGAGAGACTCTTCTCAAAAGGAGACTTTGCTGGTTTAGTCACGTTCTTCGACCCCGGAGGAAGAATTCATCCGCAAGTTGGTAGTCTCAATCGCACATGCCAACTGGAAGAAGCACAGAGGCGGCCCACTGAAGATAAAAACAGTGAAGATGGACATGGAGCTGGTAGCTGACCCCACGTTTTTGGTGTTCGTCTTGGCACCGGGAATGGCTGAAGTATGTCAGGGACTCAGCTGCCGATCGGCAGGGATGGACCGCCTTGACACGGGATGTGTTGAACTCATTTGTAGCTGACTTAACCCATCCCGAGTGAATGCTGTTACAGTTACAGTTCAGTTAATTGTCTTTCTTGAACTTTCAGAGAAGAATATGTTGAACAGACAAAGTGAAAACATTGTTTTAAGCATGGAAACTAATAAAAGAAATATTTTTTAAGTGGGCCAAAAAATGTAACTGAGAAATGCTTTGTGGCGGCAAGAAGCATCAAGTAACAATAAGAGACTTTTACAGCAAAATGTTTTCGCTTTTTTGATTAAGATATATATTTTCAAGATATGGTGATATTTGTTCTCAGAAAAAAAAGATATATTCTATTACAAAGTGATTGGAAAGCAAGAGTCATGTGATAAAATCTTTAAAAGTCCCCATCTACTATATCTGGTGTCTATCCGAGCATAGGATAAAATTGAAAACAAAGCCTTATATCAAGAGCAAACAACTTTACGAGTCAAATTTTACAAGGAATCCATTGGTGGTATCAATTGTTTTATTAGTGGGTTTTAGTTTTATGTAGATTATCTAACCTCTTTTTATATAAGGAACACACCGTGACATATAATATATAAATAAATAAATAAATAAATAAATAGAGAGAGAGAGAGAGAGAGAGAGAGAGAGAGAGAGAGAGAAATTAAAAAATAATAAAATTACAATATGGGGTTCAGGGCTGGAAACTAGTCAAAAATATATTTGGTTTTCATTTAAACACAAAGAAAGTGAAATTAAAATGAAATAAAATCATTTTTTAAAACAGTAAAATTATCAAAAAGTATTTAAAGCATCGAGCTACAGTAAGAAGTTGGCGGAAACTGAATCCAGAAAAAAAAAAAATATTCATATTCGACTTTAAATGCCAATTTAATATAAGTGATTAAATAAAAAGCAAACATTTTATTGGAGAGATTCTATGTAATTTTTTAGGTTACGTATCATGGAATTTAATACGCAAGGTTTGAGATGCTTTTCATAGAAATTAGGCTTCTAAATAAATCTCATTTCAACTATTTAGACTGCAAAGATCTGGTCTATCCGTAAAAGAAAGCTTCTTGAAAAATAAAAGTCTGATGCTCCACCAACTGCCAACTTCACCTCTTTCTCTTTGCACTTCACTCTGCTCACTGAGCAACAACCAGAGCCATCTAGCGGTTAGAGACTCCAAACAACCAATTTGCAAACAGGGGATAACTCAATTGGCGACTAAACCACACATCCCCTTGATCTTCAAGATCAATAATTGGTTTCATAATCCGCCATCCCCTCGGCTGTCTTTGTTTATGTTGCGACCTTCGTACGGGTTCTTCTTGGGAGACTTCAACAACTTCTTCGTCTGATGGTAAAGAAACTTTCCGTATATCTAATATGTGACGAGGCACTCCATTAACTGACACGTTGTTTTCAGATAGTACATCAGGCTGCTAGCGTTGCTCCATATCACCCCTTCTGGGCCCCTTTTTACATGCCATTCTCCCTTTACAGGGTCCACCTTTTTAACTTCCGCGATCACTTCCTTTATTATGTGCAACACCTCTGGGTCAATTTCCTTCTCCCATCGGTCCATACCGGTCTGTCTTTTAATAAAGCTGCATGCAGTCCACAGCCATCCGACTATGGGATAATGATCAACCAACTTCCCGCACACTGAGAAAAGTTCTCGCTTGATTAGGCCGGCCGTGACTTCAAGGATTTTGTTCCCTCGTCGAAATATCAACTTTCCTGCCTTATTCCTCTAATTTTAATCCAAGAGCCATTCCATTTTCTAACGACTCCGATGGCTTAGCTGTCAGTCCATATGTTTTGACATGGTCTCTCACCCTTTTTGCAATCACCTCTGTCTTGTCAACCAGTACATCATCGATATAAGAACAGCTGGCTCATGAATTCTTCACATACATCGATTCCATCTTTAGTGTGGCAGGCCACGTGCTTGTTCAACTCTTGGAAGTCCAATACTGGCTTGACTTTCTTCTTGGTAGGCTGAACCACTGCCATGAGTGGCGGAATTCCTTCAACCTTCCTTGACCATGGTATTAAAATTCCTTCATCGATCCACCTCTCAACTTCCTTTTCAAACTGCAGTCTTATCTCTTCTCTTAGCGTGCTTTCGTAGCAGCTAACCCAATTTGTCAGCACGGGCGGTCCCGCGGTCCATTGCCACTCTACTGTCCACTTGTCACCATCAAAATGGGCTCGGAAGTCCTCATCCTCAATCTGACATGGTCTGGGTTTTGTCGGCTGGATGGCATTATTACTGTTCGCGCTTCTTGATATTCTAGTTTCATACTGCTTGCCGAACTTCACCTCACCCTTAGGAATTGTAGCTCCTCCCAGCCGGTTGATAACATCCAGACCCAGTATCACATCAATTCCCCCAACGAGCGTATCCAGCACAATTACTCGGAGTTGTAGAGGTATATTTCTTACTATAATCTCAGCATCAGTCTCTCTACAACACTCCACCTCTCTGCCATCTACTGCTCTTATATTGCTGGCTCCATTCCAAAAGTTGGTGACAAGTGTAGTTGTACAGCCGGTATCAACAAGGGCTCTCGCATTTATTCCGTAGACAGTAACCATTATCTGTGGCAGTAAACTCTCACACACCTTTTCAGAAGTAATGGGGCGACTACTGGCACAATAGCACCCCTTTATTCGTTTCCCTGAAGTGAAAGGCAATTCCTACTAATGTGCCCAACCTGGCCACATCGAAAACAGATAACACCCAGCCTTGGTTCACTACAATCTCTCATCAGATGGGACCCCTGACATCTAAAGCATTTTCCAATAAATTTACGTCTCCTCACTATCTGCTCTTCTTTACCAGGCTTGTTTGCGGTAGAGGTTGCAATTGCCCCCAGTTTACTAGGACGTTTCGCCAGCACCCTGGCATGCCTCAAGATCTCCTCTACCTCCATGGTTTCAATGTCAGTCATTCGTTGTAGTTCCATTGAGATGCGGTCAGGAAAACCACACACGAGAGCCATTTTAACCGTCTTCTCAAGACTTTGTCCCATGTATCCGGCCAATCCTGCTAGTCGCCTTATTTCTGCCGCAGTTACGTCCACCGATTCTCCGGTCCAGGTTTCTCTTCTGAGCTTGTTATCAGCCTCAAAAGCACTCTCCAAAAATGCCGTCTTCCATCTTGTTTCAATCCTATCGGCATCAGCCTGGTTCGCCTCTCCCATTTCCAAATATACTGCTAGTGCATTCTCCTCCAAATACATTGGGATCAATGTCGCTACGTCATCAATCTTTTGCAGCTTTGCAACTAGCTTCAGCTTATTAAGCCACGCGACCAAAAATGTCACTGCTTAATTTCACTCGTTCGCCCATTTTTGCCGAAATAGCTTCTGGTCTATCCGTAAAAGAAAGCTTCTTGAAAAATAAGATGCTGATGCTCCCCCAACTGCCAACTTCACTTCTTTCTCTTTGCACTTCACTTTGCTCATTGAGCAACAACACCTATTTATCTACTTTCACACAGAGTAGAATGTGACACAAGGTCGGAAAGTGGGAATTGCGCACTCTAGAGGAAGAGTACTTGGTGCCTTTAAAAATTGCCTGGGCAGCCCCGTCGGCATTCCCCGGTAGGAGCGCCTCAGGAGATTAGCAATAAACTAACCCCTTCTCAAAGGGTGAGAAGGCAAAGCCTGGGAGGGTGCACCTCCTAGAACTGCACAGGACAGTCCCATAGACCGGCGTAAATCATGCCCCGAAGGCCAAGACAATACCAGTCTATGGAGTTTGCTCAGTGAGCAACAACACTCTTCAATCCAAAGAGTACAGTTCTTATACTGATCAATTAACCCCCTATGCAAATTGACTACCACCCAGAGCCATCTAGCGGTTAGAGACTCCAAACAACCAATTTGCAAAGGGGGGGATAACTCAATTGGTGACTAAACCACAAAAGAGAAGCTTAAAAATTAAATAATTCATAGGAAATACTAATTTTCAAGTAAGAAAAAATTTTAATTGTAAATTAAGGAAATTTGATTTTCGGATTCTTTAGATTAGAAAGAAATTTTATCAGGATCTCATTCATTGATTTGCCTGTTTTATGCCATATCAACCCTTTTGGGTTATTTGATGCCGAAAAATACTTATTATAAATAATTAATTGTCTATGATTCATTGAACAAATTCTATTGATAGCTGGCAAAGATGGGGGGGGGGGGGGTCATAACTTTCCCAAGAGTATTAGTGCGTACATGATCATAATATACTTGATGGGATTTGAACCAAACATTACTAATTCCATAAGCTACATCAGTACCCGTTAGGCTAATCATAGATGCCCAAATCATTTTTCAGATGACACCATCTTATACAGAAATACTATTTAGAGAAAACTCATTTTTACTATGAAACCATCTTACATAGAAATGATTTTGAGGTGACAGTGTAGTATTTAATATGTACTTTACTGTGCTAAGGCCATGATTTCGAAACTGTAACTCTTGCTGCCATAAGGATATGGGGAAAGTATATACGAGGCCTGTCTAAAAAGTATTCAACCTTAGGCCAGAAAAGATATTTCGAATACGTGATGAGGTTCAAAGTAGGCCCCTTGTGCTTGCACACACTTAGCCCACCGATCCATCCACTGCCGGAACCACCTCTGGAAGTCTTCTTTTGGAATGGTGTTCATCTCCGCTTTTGTGTTAGATTCAGCAGGTGTTTGGAGAAGATGCGATGGGTATAACACAAATTAGGGAGTGGTTCAACCTATTAAAAAAATGGCCGCACATCAGCGGAGAGTGACCAGCATTCTAGCAGGCTCCAAACTGCTCGGAGTGCAGCTGTTGTTGAGAGGGTCCAAAAAAAGAGATAATGCAGAATGCGACGGCGGAGATGAACACCATTCCAAAAGAAAACTTCCAGGTGTTTCCGGCAGTAGATGGATCGGTGGGCTAAGTGTGTGCAAGCACAAAGGGCCTACTTTAAAGGGGATTAGGGTCCACCCCATTACATTTGAAATATTTTTTCTGTCCTAAGGTTGGATACTTTTTAGATAGGCCTCATATTTATTGATCATAATTTATTATTTCTTTATCCCTTTTTAATACTTATCTCCTTTTTAACACTTTGGCTTGCCAAGCGAGACCCCTACACACAATCCTAAATCTGTCTGGTGGTAACACCATCGTTAACACATGTTCATACTATGTCACTGACACATACACACACACCTAAGCTCTACCTTTATCTTTATATATCGCATATGTATATTAAGCATTTACATATATATAGAAAAGCAGAAACGAAAATCATGTATCCTACAAAATATTTGAACTTTGAAGAATTAAATCATGTCAATCATTCTTAATTTAGACAGTGTCGTCTGAAAGTTAATGTCTCAATAAATAAGGGGTCCCTCATTTGTAGATTTTTATTTCCATATTATTCTTCTTTACGTGTCTTTGAAGCATGTGGTCATATGACAGTTTCCCATGTTTTTATGCAGTCCTTTGCAATAGTGTTGTACTCCACAAGATCTTTCAAGCTACACCGGTTGGACAGTAGGGGACAGTGTTGCAGTGTATGGTCCTCCTCTCCACATTCACAGATGGTTGGGTTAGTTTTGTAGCCCCATCTACTCATAGCAACTTTTGATTATCCCCATTATTAAAATCAAGCTAAAATATCTGTTTACACTGGTTTCTCAAATTGTTCTCTAGTAATTCAGGAGCGAGGGCAGGTTTTGGAAATCCCCAAGATAAATGGGTGAGTGAAAAAATGTCCTGTTGTTGATGTGCAGGTTTTGGAAATCCCCAAGATAAATGGGTGAGTGAAAAAATGTTGTTGATGTGCATTAGGAATAATCAAAGGAGTTGATATAAAGTCATATTTGTGTTAGGAAACAAAAACATGACTTAAAAAAAAAAAAAACAGTACAAAAATTACAAATCTTAAATGAGCAAGCAGTTACAACATGTGCATCACGACAGGAGGGGTATTTTTAAAAAAATGTTTTTTCTCTTTTTATATACTCTTTTCACTATCAAAAATCAAACATTAGCTAAATATGAAAGAAAAACTATTTCCTATATACAGTTCAAAAGATAGAAGTATCTCCCTTAATCTTAATTGGTCTTAAACTCAGGATCCAGTGTTTCGATTGAAAATCGATCAATGTAGGACCCCATTGTTTTGCTATAAACAATCCTTAGAGTATGGTAATTTATAATTGGTATGGGTTTTAGACCTGCATTGGATGAGGAAAACATGGAAAGTGGATAGACATATAGACAGTGTTCATCATATCTAAAATATAAAGTTATCCTGTGAAATTCTTGCTATCAGACCTAAATAGCATTGCATCTGCCAAATCGATAATTGATTCTGCCTGACCAGTGACTTATGGAATTTTACAATGTGAGTTAATTCCAATCCATTTCACTTCATATTCTATCCAGACTGATAGTTCTTTTAATAGCATACATTGCAGGAGATTCATCATTTATTTTCATTGGAAAAATTAATCAATGATATCGCTGTTTCTTATAAATATACATTTTTGCACAAATCATCAGTCATATAGAGTCATCTCTCATTTCTTTTACACACATTCGTAATTTTTTAAAACAATACTGGTATATTTAGATTTAACATAATTTTTTTAATTTATTAAAATACAAGACACACGGCTGCTTTTAACAAAAAAAATCTGTTTTCATTCTTCACCATACATCATATGGTTGCTAACATATAGAAAGAAAAGAGGGAAAGCACAATGCTCTGACTTAATTTGAACAGGTTTCAATAAATCCCAAGTTATATAAAGTGATATCCCTTTCCATTTACATGCAATCGTAATTTTTAACCGATTCATTTTTAACTTTATGTTCTTTATTTCACAAATATAAGACACACGGCAGCTTTTTTACTTCTTTTGTCATTTTAACAATTATGTTATGCATAATTACATTTAAAAAACTACGAAAGAATACTTAGTATGTTAACTTACAATACATGCTCTTCAACCAGTGTTAAACACCACATTACTTATTCTTACGATAATCCACAAAGTTTAAGGACATTAGTAGTGCAGACGATTAGTGTGGGGTCTGCGTTTGCGAGCAACATCCGTAAACAGCAGATACAACGTTTTACTTTATAAATTTAAAGTTAACATTTGCAGAGATTAAAAAATAAATTTAAATACATGGGTCGATGTTATCACTCAATAGTTATTAGAAACTAAGACCTCATCAGACGGGGGGGGGGGGAGTCTGATCTTTCACTCAGATGTTCATATTGGGAAAGAATGAAGAGAAAGGAAAAAGAAAAGTCAAATTTAAAACCGGGAGGTCACATGTGAGCTTAGGTGAAGAGTTAAAAGATTGAAAGGTTAATCTATTTATAACATATTTTTAAGGTACCAGATATTAAGTTTAGATGGGGAGGGAAGTTGTAAGTTAAGAGGAAGGAGAGGGGTGATTGTTATGCTGGGTTTAAGGGTTTGAATAAAATGTGTGTGTGGGAGGGGAATAAAGTGGGTCCATAGACATGAGGTATGGCGGCAGAGTTTGCCTGTCTAGTTTTTTTTGTGTGGTAAGGGGAGGGGGTCTGTGAAGTAATGACGCCGTTTAATTTAATTTTATCTTTTTATTTTTCAAAAGCCTAAATGGAGATAAATCTCGATAACACTATGATTAAAATAAGTAGAGATGAGCGGTTTTACCGAAAAATCGCAGTTTTTCGGTTTCGTCTCCATACCGAATACCGAATCGTTTTTTTTTTTTTAAACCGTAACCGTTCAGTATTGTGTTTTTACTACAGTAAGCCACCATATACAAGGAATCACGGTTGAAAAGATTTTCCGATTTGAATAAAATTGAATATTACCAAAAAATGTTATATTAGTAAGAGGACAGATGAACAAATATATGATAAAAACATTTAATTGACTTAGCAATACACATCGACCAGAAAACTGTTTGGATAATTACAGATTTGAGGGTAGTTCTATTAAAATAGTCATATCGTAAAAACTAAAGCACTTTAAGTGCTCAAAATACCATCATTTTGTTAGGAAATGAATATCCTTTCAGGTGCATTCATGAATAATAATATACATTATATATTTTAAAGAGTTTTGAGCAAATAAAGGCAAAAAAATGTTAACGCTATTTTCAGCAATTTACGTAACTTTTTTCTTTGACCCCCCCCCCTCCGTTTAAAAGTCTCGTACCATTGCTGTGTTTGGAATTTCGTCCTGAGATTTGGAAACTAGTCAGGAGAAACATCACTTTTAATGTTTGTTAGTGTACGAAGTAATTCGGCTCATTAATATTTTAAATTTAAAAAATAAGACTTCAACTCGACGTCAGTTGAACATTTTTGAAAAATGCATTTCCGTCGCCCAATTAGTAAGTAAATCAATCATTTTACTTTTTTATGCATTAAAATTATAATTGTATATATGTGTTCTCTTTTGGTAGTAATAATATTCCATTACCCTATCCGGAAAAAAAAAGCGTTTTCGATTTATAGTTTGGAAAACTGATTGCAGTAGCAGCAATTACTGCTATAAACACGAGGCGATTTTTGTTTATTTTCATTCTAGAACGAATTTTAAACATTTTAAAATATGAATATAGAAAATGTTACATTTTTCGTACCCAACTAGTAAATAAATTAATCTTTCATCTTTTTTTATGCATTAAAATTATAATTGTACGTTGTTTTGTCTTTCGGTAATAGTAATTTTAAATTATCTTATCCTAAAAATATTTTGTCCTTTTTTTGAGCGAAAGTCAACAATGGCTGCTAGTATTGCTGATATAACAATCAATCAGAAGCAGCGTCTTGTAAAGCATTGTAAAATTCGTTTATAAACTTCTTTAAAAGTAAGATAAAAATACTTTTTGTGCTTAAAAAAGTTAATCCTATTTGGTTCTTTTATAAAAAATACTTTAAAAAATACTGGTTTTCACTCAACTTCTGAACTTCTAGTAGTAATGACTTTCTAGTCGCCAATTTTAAAAAAAAATTAAGATTCTACTTTTTTAGGCGATTACGTCTTAAAGTCTTGGCGAAAAAAAGAAAAAAACAAAACAAAAAATAGTTTAGAATTTAGAGTGGGGGATCAGTTTCGCATATAAATTTAATGTAAAATGATCTCCGATTTCCCGACCATTCTTGTCTTTTAGTGAAATTTATAAAATAAATAATTACTCTACGATTAACTCTAGGTACGACCAACAAGCCCACCTCCTAAAAATGCCTTCTTGAATGTATCGTACCATTAACCATAAATATGAGTGGCAAGCCACCCCTAAAAAACTCCCTTAACCCTAACACTAAGTCAGAATGGCAACCTCCATCCAAAACAAAACCCCTTCCTTAACCTTATCACTAACCCTAAGTCCGAGTAGGAAGCCCTAATCCTACAAAAAAGCCCATTAAAACCACACATAATCGTCTAAATAAAAAAAAAAAACGAAAAAAAAAAACGGACGCCATAAAAAAAACGCACAGGATTTATTTGCCATAGAAAAAAATTGATTAATGCCCTAAAACGCTAGAATGGCCCGGAAATGGTGAATTATTCTACATTAAATATATGTGAAACTAATCAACTCGAAATTCTAAATGAATTGGTTTTTTTTCTTTCTGCTAAGTTTTCAGGGTGTTCACACTTAATTGCCCCTAGCCCTACCACTAACCTGAAGTTCAAGTGGTAAGCCCCCCCCCCCTCTTCCCACAAAGACCCTCATAATCGTCTAAAAAAACAAAAACAAAACAAGAAAAACGCACAAGATTTATCTCCCATAGAAAAAATAATTAACTGTCCTAAAACGCTAGAATGGCCTTGAAATGGGGGATTATTTATGTGAAACTGATCCCCACTTTAAATTCTAAAATAATTGTTTTTGTTTCTTTCTTTCTGCCAAGTTTTTCAGGGTGTTAACATGTAATTGCCTAAATAAAAAAAGTAGAATCTCATATTTTGGGGAGGTAAGGGGGTGCGTTAGCAGAAGGTGTAAATCTACAATAATGCTAAAGAAATCTTGCAATATATTCATTTTTAAACAGTCCTAGAATTAGATTTTAGTTTCTTGTACATAAAATGTATTACAATTCAACTTTGAGTTCTCTAACTTCTTTTTTTTAATGGATACATGGTATTTTTAAGGTATTGCAACATATTTATGTGCATTTACTGCAGATTACTTGGAAACCATTAATTTCTAGAGATTTTCAGTTGCATATTCTGATTCCTTGTACAAAAATACACTTATATGGTAAATTTCATTGGTTAATCTTGTGTTTTAACAAAGATATAACATTTTTACTGAAAAATTAGTGTAAAAAATGTGACGAAACGCATATGGTCTTAAAGAGGGGAAAATATCCAATTGTGTGAGGCACAAAAATAGTCATAACTTCCTTATTTTTAGTCAGATTTAAAAAAATTAAAAAGATTCTTTCTTAGATCATCAAGCTCTTTCTATATATGCCATTATTGAGATATTTTAAGCAATTTAAATTTTTTCATGTGTATTGCTACTTGTAGGAAGAAATCTTTGTTTACAGTTTGTTTATCATTAACATTTTGAATTTTCAAATGAAAAAAAGAGAAATACGACAGACAACATGACATCGTATTTTTAGCATAAACTATTTTCAAATGAAAAAGAAAAAATCAAACGCGTTCCGTATGATGTCGAAAATCTATTTGATTCAACTCAAAATTGTAAAATAATTATTTGTTTGTTTCAGAGTTATCTAAAAAAATAAGTTATTAAAATGAAATTTAAAAAAATACTTGTAAAAATAAATAAACGAAAAGTAGTGAGCGAGTATAAACATTTAAAAAGAAAAAAAGTAGTTGCCAATGCTAGTATCACTTTATTCGGATTTTTAAAATTATTTTAAACATTAGGCATTTCATTGTTTACTTTTGAAAAGCCACTTCATACATAAATTGTCATTTCTAGAGAACTATCTCTCAACTATACCGTTTTCTCTCCCAAAAATGGGAGATTCAAAAAGTAGACTATGCAACGATTTATATTTTACTAAATTGTTAATATGGTATTTATTTAGAGTTGACAATTTATTCAAAAGTTTAATTATTAAACTTTAATCCAAGTCATGAATTCTATGACTAAAATTACCTTAAAGCTTAAAAAATGACTTTAGGTGAATTAATAATCTTTACTTTTTTTTAACCATCCTTCCTTTTCCCTTGGCGCGGTTTTCGGGTGTACTACTAGTCTTTTACGCATGTCTATAAAGTTTTATTACCCTGTCTTAAAAACAAATATTAACCCCAACACGCACCAGTTGACAGAACTTCGAGCACACAAAATGACAGACATCCCAACAGTCAACACCGGCAATTCGAGAAGTATATGGTGTGTTTATTTTACGCGACAAGACAACGTCTTGCAAACATTTTCACCTATTAAAAAAATTAAAATTTTTATCTGTCAAATAATTTTGACAATATTTCATTTTCATCATCATTTTTGCTTAATTTTATTTGTAAAATTATTTTGTTTGTTTAAATAAATTTTTGTTTTTTAATTTCTTGCATTTCTGAGTTATATTTTAGCTTCTGATGGGTTAAAAAATTAGAATGTATATTCAAACTCAGTTTTATTCTTCAGAAATCTTTCATGAATCTTTGGTCACTGTTTTAACGAGTTAACTGTTGAAAAGGTATCAGAACTTTGATTACAACAGTCAACACCTTAAAACTTATATGATTCATATCATGGAGAATGATTCAGTCACAAAATTATCGAAACAGTGGCATAATTCAACTAAACGTTGAATAATAACTAATCATCACACAAGAGAATGAATAGCTTCCATAGTAAAATATTTTTTTTCAAAAAAACTGAAAAACCGAACCGTAAACTGAGGTTTTAAGGGAAAAAAACCGATACCGAAACCAAAATTTCAAAACCGCCCAACTCTAAAAATAAGTTAATTATATTAATAATAATAACAATAATTATCACTCACCATTTCCAAACCATTGCTACCAATAATGATAATAAAAAATAAAAACAATGATAAAAAAATCAAATAATAATAACAAATAATAATTTTTTTACCTTATTCTTTTAAATACATTATATATATATATATATATATATATATATATACACACACACACACACAGGGCTTTACGGAGCCCTCCAAAAAGGAGCACGCTCCTTTTTGCTGGAGCGAAGGAGAGGAGGGCTCATTTTATATTCAGCGGGAGTTGAGCGGGAGCAACTCCATTTGGGACTAAAGAGCGGTGGTTTTATCGCTCCGCGCTCCTCGCTCCAAAATTATTTGATTTTTTTTTAAACATTAGTTTTTTATTCAGCAATATAAAGGAAAAGTAAAGAAAGTCTCAGAGTTTACTCTGAATTATTTTTTTTAAATAATATCTCTGGAGAGAGGGAGGGGCTCAGGCGGAAGACGATTTAATTATAATGTTTTTAACAATCTTTTTTTTATTGTTTTATTCGTTACACCCCCACCCCCAACCCCGTCGACTTGCTATCAAGCGATGAGACAGATCAAAGGCGTCATGAACATTTTTATTGCAGTCAGTGACTTGAGCGTTCTATTTCTTTGGAAAGATTAATAAAGTTGAAATACATTTGAGTTAGGGGTACGAACGATTTTGACACCATCTGAGTGCAGGTCGGGAGGGGGGGGGGGCGAGAGAGAGAATTCAAAATGTTTACTAGCTGACCTGAGATAATTACTAAGGCCCTTTTAAATAGTACACTGCTATCTTTTTGTTGAATAAAAACTCCGAAAATTAGCACTCTAGATAGGGGAGGTAAGTTGCCCAATCAAGGTTTCAGAGTACAGTCTACCCTACTATTTAATCATATAACTTTGGGGAGAATGTATGTGGATTCATACCGTTCCTAAGTGTATTAGTGAAAGTAATGTTGTTTTTCTTCTCTTAGACTAGATAGTCTGCTTGACTGAATAGAAGTATGTATGTATAATACACAATTTAGAAAAACTCGTCAAAGGAAAACTCGGCAACGGAAAATTCGTCAATGGAAAATTCGGCAATTTTGGCCAAGTAGGAAAATTCGGCGATTATCGAATAAATATCGATTGAAAATAGATTTTAGAACCGTTTTTACAGGAGGTATACTTGTAAATACGGGGCTACCTCCTCCCCAGTGAAGAATAAATTTTATATTATTTTTTTGGTACTTGTGCAGTTTACGAACCGGGCTATTTTTTTAGATAAGATTTTCAAGTTGAATTAAATTTTTACGATATCTTTTGTTTATTAAATTGTTAGGTGAAAGTACAGAATAGTTAACAAAGCCCCCTCACTCCATGTTAAGAATGGCTTTCTAAATAATGTTATTTCAATCCGGTTCGTAATTACGTTACGAAATTAAAGGTTTGGACCGGGTTATTTTTTACATAAAATTTTCAAGTTAAATTCAATTTTTACGATATCTTCTGTTTATTAAATTGTTACGTGAAAGTACAGAATAGTTAACAAAGCACCCCCTATGCTCCCCATGTAAAAAATGGTTGTCTAAATAATGTTATTATTTCAAGCCGGTTCGTAATCAAGTTACGAGATTAAATCCATCATAATTCATTTAGATTTCTTCGTAAACAAGTCAGCCATTTTAATTGACAAAACATCAATTACTTCGAGTGTGTGCAAAACTTGAAAGGAATTTATAAACTATCGAGTAGAAAGTTATTTAAACTGGCTTTAAATTCTTAGAAAATTTCCATGTATTTAAAAAAAGCAAAATTGTTTTCTTGTTCTCAGGAAACAAAAATTTACGTATAATCCTATACTTCGTCCGACATGTTCTTCTATAACTCAAAATATTAGCGAGATTTTGTCAAATATTATCTTATGGTCTTACACTTAAAGTGACATCTCAACCCATATTGACGAGATCCTTTGACGTCCACCCCTATCCTTCGACCACTCATTGGCAGAATAGAACGTTTATGAAAGGTATATTTTTATTATGGAGCGCTGAAAAGGAGCCGCTCCTTTTTTATAGGAGTTGGAGCAGGAGCGGCTCCTTTTTGAAAATGGGGAGCGTGAGAGGAGCCAGCTCCAATTTTGGGCGTTGGAGCAGGAGCGGGAGCAGCTCCAAAAGTAGTGGAGCGCGTAAAGCCCTGCACACACACACACACATACATATACGCACCCCTTGGATGTTAAGATTTACAAAATAAATAATTTGCCTAGAATAACAAAAGTAATAGCTGTAATAGGAAATTATAATGTAACAATTATGAAAATAAAAATAAAATGCAGGGGTCTTGGTAATAAAAATGATAACAACTATAAGTTTTTTTGTATAATATAACAGATAAATGATACCAGCAATCACAGTGATATCAATAGTGTTTATCTAGGAAATAGTGATAACCACACCAATAATGAAAACAACAGTGACACTACCAATAATAACAATAGTTATAATAACAGCAACAATAATCATAATAAACGATAATAATCATTATTAATAATCGTAATGGCAGTAATAATATCAAAGGTAGTGATGACAATAAAAGTAATAATATTAAAATTGAAGTCAAAATAATTATAATAACAAAAACACTTAATAATAATAATAATAATAATAATAATAATAATAATAAGGTATGATAATAATGGTGATGATAATAATAATAATGACAATAGTGGTAATAATAACAATATTAATAAGAAATAATAATGATAATAGTAAGGATAATATAATATAATAATAGTAATAGTAATAATAAAATGAAATAAAATAATACTAAAAGTAACAATAACAAAACAAAAAATAAAAATAAAAACTGATAATTTAGTAAGCCCAATAAAATTTTAGAATTTAAAATATACATATTATATGTTTAGAGAACTGCAGGTGCTGGTTTTTCTAATGGTGTTCCATTTAACTATAGTGATTTATTATTATTAGCAATACACATGAAAAAAATTTAATTGCTTAAAATATCTCAATAATGTCATTTAAAAAAGAGCTTGATGATCTAAGAATCTTTTTTAATTTTTTAAATCTGACTAAAAATAAGGAAGTTATGACTATTTTTGTGCCTCGCACAATTGGATATTTTCCCCTCTTTAAGACCATATGCGTTTTGTCACATTTTTTACACAAATTTTTCAGTAAAAATGTTATATCTTTGTTAAAACACAAGATTAAACACTGAAATTTACCATATAAGTTACCAAATATAAGTGTATTTTTGTACAAGGAATCAGAATATGCAACTGAAAATCTCTAGAAATTAATGGTTTCCAAGTAATCTGCAGTAAATGCACATAAATATGTTGCAATACCTTAAAAATACCATGTATCCATTAAAAAAAATAAGTTAGAGAACTCAAAGTTGAATTGTAATACATTTTATGTACAAGAAACTAAAATCTAATACTAGGACTGTTTAAAAATGAATATATTGCAAGATTTCTTTGGTATTATTGTAGATTAACACCTTCCACTAAATCGCCCCCTTGCCTCCCCAAAATATGAGATTCTACTTTTTTTTAGGCAATTACATGTTAAGACCCTGAAAAACTTGGCAGAAAGAGAGAAACAAAAACGACTATTTTAGAATTTAGAATGGGGATAAGTTTCATATATAAATTTAATGTAAAATAATCCCCCATTCCAGGGCCATTCTAGCGTTTTAGGGCATGTTAATCATTTTTTCTATGAGAGATAAATCCTGGGGGGTTTCCTTTTTTCTTTCTTATTTTTTAGACGATTATGTGTAGTTTTAAGAGGGTCTTTGTGGGAGGAGGGTGAACTTACCACTTGAACTTCGGTTCAGAAAAAAACAAACAATTATTTTAGAATTTAGAGTGGGGGATTAGTTTCACATAAATTTAATGTAAAATAATTCACCATTTCCGGGCCATTCTAGCGTTTTAGGGCATTAATCAATTGTTTTTCTATGGGAAATAAATCCTGTGCATTTTTCTTTATGGGCGTCTGCTTTTTTTTTCCTTTTTTGCCACTCGGACTTAGGGTTAGTGATAAGGTTAAGGAAGGGGTTTTGTTTTGGATGGAGGTTGCCATTCGAACTTAGTGTTAGGGTTAAGGGAGTTTTTTTAGGTGGCTTGTCACTCAGATTTACGGTTAATGTTACAACACGTTCAAGAGAAGGCATTTTTAGGAGGTGGGCTTGTCATTCGAACCTAGAGTTAGTGGTAGAGTAATTATTTATTATATATCAAGTTTTCAGCTTGAAAAAATATTTTTTAAATTGCACTAAAAGGCAAGAATGACCGGGAAATGGGAGATCATTTTACATTAAATTCATATGCGAAACTGATCCCCACCCACTCTACATTCTAAATTATTTTTTTGTTGTCTTTTTTTCTTTTTTCCGCCAAGACTTTTAGGGTGTTCACACGTAATCGGCTAAAGTAGAATCTTTTTTTTTTTTTTTTTTTTTTTAATTGGCGACTAGAAAGTCATTACTACTAGAAGTTCGATAGTTGAGTAAAAATCAGTATTTCTTTTAGTATTTTTTATAAAAGAACTACAAACAGCATTAACTTTTTTAAGCACAAAAAATATTTTTGTCTTTTTTACAAAAGAAATTCGTAAACGAATTTTACAAAGCTTTATAAGCTTTACAAAGTTAGTTTATTAGGTACGTGCAAAAATGGCGCCTTCTTGTACAGACTATGCTTATTAAAAAGCGCTTATCATTAATTATTTAATTAGTTTCCGTGTAAACTTTGATTGTGTTTGAAAGATAAAAGCCTAAACTTAATCTCTAAACGAAAAAAACTGCATATTTACATGTGAAAAATAAATTATAATAAAATATGTAATTACGACGGTCAAAAACCCCCAAAATTCAATGAATTTTGAAAAAATTAATTGTAAAAATCCCTTAAAAGATAAATATAAGTTTTTGGGAACTATTTCAAAGATAATTATTAAATTAAAGTCATAAGACACTGAATTAAAATTAAAATAAATCCCACGTTTGACTAAAAATTAGCGAAATTATCCCTTCAAATGTGATAAATGAGTAAAATCCGCCATAACTTCATCGGAAAAGGACGTTGTTTACAAATTGACATCACTATGCAAAATATATGGAAGACAAAAAATGTCATAATTTATCATTTTTAACTTTATATATAAAAATGTAATAATAGTTTATAGAAGTTGAAAAATTATTATCCATTAATTTCTTTATTCTTTTTAAGGTTATAAACAAATTTAAGTACCCTTATTTTGTTATAATAAAAAAGGAAATGCTTATTTAATTATTTGTGAGTGTACGCAATTATTTTTAACTGAAAAGGTTCAGTTTTTAATTTCGTAATACTCTGAAATTATTGATGACGTCTGTTTACCAATGTTTTTCCTTAGAATTTGAAATAAAACTATTTTTTAAATGTTAAAAATATTTTTATATTACGAACTGCGTCAATTTTGTCAATTTTTTTTTACATGATTTAAAACTTTAGGTACTCGATTTATTCTTAACGTGTCGTAACGATAAATTACATTGATTCTTTTAAAAATAAAGTGTTTTTATTTTTTTAATTTTAAGTGTGAAAAAGTAAATTAAAGTCAATGACTACACTGACAATTTATTCATTGAAAAAAAAGTTAAAACAGTTATTTATTGATAAACAGAATTCAATTTTGAAAGAAAATGTCATGTTTGAATTCTCTTTATTTATTAATAAATAATTGTTTTTAACTTAAATATTTATTAATGAAAAAAAGACAAAACAAATCTTTCCAAATAATTGACGATGAATTTTGAAATAAACGAAATTGTTGAATCTCTAAAAAAAAAAAAAATTTTGCGCTGTAAAAGTGAGTGATTGCTAATCCCACCTGGTTATTGCAGAACGGGGCTACCATACTAATGAAAGTTAATCGTTAGTAGAAATTATTCAATTTTTAAAAATTCTTTTTTTCGTTAAGTTCCTGGATCTCAAATTTGTCAATTTTTGGTTTATTTTCAAGATTATAAAAAAAATTTCTTGCGCTGATGATACCACGTTCATCTATGAAAGAGAAATATAATTATGTCGCATTTTTTATTTTTCCAAAAACTCTAATCATTAAAATCACATGAAATATTTTTTGCAATTATATTATTTTTTGGGTGAAAATATTGATTAAACAATGCTTTATTCAATAATAATATCGCTAATTCAAAAAATTCATTTTTCTTCGAGTTATAGTGATTTTATTAACACGGTATTTACTGGCCTTTTTCGTAATATATACGAAATATTTTGAAAAAAAAATTTAATTGTTAACATCTACGATCCTTTATTTACATAAGTAACAGTTAAAAAATCATGCATTTTATTTTATTAATATATAAAAATATAACTTTAGTAAAGGTGTATTTTCTTTTTAAAAAATAATACATTTTCACTAAGATTTTTAAAAAAATAATGGTTTCATTATATTCCGTGATTGTTGATTAATAAATCTGCTGATTAATTGTTATATCAGCAATACTAGCAGCCATTATTGACTTTCGCTCAAAAAGAGACAATATTTTTTCGGATAAGGTAATTTAAAATTACTACTACCGAAAGACAAAACAACATACAATTATAATTTTAATGCATAAAAAAAGATAAAAGATTTATTTATTTACTAGTTGGGGTACGAAAAATAGTTTTTAAAAAATGTTCGATAAACGTCATGTTGAAGGTTTATTTTTAAGATTAAAAAAAAAAATAAGGGATCAATTAATTTTGTACCCCAACAATAATTGAAATTGATATTTTTCCTAATTGTTTTCTAAATTTCATGACGAAATTTCCCAAAGATGAATGGTACGATATCTTTAAAAGAAGGAGGGGGGGGGGGTAAAAAACTGCCGTAAATGGCCAAAAATGACGTTAACATTTTTATGACTATTTGCTGAAAACTCTCAAAATATATCATGTATATTATTTATTGATGCATGTGAGGATATTCATTTACAAACAAAATGGTGGTATTTTGACGACTTAAAGTGCTTTGGTTTTTAAAATATGACTATTTTAGTAGAACTAACTTGAAATCCATGATATCCAAACTGTTTTATGGTCGATGGGTATTGCTATTATTATTGGTTAGTTCCCAGTGGTATATAGAGAATTAAGTTTTTTTTTAAATAGTCCAGATTGTTGAAAGAGCATTTATGATTAGTGTATCTTTCTTTGAAGGTAACCAGCGATTCCTATATAATACTTTTTCTGGGTTGGATTTTCTTTAGTTGTAATTGTAGCTTGGTAGACTATTTGGGTTGAAAGGCATTTTTGCTGCAGGGGACATTCTGTTTTATTTATGTAGTTACAGGTCTTAATTTTAGTTGTCTTATTATTGGATTCAGTACTAGTGCTGTCGTTTAATATTTTATTGTTACGCTTTTTAATTATTTTTTCCAAATTTTCACCACAACTATAACTTAATTCAAGGGTGTTTTTGTTAAAGATTTTATGGAGGATATTTTTGGGAGGGAAATGCAAGTTAATTAAATTTAGGAACCTTTTACCTAGTTTGGTTTTAACCATGTGGTTAAATGGAGATGTAAACCAGATAATCTTCCTACTTCTGACTTTTTAGGTTTATTTTTGGGCACTGTAGGTTTAATATATTTAATTTGAGTGTTTTTATATCCGTGATGTTTTAATACTTTATTATAAAAGCCCTTATGTGCATTAAAAATTTCCTCATTAGATGAGTTGTTAATTCTCTTTTCAATTGATTTAGGAATATGTTTAATTATTGTTTTAGGGTGATTTAAAAGTGGGTGGACATAGATTGAGTTAGCATTATCTTTAGTATAAGGTTGGTACGTTCTTTTATTTAAGTTAAATGTTACATCTAAAAAATTACCTAGTTTTATGTTTGATGTTATTTCTATTTGAGACCTAACCTTTTCATCTCTTTAATAATATTTTTTTTTACTGTTTTACATTTTAGACCATTAGAGTTTTTTACCACTAGGAGGGCATCATCTTTGCATAATTCAATATCTTTTATATCAATGTCTTTTATGAGGTTGTATAATATGTAAAGTCCGACTAGGTCGGTTACTTCTGCAGAATCCAAAGCACCCATCGAGACTGGGATTGGTTGTTTTGGTCCATTGTTCCTTCTTACTAATTAAGACTGTGTTTCTGCATTTTCTTATGATATTAATTTCTTCTTCAGAAATATCAGAGAGAAAAGTAGCAAAATCCATTACGCTTTCGAAAAGTTCTTTTGATATGAAAGGGTAATAATTTATAATGTCAAATTGAATAAATGAACAATTTTTTTTGCTTTCAATTTAACTCTTCACCTAAGCTCACAATGTTTTAAATTTGACCATGTGACCTCCCGGTTTTGAATTTGGCTTTTCTTTTTCCTTTCTTTTCATTCTTTCCCAATATGAACATCTGAGTGAAAGATCAGATTTTTTTCCCATATGATGAGATCTTAGTTTCTAATAACTATTGATCGATAACATCGATATGCCAGTGTAGCGGCTTTTTGTACATGTCTGTATGAATAAAAATAATCATATAAATAGCTCTATTTACTATTGAGCACTTTTTTATAAGCCCAGTTGAAATTCGGTGGATTTTTATCTAGTGGATGTCTACTTTACCTGGATTACTATATATATATATATATATATAAAGTTAGTTGAGATCAATAAAATTTGAACATTGTTCCAAGAATTCAAAACCAACTATTATTACGATTGTCCCGCCGTATACATCCGTTATTCGTTCTTACTTGCCAATCAAGAAAAAGAAGAAAAAAATTGTCTATATATCATTGAAAAGGCTTCTTAAGGCCAAAATATCTGACTTATAATATTGTTTTCATTTACACGAAAAAAACAATCTTCTTGGATTGTGATTTTGGTTACTAAGCGATTTCTCATATTTTCAATTAATCGATGCTTCTAATGTAGAAATATTAAATAATATATATATATATATGCACTAATGAGTCACCACTTGTCACGGCTAAACGGCTATTCAAGAATAAGGATTACTGAATTTGTCAGGTGGATAGTGACACTGAGGATTGGTAACGATGGTTGAAACTGGGCAGAATTTGATTATTTAAGAGGATGGCTCAACAAGAATTTGTTAACATTGGACTTAAAAAAGATCATGTTATAGTCAGCTGAGAAGCAGCCCCGCAGTATTGCTCCACAGACGGGTAGTTCTTGGAAAGAAACTTTGCTCATGGAAGTTCGGCTTATTTTTAGATACACAGAGGAAGAAAGGAAAATTATTTACAGTGGTTGTAGCTAGACAAGTTTTTGTTGTGAATGTTTTACATGGAGGGACCATAGACCGGAGCTCGGTCGAGTACCTATGACAATAGGATAGAGAAAGACTAGCAACGTCTCTTCTGTGAGAAAGAGGCTGTAGGGAAGAGAAAAGGACTTTTCCCATTAGATTTCGAAGTCAGTTTTGTACTCTGTCAAGGCAGAAAGGATGCTCTGAGTGGCACCTCTTCAGATGTGGCAACAGTACTCCATCTTAAGATGTATTTGTATTCTTATAAATGTAAAGAATTGCGCCAGGAATGCGGTACTTTCTGGAGCGGTAGAATGATCCAACCATTTTTCCAGTGATCTAAGCAACAGATCTGATGTAAGTCTTCCATTTCAGGTCTAGAGCGAAAGTCAGTTCAAGGAGTTTATTAAAGGAAGGAGCTTCCTCAAGGAGATAGCCATTTATTTCAATTTGAACAAAGTGAGGATTAAAAGTAATCAGCCACCACAACGTGCTCACGGTTGGAAGAGAGACATTCAGAGAGATCTTGATCATTATAGCTCTTCGAAGTGTTGCTATAGATGGTTGTGTCATCTGCATAAATGTCAACGAATGATCTTGAATGTGATTTGGGAGATCATTGAGGAAGACCAGAAAGAGAGTTGGGCCCAGAATGGATCCTTGAGGCACACCAGCATTAATATATCAGACTTCGGCCCATTAATGACTACTTTTATAAACCTATCAGAGATAAAGGATTTGATGGTTGAGAGGACATTTCCAGATATTTAATAGCTAAGCTAGCATGCTTGTGAAGTAACTCTATGTGCCAAACCTGATGAAAGGCCTTTGATATGTCAAGAGATATTACGCTAGAAACGAAGCCACCCCCGTCAATAAATTCACTCATCCTGTATGATAGTCAGTACATCAGCTGAGTAGATTGTTTTTGCTGAGGTGATTGACAACTTCTTGATTTATCAGATTCAAGTAACTTACTCATGATGCACAGGAGACTGATTGGTCTGTACCGAGATTATATATACGAGGCATGTCTAAAAGTTATCCGACCTTAGGCCAGAAAAAATATTTCAAATACGTGATAGGATTGGGATCCTAATCCCCTTTAAAGTAGGCTCCTTGTGCTTGCATACACTTAGCCCACCGATCCATCTACTGCCGGAAACACTTCTGGAAGTCTTCTTTTGGAATGGAGTTCATCTCAGTCGTCGCATTCCGCATTATCTCTTTTTTCGCACCCTTTCGACAACAGCTGCACTCCAAGCAGTTTGGGGCCTGCCAGAACGTTGGTCACTCTCCGCTGATGTGCGGCTATTTTTGAATAGGTTGAACCACTCCTTAATTTGTGTTACACCCATCACATCTTCTCCAAACACCTGCTGAATCTAACGCGAAAGCAGAGATGAACACCATTCCAAAAGAAGACTTCCAGAGGTGTTTCCGGCAGTGGATGGATCGGTGGGCTAAGTGTATGCAAGCACAAGGGGTCTACTTTGAAGGGGATTAGGGCTGCAACCCCGTCACATTTGAAATATTTTTTCTGGCCTAAGGTCGGATACTTTTTAGACATGCCTCGTGAAATTATATATATATATATATATATATAAGTAATCCAACAAAAGATATAAGCGTCAACTAATATCTTATAATTAGTGAAAACATCCGGATAAAAACTGAAGCTCAATATACTGGATAGAGCTTTAATATTATAATATAAAATGAAATAATAAAATAACCTGAAAGTCCAAAAACTAGAAATTGAGAGAATTGAAAAAACAGTCCAACCGTGAGATGCGTCAACAATCGATGAAGTGAAGAGTATCCAAGAGTATCCATTGGATACTCTTCACTTCCTCGATTGTTGATGCATCTCACGGTTGGACTGTTTTTTCAATTCTCTCAATTTCTAGTTTTTGGACTTTCACTCATTACTTGCATTAATTTTCTTTCAGCCTTCTGGACTTCTGGATATATTTCCTAATTATGTATTTTAAACTCTATGACCTGGATGGATTGTATAGATTCAACAAAAAGTATGTTTTTGGGTTGATATATTTGATGTTATATATTTTTATGTATTGTTGTATATATTTTTATATATTTTCAAAGTGTAATTTTATTGCCTGTAGTGATGTCACTATGGTAATGGTCCTCTGAGGAGAAGATTTATCTTTGAAAACTCATGAGCTAAGGACGTTAAGATACTTTGCTTGAACTTTGAATTTTAATAAAATTTGATTGACACCTTATTTTGTTATTTCATTTTATATTATAATATATATATATATATATATATATATGTATACTAGAAGAATACCCATCCCAAGACGGATAAAATTGATTCCCTGAACAGAACAGTCTTGCACCATATTTATGTCTCCTTACAAAGCTTAAAATCAACATATAATGCTACTAGACCTTATGTCTAGAATCCTTATTCCAATTTTGATCACAATCCTTTACATATTTTGTTTCTAGAAAATGTCTAAAATTTAAGGCTTAAAGTTAAAGAAGTTTTAAGAAAAAATTGAAATTCAGGGAATCTTGCTTAATTGGTGTCTAATGTCTATGGATCAAATTTAATGCCAATCTTATATATTTTAATTTTTAAAAGAGAGGTTTAGGGGTTATTTATGCCCTCCAAAAACTTTAAACCCCTCCAAACGAACTGCAATTTCGAGAATATTTACTAATTGGTGTCAGATAACTATTGTTTAAATTTCATAAAAATGAGAGATATCTGAATTTTTACAAAGGGCTTCCACCCCCTTTTTAACTTCTTTGTATAAAACTTAAACTAAATATAGCCCATATTACGACCCCTTATGCTTAGCAGCTGTATTCTAAAATTCATAATGATCAGTTAATTAACGAGTGAATCCTGTACATACAAATATATAAACATATACACATAGCATACTGTATATAAATAGATATATATTACATTTCATTCATAACATTTTTAAAAGCTAAAACCAGATTCTTCATTGTAAAATAAAACATTAAAAATAGCTTCAATGTATCTATTTTGAATATCCGGTCAGTAGAAAATATATTATAAATGAAATGTTTTATTTTGAAACAAGCAGAGGTGGAGGGGTGGGGATGAAATTGTGCTGACTCCTGAATTGGTTTTGAGAATGTCTACTCTGAGGCAATTTTATTGTTTGTCTCCATCTAGTATCCCTTTTTTAAGGAGCTGGATATTCTCCACATTAAAAACTGACAAGTAAATAAGGACTCCTGAAAAAATTGCTGAACTCATGACTTATCCCAGAGCTGGTGGAGTCGAGTCGTCATTTTGAAAAGAAAAACTGACACATGTAAAAATGACTGACTCTTGACTGAACTTCCAAACTCTGAAAACATCAACATTTCTCATTGGATCTAAACCAAATTTCACACAAATTTTCTAAATGCATGTTTTGAATTGTTGCCTTCATTTTGGTTATTATGTTTTGGCAGTTATACTCTTCAGCCTTCTTCAGTTACTTCTTGTAATAGATTTCCCAGAAGGTTACTGACTAACCGAATGTAATCCTCCGGGGTAGAATAAGAACAGTCTACCAAAGTGAAAAGGTTCAGTTCAGAATTCCTGTAATACAACAATATGACAAAAAACTGTCCTTTCTTTTTGAAATTCATTTCAGTTGATTGGGTTTTCTTTAGTTCCTTCAGTAGGGATTGAACTCCGAATTTTCAACTAAAATTCACTTTGAGAAAACCTCTTTAACCAACGTTTTCATCTGGTATGCCATGCTTCCAGGGGAATAATTTCAGTTTGAAATTCTCAGAAGGTTACAGACTACGACAAGAGGTACCTGAAGAAGTCCAGAGAATACAATGATCGAAATGTTGTGAATATAACAGTCAGAAACATCCTATCTCTAAACTAGTCAAAGAATAATATCAACGCTAAGAAGAATCTCTGAATGTTCCCAACAGTCAAAATTCCAAATCCTAGTCAACATGTCTACGCTTCAATATAACATTATCAAATTTGCCACTTTGGCCAAAATACATCCCAGAATATGCATAAACAAAGGCATCAAAACTTAAGTTCTCCAGATAAAATTGCTGATTTCTGACTATAACTTCCGACCTTTTGAGAAAATCCGACTAGAGTCCGTTTTAAAAACCCTAACCCAGATCCCAGAAATAACTGCTTACTTCTGACTTCCCACCTCTGTTTTTTACAGTTTGTAGACACAACCATGAAACAGATATCTGCAAGAGTATCCCTATTCCGGTGAAGTCGTATGCAATTTGAGGATATTTAAATTCTGTGAATTTGCAACCTATACAATCTTGGATAGCTCTACTAGTTTATTACTAAACCTATAAAAAGATGAGCAAGAATCCCAGAAAATGCCAAGTGATCTTACAAACCTCTTCAGTCAAATATCTATATTTTAATATCGCCATCGGCATGATAGTTAGGATTTTACTTCCAGTCTCTTAAATTATTGGCACCCCCGACAGAGACATTTACGATTCTTTTATTATTTCATATCCAAAATTCAATCGAAGACACAAAAATTATTTTTAACTGTAATTTTTTTCACTAAATCAGGTTTTATATTTGATATTTCATATTTTGTTGCTATTAATAAAAAATGAATTGCTTGTTTTTGCATCACAAATTCATGAAGGCAGCTAACTAGGTTATACTTTAGAAGCCAACAGTAAATGATATGTGCAGATGTTTTCAATAATATTTAAAATAAGTAAATAGTTTTAAGTAATCTCTTAATAGTCGCTTAAAAGATTTTCTGAAGGCGAGTTTTATTTCCATGTACAAAGTATGCGTTACATTCAAGACAGATTTCGGAGGGGGGGGGGGTCTAATTTTGCCATTAAAAAAAAGAAAAGAGAAGACATGCAATAAATGAAAAGAAAAGTGTGTATACCGTAAAAATAATGTCGTTTGCCGGCGGTTAAACTATGTAACCAAAATACTAATACTAAAAAAATAAATTAAAAAGCTGCATTTTTATTTTTGATATTTTTAACGCAAAAAGTAAAACCCATCTTAAGAAAAAGAAAAAAAGAAACATTGGTAAATAAGTTAGAATTCCCATAAAGTATTTTCTAAGTAAATATTAGAGACGGCAGTTTTTTTCTTCTCCTTATGAAGCGGCTTTCGCCAAAAAGTGAAGTGGAATTTTCAAGTTGAATTGCGGAGATAGAATTTCAAGCCTTCTTCACAGGAATTTAAAACCAGATTCTTGGCGAATCAGAAAAAGAAGGGGAGAAAAGAAGAAAAAACTGATGCTAATTTTCGTGGTAATAATTTTCTGCTTTGAAACTTTTTTTATAAAGAAAGAAAAATCAAATTAAAAAAATAAGTTTAAGTGAATAAATAAAGTTTTTTTAAACAGCCTTTTTTGTTTTAGTGTGTTTTTTGTTTTAAGTCTTTTTTGTCATTCACAGTTCAAGTATTCTCTCTCTCGTCTTTAAAACTTAACAGTTGATTTTTAAAAACAAACTGTTAACTTCATTTTTTTTATATAATAAACAAATAAAAAAGTAACGAATGCCACACCTTAAATAACTAACGAAAAATTTAACTTGGTCGTTGTTGATAAAATGGTAAATAAACGTCTGCTAAGTTTAACAAGTTATTAATGATCAGATTTTTTTAGTTAAAAGTTCAGATTTCGATTATCATGAAAGGCTAACAGTTAGGTAATAGACAACTCATATGGAAGAATTAAAAAAATATGGAAATCAAATTTCTACATTTGGGGACAATAACTTTAAGAGTTAGAACACCAGTTTTTGATCACTGGTACCAGTCAGTTGAGTAGTAGTAAGAATTTGGGAGGGTCAGCAATGGTAGTAAACCAATTTAGATGAGGGGTGAAGGGAGGAGGGGGTCGACGCTGCTGAGAACTTGAGAGGTTGACACTACAAACTAAACTGACTGACTACTACTAACATGATGCTGGCATTTTATAGTGCCACACAATAATAAATGCCAACCATTTTATTTACAGCCACTACTACTACTACTACTACTACTCACTACTCTACTTCTACATGATTACATTGAAATAAATCGAAATGACTTTATCAAATGGAAACTCAGAATTTTCAATCTGATATGAACCAGCAGAATTTAAAGATTTAAAATAAAAAAAGATAGTAGATTGCTGAAAGTCAAAATTAGTTTTAACATGCTCCGTATTACAAACTTTGTTTTAAACTTATTTGTGTTTTGGGGTTTTTGGGTTGTTGTTTTTTGGTTGTTTTAAAATTGTGTTTTTGTTTGTTTGTTGTTCAATATTCCAAACCTTAAATTAAGATTTTTATTGAAAAATAATTTTTTTTTTTTATCATTTTTTGTCGTTGTTGTTCTTTTGAACGAGCAAATCACGTACATTTAATTTCCTTAACTGAAAATCTATTGAGAGATTTATGCTACTATTAGTCTATTCTTTTTTTCAATTTTTTTATTTTTTTTATCATAGTTCACCCCAAACAAGACAACCCTCCACTGTAGTCGTAAGGGCTACTGAGAGTTACGGTGAAAGTTTCAGGGGTCATCCTAAGTTTTGCAGCAGATGTCTCTTTACATTAGTTTTAAATTTCTGCATGTCGGTATAGTCGGAGAAACATGAGCAGGGAGGGAGTTCCAGAGACCGGCAATACTAGGAAAGAAGTTATTGGAGTAGAAGGCTCTCCGGCATCTGGATACCTCCACAGTGAATGGATGGGATTTAGCTGATTGTTGGGTTGGTCTAGTGTATTTACGTCGAGGGGGCACTAGAGCAGCAAGTTCATCAGAGCAAAATCCATTAAAGTACTTGTAAAACAGGCACAAGGATGCAACATTGCGGCGATGGGACAGGGGCTGAACCTATTAAGTTAGCAACTCTTTTTTTTTTTTTACCTTGTCTAGTGGATAATACACCATCCCACCCAGATGTGACAACAATACTCCATGCATGGCTTTGTAGATACAGAAATATATATATATATATATATATATATATATAAAAGGAGATTGTAGTTTGCTTGAAGCATTGCTGGTAAATGTAAGTGCAGATTAGTCGTCCGAGGCTATAGCAATGCGATGTGGTTGCCGTAAGATGCGTTTATTTCTTTTCACTTTTCCATCTTACGGCAACCACATCGCATTGCTATAGCCTCGGACGACTAATCTGCACTTATATATATATATATATATATATATATTCTGTAACTCGGTCAGTGGAGAAGTCCTTCTAGACTGAGGCAATTCTAATTTTTGTTCCGATCCAGAGTGCTCTTTTGGGGCAGCTGGATTTCACCAACATTAAAAATCGACCTTGTGTCTAACTTTACCCTCGTGAGGAGGCAAGTAAATAGGAACTATTCCATTTTTGGGTGCTTATACAGATGAAAGCACATGAAAAACGCATTTCCAAATAAAAACGGTTATTTATACTTACGTATCAGGCAAAAATAAGTATCCTAAAAAAAATTAGGAAAAATTCTCGAGTAGATTTTTTTTATTAAACGTAAAAATTTAATTTATTGTATGTATAGTAGAAGTTGTGACCTGTGCCAAAATTACAGACTGATTTATCTCCCCTGTTTTACCTTACTTTTCCAAATTACTTACACTATGCTAGGGTCCATGGATTCAGAAAAATACGATAAAATTGATTTTTACGTTTATTAAAAATCTGCTCGATAATTTTTTCTAATTTCTTTTAGGATGCTTATTTTTGCTGATACGCAAGTATATACAAGAGTTTTTATTTGAAAATACGTTTTTCATATGTGCTTTCATCTGTATAAGCACCCATTTTTGTTTTTACAATAATATATTTTTGAAAATCATTTCCTAACAAAACACAAATATAAATGATTACATTTTAGAAAGTTTGGTAAAAAAAAGAAACAAAGGTAAAACTGGAGACCTACAACCTATGCTAATCTTCCTCCAGCCCAATAAAAAATGAGATTCTACTTTTTTTAGGCGATTACATATAAACAGTACGAAAAAGTTGGCGATAAAAATTTTAAATAAAATAATATTTTAGAATTTAGAGTGGGAATCACTTTTACATATAAATTTACCGTAAAATGATCACCTACTTCTGCGCCACCAGAGTAATGATCATCTACTTTTAGACCAGATAGAGATTTTAAGGACATACAACCAAATATTTTTTTAAAAGATAAAAAAAAGTGTGTGTGTGAGGGGGGGGGGGAACAAATCTTGGCCATTTGTTTTATGCTGTCCCGTTGACCTAATGGAAAGAAAACAAAAAGGCGTAGCTCGTTCGTGTGCCATAAATGTCGACATGACCTGTAGAGGCTGACAAATAAGGGTGGGAGCGATCTTGCTGCTACGCAGGAGCCTTCTAATGAATAGATGGGTCAACCCATGTGATTTGAGACTAGATGGGCAGTAATCCTGGTGCTATCTGATTCGGAAGTGGATGATCACTTTACGTTAAATTTATATGCGAAACTGATCCCCTACTCTAAAGTCTAAAATATTTTTTGTAATTTTATTTATTTCTATTGCCAATTTTTTTCTGTCTGTTTAAATGTAATCGCCTAAAAAGGTAGAATCTAATTTTTCTTTTTGGATGAATTAGCATAGAGTGTAGGGTTGCAATAATATCTTTAATTAACTTATTCATTAATGTTAGTGCTGTTCTTAGTGACAAAATGTTATGGGGATATCAAAAAAGGTCATTACATGTAGTCTTTATTAATATAATATACGAAGGAATTACTAAAAATTAAGTTAATTATTTTTGTTTTCCCTTTACTTTAAACTGAGCAATCTTTTGGTAGAATCAATGGTCATCCATATAATAGGCCAGGCGAACATACAACTGGGATCTGGAGGCGATGTGAATTTTCTAAAATGATGTACACAACAGTTAAAAACAGAAGAAAAGTTCCCATGTGAGATTGGTTTTAATGTTTTTATGTGTTTTATAACGAACTAATAAGAAACAAAACCAAAATCCATTTCATGGTAAATCATTCGAATGACTATGTAAAGAATAAGGCATTATCATTAGTAACGCGAAAGTGTAGTGTCAACTAAACGATCAGTGATCGTCTAATTGCTCATTTTTTATTGCCTTGTTGACAATATGTTACAAATTTGAATATTCTTCTGAATTGTTTTGTACCAATGGATAAATTATTTTTATTTCCAGAGTTGAAGTATTTGCTCAAGCATCAAGGGACTGAGATTAGTTCGTTTGGCAAGTCTCATTAGTGGCTTTGCTTAGATTCTCGTTTTTGTAGCCAACACCAGCAGATGTTCGGCTCCTGGAACAACTCTTTCCAATTGGTTGAAGTTCAGTATCAACAACCAATTGAGATTGTATTTTGATAGAATTGACCAATCAGTATTAAGTATTTCAACCAAGGCAATGCTCATCGCTTTGATTTCAACATTGAACATTTTACAGAGACTGTCTCTCTGCTGCTCTTGTTGCTGCTACTACTGCTGCTGGGACAAATGTTCCAAACCTATATTAGGATTCTACCAAAAGATCGATCAGTCCAAATTTTACAGATAAATTATCTTTGATTGCACTAAAAACAAACATCGCATAAGTTTCATATCATATGTTTTAGATAAAAAGGCACATTTTTTAAACATAATTTGCATTTGTTTTTAATTTCTCTGTGAAGGAATGGGTGTACCAAAGTACAAAAATAGCCATGGCGAGTTTTCCCACTTTTCAATGGTATCGCCGGCGTTTGAGTTTAGTGGTCAATTTATTGCAATATACAACAAACGATGATCTCATATGATCCCCAGTCAATTGGCATTCTACTGCTATTTTATCCAGTAAAAGGGAAATGAGAGTTCATGCCTTTTCAAATAAAAGGCAATTGAAAGTGAACAACAGATTTCATACATTTGAATTTTGCCTGAATGGGTCCATGTCGTTATATAATGTCCCACCATGCAATTTTTGGTCAACGTATCCACAGTATCTAGATTTAGGAGAGTTTATTCAAAATAGCTTTTGGTTAAGAGTAAGCACTAAATTATGAGTGAGATCATAAACAGAAAATGATGATAAAACTCTTTTTTTGTTCATACTTACGGGGAAGGTTCCCGATTTACTTGTCTCCCCATAAGAGCAAAGTTAGACACAATGTTGTTTTTTTTATGTGGGGGAAATTCAGCTCCCAACAAAGGGCATTCTAGATTTGGGACAAAAATAAAAACTGCCTCAGTCGAGGAGGATTTCTCATCACTTTATCGAGAAGACAACAAATACTACACTTATACTTTGATCCCAGACTGAAGTGCAGTAATATTTGTAAAAATGGACCCTCATGTCGTGTTTATCAACAAAAATAAGAATCCACTTTTAACAGACTTAGCATTGGCTGAAATAACTTCAGAAAATAAAATATAGCTTTGATTATATATATATATATATATATATATATATATATATGTAATCTATTTTTTACAATTGAAATGATTTTCAAATTATGTTCCAAATAAGAATATACACAAAGGTATTAAAGTTGTTTACAGCTGTTTCAAGGCAATGTTTATTTTAAGTCATACAATGAAACAATTTTTTTCAACCATCGAATCTCATCAGAACAACATTTTGTGCGTCAAGAGTAAAAAAAAAAACAACAAAATTCAATTTCCACCAAAAAACAAAAATCACAAGAATAGATCCATTATCAAATAACAATATATATAAAGGTCCTCTTGAATTTAAAGAAATCTTTCATTTAGATCTATGATGTTTTTTGACATTACATGCACTGTGATTGGATTAATCATGATTGACATTTCTTTGGAATTTACTTGAATACCAAATGTGCTCTTTATCAACTGCAACACTAACTCTAAGTTCAGGGGTTGTATACATTTATATGGCGAATATAACCTCGTAAGTACTAAAAGTTGTTGGTAAATGTATAGATTAAGACTCCCAGCTCCCCCTCTTCCTCCCTAAAAATCAGATTCTACTTTCTTTTTTTAGGCGATTACGTGTGAACACCCTGAATAATTTGGTGGAAAGAAGAAAAAAAAATTTTCTTTTAATTTATTGAGATGGATCAGTTTCGTATATAAATCTAACGTAAAATGATCCTCCATTTCCGAGCCATTCTAAATTTTTAGAAGCATTTTTACCACTAACCTTCAGTCCGAGTGGCAAGGTCGTAAAACCACACATAATTGATTAAAAAAGTAGGAACCCCCACCCAAAAAGAAATGCACAGAATTTATCTCTGATAACAAAAAATTGGGTTAATTGCTCTAAAACGCTAGAATGGTTCGGAAATAGGGGATCACTTTATGTTAAATTTATATGTGCAACTGCTCACCCACCATAAATTCTAAAGTAATTTTTTTTCTTTCCATTCACAGGGTGTTCACAGGTAATCGCTTAAAAAAAGTAGAATCTCATGTAGCTGAGGCTGTTTTATCTACAATAACGGTAGCACTTTTTATGCCCGCCACCAATCACAATCAAGGATTTGTCTCATGTGACTCAAATTTACCAATAAATCGAAATTTGAAATTAAAGAAAAATTGTCTGCTTTAAATATTTAAAAAAAATAAAAACCGATGCTTATTTATCAATTACTTTTTCTTTCGTTTTTTTTTTTTACTTTTCAAAATTGATTAACATTAAAGTATAGTATCTGTTCTGATACTATATTTTATCTTTTCTGTCTTCGGTCAGCAATTTTTATTTTTGTCCCAATCCAGAGCTATAAGTTTGCCTTGGGGGGGGGAGTAAATAGGCACTTCGAATTAGGAAAAAAATTTAAATTGCCGCAGTCTAGAAGGATTTCTCCTTCACTGACCGAAGGCAGAAAAGAGTAAGTATAGTATCAGAACACTTTAACGTTAATTCTATTTTGAAAAGTAAAAAGATAAATAAAAATAAACCGAAAAAATATAATTGTAAAGTCGGCAAATATTTAGAGTAGACGTAAAATAAGCTTCGGTTTTATTTTTATTTTTAATATTTAAAGCAGACGATTTTCTTTGATTTTAAATGGTTGCGATTGATTAACCAGAGTCATGTGAGATAAATCCTTGATTGTGATTGGTGGTGGGTATAACAAATCTTTTTTTATAATCTAATTTAGTGCTTACTTTTTCTTATATAAAAGAAATGTAGAAAAACAAAAACTTTAAAATGCTACAACCGATACCTTCGCTCATTTCCGATAGTTTCACACATTCATTGGTTTTGAAATATTTATTTGGATCCATTGCTTTTAAACGAAAAAGCATATCAACAAAAATAAATATTAGCGTTGCCCGGGAGTCTTTACTTTCATGTTTGTTTTATTTTTTTTAACAATGCCGTTTTCTTATTATTTTTAAATAGGATTTAAAATGTTTGGTCATTAAATTATTAATTACACCAAATAAACTAATGCTTTGTTGAGGTAATGTTGTTTTAATCTCTATTAGCATGGGAAGTGGTCATAACTTTTCAGGCTGGAATTCAACACATTGAGGATATTGAGTAAATGTGGTATTGTGGTGACTGCAATGATTTTAGCTAAGAGTAGGGTAGACAGAGGATGACCAACGACCCACATTTTTCTCAGCTTTTTGCCTAATTTGTTTAAACGTATTTTTTTTATATTTTTGCAAAAAAAAAATTTAGAGTGTAGTATATGTTCTGTCCTCAGTCAATGAAGGAGAGATCATTCTAGACTAAGGCAATTTTAATTTTTGTCCCAATCCTTTTGAGGGGGGAAGACCATTAAAAACCGACCTTGTGTTTAACGTTGCCCTCGTGGGGGGAGACAAGTAAATTTCAAGGAACAAGAATTTTAAAGTAAAACCAAAATGTTACTGTGTTTTTAATCTATTAATAATAGAGATTATGTATCTGTCTGTCTGAATACGAAACTACATTATTAGTTTTGATTGCTCTCTTTTTATACCTACTTATCAGCTCCTATGTATACCCATTCCAAAATCTCCCCAAACATCACCCGTCTTTCAAATTTACATAATTAATTTGTTTTAAAGCTTCTAATAAATTAATATTCGCAAATATACACTCATGATTGTTTTTTTCAGATTTCCAAATGTATTTAAAATATTTTCCTCGATCATAATCTTAACAAAAATTATAAATAGAATTAATTAAAGACATTGTTTTTTTTATCTATATAATTGAGTTACGTAATTAAATTAGATTGTAATGGAATATGATGGAACAGCCGGCGTTCACTGTAACATTTGGTTACCCGCCCTCTGATTATTAAGTATAACGTTCTATTTTGAACGCACAGAAAGTTCTATTTTAAGAAAAAGAGAGCGAGAGAGAGAGAGAGAGAGAGAGAGAGAGAGATGTGCACAACACAGGGGCGCGTTATTTGATTAATAACATGTAAACAACACATTCTGAGATTTATCGTACGAGTCGCTCAAAAATGATATTTACTTTAATTTGTTATTAAAATGTTTTCGGTTTTTTTTTAAATCTTATTAGAAATTATGTTTTAAAGCACAAATTTATTGAATCAAATTGTTTAATTTTAAAAAAATAATTGATTTAAAAATTACTATTTTTTTGTAAAAAACAAACATTTTACTGAGCAATTAAATAATTGAATTTAGAATCGTGTTCACTGTGTTTTATTTTTTTAATTGTTGATTTTATTTTAGGTATACCTTTTTTTTCGATTTGAAAAACTTCAATCTTTTTACGACCTTAAGTGAGTTTAGGATTTTTTGTTTTAATGTTTTACATTTTACGCCGTAAAGGGTAAATTTTGTTTAAAAACTATGTTTTTATTATTCCATGTTTTATTTATTAAAATAAAGGATGGGTGATTTTCTTTGTAAAAAAAAAAAAACAAGCACATTATACTGAGCAATTAAATAAAACACCTAGCAAAAATATGCGACTGGAGGGAGCAAAAATATGCGACTGGAGGGAGCATATATTCCCCCCCCCCACACCACCACCACTTTACAGTCATCAATAATGAAGTTATACATGCATGTTTAACCGGCCCCCCCCCACTTTTTAGGAGAGCCCCCCCCCCACTTTTATAACTGTCCCGCCGGTCCTGTTTAATAGTTTGCAAAGGATTTTTTGGCTGCCATTGAAACAACATTATCCTTACAAAAATTAGTTCTAGTTTTATAACAATTTGGTTCAATTAATAATTTAACGACCAAACGATGCCGTAATAATATAACCTAATTATTACGCTATTATTTGGTCATTAAATTATTAACCAAATTGTTTTCTAAAATTTTGCCGAATTTGGTTAAGACAATGTTGTTTCAATTACAACTATCTTAAAGCTGAAAAGTTTAAGATAACCAAATTTATTTTATCAGTTAAAGTTTCAAGTATTTGATTTTTTAATTGTTACAAGTTTATGGTAACTCAACTTCTATTAAATATATGTTTTAATTAACGCAAATGCGTTACAAATGAGTAGTTAACCCAAAATAAATTGTTTTTGATAATTTCCCAAGTGTATTTCCTTAAAAAAATAACTTATGTCGCCAATAAACATAGATGTGTTTTATGATGATTTTTGAAACAATCATCCAAAAATATATTCCCCGTAGAAAGAGATACTAAAGTGTACAGTAGCAATCAATAAATATGGCTTTTAGTTTATATTAGAAGGGAGAAGGACATTATTACAAAAGTTTTAGTCAACTCCAATACTTGATGGAGGAAACAAAAAGGAAGCAGAAACAGAAAAAAAGTAGTAACTTTTGTAAAAGTTGGTCATAAATTTTCAATGGTGTCAGAATTCGATTTCTGGCCTTATTTACGCATTTACAAATAAGATATCAATAAATAAATAATAAAATGTTGTGTGGGGGAAAGCTAAAAAAATAAACAATAAAAATATGGAATGAGATTTTTTGGAGAAAACATTTATAAAAATATGACAATATTGAATACTTCATTCGATTTATGACAACAAAAATAAAAAGAATGAAAACTGGTAAAATATTCTAAGAAAAACGGGATTCTGCTCAATATTACTGTTCTCTGCAAGTTGATTTAATTTGGCTCTTTTTTTTAAAAATGATTTTGACATGCAAAGAAAATAAAGCTGACAAAACAATCAAACTTCAAATGTCATAAAACGTATCCATTCCCTTTTTTACAAAATATTAGAAACAAAAACAAAGTTACCATTTTTTTTTCTTAAAAAAATACATAAAAGAAATCAATCTTTAAAACTTATTTTAGTTTTTATCAATTTAATGAATGATTTAAAAATTAACAGCATTTTTTTTAATACCAACACCTGTCCTCTACACTTTAAAAAATCTGATTTGATTTTCTCTTTAGTTGAATAAATTCTCTCCAAGAATTTAGCAGATGAATAAAACTCCACGGATTTATTCAAAACAAAACACTAAAAAAAATAGGAATAAATGAGGTCACAATAAACTTTTTAAATAACCATTCCTAATTATTTGTTAACCGTGGAGGACTTAATTCTACGAATGAAAAGTCAAAAATACATGCAAGAATTCCAAACGACCCACCCTTTAAAAAAGTTTTGTTTTTTTTCCTTTTGAAAAGGCGTTGCAAAAATGGCGAAGTTGTAGATTTTTTAAGACTTTTCTTTTCCTTTCTTACTCACCTAAATTTAGTCTGGAAACAGAACGAATATCTTTGTCCCAACACTGGATCCAGGTGGCCCCGTTATGGTCACTTGTTGGTAAACTGTGATCAGAAGTGTTGCCATCCATGGTTTTCTGGTTCACAGATTTATTGGCAACTCACATCCCGGTGATTGAAGAAGGAGAAACAGTGGAAACTTCGCCATTTCAAGCAGCAATAATGTTCTGGCATGGTAATGGAGTTTCTCTGTTTTTGGCATCTGCTATATTACACACAACAGAAATCGTCCACTGTCGAAGAAGTACTTCTTATAGAGCAGAAAGGCTTTTAAATGGATATCTTCTTCATCTTCTCCCTCCTCTTGTCTGTGCGTATGCGTGTCGGGTGCTGACTCTTGTTGTTATTATTAATGCAACTTTTCGAAGAAGATCGGAAACAATGTTGAATGTTTGTTGTAGTTTTTGTGAAGCGAAAAACTTTGGAGTGTTTTTTGTTGTTTTTTGCCGAGGGAGGCTCAAGGGACGGCGTGACGTCATCGCAATCCGAGCTTTTCATTGGTTGTTTGGAAAATTTAGCATTGGCAGATTGAGAGCATGGCCATTATTATTCAATAGAATTCGATCTTCCCATTTCTTGATTGGGCCGCCTTTTTTCTTTCTTTCTTTTTATGCTACCACCACTCAAAATACCAAATAAAGTAAAAGAAAAAAAAAACTTTATTTCAGAGTCTTTTGAGAATCGCTTTTTAATAGATAAAAAAGAAATGACAAAATGATATATTTTTTTATTTAGCCAGAAATAAAAACTAACGAAAAATGTGTGAAATTCACACAAGAAAAATCTAACTGGTACATGAATTAAATTCTCTAATAGCAACAGAAATGTTTTATGATATACAAAAATGCACCACTCAAGGTTTTTCTTTTTTTTTAATCTGTCGCTTTTTATTTTAATTTATTTTTTGTCAATGACGATTATTTTTTTCCGGTGGGAAAAAAATGAAATTAGCATGAATATTTTTTTTTTATATACAAAATTTGATTCTTCAACAACTAATTCTGAACAGTGAACAAGAACATACGTTCGGATGGATTTTTAAAAAATGGTGAAAATCTATTATCACGGCTCGCGTGCATAGTTTTCGTGCGCATGTTAAAAATGAAGATTGGTAAATTAAAAGAGTGTATGCCAACTAAAGACACCCAAAAAGATTTTATGGGAAAAACACTCATAAAATTCCTTATTAATGAGAGTGAATATTTGTAAATATTTATTTAGAAAATAAAATAAATATGTATTTTTTTTTACACTAATCAATAAAATTAACATTTTGTATCTTTTATAAATGTTTTTTTTTTTTTTTGTTTTTTTCAGCCCCCACAAAACAACAAAAACATAAATAAAACATGCCCTTCATAAACTCCAACAATAACCCTAAATTCAGGTTAGCAAAAAATCTGGATTTTTTTTCCTCCCCAAAACCAGTATAATTTTGATTGTTTTTCTTCGTATTGCCACCCGGACTTAGTATTTGTATTGGAGTTATTGAAAGGTTTTTCTTTTCTTTTTACTTTTTTTGTTGAAAAAATCTAAAATATACTAGTTCTGTGGTGATCTTTTTTTTTCATTTTTTTTAAGCAAAAAAAAACAACAACAAAAGCATGTCGGAAGGAATGGTGTGCACGCAGAGAGGCCGTTGGCTGTGATTATGAACGAAGCAATGGGCGCATGCACGCAAGTGGGTCTTTATTATAGATTTTTACAACAAATATATCGATAAGTTTAATTTTCTAAGTGATTCCGATATTGTCATTTCTTTTTTTACTATGCCTCCTTGCCTTTTGACTCATCGTTTCACCATTAAAAAAATGAAACATATCTGTCCCGTTGTTGATGGTGTGTAAGGTGATGATGAGAGGATGAAAGGGGTTATCCTTTTATCTTCTCGTAAAGAAACGGAACAACGAAAAGTATTTCTGTAACTATGACAAAAAGGGGTTTTATTAACTCAAGGTTACCTATACCGTTTGGTATAGGTAGGAGAGAGTGGGACAGTGTCCGTCTGAGGAAGAGGAAGAATATAAGAATTCTTAGGGCCTCCCGTGGATTTCTTCAGGTGAAGATGGTAGTAGTTGTCAAGTGGCGACGGCGACGGAGAGAGAGCGTTTCCTCGTTCCTCGCTGGTGCTCTCTGCGATGTGTCCAAGCTAGTGCCGGAAGGTCGTCTGATCTTCTTCCTCGAACCACCCTAAGGGGACATAAGTAGTCCCTTAGGGAACTAACGATATTACTGCGCCCTGTAATTTGATTGGACAAGCCAGCTCACAGGGACAGTGATTACGCATTCAAAAGTAGTCCCTATTGGTGACTGCTACATAACCCCCTGCTTAGGCTAAAAGCCGACAGGAAATAAAAGAAAGTGTAGCAGTGGGAAATAACAAAAATACAAAATTTGTCAATTAACAAATGTTTAAAAAGTTTTTTTTTTTTTTTTTGCTTTGCAGGGAAATGTTTGTATATTAATGAAAAATATATATTTTTTTTTATTTAAGAGTTTGTCTTCTCTTTGAAAAAAGTAATTTTGGAGAAGTGTGGATCCTTAATGTGAGAAGTATGTTTTAAAAAATAGAGTACAAGGCTCATTCTATATATAGACAGTTTTAGACAGTTTTTTGGGCCAATGTACTCGTCGACCACTATGTGTGGTGGTGACATAATTTTCTTTAGGGGTTTCTAAAAGTAAATGTGTATTTGCAGTTGTCGGATGCACAGTAGGGGGAATATGGGGCTCAGGTGTTTCTGCGTTAAGTAAAGCTCTTTTCACCCTGTCGATGGATACGGTGTCTTTTTTGCCACCAATGTCAAAAGTGAAAGCACACGATAAAGACCAGAATAAGGAGGAGTAAGAGGGGCTTTCACAGAGTCTTTTCGCACAAAAACATGAGTCCACGAGGAAATGTCTTTAGGGACCGAAGATTTAATGGTCTGTTGCCTAGGGTGCATAGGTGGGAGCTCATTAAAGTAAGCTCGCAGTCTGTTTATATACAGAGCTGTATCTGTTGCCGTTAAATCTATCGGGGTCAGCATCTGACCCGGCAACGATAGAGGTAGTCCATAGACAAGTTCGGCTGAAGAGTATCCGAGGTCCTCTTTGATCGCGGCGTGACAGCCAAGAAGGACAACAGGTACGTACTCGCTCCATCGCTGCTGGTCAGGATAAGCACGCAACGCGGCTTTCAATTGGCGATGGAAGCGTTCTATCATCCCATTGGAAGCTGGATGATAGCTGGTCGTACGGGTACGTTTAATCCCTAAATTCCTGGAAAGTTCCTGGAATAGGTGGGATTCAAACTGTCCACCACGGTCGGTGGTAATAGTTGAGGGGACTCCATAGTGCGATATCCAGCCCGATATAAGGGCTTGTGCTACGGATTCAGCCGAAATGTCACTTAGAGGGATGGCTTCAGGCCACCGTGTAACATGATCTATGCAGGTCAGGAGATAAGTAAATCCCTGACTGACAGGCCATGGTCCAACCAGATCAATATGAACATGGATGAATCGAGCGTCTGGAGTGTTGAATGTTCCAAGGGGTGCACGGATATGCTTGTGCACCTTTGACTTTTGGCAGGATACGCAGGAACGTGTCCAGGCAGTGATATCACGCCTCATATTTGGCCAGAAAAATCTAGCTGAAATCAGCTCCACTGTGGCTTTGAGTCCGGGGTGTGCCAAGTTGTGAAGGGTATCAAAAACAACCCTACGATGAGTCAGTGGAACAAAAGGGCGAGGTGAATCTGTTGAAGTGTCACAGATGATTTGCGTGTCCGAAGTGGGCACAGGCAGGTATTTGAATTTGCAAGTTGCAAACTCAGGTGACGACAGATCCAGAGTGTCCAATTGTAGATCGATATCCGATGGTGAAGACAGAGAATTTATAGGAAGGCAGGACAAGGCGTCTGCCGCCGCATTCTGTTCACCAGATATATGTCGGACATCGTTAGTAAATTGCAAAACAAAATCCAAGTGGCGAGTTTCGCGAGGAGAATATTTGTCCGGCTTAGCACGCAGTGCGTATGTAAGTGAACGGTGATCAGTGTAGATCACGAATTGACGGCCCTCGAGTGAATGCTGAAAGTGTTTCACTGCGAGGTACATTGCCAGTAGTTCACGACCAAACGTGCTGTAACGTTGTTCTGCCGGTTACAGTTGTCTCGAAAAGTATTCGAGAGGTTGCAGTTGGCCTTGGTGCTGCTGTTGCAACACTGCACCTACAGCTGTGCCCAATGCATCAACGACCAGTGAAAACTGGGCATTGGACACAGGATGTGCAAGCAAGGATGTCGTCGCTAGTTTTTGCTTCACTTCATTGAAGGTTTTCAGCTGAATATCATTCAGTGAAATCTGTTCGTTTTTCTTCTTCCTGTTACGTAACAGGTCGGAAAGAGGAGAAAAGAGATCTGCGCAGTGTGGGATAAAACGTGTGTAATAATTTAACAGACCTGGAAAGTGCCTTAGTTGGCGAAGTGAAGTGGGTGGTTGAAGGTCTTGTAGAGCTTTAACCTTTTCAGGCAAGGGAGATATGCCTTCAGGGCTGATAATGTGGCCTAGGAAAACTAGTGACGAAGCACCGAAAACACATTTACCAGGGTTAATCCTCACCTGGTATTGCTGAAACTGTTTGAACAGTAGGCGGAGATGGGTGACATGTTCCTCAGGTGAGGCACTTGCCACAAGTATGTCATCTATGTAATTATAGACAAAGTCAAGATCTCGCACTACTTCGTCCATGAAGCGTTGAAAGGTACTAGCCACGTTTCGCAAACCAAAAGGCATAGTCAGGAATTCAAACGCTCCAAAAGGAGTTGTTACTGCCGTTTTGGGTATATTGGCCGGATTCAGTAGAATCTGATGGTAAACCTTTACTAAGTCCAGTTTGGAGAAGGTCTTACAACCGTGCAGAGACGAAGCAAAGTCCTGTATATGTGGGATTGGGTAACGATCAGGTACCGTCATGGCATTGAGTTGTCGATAGTCCCCAGTCGGACGCCAATCTCCGGAGCGCTTCGGGACCATCTGCAAAGGACTGGACGAGGGGCGAGGGGCGTATAATTCCCAGTTACAGCATATGGTTAAATTCCGCCTTCGCCGCTTTTAGTTTCTCTGCAGGTAAGCGACGAGGGCGTGAGAACACAGGAGCTCCTGTGGTCTCAATATAATGTTTTGTTGAGTGAGTTGGATTAGTCACAACAAAATTAAGGTTCGTTAACTCTGGGTAGGAGTGGAGTAGGGTCTGGTATGGGTCATCGGTTGCGGCAATAAAGAATACCGGTCTGACAGATGGGGTGTTTGATTTAAAACCCGGTATGGAAAGTTCCGTATTAGCATCTATCAGCCATCATCTGCGCATGTCCACTAATAGATTAAAGTGGTGCAGAAAGTCCGCGCCCAGAATGGGGTAGGGTAAATTCGTGACTGTAAAGACCCACGTAAAGTCTCTGCGCAATTCCAAGTCCAAAGAACGAGAAATTAGACCGTCCATGGGAATAGGGGAGTGATTTACGGCTTGCAGTGAAATGGGCGACACTGGTGGCTTTTTAGCTAGTAGTTTCAGTGACCAAATACTGAATGCGGCCCCAGTATCAACCAAACAACGTGCTTGGGATATTGAGTCCCTAATGAAATATGCACGGTTATCATGAGAACCTAATGGAAACCGTGCCATGCTCAGGTCCCCAGAATTTAGTTTCCCTGGTTAGGGAACTAACAAGGTTGTTTACACTTATGTGCTTGGTTTCCATAGCGACTGTGGTAGTAACACAATCCTGGCTTATTTGAGTAGCGATGGTGTGGGAACGACGAACGATTACGACGTCTAGGCGATTGAGGTCTAGACATGCTTAATTTTCGCATGTTTCTCTCAAGTCGCTCTATCGCCTGGAGTATGGCCAATGTGACCTGTTGACTGCTCTTTTTTTTTTAATGGGACCCCAAAGCAAGAAATCAAAGTTAAATAAAATTGAAAACATCGTCAGAGAGAAAAAACGAAAGAGGAATTGTATAAGTGTAGAAAGCCAAGAAGTTAAAAAAAAATAATAAGTATGTATATTTTTTTTTTTGGTGACAGAGGGGATAGATATATTTGAGTGCATGTATTTGTGTGTAAAAGGGAAAAAACTAATGTACTTACTCTTTTAAGGGGCCTTTTAAAAAAAATTATTCGTAAAAACAAGAGTCTTTTTTTTTTGTTAAAGGCAAAAAGAATGGGTTTTTTTCTTCGTTTGTTGAGTCAAAAGAATTGGTCGGCGCCATTTTGGAGGGTGGATACGTCGTGGCGTCGAGGAGTCTGACCGTCTAAAGTTGTTTGAAACTTGTTTTAAATTCGGAAAATAGTTTGGGTTTTTTTGTTAATAGTGTTATATTTTAAGGTATTTTGAAGTATTTCTCTGTCAAGAATTTGTTCAGTTAAAGACAGAAAAAATATTTTATTGTTCTTTCTCCATTTGTTAGGTGTATTCTTTTCCTCTTCTTTTCCTCTTCTTTCCTTTTCATTTCTTTCTTTCTTCTTGAAGAGGGAATTACCGAGTCTATGTGCTAATAAAATAAGTACATACAGAGTGTGAACTTGGTGAAAAGAGTTGACGCGTGTTTTTAATCTGAAGGTAACAAGTAGGTGTGAAATGAAACACAGATATAAACAGCTGAACTGGTCAACGAGCAGAGGGTTCTTGGCGACACAGAACGACGCACTTCGACGCACTTCGGCTATCAATGAAAGCAGCAACAACAAGAAACACCCACTTGAAGTGCCAAGCCAAAAATCCACTGCTGTTTTCCCAATAATAGTTTAACCCAATCATGTTAACACACACACACGCACAACAGAACTTGAAAACAAACTCAACGCTAGTGTTCTTTTTCCTATTCAAGAACTTTTCAACCTTCAACAAACTTTGATCTGTTATATTTTACATCTTTGTAGAATTATTGTTATATAAATGTTTTATTCTTTAACTTACATTTTCTCTTTTTTTATTAACAAACTTCTATTGTTAAAATTTATCACTTTCTAAATGGTGATCCATTCAAAACGTATATGTTTTTATCGATTTGGTTTATTCGTCAAGTTAGCTACATATATATTAATTTTTAGTGTTACATTATGCTCCCTACCCATGTATGTTGGACAATACACCTCCCTCCCTTTCCTTGTCTACTCCCGGCATGCACTATCAGCCTTGTCCTCAGTCTGAATAAAACCTGACTCTGTCAGTATGCTTTATCTCACTCCTACACTTGTGTTCTCTTAACTTCCTTAAATACATCATAATATGACATGGTGGCAGCAAGGATGTAAAACACGTCTCAAAAGTTGAAATATACTAAGTCATCGTCGGAACGAGCAACAAGTGAAGTTTTATCCCCTTTCCCAAGCGACAAGTTGAAGTCAATAATAGTAGTGCTGCTACTAATACTACTACTACTACTACTACTACTACTACTACAAAACTGTCAACAACAAACCTTGTGCGAAAAAGATGGCGGAAAGTTTTCGAACAAACATAATGCCACCAAGCAGTTTGGATGTTAAAACAAACCCTGCGGAAGCATGGAAATTATGGAAATAGATGTGGAATAATTACTTTACTATCGTTAAACTAGCAGACCAGGATAAACAGTACCAAACAGCGTTGTTTCTATGCACAGTCAGACCAGACGCCCTCATTATCCACAACGGATTTCAATTTGCCTACACCGAAAGCAAAGCTGACGTCAATACAGTGATAGCCAAATTCGACCACCACTTCATAAGAAAGACAAATGAGACCTATGTGCGATACCTTTTCAACAAAAAAGACCAAGAACCAGGTGAAACTATCGACTCGTACATTACGGTACTATGCAACTTAGCAAAATCGTGCAAGTTTTGTGAATGTCTACATGACTCTCTGCTACGCGACCATATCGTATTGGGGTGAGAGATAACCATGCCTGTAAAAGACTGCTGCAAAATATGACAATAACATTTCAACAAAGTGTTGACATATGCCGTAGCTGTGAAGCAACGGATACACGGCTGAAAATAATTAATCCTGAACAACAAGAACGGATTAACAAAGTCCAAGGCCCAGGTCATAAGAAAGTGAATCAAAGGTACGGACAAATAGACTGTCATTTCTGTGTCAGAAAGCATGACAAAAGAAAAGAAGCATGTCCTGCATGGAGCCAGAAATGCAACATTTGTAGTTACAAAAACCACTTTGTGCTGAAATGCCTGGAGAAGCGGCATGGTGAGAGACCAAGACCATCTAAACCAAGACACAAGGTAAATCAAATAGTGTCCAACTCCGACTCTTCTAGTGATACGTACTACGTACTAAGCGGCAACTTCGAATGAGAAGGAGAAAAAACAACAGAACTATTTATGCTAGAATGATGCTAGACCATAAACAGGTAAAATTTCAAGTCGGCTATTGTGCTACTGTTGATGTAATTCCACTGAAATACATACTCAATGTAAGTCTGTAGATTTACAGTGCATACATATTTTACGTACCAGCATCTAAGAGATTACAGATGTGGAATACAACCAAACTTGTACCGCTCGGCAGATTCAGGATTACATTGCGCAACCCCAAAAATATGAAAAAGTACTCTGTCGAGTTCACGGTGGTTAACGAGAACCTAACCCCATTGCTATGAAAACGGGCGAGTGAACACATGAACTTAATAAGAGGAAATTATCGCAAATGTTCACTCAGACCCAGCCTCTGAGCGACCAATGACAGAGTACTCGGATGTTTATAACGGCGAACTGGGGGCATCGCCCGGTCAAGTGCACCTACAAGTGGACCCCACTATAACATCTCAGCCGGACATATACCAGTATCGATGATTCCTCAAGTCAACGAGGAATTAAAAAGGTTAGAAAACCTCTGAGTTATCACTCCTGTCGACGAACCAACAGACTGGAATAGGCGAATGATTATTGCTACAAAGAAGTCAGGGGATATCTGAATCTGCAACGATTCAAGACCGTTAAAAAACCCGCTGGAGCGCGAGCGATAACAACTACCTACCATAGAGGAAGTACTACCAAAATTAACAAATGCAAAATACTTCACCAAGGTAGACGTTGCATCAGCGTACTAGCATGTAGTGCTAGACGACGAATCAAGCCTCTCACAACTTTCCTAATGAGGTTCAGTCGATACCGGTGGCTGAGGCTCCCCCTTCAGAACTTGTGTAAGCTCTGAAATATTTCAAAAGCGTCTCCATCAAGTGATAGACGGTCTAGATGGAGGTGCATGCGTGGCTGATGATATAATTGCATTCGGTTCAGGAGATGACCTAAAACAAGCCTCAGCAAACCATGATGCAAACCTGAAGGCACTCCTACAACGGTGTCAGGAAAGAGGAATGAAGCTGAACCGAGAAAAGGCAAAAGTAAATAAGACTGCCATAAGCTTCATAGTGATGGGCTACTATGGGCTACTACTTACCAGTGATGGGCTACTCCCAGACCCTTCTAAAATTGACGTGATCACAAAACTAAAGCAGTCCACATCGATCGAAGAGATACAGAGACTCTGTGGAACGGTACACTACCTAGCAAAGTCCCTACCAAGATTGTCGAGCGTCATGGAGCCCATACCACAACTGATGCACAAGGATGTTCCATGGATAGGGTCTGGAGCACGAGATACCGCCTTTGCGGAAATGAAGCGAGCAATCACTGAAGTACCCGTGCTCGCTTACTACGATCCGAAAATGGCCCTCACAATACAGTGTAACGCCAACTCAGAAGAACTTGGTGCAACATTACTACATCAAGGCAAGCCAGTAGCATATGCAAGCAGAGCATTGACTGATACCGAGCAGAGATACGCCCAAATCAGAAATGAGATGCTGGCGTCTGTGTTCTCACTGGAAAAAATTCCACCAATACACTTATGGCATACGGACAAATCAGAAAGGAGATGCTGGCGATTGTGTTCTCACTGGAAAAATTCCACCAGTACACTTATGGCATACGGACAAATCAGAAAGGAGATGCTGGCGATTGTGTTCTCACTGGAAAAATTCCACCAGTACACTTATGGCATACGGACAAATCAGAAAGGAAATGCTGGCGATTGTGTTCTCACTAGAAAAATTCCACCAGTACACTTATGGCATACGGACAAATCAGAAAGGAAATGCTGGCGATTGTGTTCTCACTAGAAAAATTCCACCAGTACACTTATGGCATACGGACAAATCAGAAAGGAAATGCTGGCGATTGTGTTCTCACTAGAAAAATTCCACCAGTACACTTATGGCATACGGACAAATCAGAAAGGAAATGCTGGCGATTGTGTTCTCACTAGAAAAATTCCACCAGTACACTTATGGCATACGGACAAATCAGAAAAGAAATGCTGGCGATTGTGTTCTCACTAGAAAAATCCCACCAGTACACTTATGGCATACGGACAAATCAGAAAAGAAATGCTGGCGATTGTGTTCTCACTAGAAAAATTCCACCAGTACACTTATGGCATACGGACAAATCAGAAAGGAAATGCTGGCGATTGTGTTCTCACTAGAAAAATTCCACCAGTACACTTATGGCATACGGACAAATCAGAAAGGAAATGCTGGCGATTGTGTTCTCACTGGAAAAATTCCGCCAGTACACTTATTGCATACGGACAAATCAGAAAGGAGATGCTGGCGATTGTGTTCTCACTAGAAAAATTCCACCAGTACACTTATGGCATACGGACAAATCAGAAAGGAAATGCTGGCGATTGTGTTCTCACTAGAAAAATTCCACCAGTACACTTATGGCATACGGACAAATCAGAAAGGAAATGCTGGTTATTGTGTTCTCACTAGAAAAATTCCACCAGTACACTTATGGCATACGGACAAATCAGAAAGGAAATGCTGGCGATTGTGTTCTCACTGGAAAAATTCCACCAGTAGACTTATGGCATACGGACAAATCAGAAAGGAAATGCTGGCGATTGTGTTCTCACTAGAAAAATTCCACCAGTACACTTATGGCATACGGACAAATCAGAAAGGAAATGCTGGCGATTGTGTTCTCACTAGAAAAATTCCACCAGTACACTTATGGCATACGGACAAATCAGAAAGGAAATGCTGGCGATTGTGTTCTCACTAGAAAAATTCCACCAGTACACTTATGGCATACGGACAAATCAGAAAAGAAATGCTGGCGATTGTGTTCTCACTAGAAAAATTCCACCGTACACTTATGGCATACGGACAAATCAGAAAGGAAATGCTAGCTATTGTGTTCTACTAGAAAATTCCACCAATACACTTATGGCATACGGACAAATCAGAAAGGAGATGCTGGCGATTGTGTTCTCACTAGAAAAATTCCACCAGTAGACTTATGGCATACGGACAAATCAGAAAGGAAATGCTGGCGATTGTGTTCTCACTAGAAAAATTCCACCAGTAGACTTATGGCATACGGACAAATCAGAAAGGTAATGCTGGCGATTGTGTTCTCACTAGAAAAATTCCACCAGTAGACTTATGGCATACGGACAAATCAGAAAGGAAATGCTGGCGATTGTGTTCTCACTAGAAAAATTCCACCAGTACACTTATGGCATACGGACAAATCAGAAAAGAAATGCTGGCGATTGTGTTGTCACTAGAAAAATTCCACCGTACACTTATGGCATACGGACAAATCAGAAAGGAAATGCTAGCTATTGTGTTCTCACTGGAAAAATTCCACCAATACACTTATGGCATACGGACAAATCAGAAAGGAGATGCTGGCGATTGTGTTCTCACTAGAAAAATTCCACCAGTACACTTATGGCATACGGACAAATCAGAAAGGAAATGCTGGCGATTGTGTTCTACTAGAAAAATTCCACCGTACACTTATGGCATACGGACAAATCAGAAAGGAAATGCTGGCGATTGTGTTCTTACTAGAAAAATTCCACCAGTACACTTATGGCATACGGACAAATCAGAAAGGAAATGCTGGCGATTGTGTTCTCACTGGAAAAATTCCACCAGTACACTTATGGCATACGGACAAATCAGAAAGGAGATGCTGGCGATTGTGTTCTCACTAGAAAAATTCCACCAGTACACTTATGGCATACGGACAAATCAGAAAGGAGATGCTGGCGATTGTGTTCTCACTAGAAAAATTCCACCAGTACACTTATGGCATACGGACAAATCAGAAAGGAAATGCTGGCGATTGTGTTCTCACTAGAAAAATTCCACCAGTACACTTATGGCATACGGACAAATCAGAAAAGAAATGCTGGCGATTGTGTTCTCACTAGAAAAATTCCACAGTACACTTATGGCATACGGACAAATCAGAAAGGAAATGCTGGCGATTGTGTTCTCACTAGAAAAATTCCACCAGTACACTTATGGCATACGGACAAATCAGAAAGGAAATGCTGGCGATTGTGTTCTACTAGAAAAATTCCACCGTACACTTATGGCATACGGACAAATCAGAAAGGAAATGCTGGCGATTGTGTTCTCACTAGAAAAATTCCACCAGTACACTTATGGCATACGGACAAATCAGAAAGGAAATGCTGGCGATTGTGTTCTCACTAGAAAAATTCCACCAGTACACTTATGGCATACGGACAAATCAGAAAGGAGATGCTGGCGATTGTGTTCTCACTAGAAAAATTCCACCAGTACACTTATGGCATACGGACAAATCAGAAAGGAAATGCTGGCGATTGTGTTCTCACTAGAAAAATTCCACCAGTACACTTATGGCATACGGACAAATCAGAAAGGAAATGCTGGCGATTGTGTTCTCACTGGAAAAATTCCACCAGTACACTTATGGCATACGGACAAATCAGAAAGGAAATGCTGGCGATTGTGTTCTCACTAGAAAAATTCCACCAGTACACTTATGGCATACGGACAAATCAGAAAGGAAATGCTGGCGATTGTGTTCTCACTGGAAAAATTCCACCAGTACACTTATGGCATACGGACAAATCAGAAAAGAAATGCTGGCGATTGTGTTCTCACTGGAAAAATTCCACCAGTACACTTATGGCATACGGACAAATCAGAAAGGAAATGCTGGCGATTGTGTTCTCACTAGATAAATTCCACCAGTACACTTATGGCATACGGACAAATCAGAAAGGAAATGCTGGCGATTGTGTTCTCACTAGAAAAATTCCACCAGTACACTTATGGCATACGGACAAATCAGAAAGGAAATGCTAGCGATTGTGTTCTCACTAGAAAAATTCCACCAGTACACTTATGGCATACGGACAAATCAGTAAGGAAATGCTGGCGATTGTGTTCTCACTAGAAAAATTACACCAGTACACTTATGGCATACGGACAAATCAGAAAGGAAATGCTGGCGATTGTGTTCTCACTAGAAAAATTCCACCAGTACACTTATGGCATACGGACAAATCAGAAAGGAAATGCTGGCGATTGTGTTCTCACTAGAAAAATTCCACCGTACACTTATGGCATACGGACAAATCAGAAAGGAAATGCTAGCTATTGTGTTCTACTAGAAAAATTCCACCAGTACACTTATGGCATACGGACAAATCAGAAAGGAAATGCTGGCGATTGTGTTCTCACTAGAAAAATTCCTCCAGTACACTTATGGCATACGGACAAATCAGAAAGGAGATGCTGGCGATTGTGTTCTCACTAGAAAAATTCCACCAGTACACTTATGGCATACGGACAAATCAGAAAGGAAATGCTGGCGATTGTGTTCTCACTAGAAAAATTCCACCAGTACACTTATGGCATACGGACAAATCAGAAAGGAAATGCTGGCGATTGTGTTCTCACTGGAAAAATTCCACCAGTACACTTATGGCATACGGACAAATCAGAAAGGAAATGCTGGCGATTGTGTTCTCACTAGAAAAATTCCACCAGTACACTTATGGCATACGGACAAATCAGAAAGGAAATGCTGGCGATTGTGTTCTCACTAGAAAAATTCCACCAGTACACTTATGGCATACGGACAAATCAGAAAGGAAATGCTGGCGATTGTGTTCTCACTGGAAAAATTCCACCAGTACACTTATGGCATACGGACAAATCAGAAAAGAAATGCTGGCGATTGTGTTCTCACTGGAAAAATTCCACCAGTACACTTATGGCATACGGACAAATCAGAAAAGAAAATGCTGGCGATTGTGTTCTCACTAGAAAAATTCCACCAGTACACTTATGGCATACGGACAAATCAGAAAGGAAATGCTGGCGATTGTGTTCTCACTAGAAAAATTCCACCAGTACACTTATGGCATACGGACAAATCAGAAAGGAAATGCTGGCGATTGTGTTCTCACTAGAAAAATTCCACCAGTACACTTATGGCATACGGACAAATCAGTAAGGAAATGCTGGCGATTGTGTTCTCACTAGAAAAATTACACCAGTACACTTATGGCATACGGACAAATCAGAAAGGAAATGCTGGCGATTGTGTTCTCACTTGAAAAAATTCCACCAATACACTTATGGCATACGGACAAATCAGAAAGGAAATGCTGGCGATTGTGTTCTCACTGGAAAAATTCCACCAGTACACTTATGGCATACGGACAAATCAGAAAGGAAATGCTGGCGATTGTGTTCTCACTGGAAAAATTCCACCAATACACTTATGGCATACGGACAAATCAGAAAGGAAATGCTGGCGATTGTGTTCTCACTAGAAAAATTCCACCAGTACACTTATGGCATACGGACAAATCAGAAAGGAAATGCTGGCGATTGTGTTCTCACTGGAAAGATTCCACCAATACACTTATGGCATACGCCCAAATCAGAAAGGAGATGCTGGCGATTGTGTTCTCACTAGAAAAATTCCACCAATACACTTATGGCATACGGACAAATCAGAAAGGAAATGCTGGCGATTGTGTTCTCACTGGAAAAATTCCACCAGTACACTTATGGCATACGGAAAAATCAGAAAGGAGATGCTGGCGATTGTGTTCTCACTAGAAAAATTCCACCAGTACACTTATGGCATACGGACAAATCAGAAAGGAAATGCTGGCGATTGTGTTCTCACTAGAAAAATTCCACCAGTACACTTATGGCATACGGACAAATCAGTAAGAAAATGCTGGCCATTGTGTTCTCACTAGAAAAATTCCACCAGTACACTTATGGCATACGGACAAATCACAAAGGAAATGCTGGCGATTGTGTTCTCACTTGAAAAAATTCCACCAATACACTTATGGCATACGGACAAATCAGAAAGGAAATGCTGGCGATTGTGTTCTCACTGGAAAAATTCCACCAATACACTTATGGCATACGGACAAATCAGAAAGGAGATGCTGGCGATTGTGTTCTCACTAGAAAAATTCCACCAGTACACTTATGGCATACGGACAAATCAGAAAGGAAATGCTGGCGATTGTGTTCTCACTGGAAAGATTCCACCAATACACTTATGGCATACGCCCAAATCAGAAAGGAGATGCTGGCGATTGTGTTCTCACTAGAAAAATCCCACCAATACACTTATGGCATACGGACAAATCAGAAAGGAAATGCTGGCGATTGTGTTCTCACTGGAAAAATTCCACCGTACACTTATGGCATACGGACAAATCAGAAAGGAGATGATGGCGATTGTGTTCTCACTGGAAAAATTCCACCAGTACACTTATGGCATACGGACAAATCAGAAAGGAGATGCTGGCGATTGTGTTCTCACTGGAAAAATTCCACCAGTACACTTATGGCATACGGACAAATCAGAAAGGAGATGCTGGCGATTGTGTTCTCACTAGAAAAATTCCACCAGTACACTTATGGCATACGGACAAATCAGAAAGGAAATGCTGGCGATTGTGTTCTCACTGAAAAAATTCCACCGTACACTTATGGCATACGGACAAATCAGAAAGGAGATGCTGGCGATTGTGTTCTCACTGGAAAAATTCCACCAGTACACTTATGGCATACGGACAAATCAGAAAGGAGATGCTGGCGATTGTGTTCTCACTAGAAAAATTCCACCAGTACACTTATGGCATACGGACAAATCAGAAAGGAAATGCTGGCGATTGTGTTCTCACTGAAAAAATTCCACCGTACACTTATGGCATACGGACAAATCAGAAAGGAGATGCTGGCGATTGTGTTCTCACTGGAAAGATTCGACCAATACACTTATGGCATACGCCCAAATCAGAAAGGAGATGCTGGCGATTGTGTTCTCACTAGAAAAATTCCACCAATACACTTATGGCATACGGACAAATCAGAAAGGAAATGCTGGCGATTGTGTTCTCACTAGAAAAATTCCACCAGTACACTTATGGCATACGGACAAATCAGAAAGGAAATGCTGGCGATTGTGTTCTACTAGAAAAATTCCACCGTACACTTATGGCATACGGACAAATCAGAAAGGAAATGCTGGCGATTGTGTTCTCACTAGAAAAATTCCACCAGTACACTTATGGCATACGGACAAATCAGAAAGGAAATGCTGGCGATTGTGTTCTCACTAGAAAAATTCCACCAGTACACTTATGGCATACGGACAAATCAGAAAGGAGATGCTGGCGATTGTGTTCTCACTAGAAAAATTCCACCAGTACACTTATGGCATACGGACAAATCAGAAAGGAAATGCTGGCGATTGTGTTCTCACTGAAAAAATTCCACCGTACACTTATGGCATACGGACAAATCAGAAAGGAGATGCTGGCGATTGTGTTCTCACTGGAAAGATTCCACCAATACACTTATGGCATACGCCCAAATCAGAAAGGAGATGCTGGCGATTGTGTTCTCACTAGAAAAATTCCACCAATACACTTATGGCATACGGACAAATCAGAAAGGAAATGCTGGCGATTGTGTTCTCACTAGAAAAATTCCACCAGTACACTTATGGCATACGGACAAATCAGAAAGGAAATGCTGGCGATTGTGTTCTACTAGAAAAATTCCACCGTACACTTATGGCATACGGACAAATCAGAAAGGAAATGCTGGCGATTGTGTTCTCACTAGAAAAATTCCACCAGTACACTTATGGCATACGGACAAATCAGAAAGGAAATGCTGGCGATTGTGTTCTCACTAGAAAAATTCCACCAGTACACTTATGGCATACGGACAAATCAGAAAGGAGATGCTGGCGATTGTGTTCTCACTAGAAAAATTACACCAGTACACTTATGGCATACGGACAAATCAGAAAGGAAAAGCTGGCGATTGTGTTCTCACTAGAAAAATTCCACCAGTACACTTATGGCATACGGACAAATCAGAAAAGAAATGCTGGCGATTGTGTTCTCACTAGAAAAATTCCACAGTACACTTATGGCATACGGACAAATCAGAAAGGAAATGCTGGCGATTGTGTTCTCACTAGAAAAATTCCACCAGTAGACTTATGGCATACGGACAAATCAGAAAGGAAATGCTGGCGATTGTGTTCTACTAGAAAAATTCCACCGTACACTTATGGCATACGGACAAATCAGAAAGGAAATGCTGGCGATTGTGTTCTCACTAGAAAAATTCCACCAGTACACTTATGGCATACGGACAAATCAGAAAGGAAATGCTGGCGATTGTGTTCTCACTAGAAAAATTCCACCAGTACACTTATGGCATACGGACAAATCAGAAAGGAGATGCTGGCGATTGTGTTCTCACTAGAAAAATTCCACCAGTACACTTATGGCATACGGACAAATCAGAAAGGAAATGCTGGCGATTGTGTTCTCACTAGAAAAATTCCACCAGTACACTCATGGCATACGGACAAATCAGAAAGGAAATGCTGGCGATTGTGTTCTCACTGGAAACATTCCACCAGTACACTTATGGCATACGGACAAATCAGAAAGGAAATGCTGGCGATTGTGTTCTCACTAGAAAAATTCCACCAGTACACTTATGGCATACGGACAAATCAGAAAGGAAATGCTGGCGATTGTGTTCTCACTAGAAAAATTCCACCAGTACACTTATGGCATACGGACAAATCAGAAAGGAAATGCTGGCGATTGTGTTCTCACTGGAAAAATTCCACCAGTACACTTATGGCATACGGACAAATCAGAAAAGAAATGCTGGCGATTGTGTTCTCACTGGAAAAATTCCACCAGTACACTTATGGCATACGGACAAATCAGAAAGGAAATGCTGGCGATTGTGTTCTCACTAGAAAAATTCCACCAGTACACTTATGGCATACGGACAAATCAGAAAGGAAATGCTGGCGATTGTGTTCTCACTAGAAAAATTCCACCAGTACACTTATGGCATACGGACAAATCAGAAAGGAAATGCTGGCGATTGTGTTCTCACTAGAAAAATTCCACCAGTACACTTATGGCATACGGACAAATCAGAAAGGAAATGCTGGCGATTGTGTTCTCACTAGAAAAATTCCACCAGTACACTTATGGCATACGGACAAATCAGAAAGGAAATGCTGGCGATTGTGTTCTCACTAGAAAAATTCCACCAGTACACTTATGGCATACAAACAAATCAGAAAGGAAATGCTGGCGATTGTGTTCTCACTAGAAAAATTCCACCAGTACACTTATGGCATACGGACAAATCAGAAAGGAAATGCTGGCGATTGTGTTCTCACTGGAAAAATTCCACCAGTACACTTATGGCATACGGACAAATCAGAAAAGAAATGCTGGCGATTGTGTTCTCACTGGAAAAATTCCACCAGTACACTTATGGCATACGGACAAATCAGAAAGGAAATGCTGGCGATTGTGTTCTCACTAGAAAAATTCCACCAGTACACTTATGGCATACGGACAAATCAGAAAGGAAATGCTGGCGATTGTGTTCTCACTAGAAAAATTCCACCAGTACACTTATGGCATACGGACAAATCAGAAAGGAAATGCTGGCGATTGTGTTCTCACTGGAAAAATTCCACTAGTACACTTATGGCATACGGACAAATCAGAAAGGAAATGCTGGCGATTGTGTTCTCACTGGAAAAATTCCACCAGTACACTTATGGCATACGGACAAATCAGAAAGGAAATGCTGGCGATTGTGTTCTCACTAGAAAAATTCCACCAGTACACTTATGGCATACGGACAAATCAGAAAAGAAATGCTGGCGATTGTGTTCTCACTGGAAAAATTCCACCAGTACACTTATGGCATACGGACAAATCAGAAAAGAAAATGCTGGCGATTGTGTTCTCACTAGAAAAATTCCACCAGTACACTTATGGCATACGGACAAATCAGAAAGGAAATGCTGGCGATTGTGTTCTCACTAGAAAAATTCCACCAGTACACTTATGGCATACGGACAAATCAGAAAGGAAATGCTGGCGATTGTGTTCTCACTAGAAAAATTCCACCAGTACACTTATGGCATACGGACAAATCAGTAAGGAAATGCTGGCGATTGTGTTCTCACTAGAAAAATTACACCAGTACACTTATGGCATACGGACAAATCAGAAAGGAAATGCTGGCGATTGTGTTCTCACTTGAAAAAATTCCACCAATACACTTATGGCATACGGACAAATCAGAAAGGAAATGCTGGCGATTGTGTTCTCACTGGAAAAATTCCACCAGTACACTTATGGCATACGGACAAATCAGAAAGGAAATGCTGGCGATTGTGTTCTCACTGGAAAAATTCCACCAATACACTTATGGCATACGGACAAATCAGAAAGGAAATGCTGGCGATTGTGTTCTCACTAGAAAAATTCCACCAGTACACTTATGGCATACGGACAAATCAGAAAGGAAATGCTGGCGATTGTGTTCTCACTGGAAAGATTCCACCAATACACTTATGGCATACGCCCAAATCAGAAAGGAGATGCTGGCGATTGTGTTCTCACTAGAAAAATTCCACCAATACACTTATGGCATACGGACAAATCAGAAAGGAAATGCTGGCGATTGTGTTCTCACTGGAAAAATTCCACCAGTACACTTATGGCATACGGAAAAATCAGAAAGGAGATGCTGGCGATTGTGTTCTCACTAGAAAAATTCCACCAGTACACTTATGGCATACGGACAAATCAGAAAGGAAATGCTGGCGATTGTGTTCTCACTAGAAAAATTCCACCAGTACACTTATGGCATACGGACAAATCAGTAAGAAAATGCTGGCCATTGTGTTCTCACTAGAAAAATTCCACCAGTACACTTATGGCATACGGACAAATCACAAAGGAAATGCTGGCGATTGTGTTCTCACTTGAAAAAATTCCACCAATACACTTATGGCATACGGACAAATCAGAAAGGAAATGCTGGCGATTGTGTTCTCACTGGAAAAATTCCACCAATACACTTATGGCATACGGACAAATCAGAAAGGAGATGCTGGCGATTGTGTTCTCACTAGAAAAATTCCACCAGTACACTTATGGCATACGGACAAATCAGAAAGGAAATGCTGGCGATTGTGTTCTCACTGGAAAGATTCCACCAATACACTTATGGCATACGCCCAAATCAGAAAGGAGATGCTGGCGATTGTGTTCTCACTAGAAAAATCCCACCAATACACTTATGGCATACGGACAAATCAGAAAGGAAATGCTGGCGATTGTGTTCTCACTGGAAAAATTCCACCGTACACTTATGGCATACGGACAAATCAGAAAGGAGATGATGGCGATTGTGTTCTCACTGGAAAAATTCCACCAGTACACTTATGGCATACGGACAAATCAGAAAGGAGATGCTGGCGATTGTGTTCTCACTGGAAAAATTCCACCAGTACACTTATGGCATACGGACAAATCAGAAAGGAGATGCTGGCGATTGTGTTCTCACTAGAAAAATTCCACCAGTACACTTATGGCATACGGACAAATCAGAAAGGAAATGCTGGCGATTGTGTTCTCACTGAAAAAATTCCACCGTACACTTATGGCATACGGACAAATCAGAAAGGAGATGCTGGCGATTGTGTTCTCACTGGAAAAATTCCACCAGTACACTTATGGCATACGGACAAATCAGAAAGGAGATGCTGGCGATTGTGTTCTCACTAGAAAAATTCCACCAGTACACTTATGGCATACGGACAAATCAGAAAGGAAATGCTGGCGATTGTGTTCTCACTGAAAAAATTCCACCGTACACTTATGGCATACGGACAAATCAGAAAGGAGATGCTGGCGATTGTGTTCTCACTGGAAAGATTCGACCAATACACTTATGGCATACGCCCAAATCAGAAAGGAGATGCTGGCGATTGTGTTCTCACTAGAAAAATTCCACCAATACACTTATGGCATACGGACAAATCAGAAAGGAAATGCTGGCGATTGTGTTCTCACTAGAAAAATTCCACCAGTACACTTATGGCATACGGACAAATCAGAAAGGAAATGCTGGCGATTGTGTTCTACTAGAAAAATTCCACCGTACACTTATGGCATACGGACAAATCAGAAAGGAAATGCTGGCGATTGTGTTCTCACTAGAAAAATTCCACCAGTACACTTATGGCATACGGACAAATCAGAAAGGAAATGCTGGCGATTGTGTTCTCACTAGAAAAATTCCACCAGTACACTTATGGCATACGGACAAATCAGAAAGGAGATGCTGGCGATTGTGTTCTCACTAGAAAAATTCCACCAGTACACTTATGGCATACGGACAAATCAGAAAGGAAATGCTGGCGATTGTGTTCTCACTGAAAAAATTCCACCGTACACTTATGGCATACGGACAAATCAGAAAGGAGATGCTGGCGATTGTGTTCTCACTGGAAAGATTCCACCAATACACTTATGGCATACGCCCAAATCAGAAAGGAGATGCTGGCGATTGTGTTCTCACTAGAAAAATTCCACCAATACACTTATGGCATACGGACAAATCAGAAAGGAAATGCTGGCGATTGTGTTCTCACTAGAAAAATTCCACCAGTACACTTATGGCATACGGACAAATCAGAAAGGAAATGCTGGCGATTGTGTTCTACTAGAAAAATTCCACCGTACACTTATGGCATACGGACAAATCAGAAAGGAAATGCTGGCGATTGTGTTCTCACTAGAAAAATTCCACCAGTACACTTATGGCATACGGACAAATCAGAAAGGAAATGCTGGCGATTGTGTTCTCACTAGAAAAATTCCACCAGTACACTTATGGCATACGGACAAATCAGAAAGGAGATGCTGGCGATTGTGTTCTCACTAGAAAAATTACACCAGTACACTTATGGCATACGGACAAATCAGAAAGGAAAAGCTGGCGATTGTGTTCTCACTAGAAAAATTCCACCAGTACACTTATGGCATACGGACAAATCAGAAAAGAAATGCTGGCGATTGTGTTCTCACTAGAAAAATTCCACAGTACACTTATGGCATACGGACAAATCAGAAAGGAAATGCTGGCGATTGTGTTCTCACTAGAAAAATTCCACCAGTACACTTATGGCATACGGACAAATCAGAAAGGAAATGCTGGCGATTGTGTTCTACTAGAAAAATTCCACCGTACACTTATGGCATACGGACAAATCAGAAAGGAAATGCTGGCGATTGTGTTCTCACTAGAAAAATTCCACCAGTACACTTATGGCATACGGACAAATCAGAAAGGAAATGCTGGCGATTGTGTTCTCACTAGAAAAATTCCACCAGTACACTTATGGCATACGGACAAATCAGAAAGGAGATGCTGGCGATTGTGTTCTCACTAGAAAAATTCCACCAGTACACTTATGGCATACGGACAAATCAGAAAGGAAATGCTGGCGATTGTGTTCTCACTAGAAAAATTCCACCAGTACACTCATGGCATACGGACAAATCAGAAAGGAAATGCTGGCGATTGTGTTCTCACTGGAAACATTCCACCAGTACACTTATGGCATACGGACAAATCAGAAAGGAAATGCTGGCGATTGTGTTCTCACTAGAAAAATTCCACCAGTACACTTATGGCATACGGACAAATCAGAAAGGAAATGCTGGCGATTGTGTTCTCACTAGAAAAATTCCACCAGTACACTTATGGCATACGGACAAATCAGAAAGGAAATGCTGGCGATTGTGTTCTCACTGGAAAAATTCCACCAGTACACTTATGGCATACGGACAAATCAGAAAAGAAATGCTGGCGATTGTGTTCTCACTGGAAAAATTCCACCAGTACACTTATGGCATACGGACAAATCAGAAAGGAAATGCTGGCGATTGTGTTCTCACTAGAAAAATTCCACCAGTACACTTATGGCATACGGACAAATCAGAAAGGAAATGCTGGCGATTGTGTTCTCACTAGAAAAATTCCACCAGTACACTTATGGCATACGGACAAATCAGAAAGGAAATGCTGGCGATTGTGTTCTCACTAGAAAAATTCCACCAGTACACTTATGGCATACGGACAAATCAGAAAGGAAATGCTGGCGATTGTGTTCTCACTAGAAAAATTCCACCAGTACACTTATGGCATACGGACAAATCAGAAAGGAAATGCTGGCGATTGTGTTCTCACTAGAAAAATTCCACCAGTACACTTATGGCATACGGACAAATCAGAAAGGAAATGCTGGCGATTGTGTTCTCACTAGAAAAATTCCACCAGTACACTTATGGCATACGGACAAATCAGAAAGGAAATGCTGGCGATTGTGTTCTCACTGGAAAAATTCCACCAGTACACTTATGGCATACGGACAAATCAGAAAAGAAATGCTGGCGATTGTGTTCTCACTGGAAAAATTCCACCAGTACACTTATGGCATACGGACAAATCAGAAAGGAAATGCTGGCGATTGTGTTCTCACTAGAAAAATTCCACCAGTACACTTATGGCATACGGACAAATCAGAAAGGAAATGCTGGCGATTGTGTTCTCACTAGAAAAATTCCACCAGTACACTTATGGCATACGGACAAATCAGAAAGGAAATGCTGGCGATTGTGTTCTCACTGGAAAAATTCCACTAGTACACTTATGGCATACGGACAAATCAGAAAGGAAATGCTGGCGATTGTGTTCTCACTGGAAAAATTCCACCAGTACACTTATGGCATACGGACAAATCAGAAAGGAAATGCTGGCGATTGTGTTCTCACTAGAAAAATTCCACCAGTACACTTATGGCATACGGACAAATCAGAAAAGAAATGCTGGCGATTGTGTTCTCACTAGAAAAATTCCACCGTACACTTATGGCATACGGACAAATCAGAAAGGAAATGCTAGCTATTGTGTTCTACTAGAAAAATTCCACCAGTACACTTATGGCATACGGACAAATCAGTAAGGAAATGCTGGCGATTGTGTTCTCACTAGAAAGATTACACCAGTACACTTATGGCATACGGACAAATCAGAAAGGAAATGCTGGCGATTGTGTTCTCACTTGAAAAAATTCCACCAATACACTTATGGCATACGGACAAATCAGAAAGGAAATGCTGGCGATTGTGTTCTCACTGGAAAAATTCCACCAGTACACTTATGGCATACGGACAAATCAGAAAGGAAATGCTGGCGATTGTGTTCTCACTGGAAAAATTCCACCAATACACTTATGGCATACGGACAAATCAGAAAGGAAATGCTGGCGATTGTGTTCTCACTAGAAAAATTCCACCAGTACACTTATGGCATACGGACAAATCAGAAAGGAAATGCTGGCGATTGTGTTCTCACTGGAAAGATTCCACCAATACACTTATGGCATACGCCCAAATCAGAAAGGAGATGCTGGCGATTGTGTTCTCACTAGAAAAATTCCACCAATACACTTATGGCCTACGGACAAATCAGAAAGGAAATGCTGGCGATTGTGTTCTCACTGAAAAAATTCCACCGTACACTTATGGCATACGGACAAATCAGAAAGGAGATGCTGGCGATTGTGTTCTCACTGGAAAGATTCGACCAATACACTTATGGCATACGCCCAAATCAGAAAGGAGATGCTGGCGATTGTGTTCTCACTAGAAAAATTCCACCAATACACTTATGGCATACGGACAAATCAGAAAGGAAATGCTGGCGATTGTGTTCTCACTAGAAAAATTCCACCAGTACACTTATGGCATACGGACAAATCAGAAAGGAAATGCTGGCGATTGTGTTCTACTAGAAAAATTCCACCGTACACTTATGGCATACGGACAAATCAGAAAGGAAATGCTGGCGATTGTGTTCTCACTAGAAAAATTCCACCAGTACACTTATGGCATACGGACAAATCAGAAAGGAAATGCTGGCGATTGTGTTCTCACTAGAAAAATTCCACCAGTACACTTATGGCATACGGACAAATCAGAAAGGAGATGCTGGCGATTGTGTTCTCACTAGAAAAATTCCACCAGTACACTTATGGCATACGGACAAATCAGAAAGGAAATGCTGGCGATTGTGTTCTCACTGAAAAAATTCCACCGTACACTTATGGCATACGGACAAATCAGAAAGGAGATGCTGGCGATTGTGTTCTCACTGGAAAGATTCCACCAATACACTTATGGCATACGCCCAAATCAGAAAGGAGATGCTGGCGATTGTGTTCTCACTAGAAAAATTCCACCAATACACTTATGGCATACGGACAAATCAGAAAGGAAATGCTGGCGATTGTGTTCTCACTAGAAAAATTCCACCAGTACACTTATGGCATACGGACAAATCAGAAAGGAAATGCTGGCGATTGTGTTCTACTAGAAAAATTCCACCGTACACTTATGGCATACGGACAAATCAGAAAGGAAATGCTGGCGATTGTGTTCTCACTAGAAAAATTCCACCAGTACACTTATGGCATACGGACAAATCAGAAAGGAAATGCTGGCGATTGTGTTCTCACTAGAAAAATTCCACCAGTACACTTATGGCATACGGACAAATCAGAAATGAGATGCTGGCGATTGTGTTCTCACTAGAAAAATTACACCAGTACACTTATGGCATACGGACAAATCAGAAAGGAAAAGCTGGCGATTGTGTTCTCACTAGAAAAATTCCACCAGTACACTTATGGCATACGGACAAATCAGAAAAGAAATGCTGGCGATTGTGTTCTCACTAGAAAAATTCCACAGTACACTTATGGCATACGGACAAATCAGAAAGGAAATGCTGGCGATTGTGTTCTCACTAGAAAAATTCCACCAGTACACTTATGGCATACGGACAAATCAGAAAGGAAATGCTGGCGATTGTGTTCTACTAGAAAAATTCCACCGTACACTTATGGCATACGGACAAATCAGAAAGGAAATGCTGGCGATTGTGTTCTCACTAGAAAAATTCCACCAGTACACTTATGGCATACGGACAAATCAGAAAGGAAATGCTGGCGATTGTGTTCTCACTAGAAAAATTCCACCAGTACACTTATGGCATACGGACAAATCAGAAAGGAGATGCTGGCGATTGTGTTCTCACTAGAAAAATTCCACCAGTACACTTATGGCATACGGACAAATCAGAAAGGAAATGCTGGCGATTGTGTTCTCACTAGAAAAATTCCACCAGTACACTCATGGCATACGGACAAATCAGAAAGGAAATGCTGGCGATTGTGTTCTCACTGGAAACATTCCACCAGTACACTTATGGCATACGGACAAATCAGAAAGGAAATGCTGGCGATTGTGTTCTCACTAGAAAAATTCCACCAGTACACTTATGGCATACGGACAAATCAGAAAGGAAATGCTGGCGATTGTGTTCTCACTAGAAAAATTCCACCAGTACACTTATGGCATACGGACAAATCAGAAAGGAAATGCTGGCGATTGTGTTCTCACTGGAAAAATTCCACCAGTACACTTATGGCATACGGACAAATCAGAAAAGAAATGCTGGCGATTGTGTTCTCACTGGAAAAATTCCACCAGTACACTTATGGCATACGGACAAATCAGAAAGGAAATGCTGGCGATTGTGTTCTCACTAGAAAAATTCCACCAGTACACTTATGGCATACGGACAAATCAGAAAGGAAATGCTGGCGATTGTGTTCTCACTAGAAAAATTCCACCAGTACACTTATGGCATACGGACAAATCAGAAAGGAAATGCTGGCGATTGTGTTCTCACTAGAAAAATTCCACCAGTACACTTATGGCATACGGACAAATCAGAAAGGAAATGCTGGCGATTGTGTTCTCACTAGAAAAATTCCACCAGTACACTTATGGCATACGGACAAATCAGAAAGGAAATGCTGGCGATTGTGTTCTCACTAGAAAAATTCCACCAGTACACTTATGGCATACGGACAAATCAGAAAGGAAATGCTGGCGATTGTGTTCTCACTAGAAAAATTCCACCAGTACACTTATGGCATACGGACAAATCAGAAAGGAAATGCTGGCGATTGTGTTCTCACTGGAAAAATTCCACCAGTACACTTATGGCATACGGACAAATCAGAAAAGAAATGCTGGCGATTGTGTTCTCACTGGAAAAATTCCACCAGTACACTTATGGCATACGGACAAATCAGAAAGGAAATGCTGGCGATTGTGTTCTCACTAGAAAAATTCCACCAGTACACTTATGGCATACGGACAAATCAGAAAGGAAATGCTGGCGATTGTGTTCTCACTAGAAAAATTCCACCAGTACACTTATGGCATACGGACAAATCAGAAAGGAAATGCTGGCGATTGTGTTCTCACTGGAAAAATTCCACTAGTACACTTATGGCATACGGACAAATCAGAAAGGAAATGCTGGCGATTGTGTTCTCACTGGAAAAATTCCACCAGTACACTTATGGCATACGGACAAATCAGAAAGGAAATGCTGGCGATTGTGTTCTCACTAGAAAAATTCCACCAGTACACTTATGGCATACGGACAAATCAGAAAAGAAATGCTGGCGATTGTGTTCTCACTAGAAAAATTCCACCGTACACTTATGGCATACGGACAAATCAGAAAGGAAATGCTAGCTATTGTGTTCTACTAGAAAAATTCCACCAGTACACTTATGGCATACGGACAAATCAGTAAGGAAATGCTGGCGATTGTGTTCTCACTAGAAAGATTACACCAGTACACTTATGGCATACGGACAAATCAGAAAGGAAATGCTGGCGATTGTGTTCTCACTTGAAAAAATTCCACCAATACACTTATGGCATACGGACAAATCAGAAAGGAAATGCTGGCGATTGTGTTCTCACTGGAAAAATTCCACCAGTACACTTATGGCATACGGACAAATCAGAAAGGAAATGCTGGCGATTGTGTTCTCACTGGAAAAATTCCACCAATACACTTATGGCATACGGACAAATCAGAAAGGAAATGCTGGCGATTGTGTTCTCACTAGAAAAATTCCACCAGTACACTTATGGCATACGGACAAATCAGAAAGGAAATGCTGGCGATTGTGTTCTCACTGGAAAGATTCCACCAATACACTTATGGCATACGCCCAAATCAGAAAGGAGATGCTGGCGATTGTGTTCTCACTAGAAAAATTCCACCAATACACTTATGGCCTACGGACAAATCAGAAAGGAAATGCTGGCGATTGTGTTCTCACTGGAAAAATTCCACCAGTACACTTATGGCATACGGAAAAATCAGAAAGGAGATGCTGGCGATTGTGTTCTCACTAGAAAAATTCCACCAGTACACTTATGGCATACGGACAAATCAGAAAGGAAATGCTGGCGATTGTGTTCTCACTAGAAAAATTCCACCAGTACACTTATGGCATACGGACAAATCAGTAAGAAAATGCTGGCGATTGTGTTCTCACTAGAAAAATTCCACCAGTACACTTATGGCATACGGACAAATCAGAAAGGAGATGCTGGCGATTGTGTTCTCACTTGAAAAAATTTCACCAATACACTTATGGCATACGGACAAATCAGAAAGGAAATGCTGGCGATTGTGTTCTCACTGGAAAAATTCCACCAATACACTTATGGCGTACGGACAAATCAGAAAGGAGATGCTGGCGATTGTGTTCTCACTAGAAAAATTCCACCAGTACACTTATGGCATACGGACAAATCAGAAAGGAAATGCTGGCGATTGTGTTCTCACTGGAAAGATTCCACCAATACACTTATGGCATACGCCCAAATCAGAAAGGAGATGCTGGCGATTGTGTTCTCACTAGAAAAATTCCACCAATACACTTATGGCATACGGACAAATCAGAAAGGAAATGCTGGCGATTGTGTTCTCACTGGAAAAATTCCACCGTACACTTATGGCATACGGACAAATCAGAAAGGAGATGATGGCGATTGTGTTCTCACTAGAAAAATTCCACCAGTACACTTATGGCATACGGACAAATCAGAAAGGAGATGCTGGCGATTGTGTTCTCACTGGAAAAATTCCACCAGTACACTTATGGCATACGGACAAATCAGAAAGGAGATGCTGGCGATTGTGTTCTCACTAGAAAAATTCCACCAGTACACTTATGGCATACGGACAAATCAGAAAGGAAATGCTGGCGATTGTGTTCTCACTGAAAAAATTCCACCGTACACTTATGGCATACGGACAAATCAGAAAGGAAATGCTGGCGATTGTGTTCTCACTGGAAAAATTCCACCAGTACACTTATGGCATACGGACAAATCAGAAAGGAGATGCTGGCGATTGTGTTCTCACTAGAAAAATTCCACCAGTACACTTATGGCATACGGACAATTCAGAAAGGAAATGCTGGCGATTGTGTTCTCACTGAAAAAATTCCACCGTACACTTATGGCATACGGACAAATCAGAAAGGAGATGCTGGCGATTGTGTTCTCACTGGAAAGATTCCACCAATACACTTATGGCATACGCCCAAATCAGAAAGGAGATGCTGGCGATTGTGTTCTCACTAGAAAAATTCCACCAATACACTTATGGCATACGGACAAATCAGAAAGGAAATGCTGGCGATTGTGTTCTCACTGGAAAAATTCCGCCAGTACACTTATGGCATACGGGACAAATCAGAAAGGAGATGCTGGCGATTGTGTTCTCACTGGAAAAATTCCACCAGTACACTTATTGCATACGCACAAATCAGAAAGGAAATGCTGGCGATTGTGTTCTCACTGGAAAAATTCCACCAGTACACTTATGGCATACGGACAAATCAGAAAGGAAATGCTGGCGATTGTGTTCTCACTGGAAAAATTCCACCAGTACACTTATGGCATACGGACAAATCAGAAAGGAGATGCTGCCGATTGTGTTCTCACTGGAAAAATTCCACCAGTACACTTATGGCATACGGACAAACTAGAAAGGAAATGCTGGCGATTGTGTTCTCACTGAAAAAATTCCGCCAGTACACTTATGGCGTACGGACAAATCAGAAAGGAAATGCTGGCGATTGTGTTCTCACTGGAAAAATTCCACCAGTACACTTATGGCATAGGGACAAATCAGAAAGGAGATGCTGGCGATTGTGTTCTCACTGGAAAAATTCCACCAGTACACTTATGGCATACGGACAAATCAGAAAGGAGATGCTGGCGATTGTATTCTCACTGGAAAAATTCCGCCAGTACACTTATGGCATACGGACAAATCAGAAAGGAGATGCTGCCGATTGTGTTCTCACTGGAAAAATTCCACCAGTACACTTATAGCATACGGACAAATCAGAAAGGAAATGCTGGCGATTGTGTTCTCACTGGAAAAATTCCACCAGTACACTTATTGCATACGGACAAATCAGAAAGGAGATGCTGGCAGTTGTGTTCTCACGAGAAAAATTCCACCAGTACACTTATGGCATACGGACAAATCAGAAAGGAAATGCTGGCGATTGTGTTCTCACTGGAAAAATTCCACCAGTACACTTATGGCATACGAACAAATCAGAAAGGACGTGCTGGCGATTGTGTTCTCACTGGAAAAAATCCACCAGTACACTTATGGCATACGGACAAATCAGAAAGGAAATGCTGGCGATTGTGTTCTCACTGGAAAAATTCCACCAATACACTTATGGCATACGGACAAATCAGAAAGGAAATGCTGGCGATTGTGTTCTCACTGGAAAAATTCCACCAATACACTTATGGCATACGCCCAAATCAGAAAGGAGATGCTGGCGATTGTGTTCTCACTAGAAAAATTCCACCAATACACTTATGGCATACGGACAAATCAGAAAGGAAATGCTGGCGATTCTGTTCTCACTGGAAAAATTCCACCGTACACTTATGGCATACGGACAAATCAGAAAGGAGATGATGGCGATTGTGTTCTCACTGGAAAAATTCCACCAGTACACTTATGGCATACGGACAAATCAGAAAGGATATGCTGGCGATTGTGTTCTCACTGGAAAAATTCCACCAGTACACTTATGGCATACGGACAAATCAGAAAGGAGATGCTGGCGATTGTGTTCTCACTAGAAAAATTCCACCAGTACACTTATGGCATACGGACAAATCAGAAAGGAAATGCTGGCGATTGTGTTCTCACTGAAAAAATTCCACCGTACACTTATGGCATACGGACAAATCAGAAAGGAGATGCTGGCGATTGTGTTCTCACTGGAAAGATTCCACCAATACACTTATGGCATACGCCCAAATCAGAAAGGAGATGCTGGCGATTGTGTTCTCACTAGAAAAATTCCACCAATACACTTATGGCATACGGACAAATCAGAAAGGAAATGCTGGCGATTGTGTTCTCACTGGAAAAATTCCACCGTACACTTATGGCATACGGACAAATCAGAAAGGAGATGCTGGCGATTGTGTTCTAACTGGAAAAATTCCACCAGTACACTTATGGCATACGGACAAATCAGAAAGGAGATGCTGGCGATTGTGTTCTCACTAGAAAAATTCCACCAGTACACTTATGGCATACGGACAAATCAGAAAGGAAATGCTGGCGATTGTGTTCTCACTGAAAAAATTCCGCCAGTACACTTATGGCATACGGGACAAATCAGAAAGGAGATGCTGGCGATTGTGTTCTCACTGGAAAAATTCCACCAGTACACTTATTGCATACGCACAAATCAGAAAGGAAATGCTGGCGATTGTGTTCTCACTGGAAAAATTCCACCAGTACACTTATGGCATACGGACAAATCAGAAAGGAAATGCTGGCGATTGTGTTCTCACTGGAAAAATTCCACCAGTACACTTATGGCATACGGACAAATCAGAAAGGAGATGCTGGCGATTGTGTTCTCACTGGAAAAATTCCACCAGTACACTTATGGCATACAGACAAACTAGAAAGGAAATGCTGGCGATTGTGTTCTCACTGAAAAAATTCCGCCAGTACACTTATGGCGTACGGACAAATCAGAAAGGAAATGCTGGCGATTGTGTTCTCACTGGAAAAATTCCACCAGTACACTTATGGCATACGGACAAATCAGAAAGGAGATGCTGGCGATTGTGTTCTCACTGGAAAAATTCCACCAGTACACTTATGGCATACGGACAAATCAGAAAGGAGATGCTGGCGATTGTATTCTCACTGGAAAAATTCCGCCAGTACACTTATGGCATACGGACAAATCAGAAAGGAGATGCTGCCGATTGTGTTCTCACTGGAAAAATTCCACCAGTACACTTATGGCATACGGACAAATCAGAAAGGAAATGCTGGCGATTGTGTTCTCACTGGAAAAATTCCACCAGTACACTTATTGCATACGGACAAATCAGAAAGGAGATGCTGGCAGTTGTGTTCTCACGAGAAAAATTCCACCAGTACACTTATGGCATACGGACAAATCAGAAAGGAAATGCTGGCGATTGTGTTCTCACTGGAAAAATTCCACCAGTACACTTATGGCATACGAACAAATCAGAAAGGACGTGCTGGCGATTGTGTTCTCACTGGAAAAAATCCACCAGTACACTTATGGCATACGGACAAATCAGAAAGGAAATGCTGGCGATTGTGTTCTCACTGGAAAAATTCCACCAATACACTTATGGCATACGGACAAATCAGAAAGGAAATGCTGGCGATTGTGTTCTCACTGGAAAAATTCCACCAATACACTTATGGCATACGCCCAAATCAGAAAGGAGATGCTGGCGATTGTGTTCTCACTAGAAAAATTCCACCAATACACTTATGGCATACGGACAAATCAGAAAGGAAATGCTGGCGATTGTGTTCTCACTGGAAAAATTCCACCAGTACACTTATGGCATACGGACAAATCAGAAAGGAAATGCTGGCGATTGTGTTCTCACTAGAAAAATTCCACCAGTACACTTATGGCATACGGACAAATCAGAAAGGAGATGCTGGCGATTGTGTTCTCACTAGAAAAATTCCACCAATACACTTATGGCATACGGACAAATCAGAAAGGAAATGCTGGCGATTGTGTTCTCACTGGAAAAATTCCACCGTACACTTATGGCATACGGACAAATCAGAAAGGAGATGATGGCGATTGTGTTCTCACTGGAAAAATTCCACCAGTACACTTATGGCATACGGACAAATCAGAAAGGATATGCTGGCGATTGTGTTCTCACTGGAAAAATTCCACCAGTACACTTATGGCATACGGACAAATCAGAAAGGAGATGCTGGCGATTGTGTTCTCACTAGAAAAATTCCACCAGTACACTTATGGCATACGGACAAATCAGAAAGGAAATGCTGGCGATTGTGTTCTCACTGAAAAAATTCCACCGTACACTTATGGCATACGGACAAATCAGAAAGGAGATGCTGGCGATTGTGTTCTCACTGGAAAGATTCCACCAATACACTTATGGCATACGCCCAAATCAGAAAGGAGATGCTGGCGATTGTGTTCTCACTAGAAAAATTCCACCAATACACTTATGGCATACGGACAAATCAGAAAGGAGATGCTGGCGATTGTGTTCTCACTGGAAAAATTCCACCGTACACTTATGGCATACGGACAAATCAGAAAGGAGATGCTGGCGATTGTGTTCTCACTGGAAAAATTCCACCAGTACACTTATGGCATACGGACAAATCAGAAAGGAGATGCTGGCGATTGTGTTCTCACTAGAAAAATTCCACCAGTACACTTATGGCATACGGACAAATCAGAAAGGAAATGCTGGCGATTGTGTTCTCACTGAAAAAATTCCGCCAGTACACTTATGGCATACGGGACAAATCAGAAAGGAGATGCTGGCGATTGTGTTCTCACTGGAAAAATTCCACCAGTACACTTATTGCATACGCACAAATCAGAAAGGAAATGCTGGCGATTGTGTTCTCACTGGAAAAATTCCACCAGTACACTTATGGCATACGGACAAATCAGAAAGGAAATGCTGGCGATTGTGTTCTCACTGGAAAAATTCCACCAGTACACTTATGGCATACGGACAAATCAGAAAGGAGATGCTGGCGATTGTGTTCTCACTGGAAAAATTCCACCAGTACACTTATGGCATACGGAAAAACTAGAAAGGAAATGCTGGCGATTGTGTTCTCACTGAAAAAATTCCGCCAGTACACTTATGGCGTACGGACAAATCAGAAAGGAAATGCTGGCGATTGTGTTCTCACTGGAAAAATTCCACCAGTACACTTATGGCATACGGACAAATCAGAAAGGAGATGCTGGCGATTGTGTTCTCACTGGAAAAATTCCACCAGTACACTTATGGCATACGGACAAATCAGAAAGGAGATGCTGGCGATTGTATTCTCACTGGAAAAATTCCGCCAGTACACTTATGGCATACGGACAAATCAGAAAGGAGATGCTGCCGATTGTGTTCTCACTGGAAAAATTCCACCAGTACACTTATGGCATACGGACAAATCAGAAAGGAAATGCTGGCGATTGTGTTCTCACTGGAAAAATTCCACCAGTACACTTATTGCATACGGACAAATCAGAAAGGAGATGCTGGCAGTTGTGTTCTCACGAGAAAAATTCCACCAGTACACTTATGGCATACGGACAAATCAGAAAGGAAATGCTGGCGATTGTGTTCTCACTGGAAAAATTCCACCAGTACACTTATGGCATACGAACAAATCAGAAAGGACGTGCTGGCGATTGTGTTCTCACTGGAAAAAATCCACCAGTACACTTATGGCATACGGACAAATCAGAAAGGAAATGCTGGCGATTGTGTTCTCACTGGAAAAATTCCACCAATACACTTATGGCATACGGACAAATCAGAAAGGAAATGCTGGCGATTGTGTTCTCACTGGAAAAATTCCACCAATACACTTATGGCATACGCCCAAATCAGAAAGGAGATGCTGGCGATTGTGTTCTCACTAGAAAAATTCCACCAATACACTTATGGCATACGGACAAATCAGAAAGGAAATGCTGGCGATTGTGTTCTCACTGGAAAAATTCCACCAGTACACTTATGGCATACGGACAAATCAGAAAGGAAATGCTGGCGATTGTGTTCTCACTGGAAAAATTCCACCAGTACACTTATGGCATACGGACAAATCAGAAAGGAAATGCTGGCGATTGTGTTCTCACTGGAAAAATTCCACCAATACACTTATGGCATACGGACAAATCAGAAAGGAGATGCTGGCGATTGTGTTCTCACTAGAAAAATTCCACCAGTACACTTATGGCATACGGACAAATCAGAAAAGAAAATGCTGGCGATTGTGTTCTCACTTGAAAAAATTCCACCAATACACTTATGGCATACGGACAAATCAGAAAGGAAATGCTGGCGATTGTGTTCTCACTGGAAAAATTCCACCAGTACACTTATGGCATACGGACAAATCAGAAAGGAAATGCTGGCGATTGTGTTCTCACTGGAAAAATTCCACCAATACACTTATGGCATACGGACAAATCAGAAAGGAAATGCTGGCGATTGTGTTCTCACTAGAAAAATTCCACCAGTACACTTATGGCATACGGACAAATCAGAAAGGAAATGCTGGCGATTGTGTTCTCATTGGAAAGATTCCACCAATACACTTATGGCATACGCCCAAATCAGAAAGGAGATGCTGGCGATTGTGTTCTCACTAGAAAAATTCCACCAATACACTTATGGCATACGGACAAATCAGAAAGGAAATGCTGGCGATTGTGTTCTCACTGGAAAAATTCCACCAGTACACTTATGGCATACGGACAAATCAGAAAGGAGATGCTGGCGATTGTGTTCTCACTAGAAAAATTCCACCAGTACACTTATGGCATACGGACAAATCAGAAAGGAAATGCTGGCGATTGTGTTCTCACTAGAAAAATTCCACCAGTACACTTATGGCATACGGACAAATCAGTAAGAAAATGCTGGCGATTGTGTTCTCACTAGAAAAATTTCTACCAGTACACTTATGGCATACGGACAAATCAGAAAGGAAATGCTGGCGATTGTGTTCTCACTTGAAAAAATTCCACCAATACACTTATGGCATACGGACAAATCAGAAAGGAAATGCTGGCGATTGTGTTCTCACTGGAAAAATTCCACCAATACACTTATGGCATACGGACAAATCAGAAAGGAGATGCTGGCGATTGTGTTCTCACTAGAAAAATTCCACCAGTACACTTATGGCATACGGACAAATCAGAAAGGAAATGCTGGCGATTGTGTTCTCACTGGAAAGATTCCACCAATACACTTATGGCATACGCCCAAATCAGAAAGGAGATGCTGGCGATTGTGTTCTCACTAGAAAAATTCCACCAATACACTTATGGCATACGGACAAATCAGAAAGGAAATGCTGGCGATTGTGTTCTCACTGGAAAAATTCCACCGTACACTTATGGCATACGGACAAATCAGAAAGGAGATGCTGGCGATTGTGTTCTCACTGGAAAAATTCCACCAGTACATTTATGGCATACGGACAAATCAGAAAGGAGATGCTGGCGATTGTGTTCTCACTAGAAAAATTCCACCAGTACACTTATGGCATACGGACAAATCAGAAAGGAAATGCTGGCGATTGTGTTCTCACTGAAAAAATTCCGCCAGTACACTTATGGCATACGGGACAAATCAGAAAGGATATGCTGGCGATTGTGTTCTCACTGGAAAAATTCCACCAGTACACTTATTGCATACGCACAAATCAGAAAGGAAATGCTGGCGATTGTGTTCTCACTGGAAAAATTCCACCAGTACACTTATGGCATACGGACAAATCAGAAAGGAAATGCTGGCGATTGTGTTCTCACTGGAAAAATTCCACCAGTACACTTATGGCATACGGACAAATCAGAAAGGAGATGCTGGCGATTGTGTTCTCACTGGAAAAATTCCACCAGTACACTTATGGCATACGGACAAATCAGAAAGGAAATGCTGGCGATTGTGTTCTCACTGAAAAAATTCCGCCAGTACACTTATGGCGTACGGACAAATCAGAAAGGAAATGCTGGCGATTGTGTTCTCACTGGAAAAATTCCACCAGTACACTTATGGCATACGGACAAATCAGAAAGGAGATGCTGGCGATTGTGTTCTCACTGGAAAAATTCCACCAGTACACTTATGGCATACGGACAAATCAGAAAGGACGTGCTGGCGATTGTGTTCTCACTGGAAAAATTCCACCAGTACACTTATGGCATACGGACAAATCAGAAAGGACGTGCTGGCGATTGTGTTCTCACTGGAAAAATTCCACCAGTACACTTATGGCATACGGACAAATCAGAAAGGAAATGCTGGCGATTGTGTTCTCACTGGAAAAATTCCACCAATACACTTATGGCATACGGACAAATCAGAAAGGAAATGCTGGCGATTGTGTTCTCACTGGAAAGATTCCACCAATACACTTATGGCATACGCCCAAATCAGAAAGGAGATGCTGGCGATTGTGTTCTCACTAGAAAAATTCCACCAATACACTTATGGCATACGGACAAATCAGAAAGGAAATGCTGGCGATTGTGTTCTCACTGGAAAAATTCCACCGTACACTTATGGCATACGGACAAATCAGAACGGAGATGCTGGCGATTGTGTTCTCACTGGAAAAATTCAACCAGTACACTTATGGCATACGGACAAATCAGAAAGGAAATGCTGGCGATTGTGTTCTCACTAGAAAAATTCCACCAGTACACTTATGGCATACGGACAAATCAGAAAGGAGATGATGGCGATTGTGTTCTCACTAGAAAAATTCCACCAGTACACTTATTGCATACGGACAAATCAGAAAGGAAATGCTGGCGATTGTGTTCTCACTGGAAAAATTCCAGCAGTACACTTATGGCATACGGACAAATCAGAAAGGAGATGCTGGCGATTGTGTTCTCACTGGAAAAATTCCACCAGTACACTTATGGCATACGGACAAATCAGAAAGGAGATGCTGGCGATTGTATTCTCACTGGAAAAATTCCGCCAGTACACTTATGGCATACGGACAAATCAGAAAGGAGATGCTGGCGATTGTGTTCTCACTCGAAAAATTCCACCAGTACACTTATGGCATACTGGCAAATCAGAAAGGAAATGCTGGCGATTGTGTTCTCACTAGAAAAATTCCACCGTACACTTATGGCATACGGACAAATCAGAACGGAGATGCTGGCGATTGTGTTCTCACTGGAAAAATTCCACCAGTACACTTATGGCATACGGACAAATCAGAAAGGAGATGCTGGCGATTGTATTCTCACTGGAAAAATTCCGCCAGTACACTTATGGCATACGGACAAATCAGAAAGGAGATGCTGGCGATTGTGTTCTCACTCGAAAAATTCCACCAGTACACTTATGGCATACGGGCAAATCAAAAAGGAAATGCTGGCGATTGTGTTCTCACTGGAAAAATTCCACCGTACACTTATGGCATACGGACAAATCAGAACGGAGATGCTGGCGATTGTGTTCTCACTGGAAAAATTCCACCAGTACACTTATGGCATACGGACAAATCAGAAAGGAAATGCTGGCGATTGTGTTCTCACTAGAAAAATTCCACCGTACACTCATGGCATACGGACAAATCAGAAAGGAGATGCTGGCGATTGTGTTCTCACTGGAAAAATTCCACCAGTACACTTATGGCATACGGACAAATCAGAAAGGAAATGCTGGCGATTGTGTTCTCACTGGAAAAATTCCACCAGTACACTTATGGCATACGGACAAATCAGAAAGGAGATGCTGGCGATTGTGTTCTCACTGGAAAAATTCCACCAGTACACTTATGGCATACGGACAAATCAGAAAGGAAATGCTGGCGATTGTGTTCTCACTGAAAAAAATTCGCCAGTACACTTATGGCATACGGACAAATCAGAAAGGAAATGCTGGCGATTGTGTTCTCACTGGAAAAATTCCACCAGTACACTTATGGCATACGGACAAATCAGAAAAGAGTATCTGGCGATTGTGTTCTCACTGGAAAAATTCCACCAGTACACTTATGGCATACGGACAAATCAGAAAGGAGATGCTGGCGATTGTATTCTCACTGGAAAAATTCCGCCAGTACACTTATGGCATACGGACAAATCAGAAAGGAAATGCTGGCGATTGTTTTCTCACTGGAAAAATTCCACCAGTACACTTATGGCATACGGACAAATCAGAAAAGAAAATGCTGGCGATTGTGTTCTCACTGGAAAAATTCCACCAGTACACTTATGGCATACGGACAAATCAGAAAGGAGATGCTGGCGATTGTGTTCTCACTGGAAAAATTCCACCAGTACACTTATGGCATACGGACAAATCAGAAAGGACGTGCTGGCGATTGTGTTCTCACTGGAAAAATTCCACCAGTACACTTATGGCATACGGACAAATCAGAAAGGAAATGCTGGCGATTGTGTTCTAACTGGAAAAATTCCACCAATACACTTATGGCATACGGACAAATCAGAAAGGAAATGCTGGCGATTGTGTTCTCACTGGAAAGATTCCACCAATACACTTGTGGCATACGCCCAAATCAGAAAGGAGATGCTGGCGATTGTGTTCTCACTAGAAAAATTCCACCAATACACTTATGGCATACGGACAAATCAGAAAGGAAATGCTGGCGATTGTGTTCTCACTGGAAAAATTCCACCGTACACTTATGGCATACGGACAAATCAGAACGGAGATGCTGGCGATTGTGTTCTCACTGGAAAAATTCCACCAGTACACTTATGGCATACGGACAAATCAGAAAGGAAATGCTGGCGATTGTGTTCTCACTGGAAAAATTCCACCAGTACACTTATGGCATACGGACAAATCAGAAAGGAGATGATGGCGATTGTGTTCTCACTAGAAAAATTCCACCAGTACACTTATTGCATACGGACAAATCAGAAAGGAAATGCTTGCGATTGTGTTCTCACTGGAAAAATTCCAGCAGTACACTTATGGCATACGGACAAATCAGAAAGGAGATGCTGGCGATTGTGTTCTCACTGGAAAAATTCCACCAGTACACTTATGGCATACGGACAAATCAGAAAGGAAATGCTGGCGATTATGTTCTCACTGGAAAAATTCCAGCAGTACACTTATGGCATACGGACAAATCAGAAAGGAGATGCTGGCGATTGTGTTCTCACTGGAAAAATTCCACCAGTACACTTATGGCATACGGACAAATCAGAAAGGAGATGATGGCGATTGTGTTCTCACTAGAAAAATTCCACCAGTACACTTATTGCATACGGACAAATCAGAAAGGAAATGCTGGCGATTGTGTTCTCACTGGAAAAATTCCAGCAGTACACTTATGGCATACGGACAAATCAGAAAGGAGATGCTGGCGATTGTATTCTCACTGGAAAAATTCCGCCAGTACACTTATGGCATACGGACAAATCAGAAAGGAGATGCTGGCGATTGTGTTCTCACTCGAAAAATTCCACCAGTACACTTATGGCATACGGGCAAATCAGAAAGGAAATGCTGGCGATTGTGTTCTCACTGCAAAAATTCCACCAGTACACTTATGGCATACGGACAAATCAGAAAGGAGATGCTGGCGATTGTGTTCTCACTAGAAAAATTCCACCAGTACACTTATGGCATACGGACAAATCAGAAAGGAAATGCTGGCGATTGTGTTCTCACTGGAAAAATTCCACCAGTACACTTATGGCATACGGACAAATCAGAAAGGAAATGCTGGCGATTGTGTTCTCACTGGAAAAATTCCACCAATACACTTATGGCATACGGACAAAGATACACACGAACACACACTAGAAGCCATAGTGAAAAAAAACCCTCACAAAAGCTCCAAAACGATTGCAGGGAATCTTGTTGCAGGCTCAGAAGTATAACATCAACGTTGTGTACCTTAAAGGAAAGCACATGTATATCGCTGAAATGCTATCACGGTCTTCCATGACAACCGAAAAGAACCATCAAGCCGAATTCGAGCAACATTTATTTATTTATTTGTTTGTTTGTTATGCCTCCTTGGGCATACCCCCTTTAACTATCTTCTCAATTCAACTGTTAAAAAAAAAAATTAAACTCTTAGTACAGTATCGATATCCAGATCAAATTCTGTTAAATATTTCATTTGATAACTACCAAAAGTGCTCTCTCAATTTCTCCCTCCTACCACTTTCTCTGAATTCATCCAACCTCATCTTAAACTGATCCACGCTATTGCTGTTCTTAATCTGATCTGGCAACTTATTCCAAAAACATATTACTCTGTGAGCAAAAAACTTAACTGGTTAACAGATCTAGTTTTTGAAAACTGGCTTGACAATAACCTTCCAGATCTAGGAGAAATACTAAAAAAATGCCCATCATAGTTAGAAATGCCATTTATTCTCTTGAAAGTCTCAATCATATCACCTCTCATTCTTCTCTCCAGCAAAGTAGTCAATCCTAATTTGGTTAGCTTCCTCTCCATCCGGAATTAAAGACTGACTCAGATCCGGAAAGCAACGAATCAATATGAGGTATTCGACCAACTCAGGAAGACAATAGTACAGGGTTGGCCAGCTGAAAAAATTGACCTTTCCGCTGTACTACAGCCATACTTACACACCTGTAATGAGATGTCAGTTCAAGATGAACTTATCTTCAAGGGCGACAGAGTACTTATTTCACTCAGTCTGCAGAGTGACATCGGCATAGATGGATGCATACGCTGCACTAGAGAATGTGTTTTCTGGCCAGGAATGTCATCGGAGATATGTAAATACATCTCCACTTGCAAAACTTGCTGCAAGTTTGCGACAGAACAACCGAAAGAAACCTTAATGCCACATGATATACCTGATCGGCCATGGCAGAAAGTTGGCATTGATTTGTTTAAAAGCAAGACTGTGGAATACTTCATAACTGTCGATTATTTCTCGAATGTTTGAGAGATCGATTAGAAGACACAACAACCTCTACCATCATCCGCAAATTGAAGGCACACTTTGCGAGATATGGAATTCCCTGCCAAGTAATCTTTGATGCTGGATCCCAGTACACTTCATCAGCTAACAGAAAGGCGGAATCCGCAGTCAAAAGTGCAAACCATCTCATGTGGAAGCACAAAGACACTGGCACAGACCAGTTCCTGGCACTACTCGATTTCAGGACTCTCCCTACACAACATATAGGAAGCAGCCCCTCTCAGTGCCTACCGAATCGCCTCACACGCTCACTTCTGCCCATGAGCAGCAACCTGCTGAAACCCAAGTCCACAAACCATGAGGGAAAAGATAAAATACTCCTTGAACATAAGCAATGCATTCAGGCAGAGTACTACAATAGTCATACACACAACCTAGCGGCATTGACCCAAGGTGAAGTTGTCAGGATGCGGCCATACAAGAAAGGTGACAGAGTATGGGAAAAGGGCGTTGTGAACCTACATGGTTGAGACACCTAGCGGAAGCTACTGATTCAACAGGCGTCACCTGAAAAGATCCCCGAAGCAACCACGAACGACAGGATGCACACCCATTCGTCAGCTAGAACAACCATAGACAGCGATGGAGTACACACCAAATATTCAGTCCTCCACTACCTTCAGCGACAGAACACAAGACATTTGCTCACCACACCAAGCAACCGACGCTAGTGAATCTATCCAAGGCGAATCTCCTGTCAAGACCCACACACTCACTGGCAGAGACAAAAGGCCAGAATACCTCGAAGACTATACAAACTGATAGCAGTCCTGGCTAAACAATATAACTCCATAGAGTAAGGACATTCCTCATCTATAAAAAGGAGGATGTTACATTATGCTCCGTATCCATGTATGTTGGACAATACAACACCTTCCACCTTTCCTTGTCTACTCCCGGCATGCACTATCAGCCTTGTACTCAGTCTGAATAAAACCTGACTCTGTCAGTATGCTTTATCTCACTCCTACACTTGTGTTCTCTTAACTTCTTTAAATACATCATAATGTAACAGTTAGCGTGGTGCTTGGCAATCCCTAAAGATATGACTGTCGGCTAACATTCCAGATCCAAAGCCGAGAACTAAGACACCACAGTATAAGTAAGGGGCATGCCAAATTTAGAAAAAGTTTAATTTTTTTACTTTTAAATGTAGATATCATTTTTTTTTATTTGACAAACTTTTTAAAAAAATTTTCCTTTATGTATTGCATCCTAAATTTTGATAACTCATATGCTATTTTTTCCTTTTTTATCCACTTCTGCGATTATTACCTAAATTCGTGTATATGTATGATGGATGGGTTTGGATGTCACCGTTGGATGCATGTATGTGCAAATATGTGTGTATGTATGTGGAAATCAGTGATTTTTTGTTTTGTTTTTATATGTTATTTCTTTTTTTTTTATCTCATTATCAAATGTTATTTCATTTTATCACTGTTGTGACCCTGTAAAGGGGCCGGAATGAAAACACGAACTCGGGGTTTAGAGAAAACAAGTATATTGAAAAAAGGTAAAATACAACAAAGAAACAAGAGTGGCTGCTTGACTGCCAGTATAGACTTGGGTGGATTCAACACTGAGGAGCAAGTGAATGGAAGAGTCCAAAGTCCGTTATAGGTAATGTACCATAACAATCTCATTATCAAATGTTATTTCTTTTTATCTCATAATCAAATGTTATTTCATTTCTATCTAATTATCAAATAAAATGTTATTTTTATCTTATCAATATTTATTCTTTCTATCTTGTTATCAAATGTTATTTATTTTTGTCTCATTATCAAATGTTATTTCTTTTTTGTCTTATTATCAAATGTGATTTCTTTTTTAAGTCATTACCAAATGTTTTTTCTTTGTATCTTATCAAATGTTTTTTGTCTTTTTTATCTAATTAGTAAATGTTATTTCTTTTTATCTTATTATAAATGTTATTACTTTTTTTATCTTATTATCAAATATTATTTTTTATCTTATTTCTTTTTATCTCATAATAAAATATTATTTCTTTTTTGTCTTGTTATCAAATGTTAGTTCTTTTTTCTCATTATAAAATGTTATTTCTTTTTATCTTATTATCAAATGTTATTTCTTTTTATCTTATTTCAAATGGTATTTCTTTTTTATCTTATTAAATATTATTAGTTTTTTAAAATCTTTTTATCAAATGTTATTTTGTTTTAAAATATTATCAAATGTTATTTCTTTTTTAATTTATTATCAACTGTTATTTCTTTTTATCTCATTATCAAATGTTATTTCGTTTTATCTCATTATCAAATGTTATTTCATTTTATCTCATTATGAAATGTAATTTCTTTTTATCTCATTATCAAATATTATTTCTTTTTATCTCATTATCAAATATTATTTCCTTTTTATCTTATCAAATGTTACTGTTTTTTGTATTATCAAATTTATTTCTTTTTTTATCTCATTATCAAATGTTATATTTTTATCTGATTATAAAATGTTATTTCTTTTTATTTCATTATCAAATGTTATTTCTTTTTTATCTCATTATCAAATATTATTTCTTTTATTTTGTCATTATTAAATGTTATTTATTTTTATATCATTATTTTTTTGTCTTATTTTTTTGTTATTATTATCAGATGTTATTTTTTTTTATCTTATGATCAAATGTCATTTCTTTTTATCATATTATCAAATGTTATTTCTTTTTATCTTATTATCAAATGTTGTTTCTTTTTTGTCTCATTATCAAATTTTCTTTCTAATTTATCTCATTAAATGTTATTGTTTTTTATTTCATTATCAAATGTTATTTTTGTTTTGTCTTATTATTAAATGTTATTTCTTTTATGTCTCATTATCAAATGTTATTTTTATTTATTTTATTATAAAATGTTATTTCTCTTTTGTCTTTTTATCAAATGTTATTTCTCTTTTGTCTTTTTATCAAATGTTATTTCGTTTTATCTCATTATCAAATGGTATTTCTTTTCTGTCTCTTTATAAAATGTTATTCCCTTTTTATTTTATTATCAAATGTTTTTTTTCCGTTTTATCTTATTATCAAATGTTATCTCTTTTTATCTCATTATCAAATGTTATTTCTTTTTTGTCTAATTATCAAATGTTATTTCTTTTTTATCTGATTATCAAATGTAAAAGAATGTAAATAAACAAATAAATGATAGAAATATTCTTTGCAAAAGTATTTTATTCAATATGAAATATTTAAAGGTGAATTTATTGACTTTTCCGATACCTGCAGCTATTTTTGTTTCCATAAGAGTCGGATTTTGACAGGTGCTGCAAATGAAGTTAGCTTTATCTGCTACACATAATACCGGTAGGTTTTAGCACAACTTATTGCATGATCTGCATTTGATGGAGTTCAAGTTAGTTCCAAACTTAAAGACAACGCATGGGTAGTTGCCTTGTGGGACAGATAATATCTCAGTCAGATATCATATGCTTCGTCTTTATCAAATTAACTTTGAAGCACTGATTTCCACTTGTTAAATACTCACTTCTGTCACATTGGGTGTACTGATAACAATATCATCTGCATACAGAGCACCACTTTAGCGGGATTTTGTGTCAGCTCAGCAAGGACGATTATGAACAGGAACGGGCTAAGTACTCATCCCTGGTGCACTTCTACCATAATGTAATAATAATCTTTTGTACAAAATTAATTTTAGCTTATTATCTAACGAATCTAATCAAATTTTAACTGATAAACTGAAATACATATATACATTTTTAAGAAGTAAAAACAAAAAGTAGTGTGTAGTGTAGTTAAACTTGTAGAATATCTCAAATTAAAGTATTCCATTGTTACATTATGTGGAAGAAAAATCCGAACTTTAAATCAAGTAAAGGAAAAATATAAAATACGTGTGAAGCTAATGAATTTATTTACTAGAACAGAAGTAAAAATACATTGCCGTCAAAATCAGAGTCTGATCGCTGTAGCAGTAAACTTACAACTTACACATATATACATGAACGTATACACATACATCATGTACATATATGTATCAATATCATACACAACTGCTGCTAATTGTTTAATTCCATAGAATTTCTGGTGTTGGTCGCGACCTTATATAGGACGCTGGCATGTTTCCCTGTGCTGTCTGTCACAAAGGTATATGCATAAACTCCATTGAATGCTCCCAGTGCAAACTATGGGCCCACAAGAAGTATAGTGGTCTTGCTAGGAGGCCGGTAGTTTGTGCAAGAGGTAATTTATATGCAGAAATATTTAATTCTTATTTTTTTCTAACTTTACTTGCTCTGTTTGGTCTGATTTGATTTAATTTTACAGTTAAGAAACTAAAATTTCCCTCTCATTTTAATGCTGCATGTGCTTCCATTCAGGACTTTAAATTTGGCGCCTTTTTTAAATAGATACTCTATTTTTAGTTGCTGATTGTACCGAAAAATATTCTGTTTGAATAAAGGAATATATAAAGCATTTTGTAGGATTGCTTTTCACTTTTTGTTATCATTTCTGGAATAGATTTCAGCTTCGTCTCTAGCAAATTTCAGTAGGGCGACTTCCATCAACTAATTCAATAATATGTTTTACTCATCAGAATTACATTTTTAAAAAGTGGTTATCCCTTCCTAAACTCTGTCTTAAGTCTCAGAGAAAATATCAATAAACACAGCACACTGAAGAAGCAACATTGACCCAGAAGATTGTATAAAATATATAATTTATTGACCGAGATATTAATAAAACAAGCACGAAAAGAACAGGGGAGAATAGACAAGATATTGGCAGGGAAAGGGATAATGTTCTGGTTTGGAGTAAAAAAAAGATTTTAGGAATGAAGCAAATTCAAAATGTCAAGATGTTGGCATGAAAAAGAAATAATTTTTTGGCTTGGAATGAACAACGTCTTTTTGAATAAAAAACGATTCAAAAGGTACTTATTTTTTTGGAGAAGATGGGTGCTGGTCGCTAAGAAATTAATATTGTTGCAGTCAGGAAAAAGGTGAATTACTTGATTGAGATGGTTGTCAGCAAAGTTCGAAGTCCAAAGAGCAACATCTTCACTTATATATATATGTTGTGGATTTTCTAAAATGAAATGATTTTCTCTCGATTCAAAATTGGATTCATGTTTAACAACGTCTTTTGTACAGGTTGATTTCAACTCCGTTTTCTTTTAAACTATATTAGACGACGTGGGGCACATCTGAGTTGATGGTGTTGAGAATAGATGAAAGGATAGATTTAACAGGATAACTTTGTACCGAAACTCACTCTCAGGTGATAGGATAAAAACTGATTTGCATTTGGTTGAGAATCATATATATGACAAAAATGTCCGGTTCTCCTGATGATGGCAAAAGGGATAGCGTTATATTCGTTTTGAGGTAAGGTTCTTGAAGTGTGACCTGCAATGCGACTTTGATGTCTCAGACATTGTATCAGAGCCATTTTAAGAGGTTTGGGAATCCGAGGTTTGTAGTATTCGCATAAAGGGGTTAAAAGGATTTGGGAGTTCACATGTCCCACAGTGAAACACTGGGGGTGGTCAAACCAATATCTTTTGCTTTGCTGAATTTAGGAAAGTGATGAGAGAAAGGAAATTGGTATTTTCAATGCTTCAGAGAAAAAAGAATAGATTATAGCTTTTAATAAAAATTCAAAGAATATTTGGGACGAATAGCTAATTTTAAACTGATAAAGAAAATCTTATATATAAAGACTGTCATATGTGACACTTGGAACCAATTAAAAAAATAGATGAATATGTATAGTCTGTATTACCTGCAGTGGTAAATAGAATTGGGCTTGCACCACTCCACTAATTTGAGAGTTGCTCTTACATTTGTTTCTAAAATTCTTTTAACACATGGAGTCACTCTAAATACTTAAAAAAAGGAACAGCTTCTTTTTCAGTTCAAAATTTCAACAAATTCCCAATATTTTTGAAAATAAGTTGGACACCTAACGAAAACGGAATTACCTCCCTTGAACCATTTCGGGAGTTAAGAGTTATCGACCTTGGGAAAAGGGTGGTCTGCCCAGAGAGAAAGATAAACAAAGTATGGCATTCAGACTGTGAATATATCAATCGCGTCCAGCGGCCAATTAACTCATTAATTCATTCTGTGTTCAGTTTTAATAAATCTGTTAAACGTTTCTCTTGATAGTTCATCCATTTATTTACAAGTTATTATTTATAATTAACCTAAATTACGAGGTTATAAAACACACATCATTCTTCCAAAAATGAACAACCACAAATTATAGTTTTTACATTTATTTCTATATGTATAAGCACTAAATAAACAGTGGGTGTCGGGAAATTTTATGAAATTAAATCAGGGAAGTTGGAATAAACAAAGTATCAGAAAATGTTATGAAATTGTATAATGTACTAAAATTCAACTAAATAAAAATTATAATTAAATTTTTATTTGAAAAAATTATAATTTTATTTATAAGTTAGTTTGCAATATATATATATATATATATATATATATATATATATATATATATATATATATATATATATATATATATGTGTGTGTGTGTGTGTGTGTGTGTGTATTATAGAAGATCATATTACTCTATATATAAATATGATTATAATTATGCTATATATAATGATTACACTCTTAATTTTGATTTTTTTTAAATATTCGAGCACTTTGCTAGGAATTCTCTCCCACTGATCTTACAAAGAAATATATATGTGATCTGTTTCAGAATGTTTGAGATGAGGCTTGATTATTTGAATAATTTGAACTACCTTCAACTTAAACTCTGGAACTTATGAAACATATATTAAAACAATACTACTCCACTATACATACACCCAAAATCTTACCACACCACTTATAATTAAGAAAATACCTCATTCTATTGATTCTAGAAGAAAATGAATTACATATATGATAAAGAATAAAATGACTGGCTAACTAAACTATAACAATGTAACTGACGGTAGTAACACCAGAAAATTCAGAAGCAGAAAAATAATTTGGTTTGCATTCCCTTTCAAACAACAGGTAAAAAAATGAATTTTTTTAGAATTAATCCACAAATATTTTTAACACAATCATCCACTCAAAAATATAATTAATAGAAATACATTTAAAATCAGTAACTCATGTATACTCAACATTAAAAGATTTATAAAAACATGCATTAGGATTTTTGATCACTCCTGGAGGAGGAACCCCTCCCTGGTTTTCTTCCACCTTGTTTTGCTCCTGGCTAGGCATGGCCAAGTAGGACACAGTTGGCTGTCGAGGTCGTCTCTCCACCCGGTTTTTGGCCTTCCTCTAGGTCTTTTCCATGGCCTCGGAGTCCATTCTGTCACTGTATATGTCCATCTGTTGTCTGTATATCTCGAAAGGTGACCTGCCCATCTATGTTTTGCCATACGGTTGTGATGATGTCATTTGCTCCATTTTGATGTCTAATCCAGGTGTTTATTTTTCTTTCACATAGACTGATGCCAAGCATAATGCATTCCATTTTGCATTGTGCCACTCTTAGCTTTTCTATTACTACCATGCCATAACAGGCCCTGGACGTTAACCTCAACATGCCCGAACAGGCAAAGGTGAAGATGACGATGATGATGCTGATGATGATAATGAAAAGTGGTAGGAGACCGCTTAGCCAAAGCTGATAAATCATGGTGACAGGTTTACCTTCTCCGTCCACTCCGACACTGCTCAGGAAAATGAATTTTCTAAACTCTCCGGACAAGAAAAAAGAAAAAAATGTTCTCAGGACAAGAAAAGAAAAATATTTCTCTGGGCAAAAAAAGGGGGAAAAATTAAATTGTAACAAAATTCCATCACTTTCACGAGGGAATGGAAGATATTTAATTAAAAAATATACCTTTTGTGAATCTACTTACGGGTTCTAAAATATGAGACCGAGCTGGAATATCAGAACGATCTCTTAAATCCACAACAGGCCAGTAAGCTCCACACCGGCATTAGGGGAGGGGGCGAATACAAGTATCCCTTTGCTTAAGGGAGCTACCAGAGGCAGAGAATCCAAAAGAAACCGAGAAACAATTCCTATGTAAACTGAGTGAGGAAATCACAGTTTCAAAGGCTTGTCGAGTTCTACACATCAAGCTAGACAAACCAAGCCTGGTAAAGGTTTTTAAAAAGCTCAGGCATCTGACACTCAAAGGACCATCAAAAGTCTTCATCAAGGAAAGATCCGAGCTTCCAGGCTCCAGCTTTGAGGACCTCATCTCAGAGTCACAAAATCCATCTTTTAAAGGTTGAAATTTTGCTCCCAAAGCAAAATAATTTGGGCTACAATAGCCTTTACAACATTGCAAAGGCTATGTTGAGACATATCTTCAAAAAATCTAGAAGGCATGCCCCAATACCTGAAGTCAATTCTTGTGCAGGAAAGGTCTCACAGAAAGGAGCAGCTTAAATCTCATACCAGCCCAGTTCTGCAGAACATAATCTGCATTCTTGTAGGGGGGGGGGGGCATTAACTATACACCATGTAGTCAGCAAATACCCCAGACTCCACCAACAGGTGATACTTAACTGAAATCAAAATGGCCCAATCAAGCTTGTTTACTAAACTCTCGCCAGAATAATCTCCCCTTGACCCCAACAAGAGGCTCTGTCTGTTAATGTTCACACTAGCACTGAAGGAAGTGCACAAAATATGTACTTTAAAAGTACCAAGGTTATTTAAATTAATCTGCCAACCAGGAAAATTAAACTTTAAAGTCGTCTATGTGGAGTCTCTGCATTTCCATTTATCACAGTCTCAAACTGTGATATGACCCTCACTAAGCCGGACTTGCCAGTACTTAGTGAATAGGCCTCAGTGACCGGACATTCTGACTCAGGAGTTAAACCCTTGACCGTCATAATTTTGGGAGTTTTAAAGGGCATCGAGATCTAACAGAACTACCCCGCTTACCGCTAGCTAAATTTGCAAGAGCTTCCATTACCCCTGGTCTGAATATCTCTACCCTAGAATCATCCTCGTCTCCAAATTCAAGATTTGTGTTCTCTGCAAAGAAGCACGCATAGATTTGTTTGGTTAAATCAAGTATCGACAACAATCTCTCTCTTGTGTCAGCCGTGGTAGCACAATAAATGGCTTGCGGCAATTCCTTCTTCAACTTCAACAAGTGCAGATTAAGGATAATCTCATCTATGACAAGTATTCCCTTCTCTACAAATATGCCAAACGATGAAGCGGCTGACATGTTGAGGCTTTTGAAAATGCTAGACGAAAACTAAGAAAATCGAGTAAACAATTAAAAATAAGGTCATTAAATGTCACGGAGAATGGTGTTTGCCTAAATTGTAATCAAAACGAAATTATAAAAATTCCTTTATAGCTAGTACACATTAAACTGATGTTTGAAGTGAAGAACAGAGAAACAATGCAAGTCTGCCTTGTTAATACGCTTCAAATGAGCTATTCCAATTCCAATACATACATTTATACTTTTATACTTAATACATTTAAACTTTTATACTTTTTACTTTTGTACTATACTTTTAACTTTATGTATTCTCTATATTTGATAAACCTATTGATTCTTGAATTTTGTCATTTTTACTAGAAGCGACTTGCTGATATGTTTCAAATGAGCCATCAAGCAGTGTCGGAAAATCATTTTATGTCTAGATTAAGTCCAAAAAGGTGTATTTGGCCCAAAATGACCAAATATGGTAATTTGAGCCCAGGCCCCCCAAAATTGAAATTTCTGTTTGTTCTTTTTTCACCAGAAGCGACTTGCTAATGTGTTTCCAACAAGACCTCAACCACTATCAGAAGATCATATCATGTCTAAATTATGTCAAAAAAGGTATTTTTGGTCCAAAATGCCCTAATATGGTAGTTTGGGCCCAGACGCCAAATAATTTAATTTTTTTTAATGTATCTTTATCTATCACCAAGAGTATTCTATTCTGCTTCTAACGAGCCATCAACCACTACCAGACGATCATTTGAAACCAAAATATGCCCCAAACAGTGATTTTTCCCCAATATGCCCAAATAAGGTAATTTGAGCCCAGACGCCAAAAAATTTAAATATTTTAATTTTTCTTTTTCTATCACCAAGAGAGTTCCATTCCGCTTCTAACGAGCTCTCAACCACTATCGGACGATCATTTTTAGTCAAGATATTGAATTTATTCCCATATTTGGCATTCTGGGCACAATCTGGGCACAATATAGCAGGAAGTTGGCCACGCAGTGTAAGCTTAAATGGAGGATGTCCACTTACAAATATGCCAAGAAACAAAAGAAAGAAATCAATTAGTAATACCGGACAGAATTACTGAGTCTTGTTCCAAAATTGAAATTTTGAAATAGGGAACAAACGAAACCGCGCACAAAAAAACAGAATATTGTAAAAAGGATCAAGAGATAGAGCAGAATATCGTATGCAGTTTGTAAATGCCTATGACAGGAAAGATCAAAAGCAAAATGACAGAATGTTGGGGTCCTTATCAAAATTCATCTTTAGGATAACAAAAACAAAAAGGATAGGAGGAAACAATAGAGATACAAAAAGGAGCAAATAAATAAAATAAACCTAGCAATGTAATTACGGATTTTATTAAAATTCAAAAATGTTAGCTGCTTTTAGTTACCAACGCATGGTTAATTTCTTAATTACAGTAACAATGAAAAACATACATAGCTCAATAAAAAAATTAATTAGAGCACAAAATAATATATAAAAAAATCTGTCTCTGCATGAGAGATAATTCTTCTTGTTTCGAGCGATAAAAGGTTATAATAAATAGTTATTCCAGTAAAACTTATCACCCAAAACGGTAACGAAAAATGGAGACAAAAACGGGAACTAGCCTCGACTTTCCTCCAAAATAAGAAAGATATGAAAAAAGGGGCTAAAATTCAATAAAAAGTGTCATTCATAAGACTGTCTTCAAAAAGTCCCCTCCTCTTCCAGTAATTTAGTCTTTTAAATAGGTCTCTTCGGACTGAATTAAAATTTTTAAAAAACCTTCAAAGGATAAAAGTTCTTGTGTTTTCTTGCCCAAAAGGTCAACATAAAAAAGTGTCTGAAAAGGAATTCTTTTCTAAAACGGTCTCTCTGAGACAAATTCTTTTCTTTGGCCTCTTTTAAACTGCTCCAGGTTATAAATCTGTGGGGGGTACTAACGAATTCTAAACGTTAAACATGAAAGAACGAGTAAAAATACGCCAGTAACCAAAACAAAAAGTAAGAAAGCCAGCACTCAAAATTCATATAAACATAACAATTTATTAAACGTGGTTCATTTAAATTGTATAAAATCCATCAATGAAAGTCATAGTTTTGTGTACAGGAAAATGTCTCTTTTACTGTTTGTATAAAATGTCTCTTTTAAAGTTTGTTCTTGGAAAGCACACGTGTTTTGGTGTGCGCGTAAATTAGAGAAAATGAGCCGTCTCTCTACCCTTTTTTGGGGGGAGTGTACGAAATGGTAGGAATTTGTGTTGAACGGTACTTAAAACAGAGAAAAGAAAGAAAGGGTTTAAGCTTACTATTTGTCCTGTGTCCGGCGAGGAGGAAAGGGGAGACGGCGTGTAGTAACTGTAAGACAGTAGCAGGCAGTGTTTTCTTGCCCCATGCCTTTTTAGTCTGTTGATGGGATCGTCTTAATCGCTGGTCGTAGGGAGAGAAAGACTTCGTTGACAGGACCATGTTACTTACTGGGAAAGGGAAAAAAGAGGAAGGAGGAAGTGCGTTCTTTCTTTTATATAACTCAAAATCCGGCGTGGTCAAGCATGATTTGTTGGTCTTTGATTGGCCGGACCCTCTGACAGCATGATTTGGCGAGAATAGGCCCTGTCTTCTTCTTTAGAAACGAAGAAGGGCTGAGTTAACAGAGAAACAAATAATAACATATTAGGATGTTAATCCGATAAATCTTTCGGGTTTTTCTTAACCCTAATAATCTTATTTGGTTAAAAACCTCTGATTTTTACACCTTATATACCTTTTTAAACGGGATAAAATATTTTCGAATCCCAGTAAAAATCTCTCTTCAAAGAGCTATCTGTCAAGAACTGTTTTAGAAACTTTGTCCTTATCAATAAAAAAATCTGTTTTTTTTTTATCCTTTCCATAAAAATATCTCTGAGACCTTCTAAACAGAAAACAAATATGTCACTTGAAATAAAGGAGAACCAGAAATTGGAACATTTCAATGATTTATTTTGAACTGTCAAAAAATGCGTTCAAATCTAAAAAAAAAAAAGGGGGGGTGCTATCTCATTTGTAGCTAATCAAGGCTTAGCGTTCTTCCCCCTTTAAGACTATTATGGCCCTCGACGGCAACCACAACATGCCTAAAAAGGAAAGAGTGAACATGACGAACATGGTGCTGATGTTGATAATGTAATGGTAGAAAGAGGACCGCTCAGCAAAAGCTGACAAATCGTGGCGACAAGTTGACCTCCCATCGTGAACTCAGACACAGCTAAATAACCAAGAAAATACATTTTACAAAATAGAAGTCAATATAGAAGATGAAATAGATTAGAACACACTTAATACATATTAAAAAAGGAAATGTAATGTATTAGAATGAAAACAGTATAGGAAAGACAGGAATATAAAATAGATTAGTCAAAAGAGAATATATAGTCAATAGGAAGATGAAATGGATTAGTGAGAAGAAAACATAGTAGCGACTGGAAGATAAAAATAAATGAAATATAAAATAATCTAGAAGAGACAGGAAAGTGTAATAAATAAGACAAAGAACAATATAAAATAGAGAGGAAGATGAAATATATTTAACAATAGACAACATAGGATAAACTGGAAGATGAAATAGATTTGACAGAAGACAATATTAAATAGAAAGAAAGATGAAATAGATTTAACAATAGACAACATAGGATAAACTGGAAGATGAAATAGATTAGACAGAAGACAATATTAAATAGAAAGAAAGATGAAATAGATTTAACAATAGACAACATAGGATAAACTGGAAGATGAAATAGATTTGACAGAAGACAATATTAAATAGAAAGAAAGATGAAATAGATTTAACAATAGACAACATAGGATAAACTGGAAGATGAAATAGATTTGACAGAAGACAATATTAAATAGAAAGAAAGATGAAATAGATTTAACAATAGACAACATAAGATAAACTGGAAGATGAAATAGATTTGACAGAAGACAATATTAAATAGAAAGAAAGATGAAATAGATTTAACAATAGACAACATAAGATAAACTGGAAGATGAAATAGATTTGACAGAAGACAATATTAAATAGAAAGAAAGATGAAATAGATTTAACAATAGACAACATGGGATAAACTGGAAGATGAAATAGATTTGACAGAAGACAGTATTAAATAGAAAGAAAGATGAAATAGATTTAACAATAGACAACATAGGATAAACTGGAAGATGAAATAGATTTGACAGAAGACAATATTAAATAGAAAGAAAGATGAAATAGATTTAACAATAGACAACATAGGATAAACTGGAAGATAAAATAGATTTGACAGAAGACAATATTAAATAGAAAAGAAGGTGAAATAGATTTAACAATAGACAACATAGGATAAACTGGAAGATGAAATAGATTTGACAGAAGACAATATTAAATAGAAAGAAAGATGAAATAGATATAACAATAGACAACATAGGATAAACTGGAAGATGAAATAGATTAGACAGAGAAGACAATATTAAATAGAAAGAAAGATGAAATAGATTTAACAATAGACAACATAGGATAAACTGGAAGATGAAATAGATTAGACAGAAGACAATATTAAATAGAAAGAAAGATGAAATAGATTTAACAATAGACAACATAGGATAAACTGGAAGATGAAATAGATTTGACAGAAGACAATATTAAATAGAAAAGAAGGTGAAATAGATTTAACAATAGACAACATAGGATAAAATGGAAGATGAAATAGATTTGACAGAAGACAATATTAAATAGAAAGAAAGATGAAATAGATTTAACAATAGACAACATAGGATAAACTGGAAGATGAAATAGATTAGACAGAGAAGACAATATTAAATAGAAAGAAAGCTGAAATAGATTTAACAATAGACAACATAGGATAAACTGGAAGATAAAATAGATTTGACAGAAGACAATATTAAATAGAAAGAAAGATGAAATAGATTTAACAATAGACAACATAGGATAAACTGGAAGATGAAATAGATTTGACAGAAGACAATATTAAATAGAAAGAAAGATGAAATAGATTTAACAATAGACAACATAGGATAAACTGGAAGATGAAATAGATTAGACAGAAGACAATATTAAATAGAAAGAAAGATGAAATAGATTTAACAATAGACAGCATAGGATAAACTGGAAGATGAAATAGATTTGACAGAAGACAATATTAAATAGAAAGAAAGATGAAATAGATTTAACAATAGACAACATAGGATAAACTGGAAGATGAAATAGATTTGACAGAAGACAATATTAAATAGAAAGAAAGATGAAATAGATTTAACAATAGACAACATAGGATAAACTGGAAGATGAAATAGATTTGACAGAAGACAATATTAAATAGAAAGAAAGATGAAATAGATTTAACAATAGACAACATAAGATATACTAGAGGATGAAATAGATTAGACAGAAGACAATATTAAATAGAAAGAAAGATGAAATAGATTTAACAATAGACAACATAGGATAAACTGGAAGATGAAATAGATTTGACAGAAGACAATATTAAATAGAAAGAAAGATGAAATAGATTTAACAATAGACAACATAGGATAAACTGGAAGATGAAATAGATTTGACAGAAGACAATATTAAATAGAAAGAAAGATGAAATAGATTTAACAATAGACAACATAGGATAAACTGGAAGATGAAATAGATTAGACAGAAGACAATATTAAATAGAAAGAAAGATGAAATAGATTTAACAATAGACAACATAGGATAAACTGGAAGATGAAATAGATTAGACAGAAGACAATATTAAATAGAAAGAAAGATGAAATAGATTTAACAATAGACAAATAGGATAAACTGGAAGATGAAATAGATTAGACAGAAGACAATATTAAATAGAAAGAAAGATGAAATAGATTTAACAATAGACAACATAAGATAAACTGGAAGATGAAATAGATTAGACAGAAGACAATATTAAAGAGAAAGAAAGATGAAATAGATTTAACAATAGACAACATAGGATGAACTGGAAGATGAAATAGATTTGACAGAAGACAATATTAAATAGAAAGAAAGATGAAATAGATTTAACAATAGACAACATAGGATAAACTGGAAGAAGAAATAGATTAGACAGAGAAGACAATATTAAATAGAAAGAAAGATGAAATAGATTTAACAATAGACAACATAGGATAAACTGGAAGATGAAATAGATTAGACAGAAGACAATATTAAATAGAAAGAAAGATAAAATAGATTTAACAATAGACAACATAAGATAAACTGGAAGATGAAATAGATTTGACAGAAGACAATATTAAATAGAAAGAAAGATGAAATAGATTTAACAATAGACAACATTAGATAAACTGGAAGATGAAATAGATTAGACAGAGAAGACAATATTAAATAGAAAGAAAGATGAAATAGATTTAACAATAGACAACATAGGATAAACTGGAAGATGAAATAGATTTGACAGAAGACAATATTAAATAGAAAGAAAGATGAAATAGATTTAACAATAGACAACATAGGATAAACTGGAAGATGAAATAGATTAGACAGAAGACAATATTAAATAGAAAGAAAGATGAAATAGATTTAACAATAGACAACATAGGATAAACTGGAAGATGAAATAGATTAGACAGAGAAGACAATATTAAATAGAAAGAAAGATGAAATAGATTTAACAATAGACAACATAGGATAAACTGGAAGATGAAATAGATTAGACAGAAGACAATATTAAATAGAAAGAAATATGAAATAGATTTAACAATAGACAACATAGGATAAACTGGAAGATGAAATAGATTTGACAGAAGACAATATTAAATAGAAAGAAAGATGAAATAGATTTAACAATAGACAACATAAGATAAACTGGAAGATGAAATAGATTTGACAGAAGACAATATTAAATAGAAAGAAAGATGAAATAGATTTAACAATAGACAACATAAGATAAACTGGAAGATGAAATAGATTTGACAGAAGACAATATTAAATAGAAAGAAAGATGAAATAGATTTAACAATAGACAACATAAGATAAACTGGAAGATGAAATAGATTTGACAGAAGACAATATTAAATAGAAAGAAAGATGAAATAGATTTAACAATAGACAACATAGGATAAACTGGAAGATGAAATAGATTTGACAGAAGACAGTATTAAATAGAAAGAAAGATGAAATAGATTTAACAATAGACAACATAAGATAAACTGGAAGATGAAATAGATTTGACAGAAGACAATATTAAATAGAAAGAAAGATGAAATAGATTTAACAATAGACAACATAGGATAAACTGGAAGATGAAATAGATTTGACAGAAGACAGTATTAAATAGAAAGAAAGATGAAATAGATTTAACAATAGACAACATAGGATAAACTGGAAGATGAAATAGATTAGACAGAAGACAATATTAAATAGAAAGAAAGATGAAATAGATTTAACAATAGACAACATAGGATAAACTGGAAGATGAAATAGATTTGACAGAAGACAATATTAAATAGAAAAGAAGGTGAAATAGATTTAACAATAGACAACATAGGATAAACTGGAAGATGAAATAGATTTGACAGAAGACAGTATTAAATAGAAAGAAAGATGAAATAGATTTAACAATAGACAACATAGGATAAACTGGAAGATGAAATAGATTTGACAGAAGACAATATTAAATAGAAAGAAAGATGAAATAGATTTAACAATAGACAACATAGGATAAACTGGAAGATGAAATAGATTTGACAGAAGACAATATTAAATAGAAAAGAAGGTGAAATAGATTTAACAATAGACAACATAGGATAAACTGGAAGATGAAATAGATTTGACAGAAGACAATATTAAATAGAAAGAAAGATGAAATAGATTTAACAATAGACAACATAGGATAAACTGGAAGATGAAATAGATTAGACAGAGAAGACAATATTAAATAGAAAGAAAGATGAAATAGATTTAACAATAGACAACATAGGATAAACTGGAAGATGAAATAGATTAGACAGAAGACAATATTAAATAGAAAGAAAGATAAAATAGATTTAACAATAGACAACATAAGATAAACTGGAAGATGAAATAGATTTGACAGAAGACAATATTAAATAGAAAGAAAGATGAAATAGATTTAACAATAGACAACATAGGATAAACTGGAAGATGAAATAGATTAAACAGAGAAGACAATATTAAATAGAAAGAAAGATGAAATAGATTTAACAATAGACAACATAGGATAAACTGGAAGATGAAATAGATTTGACAGAAGACAATATTAAATAGAAAGAAAGATGAAATAGATTTAACAATAGACAACATAGGATAAACTGGAAGATGAAATAGATTTGACAGAAGACAATATTAAATAGAAAGAAAGCTGAAATAGATTTAACAATAGACAACATAGGATAAACTGGAAGATGAAATAGATTTGACAGAAGACAGTATTAAATAGAAAGAAAGATGAAATATATTTAACAATAGACAACATAAGATAAACTGGAAGATGAAATAGATTTGACAGAAGACAATATTAAATAGAAAGAAAGATGAAATAGATTTAACAATAGACAACATAGGATAAACTGGAAGATGAAATAGATTTGACAGAAGACAATATTAAATAGAAAGAAAGATGAAATAGATTTAACAATAGACAACATAGGATAAACTGGAAGATGAAATAGATTTGACAGAAGACAATATTAAATAGAAAGAAAGATGAAATATATTTAACAATAGACAACATAAGATAAACTGGAAGATGAAATAGATTTGACAGAAGACAATATTAAATAGAAAGAAAGATGAAATATATTTAACAATAGACAACATAGGATAAACTGGAAGATGAAATAGATTTGACAGAAGACAATATTAAATAGAAAGAAAGATGAAATAGATTTAACAATAGACAACATAGGATAAACTGGAAGATGAAATAGATTTGACAGAAGACAATATTAAATAGAAAGAAAGATGAAATAGATTTAACAATAGACAACATAGGATAAACTGGAAGATGAAATAGATTTGACAGAAGACAATATTAAATAGAAAGAAAGATGAAATAGATTTAACAATAGACAACATAGGATAAACTGGAAGATGAAATAGATTTGACAGAAGACAATATTAAATAGAAAGAAAGATGAAATAGATTTAACAATAGACAACATAGGATAAACTGGAAGATGAAATAGATTAGACAGAAGACAATATTAAATAGAAAGAAAGATGAAATAGATTTAACAATAGACAACATAGGATAAACTGGAAGATGAAATAGATTTGACAGAAGACAATATTAAATAGAAAGAAAGATGAAATAGATTTAACAATAGACAACATAGGATAAACTGGAAGATGAAATAGATTTGACAGAAGACAATATTAAATAGAAAGAAAGATGAAATAGATTTAACAATAGACAACATAGGATAAACTGGAAGATGAAATAGATTAGACAGAAGACAATATTAAATAGAAAGAAAGATGAAATAGATTTAACAATAGACAACATAAGATAAACTGGAAGATGAAATAGATTTGACAGAAGACAATATTAAATAGAAAGAAAGATGAAATAGATTTAACAATAGACAACATAAGATAAACTGGAAGATGAAATAGATTTGACAGAAGACAATATTAAATAGAAAGAAAGATGAAATAGATTTAACAATAGACAACATAGGATAAACTGGAAGATGAAATAGATTTGACAGAAGACAATATTAAATAGAAAGAAAGATGAAATAGATTTAACAATAGACAACATAAGATAAACTGGAAGATGAAATAGATTTGACAGAAGACAATATTAAATAGAAAGAAAGATGAAATAGATTTAACAATAGACAACATAGGATAAACTGGAAGACGAAATAGATTTAACAATAGACAACATAAGATAAACTGGAAGATGAAATATATTTGACAGAAGACAATATTAAATAGAAAGAAAGATGAAATAGATTTAACAATAGACAACATAGGATAAACTGGAAGACGAAATAGATTAGACAGAAGACAATATTAAATTGAAAGAAAGATGAAATAGATTTAACAATAGACAACATAGGATAAACTGGAAGATGAAATAGATTTGACAGAAGACAATATTAAATAGAAAGAAAGATGAAATAGATTTAACAATAGACAACATAGGATAAACTGGAAGATGAAATAGATGCAAAATAAGACAATATTAAATAGACAGAAAGATGAAATATATTTAACAATAGACAACATAGGATAAACTGGAAGATGAAATAGATTAGACAGAAGACAATATGGAATAAATAAGAAGATAGAATAAAGTAATAGACAGACTGATAAAATAGATTAGACAGATTACAATATAGATAATATAAGATCAACAGGTAATAAAATGAGTTAGCCAGAAGACGATATAGGATAGACAGGAATGCGAAATAGATCAAACAGAAAAAAAATTGCATGAACAGGAAGATGAAATAGATCAGACCGTCCACCATATATAATAAACAGGAAGATGAAATAGATCAGACCGACTACTATATATAATAAATAGGAAAATGAAATAGGTTAGATAGAAGACAACATAGCAGAGACTGGAAGATAGAAATAGATGAAATATATAACAATCTACAATAGTCAGGAATACGAAATAGATTGGATAGAAGACTATATAGAATAGAAAGGAAGATGAAATAAATTAGACAGAAGATAAAATAGGAGACACTGGAAGATAGAAACAGATGAAATATAAGACAATATAGAAAAAACAGGAAGATGAAATAGATCAGGCAGAAGACTATTAAATAGAAAGGAGGATGAAATAAATTAGACAGAGGATAAAATAGGAGAGACTGGGAGATAGAAACAGATGAAATATAAGACAATACAGAATAGACACGAAAATACAATTTATTAGACAGAAGACAATTTTGAATGAAGAGAGAGATATATTATATAAGATTAGAAAAAAGACAATATAAGATAGACAGGAAGGTTATGTAGATTAGAAGAAAGTCAACATAAGATAGAAAGATTAAATAGATTAAACTAAAGAAACTAGAGGATAGACAAGAAGATTAAATAAATTTGAGACAAGCCAATATTAGATAGACAAGTAGATGAAATAGATTAGACAGAAGACAATATAGGATAGTGAGGATGTAGCAGTCACAGTAGGGACTACTTTTGAATGCGTAATCACTGTCCCTATGAGCTGGCTTGTTCAATCAAATCACAGGGCGCAGTAATATCGTTAGTTCCCTAAGGGACTACTTTTGTTCCCTTAGGGTTTGAGGAAAAAGATCAGATGACCTCCAGGCACCAGCTTGGACACATCGCAGAGAGCACCAGCGAGGAACGAGTAAACGCTCTCTCTCACGCCGCCGTCGCCACTTGACGACTACTACCATCTTCACCTGAAGAAATCCACGGGCGGCCCTAAGAACTCTTATATTCTTCCTCTTCCTCAGACGGACACCGTCCCACTCTCATCTACCTATACCAAACGGTATAGGTAACCTTGAGTTAATAAAACCCCTTTTTGTTATAGTTACAGAAATACTTTTCGTTGTTCCGTTTCTTTACGAGAAGATAAAAGGATAACCCCTTTCATCCCACTCATCATCCCCTTACAAGGATATTTTAAACCCTCAACTTCTTCAAGAACATCTCCATTGAGGACAATCGGTCTTTTGTCTATTAGCGAGAAGCTGACAATAAGTATTCTAGGCATTTATTTTTACTTTAATTGGTGATGCAACATGCCAGAGCTTATTAATATCAGACTGGACATCAGAAAATGTTTAACTGAGTAGCGCGATATCATCTGCGTAATCAAAGTCCTTGACAGCAAAGTTACGTCTAACAGCGACACCTGGAAACTCTTAAGGCATTCGAAGTGACCCAGTCAGTGGCATAATTGAAAAGTATTGGTGGAACAACACATCCTTGCCAAATGCCAGACTGTATTTTTAAGCGTTCTGAAACCTTAGCATTCATGCAGGACTGCATTGAGTTGTAGTATGCTTTAAGAAGACTGAAACGTTAAAGCACTATATGCTTGTATAACCCTCAAGAGGATGCCGCGGTCGACAGCAAAGAATGCAGCAGCAAAACTACTGAAACAGATGGCCGTCCTTTACTGGAAGCACCAACGATGTTCGTCTTAGAGTGAAGATTTGATTGGTGTAGCTATGGCCTGGACAAAAACCACACTTGTTTGGCCTTATTCTGCAGTCGCGTTCTGAATGGAATCATCTAAGAAGAATCAAAGTGAATATTTTAGGAGACACGTCAATCAGGCTTATATCACGTTAGTTGCTGCAGCAGCGCATATCACCTTTCTGGTGACAGGATGAATGAATCAAAGTAAATAATTATTTGCATGTTACAAACCTAAGTTATATTTTATATTAGCATACTACAAACCTGCTATTTACATATTTTACACTATGCTATCCTCATTGTGGTTGTTGCTATATTCACAACATTTCTGGCCTCTTGTGCTCTCTGGCCTTCTTTAGATGTCTTTTTCTTAATCAGTAATCTTCCCGAAATATCAAAACCTGAAACCTTTATTCAATCTGCAGAGCTGAACCGTTTTCATTCTGTGTTCCACGTGCTGTGTCAGTTAATTTGTTTCTTACGGACAAAGTGTATTTTTAGCATTTCAATTATCCTAGCAGTTGAAAGGAATGGGGTTAGCATGACACCATATCTGACGTTGTCATGCCTTTTCAATCATAAACAAAAGCTGTATTTCAATCTGACTTTGTTGCATATAAAATTCACAAACGATTTATATTTAATTTTTACAAAAATTCATACTTGTAACTTTTCTAACTTGAATTAAAGTAATAAAAACACACCCCATCTCAATATTATCAATTTACCACTTTTTGAATGTACATTGTACAAATACTTATCTTATATATAAAGTAAAGTAAGATTTTTCAAATATTTCATTAAACCTTCTTAACAAACGATTGGAAAAAAAACAATCAGTTTCATCGGACTTATTAGTTTGTGTTCTTAAAAAATAAATTTTTATTTTCAATTTCACCAATTTTAATATTTCATCCTGATCGATATTTATTATTTTGTCAGTCATAAATAAAGGAAAACAGGGGAGTACTTATGTTCAGTCACATCTTCTATGCCTGCCACCCATAACACTCTGAAGAGATCACCTAATCAGTTTTTTTAAAAACAACCTTCCAAACAAATATTTTTTCTTAATCGAAAAAATTACTTTTTATTCTGAGATATTCTTTGCATTTCACTTTTTTAATATCTTTGTGTAAAAGTAACTTTTGTGTTTTGATTGAATTAACTTTGTCAAATTGAAACAGTATAAAAAATAAATATAAATATATTTTTTGTAAATTGTAAATCTAAATTGTTTTTAATTATTTAATGGAAAAATATCATTCTGTAACAAAGAAAAATTTTAAATATGTACTTTGTTTAAGTAAACAAAAAAGACGTAGAGTGATGTCAAATACAGTGTCATGCTAAACCTATGCCTTTCAGCTGCTAGCATAATTGAGGTTCTGAAAATGCACTTGTTCCATTTTTTTCTGTAAGTTCCTTCACCACGGATTGAACTCACAACCTTTAAAATACCTCTTTACCAAGCATTTTATCCACTCGGCCATATGCCATATTCTAGTGAAGAAGTTTGATATCATTCCTCAACTGATTGACTAACAAGAATCATGGTTAATGGCTTACATTCAGATTAAAAGATTCGACTCAAACAAAACATACATGATGGCAAACATTGGAATCTGTGGGTCACTTATAGGCTTTAAAAACAGAATTGCACCAATTTGAGTGGGAAATATTATTGAGATTCTGTGTGCTTTGTAGTAATATTTAAATGTGAGTGATGCATCACATAACTGTTATAGATCACTGTGGGTGATGCTGTTACGTTACCTCCTCTCTCAGGAAAGGTCTAATGGCTCACAAGTCACAACCAAATAAAATATGTGGACGTTAAAAAACATACCTCATGTCTCCCACATTCAAACACAGCAATCCTCCATGACTGAAGTCGTCATTCCACGATCATCTCCAGAGAAGGATGAATTCTCGCTGGAATTAAAGTTGGACACAACAACACCCTGACTCGTTGGTTAGTTTATAACAAGGTTTATTCAAAATGACAGAAACTGTGTGTGAGAGAGAGAGAGAGAGAGAGATGAGATAGATAGATAGATTTCACTACATTAGTCAGTTGGGGCAGCACGCAAAAACGTCTTTTTTCGTTCAAATCTCACTAGCTATGGGCGCGGAAGAAGGAAATCATATGGTTTGCGTAACTTCCGTTCGGTGCCCCACCCCTGACTTCCAAATTTTTCCGTTAACACGATTACTACTATGATTATAGATTTTCCAGAAATCACGAATTCCTAATTTTTGAGATGCGACGCGATTTCAAGTCATCTCAGTATACCTACTCTTAGCTGCGGCTATTATACGCTTACAGTTGTTTCTTGATGCTACAAATTTGTGACTATTTTCAGTTGGTGGTTGAAACGGTGGATTGCTTGGTGCCTATGTGCAATAGCAGCTGCATAATTCGAAGTGAACCATTGGAGAGTGTAAGGCTTGCTATGGAATATCCGTGTGGGGACAAATGCTTCTATGACCTATTCAGTTACCTCCTCTGCACAATGTTCAGCAGCAAGTGAGAAGATTTTGCTCCAAGATGTATGTGATGAGATCTCTGAGGGATTCTCCAATCAGCACGTTGGTAATATCTGATTGTTTTTGAGTAACAATACTTCTGTTTGGGGTTGAGAGTTTATGGTGATATCAGCATTCATTCAAGTTGACCATTTATGGTGATCAGCATTCATTCAAGTTGACCATATTGAAATTTATATTCTTAGAATTGCAGCAGACAATATCTTAACATTTGAATTGTTATTACTTCGTTTTGTGACAGAATTTGAGGTCGTTCAGTTGATGCTTCTCGTGGCTGATCGTCTTGGTGACGAGTTTTCTTTAAAAATTCAAATCATTTTCAATTTTTGTAAATTAAGTCTCTTGAGGAACACCCAGCATTTCCCCGGAAGTAACGTATTTTAAGTTTTAAATGGGGGGGGGGGGCATAGCTCCTTTAGGATGGCATGTAAAGATTTGGGACCACTTCCATTGTCTTCCCCGGAAAATTTTGCATATGAATATATAGCTAATAAAAGTTTGTGAAAGCTGACAAATTGAAAATGTGAAGATACTAGGATCTTCTTCTGTGTTGCCTTTATGTTAATTTATGGCCGGGGTGGAAGTGTTTTTATGGCGGGAGATTCAAAAGAAGAACAAAGGGTTTTTGGATTTTAACCACAGTCGCGAAGGATTTCGGACAAATGGTTTTGCGATAATGAATCCCCCAACCATAGGTAGTGTGATAGATGCCTTTATAACGGCATGTCATCTCACTGTTAGGCTTCCACCATCGGACCACGTGGGGATTAAATAAAGCAGTTTAAGACAAACAAGATGAAGGAAGAAAACATTATTTAAACTTACCTTAAAGAAAGCGAAGGAATTAGGAAGCTATACACATATACGAATAGGCCTTTTATAATGGTTAATAAAAAAGGAAAGGAATAACATTTTTATCAACAAAACAATTTATTTAATATTTGAAACATTTTAAAGAGTTCTTAGATTCGTACTTGTAAGTGTATATATGCGAGGCATGTGAATGTCTTTTGTGTGGCTAATTTGTAATTGATCATGTGTGAAGAAATGTTCATCGAATTGAAAGATTGTGAATAGAAAGATTACCTTTGTTTTCCTCCCTCCTCCACACAGCTCGTTCGAGCTGGTGGGGGGGGGAATCGCTGAGAGTTCTTTGTGTGCATCCGCCCAGAACGCTGAAGGCAAAAAGAGAGGGAGAAAGAGACTTGTCTCCTCTTTTATAAATTTAAGATCACGTACGGCCGAGCTGACCTGTCGGCCGCCCATTGGTCAGAAACCTCCGGCCACCGTGATTAGGCGAGATTTCGCGAGTCTCACCAGAGGGTCAAAGAAAGAAAGAAAGAAAGAAAGGGTGAGAGTAAGAGAGAGTAAGCCGAACGAACCTAGAAAGAAAAGGGGTAGCTAAACAGGCTAGGACTTTTCCTCAATGCCCGTTCGTCTCATCGATCTGCCACAAATTCACTGCAATGTATCCCTGCTCTGTAAGGAAAAGATCTACTCGTACAATAAAATGTGATTCAAGGATGAAACAATGCAGCAATGGGACAGGGGCTGGAGTTTGGTGGATAGTGAGAGACCTATTAGAGACTCTTTTGGGGATTTTGCCTGAGAGGGAGAGACTGGTTGATGGTGCACGAGTCCAGATGTGGCAACAATACTCCATGCATGGGCAGATAGTGGCTTTGTAGAGATATAGGATACTGTCAGGTGTGAGAAGTTTTCTAGCATGGTAGAGGGAGCCCACCCTCTTTGCAGCAGCCTTGGCAACGTCTTCTATGTATTTGTTCCAATTCATGTTACCTGTGAATGTTAGGCCAAAGAGTTTGAACGTTGGACTATTAGGTAAGGTGTTATTTGCGACAATCACGTTGACACACCGGTTCCCGTTAGATCACTGAAGTTAAGCAACGTCGAGCCTGGTCAGTACTAAATGGGTGACCATTTGGGAATACCAGGTGCTGTATGTGCTCTCTGCTTATCTCGGCATTGTTTCCAGTCGTCTTGAATTGCTTGCCATTGGAATCAAGCAGTGCCGACTCAGGAAAAGTGTTGTTAAGAATTGCGCAACTCTTGCTTCACAATTACACATGCAGCCAGCCCCTTACAGGGGTGTCCATAGTCTCTCTAGACTGAACGGAGGGCATTGCATTTGCCATGGCAATTGATGGCCGAAGAGGTTTCTTGTAGTTGTTGAAGGAGAGGAGCTTTGTCTTAGTAGCATTAAATGTTACCATCCATTTATGACCCCATTCCACTACAGACTTGGTCACTTTCTAAGGATTCAGTCATTGTCTCAGATATGTGCGTGTCTGTTTTGCCCAAATGACAAGAGTATAGCGTGGTGTCATCAGCAAATATACCCATCTCAGACACAATGTTATCAGGGAGGTCGTTTATGAAAATCAGGAAGAATAAAGGCCCAAAGATCGATCCCTGGGGTGCACCTGCATTTATGTCATGTTGTTTGGATGAAAGGCTATCAAGGACAACCTGGATCTTATTTGGTTAGGAAGTATCTGATTATATTAAATATTCGTCCAGTAATACCACATGAATTAATTTTCATAAGAAGACCTTTATGCCAGACCTTGTCAAAGGCTTTGGATATATCAAGCGCTACCACCCTAGCTTCACCTGCCTTGTCCAGTGTATGGTATATGCGTTCAGAGATGACCGTTAAAATATCTGCAGTAGACCGTGCTTGCCTAAATCCATACTTATGGTTAGAAAGAAGTTTAGCATTAACAAGGTGCCAGACTATCGCTATATTGATTAAGGATTCAAAGATTTTAGCGAAGATCGGGAGAAGACTGATGGGGCAGTAATTCTGAGAGTCAGTTCTATCTCCAGAATTCTTGAAGACTGGTACCACAGCAGCAATTTTCCAACTACCAGGGAAGCAAGATTCGGCGAGGCATTTATTGTAAAGTTTGGAGAGGACAGGGGCTAGTTCAGAAGAGCATTTCTTTATTAATATTACTGGTATTAGATCAGACCCACATGCTTTCAAGGTGTCAAGGTTTTTTGTGATGTCCCTGACATGAGATGTTTTTAAAATTGTATGCAAAAATGTACAGAAATACCTAATTTGCAGACAAACTGACTTCAAAATTTCACTAATAAATATTTTTTATCCAAACCAGAATTCAAAGTATGAAACATCATTTTTTTTTTTACTATAAATGATAATTGTAAAATATCACACAAAAAGAAAGAAAATTAATTAAAAAAATCAGATAAAAATAAAACTACTGAGCACAAAGTATAGGCCTAAATATTTTTAATTTCCATTATTGAAAATCGCACTAAAACCTATATAAAATTATGTTATAATAAAACCAAATTGTTTGGTGTAGTTTCCCTTCAAAGTAAAGAAAGATTTTATTTGGTGGCAGAATGACTTGGTCATGTGTTTGTGCCTTGTTCCTTCTCAATAATTTGTGAAGCTTTCTGTGTTTATCATGGACTGGATAAGCATGTACGACATACAAATTTACACGATTTTAGGTTTAGCATAGATTAAGTATGTACAGTATAAAATGATATCAGCTATATTTTTAATACAAAACTGGAAAATTATCATATATATATTAATTATGAGTGGGTGGTAGTTGAAGCATAAAACGATAGTTTTCTTGAATTTTTTATTATTATAATTCAATATTTCAAACGCTCTGTGTTCTCCGTTGGTAATGACTAGAGTAAAGGAATAAAAAAAAAAAAAAAAAAAAAAAAAAATGGAAATGAAGCCACCATGTGCGGGGTATTAATGTGCTTTTTTTGTCAGCTAAGTGTTGCTTAAATGTGTTTATAGGCTGTTATTATAAAAAATAAGAGAGTGGTTATTTGATTATTTATGTATAATAGTCGGGTATGAGGCATCTGTGGGACTATAGTGATTGCTTTCGCTGTAGTTATGAGTTGTCTTATGTTTAACTTTGTTTTGTAAATAAAAACGATGGTGATGTTATTTTGTATTTGAGATCTTGTGTTCTGTGAAGTTAGAATAATTCTGTATTTTTATTAATATATTTTTGAGAAAGAACAAAAAAATTATTTGGGATTGGTTATTGATTTTTTTTTTTTTTACATTGGCATGTGCAACTGTTGGATTCACAGCACATGCACACCTATTATTGTCTATCTTTGGTTGCAGTTATGTGATGTTACTCAATATAGTAAATTGAGCTATTTTAGGATTAATTAATTTAATCAAATTAGTCCAAAAACACACACTAGAATAGCTGTATGTACTAGTCAAAATCAGGTAACATCGTTAGAAATATTTAATTATAATAAAATATCATATAAAAAAAATGTTTTATGCCTCAACCATCACCGACTTATCATAATCAAAATATATCTCTAGAAGCATACATGGAATACCAAAAGAATCTACATATAAATTAGGATAAAAATAACCTTTACAATATACACTTATTCATATAAGTATAGTTGTTTTACATTAATAGAAAACTATTTCTATTAATGGTGCATGAGTAAAATGTTTAAAAAATATATTATGAAAGTTAATATTACATATAAATTTACTTTAATAAAGCTAAAAAGAATTTTTTTTTAAGGAAAATTATGATTAACATCCAATAAATTTATGTTATAATATAGGGGAAATAATTTACTACGAAAAAAATGATAGTCACTTCAAGACAGTGTAATGAACTATGTTCGATTCATTTTTTAGGGGAGCAGAAAAAATAAATGTTATCGCTAAAACACACTATATTTAATCTCCATTTTGCCTTTACAAGTGAATATATATTTTTTATTTATAATACATATTTTTTATTGAGAACAATGAAAATATTCCAAGTGAAATTTTTAAAATTAAAAATATTTACCCATTTTTATTTCCTCAACGGTACAAATTTTTTGACGACAGTAAATAGTTCACTGATCAAAATTCGAGTTTGGAAAAAGATATTTCATGTCATTCATCATGTCAAACCCCAACCATTATAACCATTGCATTACCAGGATTCCAAAAATCGACTTGCCCTATTGTGCCATCAATCTGAAAACCTGTTCCTTAGCCATAATTGGCTCAGCAGATCATTTGCTAGACTCAAAGAAAGCAACAAGTCTTGTAAAGACTGATGGACATCATTTAAATGGTTTTATCAACACATCATAAATAATCACAATTCTATTTCTTTATTTCAGTTAGATAACCAATTTGCTGCATATTACTTTTGAGAAATCTAATTTTTTTAAATTGTCGATACAAAGTCCCCAAGGGCAGGACAATTGAAGGGTGGTGAACTTGCAAAGTGAGGTTGTCAGCTGGCCCCATAGAAAAAGTAGATAGCTCACTTGTTAGCTTAATCATGTGATATAGGATAGATTAAAAACTAAAAACAGACTTTTGGATAAGCTCGAACATCCTGTAAAATCCGGAGAATTAGGTGTTACATTTAGAGCCCGTGTGACTTAATGAAATTTGATATACCATATAGATTATTCACATGTTTCACAGCGGTTTCCTCATCTTGATTATTGCAATTTTTTTTTTTCGGCTGTTCTACTCTCCAGCTTTCTTCAGGTATCATTTTTTATAGCCTGTAACCTTTTGGGAATTTAAAACTGAACTTTTTATCTAATGAGGATAAATTGCTCTCATTCCGGGTTTCATATATTCACAAAAATTTGGAAAACAGCTCACAACATGCAAGTAATGTCTCAGAATGTGATTATTCGAATTACTGTTCCCACAATGTTTCGGCTGATGTAACCTCTGACCTTCTTCATGTGTGTATTGTCAAACTCTGGAATCTGTACAGAATTTCAGAAGTCTTTATTTAATTCATGGGGGTAGCTTGTTCTTGTTCCATCAGCCATGACCGGGTAAGAGTCTTAAGTAATTCTCAATTGTATTCTTAGTATCGACTGTATTGAGGATTGAACCTTCAACCTCCAGAAGACTGTCATTTAGAACTGATTATTATTTTAGCACTTTATACGTTCACAATTTCGTACAAATTTCAGAGTTTGACAAAGATTCTCAAGTTTGACAAAATGCACCCAGAGATTACATCAGACAAAACGTTTTGTGAGAATAACATACAAAACGAGAACAATAGTCAGAATCATGCAAATAATACAAATTATCAATCCTCATCTTAAAAATTCAAAAACATAATTTGCAGAAATAGTGTTGAATAAAATTGACTTTAATGTCAAAATAGGTATCTCCTTCAAAGAACAAAACATCATCCGTGGCAATAAGCAATAATAGACATGATTTTGTTATTTCTTGCTCCGGATGTTGTTTAAAAAATGAATTCCTAAATTAAAAAAAAATGTTTCTTTGACAATATGTATATTAATAAAAGCTTATGTGCAAGTCTGAGTTTGCAGAAAATTCTGTCAAAAATATTTTAAATAGCAGTAAATATTTCGGTTCGAGTTATTATATCAGTGATGACAAACAAACATCATAGACTAGCCTTCTCGCTATCTCTTCAGAATTTAATTCCTATTCACTACTTGAAATCATTGAAACAAAACTAATAGATAAGAAAAAGACAAAATTAAATTAATTAAATTTAAAATTGGAAAATACCAAATTAATTTTTTTTAAATTTGAAACTTTTTTCCTTAAACAAAATTTCTAATGAAGATAATATATTTCATTTTTAAAATGCAAACTGCAAACATTTTTTTTAGTCATTTTTCTAACTTTTAAAAAGGTAACTAAAATATTAATTCATTTGCTAAACAAAATACCCCCTCCCTGAACATACATAACTTGAAGTTGAGATGGCATTCCACTTTTTAAAATTTCAACAAAGGGAATATTTTTTTCTATTGTTGATTGACATTTGAGTTTACATTTTAGTGTTTCTTCCCCTCTCCTCTACCTATTCCCTTTCTTCTGTTTTACTTTGTTCTTTTCACCTTTTTATTTGTTCTCTTTCCTCCTACCTACTCTTCTTCATACCGTGAAATGAACCGGACATACATACATTCACTTTTATTATATAGATATGCATGTACTGGGAGGGAGGGGGAGGGGTGTATATTTTATTAATGCATGCTTGATTAACTTGTCTGTAAATGTTTCTTTTGTAATTATTATCACAAGTAACCTCATTTCCAGATTAAGAGCATAAAATATATGACCAAAATTATATTTCACTCAAGCTTTTGTATTTATCTTTTATATATATATATATATCTGGAAAAAAAACAAAAAACAAAATTATTTTTTATCTAGCAAGTTTTTATTTCAAAGTTGAGCAACAAGAAATCAAAGAGGAAATAGATCATGGCTATGTCCTCAAATTAGACAGAACCAGAATAGAGATTCCCGGTCGCAGAAAACAAGGATCCGGGCATTTACAATCCTTTTTTAAGTCATCCTTTCTTTTATCCAGTCAATTTTTTTTTTTGAATTGCCTTATTATATACAACAGAAAACAAAATGTTTACATGAATTTGAGATGGACTAACATTTGTCACCGTAATAAACAAAAGATAAGAAAGGCAATAGATTAACAAATATCCTGTGCTCAAATTGGGTTCATGTGGTGCTGATGAAAAAGAGTAGACAGGATGTCAAATCCGAATGACAACAGTTACCGTCTCGTTAAACGAGCTGAACGTGTCCCTTTCTATGGCAGCAGCAACTCATAATGTCTATTGTCTGCAAAAAGAAAAAGCATAACATTTTATTTTAAACCAATTTCTACTTTCACTTAAAAAATTTTTTTTTTTAAAGATTACATCCTAAGAGACACTTGTGTGGGATTGATGAGAGACTGAGGAAATTTTTAAAGACATTTGTTATTGGCTTATAGTGTACAATAATGACCATACCCCACATTAAGCTTGACCTTGTGTCATTTCCAAGAAGGTAATTAAATCCAAATGAACAAAAAAAAAAAAGTCAGAAAAGAAACCGAATTCAAATTTCACCATTAAAAATAAAATGGATTGCTATATTAACAGTTCTTAGGTTATTTAAACACTTAATTGTATACAGTTAAACACAAGCTGCTATTTTACCCATAGCTGGAGGGAAATTGTTGGTTCATACCCTTTTCAATGGTATTAGTGTGTCATTGAAAAACAGATCCGAAGTAAGATTCAAACAGGACAAGATGCAACGACATACGCTTAATTCAACATAGGTTGCTATTTTGGATTCATACCCCCCCACACACACACAGAATTAGTATGTAATTGAACATAATAGGACTTGAAGTAAGAATAAAAGATTCCATAGTCCACCAGAATATCCATTGGGCACACCCTTACTAACATTGATGAAACCATAATCTTCTAAATGATAAATAAATGTTTTTGAAATTTTATTTATCTTAATAGAAATTATTTAACACTCTTCAAGAGGTTTAGTTTTTTTTTTAAGCTTTTGCAGTTTTTTCATGGGTCATTTATTGTTTTTAATGGGTTGTAATGAAATGTTTTATAGCTTTTGAAGCATCTTATGGCTCATTTAATGTGTTACAGCATTTTAAGTTTTTATGGGTCGTTTATAGTCAAGTATTTAAAGAAATTAAAACTACTGCAAGTCTGAAAAAAATATAATTCGGACTTACTGAAATTGGGCTTTTTCAGTATTTAGATTTTATTTGTTTTTCACTTGTACATTGTTGTGGGGAAACAATATAAACTTTTTTTTACAGGAAGTTTTTATATAGTCTTAAATGTACTGTAATTTAATAAAGTTTTTTAATGCATTTCTCTTGTATATCATGCAGATGATTCACTTCAAATTTAAAAAATTCATATCGCTAATTCATTTTTTGTTTATATATTGAAGATATATAAACAAAAAATGTATAAACTTAAGAAAAGGTTAATGTTTATCTCAGCTTCTGTTTCTTATTGTAGTTTGAACACAAATGTTCTAGTATATAAATTAACGTTTTTTTCCTTCTTTCTCAGTATAAAATCCAGTACAGACATCTGTTCCTATTTTACCCATAGCTGTGTGGGTTGATTGGTTTGGGGCTATGGCATAACCATGGCTGGCAGTAAGTTTGGATTCATACCCTTCCACATGAATACATGACAATTTCCAAACTGCAATCCATCAATAATGGGAACAAATTAGATAAAAACAGGCATAACGGCATTAATCATTGGGTTGTTTCCATGTATCCCTATTTACTTGCCTCTCCATAAGAAAATCCAACTCCACCAAAAAGGGTCACTCTCAAGTGGAACAAAAATTTTAATTGCCTCAGTCTAAAAGGATTTATCCTTTACTGACAGGACAAAAAAGAAAAACAAATACTTCATTTTGCTCCTAACCAAACGGCCAAGGCAGAAAAATTGGTGAAAAATGCAGAATATACGGTAAATTTTAGATAAATTCTTCAAAAACGTAATTAAAATAAAAGTTCTTTTTGCAAAAACCTGTTAGGTTTGCAAATTCTTAACACCAAGTGGCAAATCTCCATTTTGTATAGAAGAAAAAAATTTGAAAAATAAAAATATTTTAAAGTAAGCAAAGTAGTTTTACCTTTGCATATCTACAAAGTAGCATATTTTCAATTTTCCAAGTACGCTACATAATCCGTTAGAATGGACAAATGTTCTTCATTTGGTAAACATGGATCTGGAGGAGCTTCTGGGAAAAGGGAAAGAAGAAAGATTATATATAAAATTAGTTTGAATGGTAGGTATGTTTGTGTGTGTATGTCAGAATAGATATCCAACAGAAAAAAAAAAAAAAACAATTTTTATATTTTCTTTCATGACTTATATAACAATGAGACCTTCCTGAAGGCACAGAGTGTTAAAGTGATGTGAGCCAAGTCTATGAAAATTGAAACAATATTTTTTTAACAAATAAAAAAGAAAAAGAATTTTGACATCAACAAGAATACGAGAATGCAAGTTTTTCTTAATAACATTTTTAATTAACTTTTTTTCACTATTCATACATTTGGTTCAAACCATTTAACAGTGTGCACTGAAAAAAAGTCTTATTGACCAAAACGTAAGCATTTTGAGCCACTAAAAATGATATAACAATTGGAATATTTTTGTGTTTTAATAATATGTTATTAAAAACGAAAACTAAATATTCCAAATTATAAATATTTAAAATTGCAAAGACTATAAACACCTTGTAATATATATAATTACACATATGGCAGTTTATAATGTATGTACGCACTTTAATATTTATAACTTAGGAACTATACACTGTACAATCTGTAAACAAATATTCATAAGATTAATGTGCCAATTTTTCTCATCAAAAAGTTAATTATTATTCATTTAAATTATTTGTCGCCATTGTCTTGAAAACTCAAAATGACTATTTGTTTATCAGAATTGTTTACGATATATATGTAATATTGAACTTGTTGAAAATTCAACATCCTATAAAAAAGTTTTACATTCTTTTTCTTATCATTTTTACTATCATGTATAGTTCCTAAATTATATTTAATGCTTAGCTTAAATCTAAATAAATAAATGAATTGAAAAAAAATAAATTTACATTCATATAAAAAAATATCAAGCATAGCATATTCTATTAAATAAAAAAATAAAGAAAATGGAAACTACTAAAGAAGGAGGGTAGTTTAAGTTTAATTATTCATTTTTTTCTTATCAATTTATCTTTCTAATAAATAATAATTTAATTTAATAAAATACGCATTTTATTAAATTAGTCTTTAATTAACTATTTGTGAAAATAAAATTTTTAAAAAAACATTTCATGGATAGAATATTCTATTGATTTCAGTAGAGATGGGCGGTTTTACCGAAAAACCGCGGTTTTTCGGTTTCGTCTCCATACCGAATCGTTTTTTTTTTTAAACCGTAACCGTTCGGTATTGTGTTTTTACTACAGTAAGCCACCATATACAAGGAAACACGGTTGAAAAGATTTTCCGATTTTAATAAAATTGAATATTACCAAAAAATGTTATATTAGTAAGAGGACAGATTGAACAAATATATGATAAAAACATTTAATTGACTTGTAGGAAGAAATCTTTGTTTACAGTTTGTTTATCATTAACATTTTGAATTTTCAAATGAAAAAAAGAGAAATACGACAGACAACATAACATCGTATTTTTAGCATAAACTATTTTCAAATGAAAAAGAAAAAATCAAACGCGTTCCGTATGATGTCGAAAATCTATTTGATTCAACTCAAAATTGTAAAATAATTATTTATGTTTGTTTCAGAGTTATCTAAAAAAATAAGTTATTAAAATGAAATTTAAAAAAATACTTGTAAAATAAACGAAAAGTAGCGAGCGAGTATAAACATTTAAAAAGAAAAAAAGTAGTTGCCAATGCTAGTATCACTTTATTCGGATTTTTAAAATTATTTTAAACATTAGGTATTTCATTGTTTACTTTTGAAAAGCCACTTCATACATAAATTGTCATTTCTAGAGAACTATCTCTCAACTATACCGTTTTCTCTCCCAAAAATGGGTTATTCAAAAAGTAGACTATGCAACGATTTACATTTTACTAAATTGTTAATATGGTATTTATTTAGAGTTGACAATTTATTCGAAAGTTTAATGATTAAACTTTAATCCAAGTCATGAATTCTATGACTAAAATTACCGTAAAGCTTAAAAAATGACTTTAGGTGAATTAATAATCTCTACTTTTTTTAACCATCCTTCCTTTTCCCTTGGCGCGGTTTTCGGGTGTACTACTAGTCTTTTACGCATGTCTATAAAGTTTTATTACCCTGTCTTAAAAACAAATATTAACCCCAACACGCACCAGTTGACAGAACTTCGAGCACACAAAATGACAGACATCCCAACAGTCAACACCGGCAATTCGAGAAGTATATGGTGTGTTTATTTTTCGACTCTATCCGATGACACGGACGAAAACATTCCAGCAGAAGTACAGCAAAGTAGTGAACCAAAAGGGGAAAAAGACTTTTGGGGTTTTCTCCGAAAGAAAGGTCAGGCAAGAACAAAAGAAATTGATACCAGCGGTAAAAAAATATCTCGGATTAAAAACGAGGTAGATCGATTTCTGTATGAAAAAGCCATCGACCCATCAGCCTGTCCTTTTGTCTGGTGGAAGAAAAATGGGAGGCTCTACCCGAATCTTTGTATTCTGGCAAGAGAACTTTTGAGTATTCCAGCTACCTCTGTAGCGAGTGAACGGATATTTAGTAAGGCTGGACTTGTCATTAGTGACCGGAGATGTAGGCTGAAACCTAACCATGCTGAGAAACTAGTTTTTCTCAATCACAACCTAAGAAAATGAGTAAAAACATTTTCACCTATTAAAAAATTAAAATTTTTATCTGTCAAATAATTTTTACAATATTTCATTTTCATCATCATTTTTGCTTAATTTTATTTGTAAAATTATTTTGTTTAAATAAATTTTCGTTTTTTAATTTCTTGCATTTCTGAGTTATATTTTAGCTTCTGATGGGTTAAAGAATTAGATAGAATGTATATTCAAACTCAGTTTTATTCTTCAGAAATCTTTCATGAATCTTTGGTCACTGTTTTAACGAGTTAACTGTTGAAAAGGTATCAGAACTTTGATTACAACAGTCAACACCTTAAAACTTATGATTCATATCATGGAGAATGATTCAGTCACAAAATTATCGAAACAGTGGCATAATTCAACTAAACGTTGAATAATAACTAATCATCACACAAGAGAATGAATAGCTTCCATAGTAAAAAATTTTTTTTCAAAAAAACCGAACCGTAAACCTAGGTTTTAAGGGAAAAAAACCGAAACCGATACCGAAACCAAAATTTCAAAACCGCCCAACTCTAGATTTCAGCCAATAAATAAATTTAAAACAATATTATACATTTTATTTCTATTACATCTCACTGCACAGCTCCCAACTTAGAATGACACCCAAAACCTACACTCTAACTCTCAGTAGCCCCTAACGTCTACAGTCGTGGTCTGCCTTGTTTGGGGTGAAATATGTTAAAAAAAAAACAAACAAACAACTGAATAGATCCTTATTTCTTATTGATTTGTAAATTATAGTGAAATTTACAAAGCTTGGAATAGGGCTGGTGTAGCTGTTTCTCAATCCAAAATACTCCAGAGACTCCATCAGCTCGGATATGATAGCCGGATACAGATTTTGAAATGATTAACATTGAAAAGGAAACGAAAGCTTTAAACATGATAAGAAATCATCTAGATTGGTTGTATCACCAGAACAAACTCATCTTTGACTGCGATCGGCTATTTGTACAAATTCAGCAGTTTCTAACTCTGCAGCTTGTTAGTTAAGCGGTCTAAGATGACACGGGTTAGGTGGTTCCTTTTTTGGAAGTACAGGTTCGAATCCTGTACGAGTCTCATTTTTCCCCCGTGTGGTTTTGTTTGTTTATTCCCAACCCCGTGAACTAAATTAACCGTTTATTTAATTGTATTACTTACGCAAACAAAAATGTCAACAGAAAAGCAGCATGACACATAATATACTGTCAGAAATGAATTCCAATGTTAACAATCACCATCATCATATTCGATTTAACATCCGATTTACATTCGTGCATGTGTTTGACGGCTTTTAGAAATTGACTTCCAAATTAACCTATCTCTGGGCCAGGAATTTAATTATTCCTTGTTCTCAAGTCCATCCTTATCACCTCCTCCCATGTTTTCCTTGGGCTTCCCTGCTACCTCAATTGTTCTACATCTACTGACCCTAGAACTCTCATACATTCTTTCAACGTGGCCATACCATCAAAGTCTCCTCTTCTGCACACATCTCACTATACTGTTCAGATTTAATCTTCCTCAGAGGTCATCAGATCTAAGCCTGTCTTTAGGACTCACATTACACATCCATCATATCACTTCTCTCCATGCACTTCTTCATCAACCGGTTTATTTGTTGAATCAGGCCATAATTAATCCTCTGATGAGGGTAGGGGCTTCCATACATCATTACATCACACACACACACATATATATATATATAGTGTATGTATATGTGTGTGTGCTCCTGAATCTAAAAACTGTATGCAGTGTTTCCAATAAGCATTGCAAGTCTCTAGCTGGATTTAAAAGCCACTGTCATCCTACAATGAAAAACTATGAATTGGACTTGTCAGTGATGGCCATGCTCATTTCAGGAGTTGACAGCCATCATATGTGTGTGAGAGTATATATATGAATGTATTTGGATACATGTGCATGTACATATATAGATTTGTGTGTATATATCAAAAACTTATACCTGGCTTTTTAGGAGTCACCATTTTTGTTTTGGCATCAGTGGTCCATCCTTCAGCTTCTGCAACTAAAATAATAAAAAGCACAGGATGTTGAAAGATTTCACCTATTTACTTTCTCATGTTGAAATAGAAAATTCATTCAAATTCTATTTTCTTATATTTTTTACTTGTTGTTTTAAAAAAAGATGGTTTGAATTTTCTGTTTAAAAAGGGCAAAAACGAAAGGCCACCTTACCTTTATTTACATCAGCAAGTGGCACGTTTACGAGAGCAGCAAATGTGTCCATGTTGATTGATGAATAAGCTTTTGATACAAGATTGATGGCTCTTCGACGTGTGGACTCTAAACAACAAAGATATAAAAAAAAAGATATTCAAAGGAAACTTTACAAAATCAGTTTCTTTCTCAATTTTTGTAATCGAAAAAAATACTTTATTCTGGTATTATTTTATTGTAGTATGTTATTGAGAATAAAATTTAATTCGATTTAATCCCTTTCAGAAAATACTTTGACCAGGTTGGAATCACTTTCATACGGACGCCAACTTAAAAAAGGGGCATAACTCTGTATTTCTTTAATACAGAGTTACTTTCCTTTGTTTGGAATTTAAAAAAATAATTTTGGAAAAAAAAGGCATAGTTTAAAAGAAATTGGCTTGATTAAAAAAAACAAAAAGCAAATTTCAAGCACTATTCGACAACACCATGTAGGTACAGCTAGTTTATCATATAATCAAAAAGTGTTTTTCTCCTGGATTAATGGTCAAAATCATTCATTGAATATGGATGCTTTGTTTATAGGTTGAGCAAAATCTTTCAGTGAAAATTACCAATAACCAACCACACAATCACAAAATATTAATTAAACTAACATTAAGGATGTTGCATATTTTTTTTAATTATCAATTTTGAGAACATGAATCAAATCTATAACTATCGATTCTAAAGAATCTGATTTCCTCATGTTTTAATTTATAGTTTAAAAGTTTTTTTAAACAATAATTCAGCTATTACAATTATGGTTTATTTATTTTTCCAAATTGTATTTTCTCCCAGAGAAGACAATTTTGTGGCTATCTCCATCAAGTCACAATAATAATAAAAGTATGAGAAAAACATCGGCATTAGCGAGGCACGCCATAACGGCCACCCCCTTTTAGGTGGTTCATCATTTAAACACTGAAATTCCACCAAGGAAAAAAACGAGGGCCACCAACTCCAGAATTCTCAACTTATTGTCAAATGTTATTGTAAAAAAGTCACAGTAAAATGTTGGATCAATACTATATTACTTGTAGTTTTAATGGTTTTGTGGATAGAATTTATTATTTTGTAACAGTCTTTAGAAATGGTAAAGAAATTTTTACAATTGATGACCAACAATCGTGGCTATAATTCTTTACCATAAAACTCATTGACTATCGTTTGAAATTTACGATCTAAAGTAACATTTTTAGTTTTGTTTTATGATGAAGTTGCACAAATAATCTGATAATCAGCTTATTGGATCATTGAAGTTAAGAAACATTAAGCTTGATCAGTACTTAGATGGTTGACCGTTTAGAAATGGAAGTAGCTATAAAATAACTTTCGCTATGGACGAAATTGTAGGGCAACTTTGGTTGATCAACTAATCTACGAGAAGGGAAATTATAAGATAACACCATTCCGCCTATCACAGCACTGCTTCTGATAGTCTTGTATTTTCCCTTGCTTAAACAATGCTGGATTAGGTAAATTACAGTTGGAGATTACGCAACCTTTGCTTTATCACACAGAAAGCCTTTCAGAGAGTATCCATTGTCTCTCGAGCCAGAACGATGACGTGCTACATATTAACAACACGACAACAGTTTTGGTTAATTAGCCCCTTTTTAAAAATGCTCCAACATTTTCTTTCCTCTTTCCTCTCAGGTTGGAACACAGGTTTTTGGAAATGGATTGAACAGTGGACAAGATTCCAAGTTAGAATTTCAGCAAGAGTCAGATGTTTTTTTTTTTCAAGATGGCTTCCCACTTTTGTAATTGAGACATCACTATAGCAACGAACAACCTATACATCACTAAAACTATCAAATGACAGCCAGTCTTTGACTAAAAGACAATTTAATACAATTATTAAATTATACAAAATTTTAAATTGGTAATATGTGATGTACATTTCCATATCACGTAGAACACATTGCTATATCATTGCAGTTTTTGTGGTGTGAAAATACTAAGTTAAAGAGGTTTAGCATTATTACAGACTACCTGTGACTCATTGGGTCAGTATTTGTTATATATATTATTCAATATAGTTTATTTACTTTAACATTGGTTTATAAAGCAGTCAACTGTTACAGATGCTGCTGCTTTCAAACAAACATACATGTCAGTTTTTGGCAACTACCATTCACCCTTTATTTCATCCATTTTCAAGTAAATATATATATTTCTGTTTTGATAATAATCATGAAGTGTGACAAACAAGCAAGATCCACAGTTTCAGTAGTTGGATCAGTATTCGTTATAACCCCTCCCCCCCCCTCCGTTTCAGTGGATGATGTTATCCTTTTGTGACGTCATCCACTGGGCACGGATACAAACAACCAAGAAAGATCCACAGAGTTTTACGAGTATATAGATATATAACATACTAGCGGAACCAATGTCCCGGCAAAATTGAGGCAACTAAGAATTGCAACCCCCAGAAGTAAATTGATCGAAAAGGACCAGAAGGACTCTTCCCCCCACCCAAAATGTCCAGCCTTCATCCACAATATAAAAAATATTCATAAATAGAACTATGTGTTATATTAAAATGAAAACAATCATTGAATTAGAAAACAATAAAAACAAATACTGAATTAATGAGATGTTCTTTTGCAAAGCAATAATCGTACGATGTCAATCGCATACACATAATCAGTATATTAGAAAGCTATTGTTGTTCTATTGTGAATATGAATTTGGTGTTTTAATCTCACGGTCAGTGTGGTAAATGGCCCAATTTTATAAATGTACAGATGTTAAAATAGATATCCAATTTTTTTTAAATTCTCAAGAGTGTTTTAGGCATATTAGTTTTGAAAATGGATCCAAGTCAAGATTTTTAGACTGATGCTAAAATCGGAAAATGGCGGCAAGGGTCTACATTTTCTCAAAAAACATTATATTTGATACCTGAGAAGTGTTTTGACACCCAACTTAATCAAAAAAGGAGACACAAATTAAATAATTTAGTATGCGAGTTATTCTGGAGTTATCTTTGGTTCATGTTTCTGTGATGTTTTCTCCTTTGGCGAATATAGTTATAACTGCATGTTCAAAAACTTCTTGCACTGGCTTAGCATCAACGAGAAACAAATCAAGGTTGATTAATTAAAAGCAAAAAATACAGGTTGACACAGGATTATCATAATAGCCACCAATGTCAAATGTTGATTGTAATCATTGAAATAAATAAATAAAATAAAAAAACTAGTCATAATTCATACTTGGCAACAATCAATGTTGTTATAAGGACAGGTCGGAGAGGGGGGGATGTTAGCTATGAAGTCTTTCTTGTGTGGAGTTATTGTGTTGAGTATATCTCTCTGCCGATCTGTTCTTCTGTGTCTCTGGCACTTTGGTTCTATCTCAATTCCTTTTAGTCCAACATCTTTTGTTGAAATAATGTCAATGTTGTTAAGCAATTCACATCTATATATAAAGACAAATATTTTCTGTCTGTCCGCCAACTACCTTTAGGTTATTAGGCCTAAGAACTTCAAATTTGGTAGGAATGATCCTCTACTTTGACACTGGTTTATAAAGCAGCCAACTGCCCTTAAAAATTGTCCTAAAGAGGTTTTATCCGTCTATTTTCTCCAAGTCATTCCAAGAAGAGAAGAAAACGTCTTGTTCAAAATTGTTTTATCTGATTTAAATAAGATTACCAAACTAAACAGATTCTCCCAGCAAAGTTTTACCATCTAATTGATCTGAGGAAGTTTATTCATTTAACGTCACTTTTCCCTTGTCTAGAGGTTAGACATTTTTATATTTAGCAAGTTCACTCTCCAGTCCTCACAGTTCAGCAGGTTACCTGTCTTCAAATTCCACTCTGTACGGTCTTGATTGCTTTGAAGTATTTTGGGGCCTGGTCCCTTGCACTTATCAAATGTTCCAAATATGTCATTAGCTAGTATATCTATACATTCGGAGCTGGAAGTAGTCAGTAATGTACCCAATTTATAATCTAACATCCAAAACTTGATTCCATATCGTTATAAAATGAAAGATAAACAAAATAAAGTCTTACCATGTAATTCGTTCATGATAGGTTTAAGCTTTTCTGGCCATTCTCGATTCAAGACTTGATAAATACCAGGAAAGTCTCTTAACCACATTTTCTGTCCAACTGACCATAGATGGCCCAATTCAGGGTCACTCTGAAAATAAAAACCATGTGTAATGAAGGGATCAAGCAGAAGAAAGATTGGGGCTTTGAACAAAAAAAAGCCCATTCCACATAAATGTTATTTCAAACATGAGGTTTTCTTCCAGTTGAGATATACTGAAACATGTTGAAATATCTAACCTTAATCCATCTACCCTCCCAACTAACACTTGTTAACAAAACTAATTATTCCTACCCCCCCTCCTCAATGTTAACACATTTCTGCTGTATGTGTTCATTTCCTCAACTATGGCCTCCGCTGAAGACAAAAGTATTCAGATCTTTAATTAAACATTGATATTTAGTCAATTTATCAGACTAAAATGTTAATCAGGACTAGATACATTTAATTACAGTAAAATTTTATGTATAAGACAATCTACATTGGTTTTACAACTACTATCTCTAAATTTATTTTAATTGACCACACAAAACTTCTACATGCAATAAAAACAATACTACAAATGTGTAAAAACTAAACAACTTAAGGTTAAGAGAATTGGTTTGGTTTTCAAACCGAAGTGGCCATATTTAAATGATTTTAAGATATATATATAAATAGTTTACAAGTTACAACTTACACTACAAGTTTATCAAATTCTTATGGTACAATTTACGCAATCTGAACACTTTCATGAAAGTAATATCTTGAATAACTACCCAATTGCTATGGATTTCAACTTTCATACGTTTTACTCATTTTTCAGTTTTTCTTTCATTTTTAATTGAATATCCTAAAGCAGAATTCAAAGTACTTCACATGTTAATAATTGTGGTTCTTTCATTAAAAAATTCAACTATGATATAAAAGACATCAGAAGAAATCAATAAAATATTCCACAGCTTTATCCATTTGGCCAATCATGCACACCTGAATAAATGTTGGAAATGACAACATTTTACTGAATTCTATGACAACAGATTGTCACAATTTTGTTTCATTCCATTTATATTTCTTGTGACGACAAACATGAAGGTTGAATAATATAGCAACGATACTTACAGACTTAATTGATGATGGTATCCGTTTCCACAAAAATTTAGCATTACATCTAGAAAACAAGAGAAAAACAAAGAAAATCTTAGAAATATTGTGTTAACATTTTAATATCCTTAAAAAGATAGTAAAAATACTTAACTATGAGTCATTAACTCGAGTCCACTCATGTAATATGATTTCTTTGTTTTGAACTTGAAGATAACATTAAGGTATGGCCAAAAATATTGAAAAAAAATGATATAACTTAAGTTTAATCTTTTATGAGAAGTTGAAAACCATTTGATAAATTATGAGCCAACTAAAACAAAACTTATCTTTGACTTTAAATTCATGGGAAATAATATTCCAGCGATCAACGCTAGATGTCAGTCAATTTTTTAAGGTGTTTTATAATCGGCAAATACTTTTTGAACAAATTAATGACAAAAAGAACGTTTTTTTTTAAATATTTATTCAACATGTAATGATTAAAAATAAAAAAAACTGACTGGATTTGATGAGAGGAAATTACTATCTGGAGTTTGGGTCAGAATAATAATGTATCTATTAAGTTCTCAGTGTTGACCGGGGAAAATTTTATTTTTGTCCCATCAAGAGTGCTAGATATCCTCACATAAAACCTTGTCTTTAACTTTGCATCGTGGAGAGGCGATAAATAGGAACAAGTTAAATTCGACAACATAAAATTTAATAATAGGGCAAAAATTTCTCTAGCATTTCATTTGCTAGTTTTTAACATTTTTTTGTTGTGAAAAACATTTTGAAACCTCATATTAAGCCCACCCGATTAATGGGTGCCCCTTTTTCTTTGAGATGAAACTATCTTTATATACATAAGATACACAATAGCACGCACACCAAATTTGAAAAACACCAACATTTTTTTCATGTGAAAAACAAATCCTGTCACTGAAAATAGTAATCAAACTTGAAGTAGTTTGGGGAAAAAAAACTGACATGAGAGAAAGAATTGTACATTTATAAAGAGTAGTAGTTACATTTTATTTACATCCAAATTTTATCACCCCCCCCCCCTCCAAAAAATAAATAAATGAGACATCACAGGTTGAAATTAAAGAGAATTTCACTATATTTACCAGTTTTCACTACTTTAAATAAATATAAATTAGTTTTTTGGGGGGTTTTTTTTTTTTAAAGGGAAAAAATATTGAGAGAACGTCAACTTGAAAATATGTTTTCTCTCTTTTTTTTCTTCTTTTTTCGGCAGGTGTGGCATTTAAGTGAGGTCAGATACAAATCATCAACATAAATACAGATCATGCTGATGCTGGTGTATTTGAACAGTACAAAATTTCTGCCCTTGAAAAATCTAGCTCACACCCTCTATTCCGAATTGATGGCCAACGATCATAAACAACGTTTTAAGCGTAATTTAGACGGTTTCAAACCGATATAAATGATTTTGCACACTAAAAATAATTACATTTAAAAAAGAAAAAGGGTTTTTTTTGTTTGAATTATTTGATGGTTTGAAAACCATCAAATAAGGGAGGGTCTGTGGACGAGTGGTTATAGCACTTGTGTTTGGGCTGGACGACCCGAGTTCGATCCCACTCATGGCATGCGAATTTTCGGGTCTGAAAACTCCCTCTGTCCACCCAGCAGTAAATGGGTACCTGACTAAAACTCAGGGAAAGTTCAAGGCAGCGGAAGGAGAGGGATGTGCTCCGCCTTCCATATGCTGTGCCCTAGACACGGTGATTCTTAACAAATCACCGGCGCTACGGCCATGGGCAGTGTGCGATGTCAGCAACGACACTCGTGCGCGTCCAGGCTATGTGACCTTTACCTTTTTCTTTTTAAACCATCAAATAATTCAAACAAAAAAATTTTTTTTTACTTTATTACTGAAAACAAATAATTCTAACCAAAATTTTTTTTTTTTACTTTATATTTAATCAAAAAAATTATTCCAGCAAATTTTAATAAATTTTAAGGCACTGTTTGGGAAAATACGACCAAATATTTTCACGCATGATGTACAACAAATGCGATGAAAATGAACAGAAAATACAAAAGTATGCCGTTCTGAATGTTACCGAAGGCCCCTCTCCATGTTAAAAATGACTTCTGAAATTTATCTTTTTTAGAACCAACGACTTTAATGAAATAAAGTTTTAAACTTTTTTTTTTTTAAGCAGAAGACTTAGAACGAAAAAAAGAACAATTTTACTTTTTTTTTTTCCGAGTTTTTATTTTTATTTTATAAAAACTAAATTTCTTTGTATTTAAAAATACAAAGAAATTTAGTTTTTTTTACCAAGTGTTTTTTTTGTCTCTTGGTTTAGGGTTAGGAATTTTTTTGGTGGGAGGGGCGAGTTTTAGGGTTAGTGAATTTTTTTTGTCGGGGTGGGGGGTTAGTGTTAGCATTATTGAATTTAGGAGGAGTTTTAGAGTGAGGGAATTTTCACCTGCCATTTGCACGAAACATTGTCTGGGCAATGTGGAAAAATGAATGCCTTCCATACATATGCCTTTTTCCTCGCATAAAAAATATGCAACCTTCTACCGATTGTGAAATTTCATCTAACATTGACAGATTCATTTTAGAAACATGAAGAACAAGAAAATAATACAGGCAGGTGCAAACTTGTATGGTAACTAATCAAATTTGACATAAAATAAAAATTTTTTTAATTTAATTAAAAAAATTTTATTTTATTTTATGTCAAATTTGATTAGTTACCATACAAGTTTGCACCTGCCTGTATTATTTATAAAAAAAATAAAAAATGAAAAAAATTTTTGCTCGCATTTCCCAAAACTGTACCAATTTTAATTATAAAATTTTTCAGTAGAGGTTATTAAAAGCTGATGTCAAGTTCAAATTTGATAATAAATAAAAAAGAAACTAAAGGTGTCCAAAATATTTAATAATAAAATTTTTCCTGAAAAAGATTTTTTTTTTTTTTTAAATTATGACCGTTTTGGTGCAGGAGAGGCAGTCTATTGATGGCGGCGAATTCGGAATCGGGGCGTGTGAGCAAGATTTGAGGGCAGAAATTTGGTACTGTTAAAATACATCAGCAGCCTTATTCCTTTCAGCCGCTTGCATACTTGGAGTGCTAAATGTACACTTGGTTTGATCAGAAAGAAGTTTAGCATTAACAAAGTGTCGGACTATTGCGAGATCGATTAAGGATTCAAAGATTCTAGGGAAGAGCAGGAGTAGACTGATGGGGTGATAATTCTGAGGGTCAGTTCTATCTAGAGAATTCTTGAAGACTGGTACCACAGAAGCACTGTGCCATGTCGCGCATGTAAAGGGACCCTACAGTTATCCCTGGTGGGCTTTCCTGAGTCCACAACCCCCATGGACCAAGTCATGACTAATGGACTGGATGTGTGAGCTTATTGGCACCAACTTTACCCTCCCCACTCTATCTAAAACCAAGACTGTCACGTTCCCAACCCACCTCCCTGATTGTGTTGACCATCATACCTCACTTCTCGATCTGTTCTTGACCTCATTGTCCAAGGCTGTTGTGACAAATGCCCATAGTCCACTTGGGAACACTGATCACCTTGTGATAATGACTGATATCACCCTAAAATCTCGTCCCAAAGCCGAAGAGCCGTTGCTCAAAACGACAATATACAAGCAGGCTGATTTTGATTTCATCAGAGACCACATCAGAGATGCCCTATGGAGTGAAACTTTTTCTCTTCCAGCTGATCAGTGCACAAATGAGGTAACTGAATGGGTCAAAGGAGGCATTGATGCACATGTCTCCATAAGAAAAATTCTACAGCAAGCCCCACTCTCCACAATGGTTCACCTCAGAAGGTGCAGCTGCTATTGTTCAGAGGCAGCAAGCATTCCGACAATTCGGCCACCATAAGTCTACTACGAATAGACAAAAATTTGTAGAATCAAGAAATTGTAAGACTGTGATAGCTGAAGCAAAGAGAAGGTATACAGAAATGACCAGGAAACGCATTCAGTCGCATAAACTAGGTAATCGTGATTTCTGGAAAATCTACAATAGCATGGTGAACAATGGGCAATCAACAATTCCCTCACTATCCAACCCACAATGATATCATTTGCACGGCAACTGACAAGGCTGAACTACTTGCCCACGTTTCGCCTTAAACTCCACTTTGCAAACCACTCACTCTCTAATTTCCCACTGCGGACGAAAGCCACACTTGATGACCTGGTAATCACCCCATCTTATGTCCTCGACATCATAAAAAACCTTGACACCTCGAAAGGATGTGGGCTTGATCGCATACCAGTAATAGTAATAAAAAAATGCTCTGCTGAACTGGACCCCGTCCTCTCCAAACTCTACAACAAATGCCTTGCTGAATCTTGCTTCCCTGATAGTTGGAAAATTGCCTCTTTGGTACCAGTCTTCAAGAATTCTCTAGATAGAACTGACCCTCAGAATTATTGCCCAATCAGTCTACTCCCGCTATTCGCTAGAATCTTTGAATCCTTAATCGATCTAGCAATAGTCCAGCACTTAGTTAATGCTAAACTTCTTTCTGACCATCAGTATGGATTTAGGGAAGGTCTATGGCATATATCCTAACGGTCATCCCCAAACACATATCATACACTGGACAAGGCAGGTGAAGCTAGGGCGGTAGCGCTTGATGTATCAAAAGCCTTTGACAAGGTCTGGCATAAAGGTCTTCTTATAAAAATTAATTCATGTGCTATTACTGGACGAATATTTAATATAATTAGATACTTCCTATCCAACAGAAAGATCCAGGTTGTCCTCAGTGGCCGTTCATCCAAACATGACATAAATGCAGGTGCACCCCATGGATCGATCCTTGGACCTTTACTGTTTCTGATTTTCATAAACGACCTCCCTGATGACATTGTGTCTGAGATGGGTATATTTGCTGACGACACTACGCTATACTCTCGTCATGTGGGCAAAACGGACGCACACATATCTGAGGCAATGGCTGAATCCTTAGAAAATGACCTCCACTCTGCAGTGGAATGGGGTCATAAATGGATGGTAATAACAAAGCTCCTCTCCTTCAACAACTACAAGAAACTTCTTCAACCACCGATTGTCATGGCAAATAACAGTGTACCTAAGAATCAAATGTTCAAACTCCTCAGCCTAACATCACAGGTAACATGAATTGGAACAAATAAATAGAAGACATTGCCAAGGCTGCTGCAAAGAAGGTGGGCTCTCTCTACCGTGCTAGAAAACTTCTCACACCTGACAGTTTCCTATATCTCTACAAAGCCACTATTTTCCCATGCATGGAGTATTGTTGTCACATCTGACCTGGGGCATCATCCACTAGTCTCTCTTATACAAGGTCCCAAAAAAGAGTCTAACCTGATAGCTCCAGCCCCTGTCCCATCGCCGCAATGTTGCATCCTTGTGCTTGTTTTTACAAGTACTTCAATAGAATGTGCTCTGATGAACTTGCTGCTCTAGTGCCCTCTTGACGTAAATACACTAGACCAACCATACAATCAGCTAAATCCCATCCATTCACTGTGGAGGTCCCCAGATGCTGGAGAGCCTTCTGCTCCAATAGCTTCTTTCCTCGAGCTGCCGCCTTTGGAACTCCCTCCCTGCTCCCTCAACATGCAGAAATTTAAAACTAATGTCAACAAACATCTATCTGCACAGCTCCCAATTTAGGATGACCCCCTAATCTTTTACCCTAATTCTCAGTAGCTCCTTACGTCTACAGTGGCAACTTGCCTTGTTTGGGGTGAACTCAGTTAAAAAAAAAATTAATGTTTGATTTAGTGTCATTGTTACAGTTTTTCTACTTTTGCTTGTCATTGCTTATTTTGCAACAAAGACAATTTTCGGCAAAAGTGCATCATAGCTAACAACGAAAAAAAGATGAAAAAAGAAAAATATATAACAAATAACTGTTACCAAATGCAAGAAAATTTACTTTTAAACCTATGGGCATAATATTTTTTCTTCTGAAAGTGTTTGAAAGTTTATTTATTTGAATATATTTTGTTCATCGTTAGTGTTACATTGCATCGTGGCAGAAATCACCAAAGTTTGATTGATGAGTTTTAGTAATTTTCTCCTTTCGATTAGGTGAAAAAGTAAATTTTATTGTGTTTGGAACAATTATTTGCTGTATATTTCTTTTGATTTTTCACTCAAAAAGGCGAAAAACCCATCAATCAAACTTTGGCAACTTTTGCTAAAGTCAGTGCTGCCATGATCAACGATTTGAACAAAATATTATGTTGAAATAAATAAACCTTAAAAAACTTTAAAACACAAAACGGTAGGTAGAAAAGTAATTTTCCTTGGCTTTGGTAATAGTTATTTGTTGAATTTTCTTTTCTTTTTTTTTTTTATTAGTTAATAACAAAAAAAGTGTAAAAAGAAAAGAAAATTTAACAAATAACTATTACCAAGGGCAAGAAAAATTACTTTTCTATTAACTTTTGCCCAATTTTCATATAGATAAGAGAAAATATAGAATATTTTTTCCTAGTTACTTACAGATCGTTCCGGAGCAAGTAGATGGCCATCAAGTTCATGTAGACATTTGAAGTAGCAATCCCACCTGGAGACTGTAGAGGGTTGTTTTTTTTAAGAAAGAAAAAAGTCAGGTTAAACACTTTTCTTTAAATAAAGGCTAACATATTTTTAAATTCAATTATAAATACAACTAACAAATATATGAACTGCAGAAAACATATTTATGAATTTAGAATTATCTTAAACAGTTAACAGTTGAGAACTTATAAACACAAAATAAAAACAAATAATTTATAGCAAAAAGCAGTAGAATTAAATTCTTTACTGACCCGTATACTTTTAATACGTGGAAACCGTAAGAATTTTATTTCGATGAAAGCTGTCTCATCGGCACACGAAAAAACGACCGGCAAAATGATGATCGCTTGCTTAACTTTGCTAAACTTAGGCGATTACATGTAGTTTTACGAGGATTTTTGTTGAGGGGGGAGCGGTGCCATTCCTACATAAGTTTAGTAGTAAAGTAAATTTTAATCGTCTTTTCAACATGACCCCCCCCCCAGTAAAGCGACATTTCAGACACCATTTTAGATTTTGTGAGTTGATAAGACAGCTTTTATCTAAATCAAATTCTGAAATTTAAAAAAAAAAACCCAAAAAACTTAGTTTCCACACATTAAGAGTGCATCAGTTGGTAAAGAATTTAATAGAAATATACGGGTGAAATATGGCTGTTTAAAATTAATTAACAGGAAAACTCTTTGATATACTTAGGTATCTACACCAAAAACTAGGGAAAATTATTGAGTAGAATTTTAATTAAAAATATAAATCAGTTTTTATCATATATTTCCGATTCTTCATTGGCTCAAACGCATTTTTCTGACTTATCTCATCTGTTCTCGCTTTTGTGTTCGTGCCAATGGAGAATCGGAAATATATGATAAAACTGATTTATATCTTTTTAATTTAAAATTCTACTCGATAATTTTCCCTAGGTTTTGGTGTAATTTCCTACTTTTGCCTGCTACGTACGTATATCAAAGAGTTTTCCTGTTAATTTATTTTTGACTGCCATATTCCACCTATGTATAGAAATACTATCTATAAGCACCAAATTTAATTCTACCGTGTTTGCTATAAATTATGTTTTTTAAATTTTTTTTACGAGTTTTCAAGTGTTATCTATTCTGTACTTTTATCCAACATTAACTAATTTCTAACTCTTTCAAATTTTAAGAAATTAGATAACCTTCAGTTGGTTATCATATTTATTAAAATTGGAGATGGGAGTTACATATTTGGGAACTTCTACAGAATTTGAATCAAACTGTTTTTTTTACCCTAACCCAAGTTTTAGTTCGGCAAAAGTCGGTTTGGTTTGATTCAAATTCTATAGAAGCACCGATATTTCTAAATTGTTCTGCCTTTTCAAAAACTTTTGCATCCTTGAAGTGGGTTTTCACGCTTAATATTATTTTTGTAACCTAAGGTCTCCATATGGCACAAGATACAGAATTATGTCTACTTATGGTTTTATAATTTCCATTTTCTGTCATTTTTACTTAAATATTATCGAAAAATCTTTTGACTGTTAGAAAGGGAAATGGGGCGAATAGGAGAAGTGGTGTGATAGTTAGTCTTTGGAGGTCCTTGCAAAATAGCAGGGAGTCAATTAACAGAGTTGTTAGAGTGAAAAATAAAGGGTACCAGTGGTTTCCGAGTAGAAGAATAATCCTTAGGAGGTAGCCGTGTGCTTGACAAGGAAAACTGGTTTCCAAGGTAGCTGTGTGCTTGGCATGGAATAAAGTAAATGTAAGATTGAACTTTTTAGTAGTAGATTTTATAACTCTTACTGCCTTCTCTACAGATATAAATGCTTCGAAGTAAGCGGGTTTCACTTTCCGGTCCTCGTTTTCTGCCAGTGTGAGTATTGTCACCTTGGTGCTTCTTTAGTTTCGCTCCGACATGTTAGGTATCTCTTAACAAAAAATAAAATAGCTAAAGAAATGTATAAACATTGTTATGTACTTACGTGGTAGCTGAAAAGAGGACCGTGTTGTATATTTGAATGAGACGACGACAAACGTACGACTTACCTCGTGTGGGGAGCCGGGCACAAAGAGGGAAAAGAAAGAGAAGGAGCAATGCGTTTTATGGGAAGGAAGTACTTCCGGTGGAAACGGAAGTGCTTCCGGCGGAGATGGATTGTGGGAAGGAGGCTGCACGATAAGAGCAGTCAATGTTTGGGTAAGAGAGCGAGCAGTTTGCCTGAGCAACAGGTGGTGCCGTCGTTCTAAAGTGATAGAAAGAAGAAGAGAGAGAACGAAAGGGAAGAAGAAGAAGGAGAGAAAGAGGAGTTTATTTTTATTTCGGGTTGCTACCTACTGCTCGAAACTTAAGAACAAGCTATGTCCCCTATGCAGCACGGAAAAATGACAGACGCGGGTGTAACCACGATGGTGAAGTCATTCGACGGAAGTACTGACGTTTGTCAGTGGATAAGGAAGGTTGAGCTGGTCGCGAAACTGAAAACCGTTATGGACCTAGCATCTTTCTTGCCGTTATTTTTGGAAGGAGACGCCCTTGCCCTATATCTCGAGCTTAGCAAAGACGAACAACAGAATGCGGAAATTATAAAAATCCGTTTGAAAAGAGCGTTCGCAGAAAGCCCATGTGAAGCGACAGAGATGCTGAAAAATCTACAGTGGGCAGGTGGGTCCGTCGATGTTTACGTCAAAGGTCAAAGTGTGGAGATAGACGAAAGTCTATTTTCACGCAGGAAATATAATACCACGGCGGCAGACATTCCCCCCCCCCCCACCTCAGAGTCTTTTTGAACACATTTCTAAATTCTATCCCGATTAAAAAAAACAAAAACAAGGGAAGAAAAAAAAAAAAAAAACATTTATGGCTCTTGTATATATCGGGTACACGAGCGAAATTTATTTTAGAAGAGTTCCAATGGTGTAAGAAGACAACTGTTTTTTTTAAGTACAGAATTTCTAGTTCCTCCGAAAATGGACGTAATCGTAATGAATATGCGCGAGGTATTATATTTAACAAGTACTCAACAGAAAGTGAGAAGTGTGCATGGAGTATTTTCTTAAAAGTATCCGCAAATTCAGGGAGAGCTGCAGTTCACGAGAGGGAACGCTATTCCAGAGGTCATGGACAGGATGAGCAGGCGACGATTGTTCTCGGTTTGCGGGAAGTTGGTGGGCCATTACCCTGTAGCTGGGTGGCTCAGAGCAACCTGCAGTTATGTGAAGAGAAAAGCAGGAGGAGTGAAATGGGAGGACAGCGTTGGCGAAAATGTGGTGGCTGTGATGCGAGATGTCCTAAAGGAGGTGGATAAGGAGGACCCAGTGAGAGGAAGGTGGAGAGTCCCTAAGACAGAAAAAGGGGTTGTATGGTGTGATGCAAGTAGCATTGCCACTGGCGTCGCGGTTGAGATTGGAGGTGAGGTGGTGGAGGACGCGGCCTGGCTTAGGAAAGCAACAGACTTCTCCCACATCAACGTAGCCGAGTTGGACGCAACTATCAAGGGCATAAACCTGGCATTAAGGTGGGGACTGAAAGAGGTGGAGCTACGTACAGATTCAGCGACCGTGCTGAACTGGGTGCAAGCGGCTGTGACAGAACAGCGGAGAGTAAAGACAAAAGGTGCTTCGGAAATGATCATCATGCGAAGAGTCAGGATCCTACGAGAGTTAATCGCCGAATTTGGATTGAAAGTCAGTGTTTCGTTCATACCTTCCGCCAAGAATAGGGCAGACAGCCTAACGAGGGTGAGAAGAGGGTGGATGGAAGCCTTGGACGAAACGACAGAGTGCTGATGAAACATGCTGCATGACCCATGAGGAAGTCAAGGACCAGCACTCTATGCACCACATGGGAGTTGACAGGACTTTGCATCTAGCCCGCAAGGTAGATCCCAGTGTTGCGAGGGAGGTCGTGCAGAAAGTAGTCCAGCAATGCGTGCGGTGTCAATCGATAGACCGGCACCGGCGTCACATCATCAGGGAGAGCTCCAGGTGGGCGAAAATTGGAAGAGACTCGCCGTTGATGTCACCCACTATCGAGGGACTCAATATCTAACCATGATTGACTGCGGACCAAGTAGGTTCGCAATTTGGAGGGAGTTGAGGAATGAGACGGCTAGTGAGGTGGCAAGCACAATGAATACAGTGTTTCTGGAACGTGGACCCGTGGACGAAGTCTTGATGGACAATGGGGCGGCTTTCCGATCAGGAACAGTCAGAGAGATGCTGGAGAGATGGAACATCAGACAATACTTCAGAGCCGCATATAGGCCGGAAGGAAACGGCATAATGGAAAGGAACCACAGGACCATCAAAGCGTTGGCTGAGAGAGGGGGAACCGCACCAGGAGAGGCCCTGTTCTGGTACAACATGACTCCCAGATCAGGGCAGGTGAGGGAGACGGTGCCACAAGAACAGATATATCGATATGTCTGGCGGCATCCAAGCGTTCCGCCACCAGAACAGAGTCGAGCAACCAGGAGCACAGTGCGACTAGAAGATGAAGTGTGGGTAAAGCCGCCTGGTGCGCGATGTACGACACAATGGGCGCGAGGAACAGTTACAGCCAGGAATTCGGACAGTAATGTGTCAGTCGATGGCATGCCGAGACACGTTCTGGACCTAAGACCTGTCGAGAGGCATGAGACGGAGTTGCGAGAGAGGCCAACAGCGACCGATCTGAATGGAGGGGTGCGTGAAGGGTCACCACGGAGATCACAGCGAAGCCGGCGACCTCCAGTGTGGACTTCAGACTATGTAATGTGATCAGAGATCAGGGGGTGATGTTGTATATTTGAATGAGACGACGACAAACGTACGACTTACCTCGTGTGGGGAGCCGGGCACAAAGAGGGAAAAGAAAGAGAAGGAGCAATGCGTTTTATGGGAAGGAAGTACTTCCGGCGGAGACGGATTGTGGGAAGGAGGCTGCACGATAAGAGCAGTCAATGTTTGGGTAAGAGAGCGAGCAGTTTGCCTGAGCAACAGGTGGTGCCGTCGTTCTAAAGTGATAGAAAGAAGAGAGAGAACGAAAGGGAAGAAGAAGGAGAGAAAGAGGAGTTTATTTTTATTTCGGGTTACTACCTACTGCTCAAAACTTAAGAAAAGACCGTACACCAAAAATTACGCAAATTCATCTAGTATTTATTAAATAAAAAACAAAAATCATTTTATCTATCGGTTGCAAGGGAGATTACTCAAATCTTTTGGTTCTTAGTCGCAATTTTTATTTCAGTAATATGTATAAAAGTCCTACTTCCCAAATTTGAGTTATTTCCCTTGCCGAAATGGTTTTTAAAAAAAAATGGCGTACGATAGATAAAATCGTGTTTTTTTTTTAATTTAATAAATACTGGATGAATTTGCGTAATTTTTGGTGTACAGTCTTCTTTTCAGCTACCACGTAAGTACATAAAGTGTATACATTTCTTTAGCTATTTTTTTGAAGAGATGCCTAACATGTCGAAGCGAAACTAAAGAAGCACCGTCACCTCTTTCCCCACAATATAAATATAATCAAATAAGTAGTTTATCAACTTTAACTTTACTGTTATAAAGAAAAACTTTCTATAGTTACCAATTAAAAAAAATGAAAAATATAAGTGAAAACATTAAATAATGCATTCCTTTAAAACAAATGAAATCAAATAAAAAAATATTTATTTAAACAACTTTTAGATTTTAAACAAATGACATAGTCAGCAATTGAATAGTTTTAAGTAAAAAAAAAACATTACAAGAAAATTATTATTTGGTGCTTAAGCATATCCGCCCCGACATTAAAAAATTTAAAGAATGTATAAACGTTATTATGTACTTACGTGTTAGCTGAAAATTAGATTGTGCAGAAAAAATTACGCAAATTCATCCAGTAGTTATTTAATTATAAGAAAAAGAAAAAAAAATGATTTAAATGATTTTACGTAGATTTTGACATTTTTGTAAACAAGGGAGATAACAAACCAAGAAATCGTGAAAATATGAGTTATCGTTCTTGACCACTGGAAAATCTAAGATACAAAATGGTGGAAAATCTACCGAGTGAAAAAATCGTTAAAATCGTTTTTTTTTAATAATTAAATAACTACTGAATGAATTTGCGTATTTTTTTCTGCACAATCTTATTTTCAGCTAACACGTAAGTACATAATAACGTTCATACATTCTTTAAATTTTTTAATGTCGGGGCGGATATGCTTAAGCACCTATTATTTTTATTTATTTAGCAGAATAAAGTTTAACAAGATACTTTTTTGTGACAAGAAAATAAATTTAAGATTAAAATTTTAAATTGATTTTACGAACAACTCTTCGTTTTACACATGTTCGAAAATGCCATAACAATAATCATAACTCATTGCAGGTTTTTAGAGCAGCAAAACTTAGCAACCTTTTTTTCTGATACAATTATTGGCAAGAAAATGAAGATAAAAGAGAAACCTCGAGTTCTTGAAGTTCCAATTCTGCCAGACTCTTCGCGTCGTATGCAATGGCGGCCATGTTGACGAATCATAAAACATAACAAGATGATGTTCGACCAGTATTTTACAGAGGATCTTAAACGTTTAATGCCACAGATTTTCTATTTTACGCTGAGTTTTATTATTTCATTTTAATAAATTAGGAAATTATTAAGTATAAATTTAATGTTCTTTTATGTCTTTCTCGTTATGTGGTAAAAAAATAAATTATTATTATTATTATTATATATAAAAATAAAATTAAAATTTTTTTAAAAGTGTTCACTGACAACCCGATTCATTAACCTCGTGGTGAATGTCATGCGGTATTTATTGTTACTGATTCCATTCGAAGGGAAATTATTTTAAGAGGAATTTTACACCTTCACTATTTCTTAAACGAACTTTTTAAAGTTCCTTAAATAATTTTCTTAATTCTTTTTTGTAAGTATTAACAGACCATGGTTTCGTTTCCTCAATTTTTATTGTTCTGAGAGAGTATTTTATAATGAAAACAACGGGTAACATTAAGTTCTACTAAAACTTCTAGTAAAACTAAATTTATTTTTTATTTTTTTTGTCAGAAAAATGATAGATAAATAATAGGCGTGTAATTTTTTATATGTGTACTATTTTTGTCTGGTTTAGCGAGGATTGTTACCCCCCCCCCTTTTTTTACACACACACAAAAAAAATCAAAATTTATACATATTTAAATATTAGCGCCCTTTGACGATTATACTTTACAATCTATGGATGATTATAAGGAGAAAAGTTCCTTTGGGCATTATGCAATCGTCCATTATCGTTTTATTAGACAAATCGGCTTTCAGCGATTGTTAATGTTTATATATATATATATATTGTGTGTATTTAGGCAGCAAGTTTTCATTTAGGCAAACGTTGTTGAATAGCACGGAGTGTTTCTGCTTTGTGATCTTTTTAAAAAAATTTTCCATCTTCCGAATGGTCAACTTCGTACCTCGATCAAACTGGTGTATGAAGTTTCCGTAGTTTTGTTGTTCCATCTTCTTTGCGAGTACTTTCGATTTGATATCCTCAAATCATCTTCAGGCGTGTTAGTGTGAAAAAAGAATATGTATTTATAGAATGACATATTCTTTTTTCATATATATATATAATGTCGAGGGTTTGAATAAAGATGTGGAATATCTGGAGTCAAATTTTGTGTTTTATACAAAATACATTTGGTTAAAAAATGTTTTAATTTTGAAACAGCTAATTTAATTGTTTATGACTAATGCAGATTAACAGTGCATGTAGTATTTACTGGATTTTAAAGAAGAAAATGGCAATAGGCCGTTATGTGTAATACGCTTAAACTTGCAATTTCTCGCGTATTTCTAGTCAAATCAAAAATATATGTTTGGAAAGAAACTTACTAGGGCATTTATAACGACAGCTTCTATTTATCTTCCTCCCACAAGGTAAGATGTGACACAAGGTCGGGAAAGTGGGAAAGAACCAGCGCTCAAGAATTTGAGCACTCTGGCTGTTTAAAAATTGCCTGGGCAGCCCAGACAGTAAGCAATAAACTTACTCCTCCCCAAAGAGGGGAGGCAAAGCCTGGGAGGGTGCACCTCCTAGAACTGCACAGGACCAACAATCGATAGACTTATAACGGGGTGAAAAAAAACGCAATTTAAAACATGGCTATCTTGAAGCGATTAGCTCCCAAAGCGACTAGTATTGTCTGTTTTTCGCAGCAGTGACAAATCAAATTAGTTCACCGTACAAGTTATCCTTGTGCGTTCCTTTCATAGGCTTGGTTTTACTATATGTGCACACGAAGCAACCATGGATTGTATTTCTAAAGATGTTGTACCAGCCTTAAAACTTTGTTTTCTAAACCATTCTATAAGAGATTTAACCAATAAACACTTTGATTTTATTATTTATTTCGTACAAAACGTACTTGCCCTTAACTCTAAGTCCAGGTGGCAAGGCCTCCTCTCTCCTGGTGTTGTATAAAAGATAATTTTTGGGGAAATATTCCATATTGGATACACCATTATTATGATGTTTAATTTGAGAAAAGTTAAATATATTACAGATTTAATTTTCTTTCTGAGGTCATCAGATCTAAGCCTGTCTTTAAGACATTGTATCATTCCCTTATTATTTTTTCTCCATGCAACGCATGTCCCCAACCCTTTACTGGCCAAGTTTCAGTTCTATACATTATCACACTGCATACACATGCTTGGTAGACTCTTCTCTTGGTTGACAGTGGTAACGCTCTGCTGGTTAGTAATGGCAGATGTTTCCTGAACTTACTTCATCCACTCTTAATTCTTGCAATCACACTAGCATCTGATTTCTAAGTGCTCCATTGATATCACCAAGGTAACAAAACTTCTGAACACCCTCAAAGTTTTGTCATCCAAATATACTTTCTTCACATCTGAGTTCTCATCTATCTCCATTGTCTTACACTTCTTGCACGTAAACTGGTTTTCCTACCAGTAATTCCACTGCACTACTTGTGACCTAATGCCACAAAAAATTTTGTTTGCAACCGACTCCTTTTCCACAGACTGAGCAGAGGAACTTTCCTCTTTCTGGAGCTTTCCAACACTACAACCACTGATCATCATGGTAACATTCACTCCCTTAACTTCCATAGCGTTCTTCCGAGTCTTAACATGTAGACCTTCCATTGTTTCACAAGCAAGAAGTCATCAGCATCTCTTCTGGACAATCCATACAAAATTCCCTGTTCAATACTTCTAAGACAAATGAAAATCAACGGACTCCGTACAGAACTTTTAGTGTTGAAAAAATAATGTGACATGCAACATATCTCTCTTGCTAGTTCATATGTTGTAATCACATTGTTTGCAATCGTAATGATTTGAATTCCTTTTTTATTTTCTGATTAACAGATCTGATTGAACAATGGCTTCTCAAGATACATTGTTAATTCGCCATTTGCCCACAGAATTAAATGAAGAAGACAAAAAAGACTTGCTATACCATTTTGGTGCTGTTAGAGTCAAAGTTATGGGAGGTTCGATGGTAAGTAATTTTTTTCTCGTTTACTATGTCATTATTATCATTATTGCTACAGCAAAAATCCTTACTATAATGAAGATTTTGTGTCTGTATGTTTGTTTGTTACTAAAAAGGAAGATGTGTTTAAGAACAACGATGTACAACTATTACTAATAGAGATTTGGTATTTGTCTGAAGCTGAAACTATGCTATTGCTTTCTTTCAATGATCAATTCAGGGGGAGTAGTATCTGTTCTGTTGTCCTGATGCCATCCTTCCAGGCATTACTTCTTCCTTTTTCTTGGGCAGCAGCGTAGTATCTGTTTTGTTGTCATGATACCATATTCTCAGGCATTACCTCTCTGTTTTGGGGGTTAGTGTAGTATATTTTCGTTTGTCATGTATACTAGCAAAAATAAAATGACCATTGTTGTTGTTTTGAAATAATATTCAGTTTTAGTTACATGCAGATACAAAATGGCTAGGAGAATTTGGCTCAATTTTTTGTGAAAACCTAAATTTGCTTTCATTCTGTAATTGTTTCAAGTCTTTTTCTTTTTTTTTAACTGAGTCATCGCTTACCAAGGCCAAAAGCCACTCGACGATATGGGTTAATGGGATTGTCAGTTGGATGAGAGGATTGAAAACGATTGATGTAAAGAGAAGAATTTGATTATTTAAGGACAGCTCGAAAAGTATTTATTGACATTGGACTTGAAGATGATTGTTACTGTCGAGTCAGTAACTCGATCGGCCACTTAGAGAAAGTGACTGCTACTAAGAGAGGTGGAAGGCGGGGCACCTACCCGAAAAACAGTGAACATGGCGTGATTGGCCCTTCCCTTTTTGTCCCTCGCCCACCTGACTACTACTAAGAGAAAAGGAAGGCGTACGTTAACACCAGTGAGCATGGCGTGCTTCGCCCTCTCTCTTACGTTTCATCCCGTTCCCCCCACTTGTTTTAAAAAGCGGCACGAAAAAGGGATAAGGAAACGATAAATAAGCATACAAGTGATCATATCGTATAAGATGCTAGTACCGGGTCACGCACTACGGCGGGAAATTAAAGGATTTTTGAATAAGAAATTAGTGAGAAAATATTTGGAAATGGTGAATTATTCTACATTAAATTTATGTGAAACTAATCCCCAACTCTAAATTCTAAAATAGTTGTTTTTATTTTCTTTCTGCAAAGTTTTCAGGGGGTTCACACTTAATTGCCCTTAGCCCTACCACTTACCCGAAGTCCAAATGGTTAGCCCCCTCCTTCCACAAAGACCCTATTAAAACTACACATAATCGTCTAAAAAAAAAGAAAGAAAGGAGGACCCCCCCCCCACCCAAGAAAAACGCACAGGATTTATCTCCCATAGAAAAAAAATGATTAATGCCCTAAAACGCTAGAATGGTCCTGAAATGGGTGATTACTTTACATTAAATTTATATGTGAAACTAATCTCCACTCTAAAATCTACAATAATTGTTTTCGTTTCTTTCTGCCAAGTTTTTCAGGATGTTAACATTAATTGCCTAAAAAAAAGTAGAATCTCATATTTCGGAGAGGCAAGGGGGTGATTTAGCGGAAGGTGTTAATCTACAATAATGCCAAAAATCTTGCAATATATTCATTTTTAAACAGTCCTAGTATTAGATTTTAGTTTCTTGTACATAAAATGTATTACAATTCAACTTTGAGTTATCTCACTTCTTTCTTTTTTTTTTAATTGATACACAGTACTTTTTAAGGTATTGCAGCATATTTATGTGCATTTACTACAGATTACTTGGAAACCATTAATTTCTCAAGATTTTCAGTGGCATATTCTGATTCCTTGTACAAAAATACTTATATGGTAAATTTCATTGCTTAATCTTGTGTTTTAACAAAGATATAAAATTTTTACTAAAAAATTAGTGTAAAAAATGTGACGAAACGCATATGGTCTTAAAGAGGGGAAAATATCCAATCGTGCGAGGCACAAAAATAGTCATAACTTCCTTATTTTTAGTCAGATTTAAAAACATTCTTTCTTAGATCATCAAGCTCTTTCTATATATGCCATTATTGAGATATTTTAAGCAATTTAAATTTTTTCATGTGTATGTAGAAGGGCCAAAAATATAAATATCTTTAGTCACGAATACGGGGCGTGATAATGACCATAATCTTCTTAGTATTTCCACACTAATAAGTTTGAAAGTTCAAATAATTCCAGAAATAATCAAAATAAATCTTCTCAAATATTGAAATATGAAAGATAGGTCGTTAATTTAAAAGCATTGGTGGGTCAGTATTATTAAAATTGAAAATAGAAGCATTTATCAATGCAAGATTAATTTATTTTTTTACTTTATCTTATTAATTTCTGAATAATACTCCATCATCAGAGTTGACCAGTATTGTGTAATTTTTTTCAAAAAATTAAAATAAACAAACTTTTTTTGTATAATGTCCTTGTTAATGGGTGTTATCTGCGGAGATGTTCTTGGCAGTTATGAATTCAAATTCTGGTTGTAGAACGAAGATGTATTGGCATGCTCAAAGTTTACAAAGGTCGTTCATTTAAAAGCATTGGTGGGCCAGTATTATTAAAATTGAAAATAGTAGCCATTATCAATTTGTTTGGATTGAGATTTGCTTTAAAATTTGCTAAAAGTATTCCATGTTGTCGAAAGATATTGGAGAGGAAATGGCCAGGATTTGTGTTTTAAAAGCAGCCATTACTTTGAAGTAAAAACTTCACAAAACAATAAAAGTATATATTTGTTTGTTTTTTTGTTTTTCAGAAAAATTGTGCCTTTGCTACATTTCCAGATGAGGAAGAAACAAGAAAGGTGAAATGGATTTTTGTCAAATCTCTTCATAACTAACCGGATTATCTTCTCCATTCATTAGAAATCCTTGGTAGCAAATACAATCCAGATTAGACTTTTTTATTCGTGTAAACCATTAATAATAACAAAACGTCTTTATTTAAAAATTTTCAAATACAAAAATTATACAAATGTTAGCAAGAGCAGGACATTCCTAATAAAGTATTTTTCCTCCAAACTCACTAATTTAATTATTCTGTATAATAATAAGTAACGAAATAAATACAGAGGACAACAGTAACATAACAACAAATAGTAATCAATATACTGCAACATGTGGAAATTGTGCAGTCCTCACCAAATACAATAATACACACTAAAGATGCATACATATGCATGGAAAATGAAAAAAGGAAAACCAAAAATATTATTTATGTATTCATAGACATTTCATCTTTATTTCAAGACTTCCTCAGGATGATTGGTCTGAAGGAATAACACACAAGTACAAATATTTGAAACAGTAGCAGTAGGAGGAGAAAAGCTCAAAAGGTCACTTATGAAAAGATAAACTATGAGCTACCAATAGATGGAAGCAGTGGGAGAAAAAATTGACTTAACTCTGAAAAGGGGGGGGGGGATAGTGGTCGGAGTTATTAAAATCATTAGGGCGTGCGTGATGTAAGCCCAAAAGGGTTGCTTATGAAAAAATAAATTATTGGCTCAAAAAGATGGTAACAGTAAGAGAAAATAAGTTAACTGTGGTAGGTAGGGTGGGGGAAATCTGTAGCGGTCAGAAGTATTTAAACTATGAGGGAGGAGAAAGATGCGTGCGTCATGTTTATTGAGGTCAGTTGTTGGTTATCGAAGCAGTTCGCGTGGGGGAGGGGTCCCGGAATTCGTGGATTCTGCCGTCAGCCTGAAAGAGAATGCAGGATCACATCTTGTCTCTTTGGAAGTAAATCACAAACTGAAATGTTCATGTCGATCACATAATATGGCTTTAATGATCGCGCGTGAATCTGGTTACGTGCAAACGCACACCTGGTGACGAGGCGATGATTATAATGATTGACCAAGCTGAATTACAACTCCAGTAGATCGACAGAAAATAGTTAATTCATGTAAGCTGCTACAGATATTATGTATAAAGTATGTTGGGAGTGTAGTATAAAATCCTTAGCCTGGATCTAAATTTAAGTTCTGTTTGGATAAAATAAGTTTGCTGATTAAAGGAGATAAATTGTAGAATCCATTACATTGTTTAATTGTGTTAGAGTTTATAATGAGTGCTGATTCAAGAAGTCTTCGCCGAGATTTATTTACAATGAATTTAATGATTTTATCCGACCCAAAATTAAAAGAATGATCGTGGCCTGACTCGCATTGGATTCACGAGGGGAAAAGTGCATTCAGAGAATTGTTATTTTTTATATCTTTTATGTTCACCAAGACTTTTCTTTAGTTTCCGTTGAGTTTCCCCTACATATCTGATGACAATTATTGCATGGTATAGTGTATATATCTGCATTAGAAGTGTTTTTTTTGTTTTTTTAAATGTTTTGTTGTTTTTAATGTGTGTTTTATAATTTGTGATGTCGTTTGTATGTCGGAATTCCTAGTTTATTTAGAGTGTTGCAAATCATTGTATTATTGGAATGTGTCGGTTAGAGAAGATGAGAGAAGTGTCCAGTGTATGAGATTTTTGCTTATTGTTTTTTTTTTTATTATTATATTTGTAGGGTTTTTAATTTAATATTTAACATTTAATATGAAATATGTGGGGTATTGCAATGTTTTCAATGAATTTATGATGTATTTGAATTCTTTCTCTAAATATTGTAGATTACAGATTCTGAAAAAACGTAGGAAAAAAACAATTGTCATGCCTGTATTTTGTTATGATGTGAATAAAAATGTATATAGTTGTTTTTGTGAGTGGTTATTGTTGGATTTTATTATAAGTTTGTTTAAAAATAGTATTGAGTTATTTTTCTCTGTTTCATAAGTAAATTTTATGGAGGGGTTGACTGTTAAATTTGCTTTTGAGATTTTCAATTTGTGTGTCTTCGGGTAGAACAATTAGAATGTCATCAATATATCTAAAATATTCAGTGTTTGGAGGTAATCTAAATTTGAAAGGGCCAGACTCTAGGAATTCTAAGAATAGACAGTCTAGTACTCTACTCAGAGGGTTGCCCATAGGGAGTCCAAAGTTTTGGTTCTTCTCCTAGTGCTACTATTTCAAATATTTGTACTTGTGTGTTATTCCTTCAGATCTATTATTCCGAGAAAATCTTGAAATAAAGACGAAATGTTGATGAATACTGAAGTGATCTGGGTGTTGTGTGAAGTTAAATATGTAAATGTGAGTTAATAAACAAATATATGGTAAAAAATTTGAATGAGAAAACTTAGTATAGTCAAGAATTAATTATTTACATTTTACAATTGAAACAAGAGGATTTACCAATTAATTTTAACATTTATGTTGGAGCTTGATACGACAACGTCTTTCTAAAATGTCCATCTCTGTTGGAATCCCCTAGGGAAGTTACTCTGCAATTCAATGCGAGGGAAGTAACTCTGACAAGTTATTTACCTTTAATGTGTCTATTTTGAATGTCTCATTTTTCTAGGTAGAAATTTCCCTTTGAGCTTCATGCTGTGGTCTGACTTGCATTGGATTCAAACGATTTTGTATGTGAACAGACTTCCTTGGTAATGTCTTCAGTTGAGTTTCAGGTTGTTCCTTTTGGATGATTGGGGTGCGTTGTTGAGGCGAACGATTGTATCCAACAGTATCTCCAATGCTTCTTTCTCTATCTGACTATAGGCAGGTGTCAGTGACCTGGATGCATAAGCTATTGCTTTTTGACTGTCATCCGGAAAGCTATGTGAAATGACAGCTCGAACAATAATATCCATGGATGGGTTGTAGTGTGTGAGCAACATATCTGAAGAAAGTAAAGATTTAATCTTATGAAAAACAGATTGACACTCAGTGAACCATTTCCATGTTACATTCTTTTTTAAAAGATTGTTGAGGGGTGCACAAACTCGAAGTTCTGGCAAAAATGCACTGTAGTGGCTAACCATGCCAAGGAAAGAGCGTAATATTTTAATATTTGCCGGTGTCTGCATTTTTTTATGGCTGAAATATTTTCTGAGTCTTGTCGTCGACCATTTTTGTCAAAAATATATCTCAGATATTTAATTTGTTTGAAAAAAATCACATTTTTCCGCCTTTACATGGAATCCATACTGCTGAATTCTTTCAAATGTAGAAATCAAACGTTGTAGAAGTTCTTGTTGCGTAGCATCTGTAACGATGATATCGTAGATGAATACTGCATCTCCTGTCAATCTGGTTAACATTGCATCCATTGTTTGCTGAAATATGGATGGAGCTGGTTTGAATCTGAAAGGAAGGCTGTTGAATCTAAACAGTCCCTTGTGTATGTTGATTGTTAAAAGTTCTTTTGACTCCTCATCAACCTCCAACTGCAAGGAAAGCATCCGAAAAATCAATTTTTTTAAAACAAATTCCACCATTTAATTTTGTGAAAAGATCCTCTGGCAAAGGTAACGGATATTGGTGTGCACTTAAACAATCGTTTAATCCTGTGGAATAATTGGCACATATTCGTACTCTTCCAGTCGTCTTTTTAATCACAACAATGGGAGCTGCCTATGCGGAATAATTAGTTGGTTGCAATACTCCTGCTTGTTGCAGGCGTTCCAACTCCTTGTTCACTATGTCCAGTGCAACATAGGGTACCGGACGTTTGAGTCTGAAAATAGGTTTTGCATCAGACTTTAATTTGAGAGTTACTTTCGATTTGGTGCAAAATCCTAAACTATCCTGAAGTATTTCTGTAAATTGTTTATCAATGTCAGAAACTGATGAAATATTTAGAGTGTTAAAAACATGTTTAAGAGAAATGTCGAAGTCCTAAATTCTCTATCCAGCCCAAGCCCAACAAATTCAAACCAGAATTATCAGAGAGATAGCATGTTCCAGTAAATGTTTTTTTAATCAAAAGACAAATTGCAACTCAACTCACCCGTCAGATGAATTGTGTTGCCTGACACACTTCGAGCTATATGCTGCGTTTCTGCTAACTCCGACTTCCCTAATGTTTTCCCACGTTGATCGCGGAATAAGAGTAATGTCCGAAGCCGTGTCAAATTGAAATTTTACTGAGTTGCTATTTACAGCAACAGTGATGAATTTTCTGCAAGATTGAAAATCGGTTTAAAATGTTGCAGAAACAGTTTGAATTTGATTTGTTCCAGGTTTTTTTTTTTAAATTTCTTGTGTGTCAAATTTGAGTGACTTGTGTGCTTTTGCCTTTTTGAGAATTACAAAACCTTCGTTTGGCCAAAATTGAAGCATTCCTGATATGTTTATAGAATGGGCAAAAATCTGAATAATGCATTTCATCACAATTCCAGCAATTCTTACTTGCCTTTGTTTTGACACTGTTTGTTGTGGACGGATTATTTGATTGTTGAACTGTCATTGTGTCATGTTTTATGCTTAATAAATGTTGGCATTCCGTAGTGAGAACTTTAACTGTGACATCTTTATCTTGGTTCAGTCTTGAGAGTAACCGTGTTCGTATGTCTGAATCCTGTGGAGATTGAAATCCAGCAATAAATAGAAGACATTTAAATTGATCCTCTGTGAGGGATTTCATTTGAAATCTTTGGTATTTAAGATTCACTTGACCGGAAAAAGTAATGTAATTGTCGGCATCGTTTTTTGTCATTTTTAAACAATTATAGCGGACGTTGAATAGCGATTGCTGAATGCTGAAAATGTCCGTAAGTTGGTCAATTGTCTCAGAGAAGGACAAATCTTTTGTTTAGGAAGAATAAAATTTATGTCATGATTATATTCGTCTGTTCCTAATTTTTTAAATAATAAACGTACCTTTGTGGCATCATCCATATGGGAAAATTTGGTTAAGAAAGTTTCTTTCCAACGTGAAAATCATTAATTAAAAGTTAATCCTCAATGTTCATCATAGACAAAGTCTTTAGTGTTTGCAAAATCATTGGTTATTTTGCTGTTATCCAAGATTTGGGGTGGACGTTGTAAAAAGTGTTGATTCAGAGTTTTTTTAAATAGTGATTTGCGATTCCTCAAATAACTTTTGTTGATTTGTTAAAAAAATTTCCAATAAGTTCGGGGAAATCGCCATACCTTTTGTAATAGAATTCGTTCAAATAATTTCTTTTTTCAATTTTCGTACAGTTGGAAAAAAAAAATTGTTCGGTTCTTTGTTTATCTCAAAATCCTCGTCGCCATTGAAGCGATCCGGGTGGTGTGTGAATTTAAATATGTGGATATAAGAAAGCATTTGAATGAGGGAACAAGAATTAATTATTTATTTACATTTACATATTTAAATTCACACACCATCCAGATCACTTCAATGATAAAGGATTTACTAATTAATTTAAACATTTATGTTGGAGCTTCTTGGGGGTTCCAACCGAGACGGACATTTTAGAAAGATATATTATCTTTCTAAAATGTCCGTCTCTGTTGGAACCCCCAAGAGAAGTTACTCTGCAATTGAACGCAAAGGAAGTAACTCTGACAAGTTATCTACCTTTAATATGTCTATTTTGAATGTCTTATTTTTCTCAGTAGAACTGGTACTACCTAACAAATACATAAATAATATTTTTGGTTTTCCTTTTTTCATTTTCAATTGAGTTGGAATATTAGTTCCATTTTTTTTATCATACATATACATATATTCATATCCAATTTGAAAAACAAAAATAAACTCCACCAGAAGGGCGGGTCTCCTTTCTTTCTTTTTTTTTTTTTTAGACGATTTTGTATAGTTTTAAGAGGGTCCTTGTGGAAGGAGGGGGAGGGGGCGGCTTACTACTCGGACTTCGGGTAAGGGCAATTAAGTGTGAACACCCTGAAAACTTTGCAGAAAGAAAAAAAACAATTATTTTAGAGTTGGGGATTAGTTTCACATAAATTTGATGTAAAATAATCCACCATTTCCGGGCCATTCTACCGTTTTAGGGCATTAATCAATTGTTTTTCTATGGGAAATAAATCCTGTGTGTTTTTCTTTATGAGTGTCTCCTTTTTTTTTTTAATGGGATTTTTTAAAGATTGGGGGCTTGCCACTTGGACAATGATGTGGATAAATTTGTGAAAGATGTAAATAATGAAAGTATTCTTTCATCAGACGAAATTTCCACCAACAAAGTTTCTTCGCAAGGGCTTCTCGTAGAACACATTCCCACATGACTGCTTCACTGCAGACTATAATATAGTCTTCTTCAAATCCAATGTCAACAGATTCCTGCCATATGCCACCCCACAAGTAATCAAACTTAGTTCATTCCTTTAATCGTCCGCAATCCTCTCATGAGGTTCTTCACCTTCCAACAAGCTCCGTCAATTATCCTCAAGTGGTCTTCGCTCTTGATAAGTGATGACCCTTCTGTAAAAAAACCTATCCCTTTCATGGTAGATTATAATTATAGAATAGCAAACCTGAGTTCATAAGCGCCATCTTGGTTAATCAACAGTGAGAGTTGAATGGAAAAAGCAATATTTTTGTCTTTAGAAACTTTTTCAACAAAACTAGTCACGGTTTTTTGTTTATCTTTTTCAGGGTCTTTTAAGACTTCATCAGTTAAAAATCTTTGACAGAGATCTCGTAGCGGAGTATGCAAAAACATCACAGAAAGAACATTTTCCAAAATATATTGAAGATGAAAGGTAAGTGTTTAACAGAAAAAGCTAACACTTTTTAACTTTATTAAAAAAACAATCAATAATCGTTTCATTTCTGGCCTTTTTTATCCGTCTTTAAATCTCATTTTGGTTCTTGCAGGAAATGTATAAAAGATGACAAAAGGAAAAAAGAAAATATCCTTGAAATCAAACCACAAGCGGACGAAACTTACCAGAAATGGGGGTGAGTGAAATAGTTGTCTATCACATTCTAGTATAAAGATATTAGCAAACGCATGCGTCATCTGTATTCAATTATTTAATATTTTGTAAATGCATATAAAACGATTTGTTATATTTTTATTCTTTGTTTTGGATTTGATGGCTTTATCATAAAATCTACACACAAAGCTGTTTCTTGTGTGCATGAAAATAGAAATTATGATTGGTGGAGATTGAATGACTGACTTAAGGGATTAGTTATGTCTACTTTAAATCCTGTCAGATCTCTTGCAGTCATTTATGCAGTTACTGTTGGGAAAGACATAAATCTGCAATTTTCCCCAGTTCAAGATAAAAAATAACAATTTGTGTTCAATAAATTGTATACAGTGACTCATTTAAAGTAGTATTTTGGAAGACATTGCATTTGAATGAGATCAGATACGTGCGAATGTGGAGAGGATGGTCATACGATGAAACACTGCCTTGCAGCTTGAAATATCTTGCAGAGTACAACAATAATGCAAAGGACTGTGGGAAACTGTTGTATGACCATATGCTTCAAAGACACACAAAGAAGAACAATCAGATACGGTGCCATGTTAAACTTGTTCCTTTTAGCTGCTAGCATAAGTGGGGTGACGAATCCTTACCTGATCCTATTTTAAAAAAAAAAATTTTTTTTAATTTTGAATAGGGGTTAATTTACAAGTTGACCCTGGATGAGATAGTTTCAAGGACAACTTCTGGTGACATTTCATATTTTACTTTCCCTAAAACAAACTCAAGATTGTTGCGGATATTGTGCAGTAATTTGATCCTGTGAATTGCTTACTGGACCAACATAGAAGTGACTAAATAAATAAAATATATTGACTAATTACAGGATCAATCATTATAGAGTGAAATTTTTGGATCCAGATTTTTGGTGAATGTAATAACCAAACTAGTGTCTTGCTAAAGACTTATTGAATCATCATCATCATCAATGGTGATGTTCTTGAAGAGGTTGAGTTTTAAATATCTTGCCCCAATCATCACAACAATGCGTCATGGTGGAGCTGACATCAAAGTGCGAATTGACCTTACACGGCCGCCTTCTGCTGACTCAATTCCCGGCTCTGGTCAAGATTTGAGATGGTGCACAGCACCAAAGTAAGGATCTACGAAGCGTTGGTGCGAACGATCCTCATTTATGGCAGTGAGTCCTGACCAATTAGAGTGGAAGGTGATTGGAAGCTTTCGATGACCACTGCCCGTGACACATCCTCTGTGTCCGATGAAAGTACTTCCTATCAAACAACACAGTATGTTTCCGTTGCAAAATTAACTTCCTCTAACAAGTCATTCTCAGGAGACGTCTTCGCTGGCTGAGTCATACCCTTCGCCGTCAACCAGGAGAGTTCATCTACAAAGCAATTGCCCCAGCTTCCCTAGAGAGATTGGAAAAAAGATGTGGTGGACAAAGAAAAACCTGGCTGATGATGGTTAAAGCTGCCCTGGAACCCAAACTGGGCTCCCATATCTACGGAACAGCGATTGGCTAGAGATCACCCAATCGTTGACTACAATTCGTCAAGCTTGGTCAGCCTTCATAAGGAATGTAATGGCAAGGATGAATGGAGCCAGCTCACCCCAGCCCAGGCGATGAGTGCTGTTTCAAGTACAAGTAGTAGTAGGTATTGAATCAGCCTTGTAGAATGAGAACCATTTTTATGCTACCATGAATTTATCCTTCGATGGTTTACAAATTTATTTCTGAAATCTTTTTAGGATTCCATACTGTGCTAACCCTCGACTACATTATCAATACCCACCACCAACCATGTCTGTGATTGCTAACATTGCTAATGCTTTGGCTTCTTACCCTAAATTCTATGTACAGGTAAGTTGATCTTTTTAATATCATTTGCAATAATGAACTGGATTTATGACAGTTCTATGCATTTAGATATACATCTTCTAAGTACATTTTGTGTGTACAAGGTCGAAAATGTTCAGTTTTCATATTCATCATCATCATCATCCGATTTCTTTTTAACAGGCCTTTGATTAGTCCTCTATAAGAGAGTGGAGCCTGTCAGTCAGTCTTGATCAAAGTCTTCCTCTCACAACTCTGCAGTCGCGAGGATCAAAATTCGCAATCCCCATATTCATTCAATTTATATAAAAAATACATTTTTGGGATAAAGACTGGAAGGCTGTATAGAATATAAAATTTTAAAATTATAACATAATTTACATGCCATAAAACTTGTTTATTTGTCAAATGTGAAGAAATTCATCATTTTTAGACGAGAAATTATAGAGAGAGAGAGAGAAAGAGATACATATATAATTATAAATATTTGTTTTTATCTACATACATATACGTTTCATCCTTTTGGGAATCGTCAGTGTAAAGAAGATTATTCATACCGGTCGCCGGACTCAAATCCCAGAACATGAGTCGTGTTTCAAACTCAAATTCCGATGTCTTAGCCCACACAGCCGTTATCAACAACCCGGTAAATCAGCGAGACATTAAACCTATTTAAAGGCAGCCGTCGTCAAAGTGCTCGAATACCGAAAGGAACCTGCATTTTATATATATACATATATATATTAGGTGATATTTTGTCACCCAACGGCCAAAATTTCCACATACTGTTTCTTGGGTAGTGTTTTGATTTAACAACTTTCTTCAGCAGGTCCCACCCCAGTTGAGACTGAACAGCATTAATGAGGCCCTGCGTACTTATCTGGCGATCCTCTTCATCTTCGACTCTTTTGTGGATTTGCTCATGTCCATAGTGGGGAAATTTTACATTCCAATTCTTCCTTTCCATAATAACCCTTCAGATCTTCCTCCTCACTCATGAAGCAGATGAGACAAACCCAATACAAGAAATGCGCACAACAGAAAAGTAGTTAGAACTCTAGAGTGCATGTTATCTATATATATAAATGTGATGCACACTTTTTCCAAATTGAATGTGGCCTTGTACATATTGCTATGGATATCTCTGGCCAATACTAATCGGGTTGGGAGATGTCATTTCCTTGATCTTTTCCAGATCCTTGATAGCAATATCTAATTTCACTTTTATCAAAGCCACATCTACATTTTCTGTTTGCAGGAACAGGGATACAGGTGTAATAGAGGTTATGGCATGAAAACTGCAGTGATGCTGATGAATTTCTCTGTTGCAATCTTTTTTTCTTTCCTTCTTTTGGCCATTAAATTTTGCTGAAATCCTGAGACACTTCAGATATCAGCAGGCTATCAATCGCCTTGTACAAAGCCTGAAGTGCATTGTAGTATGATGGTCATCAAATGAAATGCAGTTCTTTGTAAATGAGCATTGTTTTCTAGCAGTTGCTGTATATTTTATTTATCCTCAAATAAAATTGCACAAAAATTGGAAGTAATGAATAAATTTGCTGGAAAATCTCTGATTTCTTCATGGATCAATTGTTTGCAGTTTTTTTTCTATTTTGTTTTTCAGGTCCTTCACTTAATGAATAAATTCCATCTTCCCGTTCCATTTGGAAATTTAACGCAGGCTCCACCAATCGTAAGTACCCAGATATTTTTTTGAAAATTTCCATATTTCTTCTACTCGATAACCAGAATTGATGAAAATTCATGTTCAATGTCCACAATTATTGTTTCAGCCACTCCTTCATATATGATTCATTGTTTTCAATTCTTTTGAAGTAACCTGTCATTAAGAATTTTATTTTATTTTTTCTCATCCTGTATATGTCAACTAAATAAACACATTCATCTTTGGTTAGAGGTTATATAACATTTTGGTTTATTACCAATACACTTATTCGTATATAATTATCTTTTTTGTGTACTGGTTGCAGACCCGCCGTAGCTTTGGATTAACACATAAGAAAAAAAAGTGTACTGTTTTTTTTTGCTTTTTTTTTTTTCATTTAAGTTTAGTGAATCCAACCTGCTTTATTATTTTGCTTAAAGCTGGTTGGCTGGAGGGAGATGATATTCATGCCATTCATTTGTATTCTTTGTGATTCTGTAATTCTTCATGTTGAAATGAATAATATTCTAACAAAATGCCTTCCTAACCAACATAGATTCTTGCATTTCTTTAGCCATTTTAATTCATTAAACAAGTAATAATCATGTTACCTTTGCTCTATTTACTTCCAGCCGTATGATGTAAATCCGCAGAGTTCTGAAAATATGCAGACAGCAGAAATTTCCTCACAAGAAGAATCAGAATTGGAGTCTGATGAAGAACAAAGGTAGGTCCATACAATATATATATATATATATATTATAATGAAGATTGTATGTCTGTAACCAAAACTACATCTTTACCTCTGTAACAATTCCCCTCTTATTTCAGATGATTTTATTAGAAAATGTTTAATCATCATGAAATAATGTCTTATATTATTTACACCATTGATTGATCTATCTTCCAATTCAGTTTATATATACAACATAATCGTGCTACACTGAACGAATGGTATGCAGCTTATTAACATTACAATCAGTTTCAAGCAAGCAATAAGTATTAATGACTTCTAATTGCTTTAATTTTCATACACATTATAAATAATTTTATGAATAAATTCCTTTAGGAAAGCAATAAAACAAAATTGTAATTTTATTATCGACTTTTATGCAATTTAAATTCAGTAAATTTTATATTGAAATAGAGCGTATCTATCTAGTTGAATAATTTAAATTGTTTGTTTCTTTCTTTTGTTGTTTTTTTATTTGATTGATTATTTTTTTTAATTATAAACATTAGTCATAAAAGTTAGTGTCTGCTTTGAATTTAACACAAATTACCGGCAATTGACGATAAAGCTTCATAGCATTTCCAGAGATATCAGTTATTAAAAATAAACATTTCAAACGCTATTACTACTTCTCTGTAGAAATTTATCATATTTGTTTTTATGAATGTAAATTTTGTTATTCAATTCATTCATTTATATATTATTTATGTTTAAAGTAAGTTTTATATTTATATTCAAATTGTTACATAAAAAAATAACATTTTGTAGATTATTTTTAGTACTTACAGTTCTAAAGAATTGTTTTTTGAGTGTAAAAAAAAATGATCAACATTAATTTAGTATTGTTTTTTGAAAAACAAAACCTTAGCCGATGTGTATAATGCTTTCTCTTCCCTCTGAATTTGTTTTTATTGTTTGGTTTATTCTTTTGAAATACTATTAAGTAACAAATGAAAATCTTTAAAAAAATTAAAAATTTAGAAAAATGTTCTGTTTGTTATCTAAGTTTAACATTCATGTCCCACATTAGCGTTCCCTACCCAGAGTTGATATTGTTTAAGGATTTCTTAAATGCCTTCTGTCCTTCAACTTTTTTTGAAGAAAAAAAATCTTCACATTATTATATCTACTTAGGATCACATGTTATGATTATTAAGCAAAAAAAACAAAAAACTACTCCATATCTGAACAGTCAGTTGTAAAAGCTGGTCTAAAAATCAAGTAGGCAGTTAATTTTACATTACATTTATGTAGCAAACAAAACCCATTCCTATGCTAAAAGTTAAAAAGGACATTTATTTTCAATTTTTTTAATCTGAAAAGTTAAATCAAATGTATACAGATGAATTTAAAAATTCAGCATCAAATATGTTTGCCACATCAAATTTGCAGTCATTACTTTATTTACATTTAAAAGTAGTAAATTATTTAACACAAAAGAATATCTTCCATGTTTTTTTTTGTTTTTACAATTTTGTACCAATTTATTTTTTTGACAATGTGAAAAAGAAAGCATAAATTAATTTAATTTAGCTGAATATGTTAACTTTTTTAAAATTATTTAGCTTTTTTGTAGTAGTAATTTAAAAAAAACAAATTATAGAATATTCACTTGGTTATTTTCATTTTCCAATATTTGTATTATAATTTACATGAAAACTTGAGTTTGTCTAAAAACAAGATCTGGCTGACGTTTACACCCCATATAATAATAATTTTTAAAAATGGTACTTAATCGATAGTATTCCAAAGAATTAAAAAATTGAGTGAACATTTAAATATTCCATCCATGCGACATATTTTGTTTTCAGTTACATTTTCTTATTTTTATGAATGCAAAACTATTCTTCATTTAATTCACTAAGAGATTTAAAGTAAGCATTACATTTATTATTAAAAAAAATATCCTCACTCCAGTCACATATTTTTGATAGTATATATAAGAGGGAGTTTGCTTATCCGTTTTAGAAATCAATATGATAGCAGTTAGAAGATGAGCATAGAGGTACAATTCTATGAGGAAGCTAATGCTGTCATTAAAATTTACGCTCAGTCATTTGGAGATGTACTGGTTTAACATGTTGACAAAGGTATAAATTCCAAATTCCATCTTACTGCCTTATATATGTCTGCCTAAATGTCCTGAGCATTTAAGGTCGGATATTTCCAAATCAAAAGATGGGTATTTATGTGGTCAGGAGGCAGCAACTACGATGAATTAATGATAAAAGAAAATACCTTAAAATTGTTTTGTTTGCTATGTGTGTATGTACATATGCATATTGCATGATTTTTTGTTGTATTGTTTTTTTTTATAGTCTGATACAGAATTAAGAAAAAATGTTGAGGTAGTTTCTGACTTTCAACATTTCCTTTTGTATACCAAAGAAGTTGATCTCCTTTCGTGTTTAACAATCTAACTTTGCAATTCTGTGTATCCATCAATATCCTGTGCCATGGTTAAGTAACGAGCAATGAAGATTATCAATAAATAACTTTGAGGCAAAAACAAAATGATTAACCATTTTTTCAACATTTCTTTTTGTTCATCCAGTGTTCAAAATGTTCAAACATTGGAACCGACATTGAAGAGACCACACAAGAAAAAGGTAAAGAGAGACTGGAAAAAGATGAAATTGGCTTTGCCTGAAACAATGAAACTGCCGACTTCGTTGCCTGCATATTCAGCTCGTGATGTGTTTGAAGCAAACGCTCTTCAACCAAAGAAAATCAACTTTAAACTTCCTGATGCTGTACCAGAAACAATGGAGGAAGTACAGCCTCCTGCCAACATCGATGCAGGTGAGATATGCATATGATTATTTATTTCTAGAAAACACAGATATTTAGTTAAGCAATTACAGATTGTATATTAGTTATGATAAACCATGTTTAATCATCTTGTTTATGTTACACATATGAAGAAGTTTTAATACAATAAGATGTTAAGCTGTAAATATATAAAAGTGTTAATTAAATTTTGTTAAATTCAATTATATAATTGTTTTTTCAAGTTGAAAAAACTAAATTTAAAAAATGTAAATTTATGAATTAAAGTTAAATATACAAGTTAAATTTCTGTGAAAGTGTGGCAATATTGTTGATCGACTCTCGGTTTGATTCGAACTCGGGACCTTGGTTTTGCTTTTGAGGAATTCCAAATTATTTTTTTTGTTATTAACAAGAGATAAAGCCGATCTCCGATACAGAAGAAAAGAATTGTTTTCTTTCTTGGGAGTTAGTGGGTGAGAGTAGAGGGTATCATCCATCGCTGTCAGATGAGTCTTCTCTTGTTGATATTTTGAGGAAATTAAAAGTCCCCAATCATGCAATAACAACAGCCACTGTGCCACCTGGCCTTCATATGACGTACAAGTTGGATGGTTAAGATAACACGTGTCCAGAAATGAGCGTACATTTTGCAGAGATAAGAATTAAATTGTTTTGCGGGGACCCCCTACATCGCCAGCCTAGTGTGGGTTGACGGGGGAAGTGAGGTGTCTGTGGAATACCGGTTAATATATAAACGGTTGAATATATTTTTCTCTTCTATGAATAAGTTTCAAAGAGGTGAAGGAATCACTCTCCCTCCCACTGAGGTAACAGTGGGAGATGGAAACATGAAGAAGTGATTTTCTTTGAATGAGTTTTGAAGGGGGGGGGGGGGATCTCCTCCCTCCCACTGAGATAATAGTAGGAGATGGAAACAGATGAAGACGACTTGACCATTCCTGTGTTAGAAGAGTAAATTGGAAATTCCCAATATGGAAAGTAACGATAATGAGAATATATTTTTTGTTGTTGTTGAATTGAATTCTGTTGAAGGAGGGGGCGAAGTTACGCCCAGTTTCAACACACCTAATTCTCAATATAAGGAAAGTGTAACAAATGTTCGGAGACTCCACTTTGCTCACCCATCAAATCCACGTTATTCTGAGGGTTAAAATCGCCAAAACCAACATCGCCCAAACTTAGTAATATTGCTGGTTCAAAACACAGATGTTAGAAATTAAAAGTTAGAAGTTTTTAAGCAAACATAGTCTTGTATCTTTTACCCTAATAATTATTTTTATACAAAAACACATCCGAATTCGTCCTTTATTTTTTGATTGAAATTGCCTTCGCCCCTCAGAGGTACAAACTTTGGAGACCAGTGTCAGCCGATTACCCTCTTGATCTAATCACAACGTGGGAAGAGTGGTGATCGAAGGATCTTTCAACACTGACGGTCTTCAGCAACCTTTTCTGCAAACAGGTACCGAGTGACCAACCGAAAATCAGGAACAACCAACTTCAGGGATGTCACGAGAGGGTGGGCTACAAAGTAATTTTTTTTGTTCCTAATTAAGGACCACAATTTTTTTTTTTTAAGAAAATAACCTGAGTAGAGTAAAAATCAAATCAAATCAGATATTGCAATAGGAAATGGTATTGATCATGTTTAGAAATGCTCAACGTTAATTTAAAGAACTCAAACTCTTCCAACAAGATAACCCTAACCCAAAACTAGGTGAATCCATTGGTATCCAACCCTAACCCAAGGACAAGAAGCTGCTTAATATTTGGAAGGAGAGGTTGAAGAGCCCCCCCCCCCCACACACACACACACTTTCTATAATTAATTGATCTGGCATCCATATTATTTATCTACCTTACTGCATGTTATGAAAGTCAATGCCGGGTATCCTTGCTCGTATATATACATAGTAATATTGGCCTTTTTATAATTGTAGACACGAATCTGACAGATGAATCTGATCCAACCGGATTCGGTAAGATAGTTCCTGTGGAAAAGGTAAGATCTTTTCAGATGAATTTCCCTGTTTTTCTTTCCAATCTTTGTTGTTTTTTCTTTTGAGCTGACCGTTTTTACCGTCTTCTTTTGTATTTTTGCAGGTTCCTTTGCAAACGGATACGTCAGAAACACAACAATTCAAATCTCTTCAGTTTGTTTCGGCAGATGAAATAAAACAAGGACGGATCTCATCAAAAGGTTTTCACTTTCTCTTCCCACACTTTTGTTTTCTTGTGATCTCTCTGCTGAAGACTCGTGTCCTCTTCCCAATATAAACAATTTTCAGGAGAGTATTGAATATTGCTGTTTTTATTTTAAAAAACCCAAAAAACATACACTGAAACTTTATGTAAAAAGCAAAATTCAGCTGCGGAAAATACACTTGGTGCAAATTTTTAATATTGTTCATGAGATTTTCACTCTTTAGATTTTAATTTGTTTTTAATTACACAGAAATTCTTTGCAAAAAAACATTTTTTAATTGAAAAATAGTTTCTTAAAGACAAAATTTGGAGGAGGAATCTTCTGCCAGAAGATGATGAAAGCATTGCCTTGCATCACCGCCAGTGAAACGTGCTTCAAGAGCCACTCCATTTTACAAGGCTCCTCTTTTAACCACAATGTAATTTCACACATCTTTCGAAGGGATGCAAATGAATAATGGTCAACAACTCCAGAGATCTCCACTGCCAGTCGTGAAAATAAGTCTGTCTGCAGAAGAATATATTTTTTTCTAATCTTTGTTTCTCTACCTGTTGCATAGCCCCACTTTTTGGCCGCGGTGGCACTCATTTACTATACTCGTCCCGGAACGGGCCGTGGCAGTTCCTGTTAAATACTCGTCATTTTTAAAACATCGAAAATCATATAGTTGCATACCTTTAAATTCTTGTACCTTCTTCATTCCTCGTTGCGTGGAGGGGCGTATCGTCTAGTGGTTGAATTCTTTCTTCTTTCTGTACTGTCGTGATCATCGCCGCTACAACAAAAATTTCATGATGGACTCCGAAGACGAACAATCCTTTTAACTTTCAATTCTTTTTATTACAGGCGTTAGTTATCTATCGGCTTGGAGATATTCACCAACGTCGAGAGAGAGCGAGCAAATTACTGCTTTCGTAATTGCTTATCAATTAAGTCTTAACCATTCGTGGGGGGGGGGGAATCTTTCATCTGTATTTTCTTAGGGAAATATTTCCCTTATGTAAGTTGCAGATTACATCCAAAATCACGTATGGTTCGCCTCCAAAATCCAGACTGCTAAAACTTGCTTCTCACGAAGAATGAGTGATGTCACGGATCCCTCTGTTTCCCATGCAAAGGCCCGTGACGTTACAGAGCCTCTCGCAGGTGCACATTGACCCTTAATCTGAGGTCTCGTCACGCGGTGACCCTGTCACGTCTGCTAGCTCCGACTGTGAGAACAGGCCCCATTCTGCACTCGACTGCCCGCACTAAATCGCGCAAGCTAAACCAACGATTTCCAACAGATACGTCTGTAGCGTTGCTGCTTTGTCGGTTATTGTGTTTCCATTAGTTTCCGGTTCGCGGGGTAACGGCTTCACATACATAACAATTCAAGTAGGAACACAGAAATAAATAAGAGAGACAAACAGTTGATGAGTGCGCTCCGATCGCTTCCTTCGTAAGAGGTCGATCGACACGTAAACATTTATTTATATAGCATGAGAAATATACAAGGGAGATAACTACAAAATGTAATTAGGATACTGTTTGGATTCGCGTATCTCGGGTGTAAATATTGTTGCCGTTTCCAAATGCATGAAAGGTACGACACTACAACGTCCATTCCCATAGGGCCATTATCCAACATAGCAACAAGCTCCTGTTTAATTTTTGACCTGACCAGTTTCCACTTGTTGAAAATGTGTCGCTACAGGTAGTATCCCAAATCAAGGAGGTTCTCCTTCAAAAGAGAAAAGAGTCGAATCCCATCTGGTCACTTGCCATCACCAATCTACGGGTTCGATTTAGGAAGGAAACCCAGCTTTATTCAGACTTCTTTTGATGATATCAGCTGAGCTAAAGTATCATATAAAAAGTGAATTGTTTGTGATCGCTTGATATCGTATTTTTTATTGGGATGAAAAAGCTAATTTTGATGTAAATAGTTTATCATTTCAAAGGAAATACATTTTATTGTTAGATCAAAAGTTTGACTATTTTTCAATGCTTCATTTATTTGTTCGAAAAATTTAACATTTCTCAAATGGGTACTCTAGTGTATATACAGGGTGTTTCAAAAGTCTTGGGAACATAACGATTTTTAATAACTCAAAAACTATTAGGAGTTGAAAAATGAAATTGGTACTGTTGGAAAGGTTAAAGTTTCAAGTTTTGTGGGGAATCTTCAAAGTTGCTCAATATGAGCACCATTCGTCACACGGCAGACATCTAGTCGATAGTCCATTTCCTGCCAAACGCGTTCCAGCATCTTGACGTCAATGGTTCCCACAACTGCCGTTACTCGAGCCTTTAGTTCGTCAATATCTCTTGGAAGGGGCGGCACATAGACTTGTTGCTTGACAAAGCCCCAAAGGAAAAAGTCACACGGGGTAAGATCTGGAGACCTAGGAGGCCAGGGCATGAGAACGTCATCACCTCGCCCAGATCTCTCAATCCATCTACCAGGCAGCCTTGTGTTAAGAAACTGCCTTACTCTAAGACTCCAGTGTGGTGGTGCACCATCTTGTTGAAAAATGAAGTCATCAGATTCTGCTTGTTCCAACTGAGCCATTAACCAGTCTTCCAGCATGTTGAGATAGGATTCACCAGCTATCTGCCTCTTCAAAGAAGAACGGTCCATAGACACCTTTCTTGGAAATTGCACAAAACACGTTCACTTTTGGTGAATCTCGCTCGTGCTCAAGAAGTTCATGAGGATTCTCAGTACCCCATATGCGAGTGTTATGCTTGTTAACTTTGCCATTCAGATGGAAGGTCGCCTCATCGCTAAAAACAAGCCGGTCATCAAAGCCGTTATCTTCCAACTTCTCTTGCATTGCAATGCAAAAGTCACGGCGAAGTGGCTTATCAGTGTCCTTCAACTTTTGGACCAACTTGAGCTTGTAAGGTACCATTTGCAGTCGTTTCCTTAAGACACGCCAGACAGTTGCTGGAGCAAGCTGAAGTTCCCTGCTGGCTCTTCTCACTGATTTACGGGGGCTCCGCTGAAAGGCTGTCCGAACTTGCTCAACTGCATCTTCTGAAGTTGAAGGGCGACCTGTTCGCTTACTTGGGCACAAACACCCATCTTTCACAAATTTAGCATGCCATCTGACAATGGATTTCCTTTCAGGGGCTTCTTTTTTAAATTTCCTGCGAAATGCACGCTGAACACATGTCCACGATTCAGTCTTTGCAAATTGGAGGACGCAAAATGCCTTGTCTTGTTTAGAGAACGCCATTACTGCACCTGGAAAGATAACACGAAAATCATTAGTATGACCAAAAACTTGATTAAGCAAGCTTTAAAATGGCACCAGTTTCATTTTTCTACCTGGAATAGTTCATGAGATATACGCATTTGTAATGTTCCCAAGACTTTTGAAACACCCTGTATATATATATATATATATATAAAGTTAGCTATGTTTTATATTTTTATATGTTCGGGATTCACTCCTAAACTAATGAACCGATTATTATGAATTTTGGAACACAGCTGCTATGCATAAGGAGTCAAAGTATATATATTTCTACTTCTATTAACTCCAAACAAGACACACGGCAACAGAGATGTAAGGGGCCACTGTGAATTAGAGACCAGATTTATAGGGCCATTCTAAGTGGGGAGTTCTGCAATGAGATGCTTGTTCACATTACATTTAAATTTCTGCATGTTGATACAGTCGGGGAGCAGGGAGGGAATTGCAAAGGCAGGTGGTTCGAGGAAGAAAGGTATTAAAGTAGAAAGCTTTCTTGCATCTGGGAACCTCTACAGTGAAGTGGTGGGATTTTGTTGCTTGTCAGGTTGGTTGGGGTATTTACGTTGAGGGGACACAAATGCAGCAAATTCCTCAGAGCACATTCCATTAAAGTACTTTTAAATAAGCATAGGGATGCAACATTGTGTTGATGTGCAAGGGGCTGGAGCTTGGTAGACAGTGTGGGACCTATTAGATTTTTTTAGACCCTTTCCAAAAGGGAGCGACTAATGGTTAGTGCACCAGCCCGGATGTGCATGGGTGAAGTGTAGCTTTGTAGAGATATAGGATTTTGGCAGGTGTGCGAAGTTTTTTTAGCCAAGTCGAGGGAGCCCACCTTCTTTGCAGCAGATCTGGCAGTATGTTCTATGTATTACATGTGAATGTTAGACTCTCTGGAAGGGTGCTATCAGCCATAGCAATTAGTGGTTGTCAAGATTTCTTATAATTGTTAAAGGAAAGGAGCTTTGTCTTGGTAGCATTAAATGTAACCATCCATTACTACAGAGTGGAGATAATTTTCTAAGGATTCAGCAAATATACTCATCTCCAACACTATTGCATCAGAGAGGTCATTTATTTAAATCAGGAATCAAAAAGGTCCAAAGATCGATCCCCTGCATTAATGTGATGTTGTTTAGATGTTTGGCCATCGAGGACGACCTGAATCTTTCTCTTAAGAAGGATCTGTCTTATAAAGTTACAAATGTTTATATATTTGTAACTAATTAATATATATAATATATATTTGTATGTACAGGATTCACTCTGAAACTAATTAACCGATCATTATGAATTTTGAAATACAGCTGTTTGACATAAGATACAAATGTGAGGTACAACCTCCCATTTGAAAATTCAAATATCAGATTTGCATGGAATTTGACTCTATCATTAGATGCAATTAAGCAAGATCCCCTGAATTTAATTTATTCTTAAGACCCCTTAAGTTTTAGACATTTTCTAGAATCAAAATAATCAAAATTGGAATAAGGATTCTAGACATGGTTTAGCAGCATTATATCTTCGTAACGGGACATAAAAATGGTGCAAAACTGTGCTGTTCAAGGAAATTAATTCTTCTAATATATATATATATATATATATATAAAGTGCATAACTGTATGAATTTCAACTAATATTTTTTTTGTACAATGCACATACACAAAATATGATTTTGCATTTAAAATAGTTTTAAAAACTGTTCTTGATTTTAGAAGCGTTTTAACAAAGTATCAGAATACATTTATATTGTGACAATTATTGTCATTCTTCATCTTTTCAGAAATGAAAGAGTTGCCTGCATTTAAAAATTATTCAGCTGGAGAACCATCCAGTCGACTCTATATAAAAAATTTATCCAAACATGTTTCCGAAGAGGTAAACCTATTTTTGTTTCAACTTTTTTATTTTTTCTCTTCTTTTTGCATTTCTCGTTAACTTTTTCTTTTTCATCTCCTATAAACCTGCTATCCTTTTTATCTTCCTTTCCCCAACTATGATTTAAATAGCAACTCGTCTTTTGCTTGTTGATAATGAAGAAACAAACAATTTTATAAAAATAAATCTGCCTTTATTCACTGTATTTGTGCACATATGAAGTGTTTTTTTTTTTTGTTCATCATTAATGACTTTCTCATCAGACATCTTCATATTATGGTTGAGTAAAGATAGCAAAAAGTGGATTAACTTTACAGGCTGCTTTTGAATCGCACTGAAGTTGTGCTCTTACCTCTTTCTTGTGCACCTTCATTGCTTATTTTAATCGACCCATGACTGATGTGTTATTTATCCGAAAATCAGTTGTTTGTTTTACAACTCACAGAGAGTCAATATTTTAATTATTTCTTTCAACATTCAGATAAGCCTAGTATAGCATGAGGATATTCCGTATTTTCTATAATGGGTCATTTACAATAGTTTTTGTTTTAGCATCAAATAATTTTTTTAAAAGTTCAATATCACAAAACAGACACGTTAAACCAATTGTTTTCTATTAGTCTTTTTACAAGCATATTTCATATTGACAGCTCTTTTTTATTTTAATTGTTTTTATACAAATAGGACCCAAAGCCGATCGATTATTTCCATAGAACACATTACGGAAATTAAAAATGCTTGATGGAAATTTGAGATGCTAGTCAAGAAAATTATCGAAAACAAAAATCATGGCATGAAGAAAAACGTGTTAAACGTGAATTAATCTGATTAATTTGAATGACATAAGAAAAAAGATTTTTTTATTCTGATCTGTACGATATGTAGATGTGAAAATATAGGCACTTATAGATGTAGATGTGAAAATATAAGCTTTTAAAAGTTTGTTTACATTTTGAGCAGTAGGTGGTTTTGTTAAATGTTGGATTAGTTTTCTGTTGAAAAATATCAGAAAGAAATTGTTCGACATTTTTTCGTTTTATTCTACTATTTCTCAATTCTAATAATATTTCTATTTAAAATATATCCTGAGTTATCTACACTAAAAATATCGAAAAAATACTTTTTTTTTGTTCATGGATTTTTTGTTCCCCCAAAATGAAGAGCGTCGATTTCTGTTGTTGTAGCTGAAAGAGAAAATGCATCATTAATCTGTTCCTTTCATACCATTGGCATTCTCTTTATTTTGTATGTAAGTTTCATTAATTTTCGTTTAAAATTCTATGCAAATCTTCAATCAGCTTTCATTCCTAAACTGCATTTGTTTTTGTTTTTTTAATTTCGGATTTTATCATTCATTATAATTGTTTGTTTTTTTCTTCCTCAGGATCTTTGGAAAATCTTCGGTTATTATGTGGACTGGAACAACAAAGAAGAGAAAAACATGTGAGTCAAATTTTCTTTTATGAAAATTTTACAGATTAAATTTACTTTTTATTTTATTCAAATATTCTCATTGTTGACTTTTAAAGTTTCTTTTGTTTCAAGTTTCACTTTAAACCTGCAACCTCCATTTTAAAAAATAAATAGTAAAAGCCCTATAAACGAGTCTGCCATGTTTGTAGATTTAGATAATTTATTATTTTGGAAGTTTTTATGATCTTGTTTCATTTATATTCTGGTTTAAAGATGGTTTGAGTCTGATAAAAAACTATTTTGACCTTTTTATTTTTATCCATCTAATATTTGAAAAGTATATAAAAATATTGAATTGTAGAAAAAATTTTTTTTTACAAATATCTAACAAAATATATCAAAGTAGACAACAGTATCATTAAACCATATTAAAATATGGTTGAACAGGTGTTCATAAATATTTACAATTTTGTGTGAACTTCAGAGCTTCCCACTTGTGAGCTACCGATATCCAAGCTGAATGGTCTTATTATTCTATTCATACAGGTTTTATATTCGACTTATGCAAGAGGGACGTATTCGAGGCCAAGCGTTTGTCACTCTGCCCAATGAAGAAGTGGCCAAAGTCGCTCTAGAAGACACCAATGGATTTGTTTTACACAGTCGGCCAATGGTGGTTGTATCCTTTCAAAAAAGCTCATATTTATTCGTTTCAGGTTTTGTTTGTTTCTAAAATTATTCGGCTGTAATTCTAATTTTGTTGTTAGGCAAGTTGGACTTCTGCTCATGAAGATTGTGCCTCAGGATTGTTTGGGCTGCATGAAGTCTTCCTCGTTCGTCGCAGGTATTCGTTGACCTGCAGGATTTTAGCCCCAACATTGAGAGCAGCAAGCAAGGCTCAACAGTTGAATGCCAAATCAGAAGGTTTAACCAAGAACACGCAATAGTACAGAAGTAATGTTGCCACTTTTACTCCATCTATTTGTGGTTCCACACCTGACATGTTTTTGCTTGCCACATGCAGAGGCAGAGACGACCACTGGACGATGGATACTGATGCCGACTCCTTCTGGATTTTCACTAGAGCCCTGTTAGCCGGGTTGCGGCTCTAATACTGCTTGGTGCCAAACCTGTTGACCATGGGTAACTCTGCCAGGAATCAGAGTTCCAGACAGCATAGCTTTGATGCTACTACAATGGCACCAGCCTTACTACGGTGAGGAACAGTTGGACTGGGGGGGGTAGCAATGCAATAGAAAAACTGAAGCAAAACATTTTTTACATGAATTTTCTTTAGATGTATACTAGTAGTATTTGTGTTCCTTCCGATGACACCTATTATGTCAAGGGTGCTTCAATTCTTACCAATAGTTTTAGAGCCTATAAGTATTCATTTTTGGTATTAACTGTAGTAGTTCAAGGGTTCATCATGCCAAATTTGGTGCACATCTGTCAAATAGTTTGAGGGCCTAGAAGAGACCAACAGACAGACAAAATTATCTCTGAATTAATATATACAAGTCTTTAGACAATGTCAACAAGAAATTGTTGCAGTTGATGTTCAGCAGAAGCCTTGTGGACACTAGGGGAGGAGATGAGGTAGATGTGAAACCCAAAGCAGAAAGGATGCATACGGACTAGAGAAGGAAACAAGGAATTCCCCTGTTGATATATACTGGAGTGAGAAAGTTTTGTTTTATTCAAAGAAATAAAATAAGTTTGTAAAAATTAAAACTGTTTTCGTTTTAAGCGTGGAATTCTCATGGGCTCTCCTCGTACATCTAAATTTCGGCAAGTTTTAGTCAAATATTAGAGATTTTGTACAAAATCCCTTTTTATGCAGAAAACAAACACGTCTGAATTGTCTAAATATTTTAGGATTTCTTTTTTATAATTTTTCAATAATAGTAGTAATCATTGTGATATTGATGTCTTGAGAGCCAAGAGACAATGGCCATTCTCTGAAAGGGTGCAATGAAGAGTTGAGTGAAGCAATGGTTGTGGATTCCGCATATTTTCTGAATTGGTATTAATTTCAAGATAACCGGAAGCAATACTGAGATAATCAGAAGTTCATGTGTTTCGCACTTTTTCCTTTGAGACAGCAAGGTATCCCTACTATATTACAATACCACAAGGCTGCTTCCCAGCTGACTACAACAATGTCGTTTTTAAGTTCAATGTAAACAAATTCTTGTTGAGCCGTCCTCTTAAATAATCAAATTCTGCTCAGTTTAAACCATCGTACCACTCCTCAGTGTTGTCTCACCGTCCACCTGATCCTCGAGTGGCTTTTGGACCGTGATAAGTGGTGACTCATTAGTAAAAAACGGAGAGTACATTACACCACTTGTGCCTCACTTGTTACTCATAAGGAAACAATAAATTCCATGTAGTTTTTAATGTTAATATCTCACTTTCCACTGCTTTTGTTTTTTACTTTTCTTTTTTTACAACAAAATGGATATTTTCCTTAATCCTTTTTTTCTAGCAATTCGCTCGTTCTGCAAAACAAAAAGAAGAAAATAAATAAATTTCAAAACACCCAAATTTTGTTGACAATAAAAAAAATCTAATGAGCATTTATGCCAACTATCGTATTTTCTTGTGTATAATACGAGAAATTGTAAATGGAGGAAATTCAAGAGAGGTTGTGTAAAAGTATGTTTTAAAAACTTTTTACTCAGTTTGAAAAAAAAAGATTTTAAACACGAGTACAAATATACTCTGCACAATAGATAAGAAAACAAAAACCTGGGATACAGACGTGAAAATGACACCAGGAAATTGTTTGCTGTTTCCAATGAATCTGATTTTGAAAGATTTTAACTTTAAAAAATGTTTAAAATTAGAAAATTTTCCTCACAAGAAATGTTTGTTCATCTTTTATTGGACATGATTTTTTTTTTATCAAGTTTCTCATCATTGTCATCTTCGTTTCACAATACATGAATAAACAAATTATTGCTGGAGCCAAATAGTTTTCTTTCTTATGATCTTGAAATTATATCTTTCTTTGCAAAGTTATCAACATCTAACAGCAGGTTTTTTTTGGGGGGGGGGGGGGGCTTCAAAAGAACAAATTTAAACTGAAAAGTCTAGATCATTGTTGTACTGGTGCTATGACCAAGATCGATCCGTGAAAATAAAATATTATGGAAATAGAGCAATAAGTCCCACAGACTTTTGGTTAATAGACCAATCGGGTTTTTAGCTGTAGGATTACTTGTGATAGACCAAGAAGGAATTAGGTAAGAAAACTTCCAATAGCAATATACATGAAAAACTTTAAATTGCTTAAAATATCTCAATAATAGCATATATAGAAAGAGCTTGATGATCTAAGAAAGAATCTTTTTACATTTTTTAAATCTGACTAAAAAAAAGGAAATTATGACTATTTTTGTGCTTCGCACAATTGAATATTTTTCACTCTTTAAGACCATATGTGTTTCGTCACATTTTTTACACTAATTATTCCGTAAAAATGTTATATCTTTGTTAAAACACAAAATTAAGCAATGAAATTTGCCATATAAGTGTATTTTTGTACAAGGAATCAGAATATGCAACTGAAAATTTACAGAAATGAATGGTTTCCAAGTAATCTGCAGTAAATGCACATAAATATGCTGCAATACCTTAAAAATACCATGTATCCATTAAAAAAAGAAGTTAGAGAACTCGAAGTTGAATTGTAATACATTTTATGTACAAGAAACTAAAATCTAATTCTAGGACTGTTTAAAAATGAATATATTGCAAGATTTCTTTGGTATTATTGTAGATTAACACCTTCCACTAAATCGCCCCTTCCTGCCCAAAATATGAGATTGTACCTTTTTTTTAGGTAATTACATGTGAACACCCTGAAAAATTTGTCAGAAAGAAAGAAACAAAAACCATTATTTTTTAATTTAGAGTGGGGATTAGTTTCACATATAAATTTAATGTAAAATAATCCCCCATTTCAGGGTCATTCTAGCGTTTTAGGGCTGTTAATCATTTTTTTCTGTGGGAGATAAATCCTTTTTTTTTTGCGGGGGCAGGGGGGGCTCTTTTTTCTTATTTTTAGACGATTATATGTGGTTTTAAGAGGGTCTTTGTTAGAGGGGGGGGGGGCTTGCCACTCGGGTTAGTGGTTGGGCTATGGCAATTACGTCTGAACACCCTGAAAACTAAGCAGAAAAAAAAACAATTATTTTAGATTGGGGGATTAGTTTCACATAAATTTAATGTAAAATACTTCACTATTCTGGGCCATTCTAACGTTTTAGGGCATTAATCAATTGTTTTTCTATAGGAAATAAATCCTGTGCATTTTTCTTTATGGGGTGTCTTTTTTTTTAAAATTTTTAGACGATTATGTGTTGTTTTAATGGGCTTTTTGTAGGATTGGGGCTTGCTACTCGGACTTAGGGTTAGTGATAAGGTAAAGAAAGGGATTTTTTTTTGGATGGAGGTTGCCATTCAGACTTAGGGTTAAGGGAATTTTTTTAGGGGGTGACTTGTCATTCAGATTTAAGGTTAATGGTATTTTATTTACCCCCTCCTCTCCAGGAGGTTAGACACAAGGTCAGGTGTGGGTTTTGATGAAAGTGTTTCTGTGAAACGAACTGGATTCAAATCCGGCACACCCAGGTCTTCAGTTCACGCTGTTAGCCACAGTGCCATCCCCAAGGTTAATGGTATGACACGTTCAAGATAAGGCATTTTTAGGGGGTGGGCTTGTCACTCGAACCTAGAGTTAGTAGTAGAGTAATTATTTATTTTATATCAAGTTTTCAGCTTGAAAAAATATTTTTAAAATTGACCTAAAAGGCCGGGAAATGGGAGATCATTTTACGTTAAATTTATATGCGAAACTGATACCCCCACTCTAAATTCTAAATTATTTTTTTGTTGTCTTTTTTCCGCCAAGGGTGTTCACACATAATCGCTTAAAAAAAAGTAGAATCTTATTATTTTTTTAAGTGGCATCTAGAAAGTCATTATTATACAGAATTAAAGTTCAAAACTTGAGTATATTTTAAAACCAGTATTTCTTGAAGTATTTTTTATAAAAGAACCACAAACAGCATTAATTTTTTTTAAGCACAAAAAGTATTTTTGTCTTTCTTTTCTTTTCAAGATTAAACAAATTTTACAAAGCTAACTGTTTATAAATAGCTGCAGCAGATTGAAAAAGTGATGTTAATGGTAGAACTACCTTGAAATCTGATTATCCAAACCGTTTTATGGCCGGTGGGTATTGCTACTTCCAATTTTTATTCTGCCCGTCCATAGTAGTGGTGGTCATATTTTTTATTTTTGTTTTTTGTAATTAATTACCTCTTGGAGAAAATGAGCACTATTTGGAGAAAGCAGGTCAGTAAAAAAGAAAAAAAAATGGCCTCAGTTAACATAAATAAATCTCCACCTATATTTAAGAGGGGAGACAATTATGAAAAGTGAAAAAGCAGGTTACAACTCTGGCTGAGTTACACCACTCTTGAAAAAAGAAAACAAGGACCAGCAATAGCTTTCACACTCAGTGAGGATGCTGACTGTACCTGAGAGATAGAACTCAGTTAGCTTTTGAGGCTCTTGAAAACTTTGAAAGTTATAAAAGGCCTAAAGAGCTTTCTATATCGGATTATTGTAATGAATTTGATAGGTGATACAATAAAGCTAGGTCATATGGTACAGAAATGTCTGAGGATGTGCTTGGTTTCCGTCTATTGAAATCTGCTAATTTGGCCCACCAACAAGAACAATTGGCAAGAGTCACAATTAATGTGCTCACATATAACAATATGAAGACACAATTAAAAAAAATACATGACTCTGATAACATTTCTAATCAAATAAAAATTGAAGAAAACATCAACTTTGAGGAGTCAGAGGTGTTATATGGCCGTAACTACCCTAGTAGTAGACGTGGTCAGAATTTTTATAAAAGACCCACTGGTCGTAGGTATCAGAGACCATACCGTGGTGGTGTTGGATTTATGGCCGGGGGTTGTTCTTGGACAAAGGGTTAAACCCATGTCGGGTCCCCCGACCAAATGTTGTGGGAGAGATGCCTTTATAGCGGCATGTCATTCCCACTGTTCGAAGTGGCCCGACCACGTGTGGATAAAATTAACATTAAAACAAACAAAAGGAAGAGAGAAAACATTATTATTATATCTGAAATTATATTAGAAACAAAGCAAAGGAATAAGAAAGCTTACACACAAGAATGGTATTTTGTAAAATCAATAATTGAGAGTAAAACATTTATATTAAAACAAAACAATTTATTTGACTAAGACATTTTGTATGGCTATCAGTTACAGAGTTCATATTTTTAAGGAGTGAAAAGTTCCATTTGTATGAACGTGTATGAGTGAAATGTTCGGTTTGTTCAAGTTCATGTTTGTACGAATGTGTATGTGCGAGTGTGTTTGATGTATTTTTGTGCTAATTGTAATGGTGTGTGTTTGACAGAATAGTTTGTTATTCATGGTAGGAATTAAAAGAGATTACCTACTTTTTGACTTTTGCTCCCCCACCTCCTCATGTCGAGCCGGTGGAGAGGGGGTTGTCGATGATATCCTCTGTGTACGTTCGGCCGGAAAGCTGAAGAAAAGAGGGTGCGTGACTTGTTTTTATAGGGAGTCAAATCACGCGTGGTCAAGCTGACCTGTTGGTTCCTGATTGGCTGGATCTTCAGCCAACGTGCTTTCACGAGATCATCCCTTCTTCTCTACCTCAGAGACGAAGAAGGGCTGAGCAAACAAAGAAAGAAAAGAAGTCGCAACAAATATTCCCTGGCCGGCAGTGGCGTCTGCCACAGATTTGGACCTAGAGGAGGGAGAGGTAGAAATCCACCATAAATTTTGAAACCCATCAAGATGCATTGAGTGTGACAGTATTAATTATTGGGTTAATAAATGCCCGAATAGAGAATATTCAGAATCAAAAGATACCTATTACCATATAACCCTGTTCCAATCAGACGCATATCAAGCAAAGTCTTTGGTCGCCGAATCAATGAATTGTGGTATTTTGGATTGCGGTGCTAGTGAAACTGTGCGGTCAAATATGGTTTGATTGTTACTATGATTCTTTGAATGAGGAAGATAAAAAGATCCTATATAAACAAAGCAATAATGTGTTTAAATTTGGAGATGGTAAAACAGTTCATTCTTTACGAGTCTGCATCTCTGCTAAAATTGGCGCGACTAGAGTGATGATCAACACGGATATTGTAGATAGCGATATACCATCGTTGCTATCAAAACAGTCTATGAAGAAAGCTGGGATGAAATTAAATTTTAATGATGATACAGCTCAGATACTTGGACAGAAAATCACCCTATGTGCGGCACAATCTGGACATTATGCCCTTCCATTGAGTGAGGTTCAATACATACTTGAGGAGACCCAGAAAAATCCTTTTATCAAAGATTTTCATATAATAAAACTATGAATGCTAAATAAAAGGCTCTTAAATTACATCGTCAGTTTGCTCATCCTTCACCTGAAAAGCTTTTGAAGCTAATAAGATATGCTGGGAGTGATGATTTAGAACTTCAAGCTGAGATAATGAAAATATCTCAGAACTGCCAAATATGTCAAATATACCAGAAATGTCCGCCACAACCAATTGTTGGCTTGCTAATGGCAACTACGTTTGGTGAATGTGTAGCTATGGATTTGAAGCAATTTGGTAACATCCATTTGCTTCACCTAATTGGTTACACTACTAGATTGTCTGCTTCTGCAATTGTAAAATCAAAAAAAACGGCAGAAATTATAGAAAAGATTTTTTGCGTATGGATCAGTATTTACGGTTAGGAAACTGTGAAAAAGTAAATATTACCATGAAGACTACTGGAGCAGAAGCACCATGGTCTAATGGATTATGCGAAAGACACAACCAGGTTCTAGGGGAACATATAAGTCAACCAAAACAGAATTCTCAAATATACCACAATTCAAACAGTTAACAAGTGTGTATTTGTGTATGCAATCATTTCTTTTACTTTTTTTGTCTTTCAACACGGCATATCGTCCATTTTTTTATTTTACTAATACTGTCTCAATTCTACTTCTCAATTTTCAACAATCACCGATAACGTTAACAAACGTTCCTTTTTACTTTTAACACGATTACAGTTCGGTCACAATGCAGGTCGAACGGCCCATCAGTCCTTTTTTCTTTTTTTTTCTCAACATAACTACAATAAAAAGTAATTCACTCAATTAGTCACAATACCTTTCGTGTCGACGATGTGTATCTCTTTGTCTTTCTACGCTCTCTCTCTCCCTCTCTCTCTTTGTCTCTCCATGTCTCCCCTGCCCTTTTCTTCTTTTTTTTTATCCGGACCGCGCACGTTGCCTTTCTTTCTCCCTATTCCTTTCCGTGGCAACCCCGGTTCGAACGCCCCCATGTGGGAGGCGCTGGTCACGGTCACCAATTACGCATTTGTTACGTTATCTTATTTTTTTTCTATCAGTAGTAATACAAGTTGCACTTATTAATTATTATAGTTCGGACTGACGAAACCTCGAGGCCAACGCTTCCCGCAACATCATAACTACGAAAGTTGAAATAACACGAAAGTTTTTCGGAAGCGCCGACCAAGGCTCGTCTCATAAAATCGATTTAAAGTTCTTAATATCTTTCACAGATGCATGAATAATCAACAGTTTTTAACAACGTCTCAACATTTTACACTTTCATAATCGTTAAGTTTTTTTTTCACGTAATTATATAAATGTATATAACCTCATTACTTTTCTCTGTTCATTCTTTGAATTACATCAAACACTTTTCTTTTTAAACATTTTCTCGTTAAGCAACTTATATTAAACACTGTTCTCTTTAAACATTTTTTCTTTTTTAGCACTTTTCTTTTTAAAACATCTTATTTTAAACACTTTTCTTTTTTAACTGTCATGGACTTTCTTTTCACTTTATCAAATTAGAACCCAATTGTACTGGGCGGAAAACACTTAATTAAGTAGATATATTTCTGTGTTGGAAGGTTTTTTTCATGGAAATCACTCCAGACAAGGCATTAAGCCACTTAATGTAAGGAGCTAACAAACAAAATTACCACTTCAAGGTAAAAAACTAGCCAACGATAAGTGTTATGGATAGATCCTGACCAAGAAAACAGCAATTATTCCCCCTTTGTCAGAAACATAACTCATGAAATGTGAGGACTAAAGGACAAAATAAGGGAAGCGAGAGTTACGAGGCTACCGAAAGTTAACTCAAGGTCCACTTTCTACTCTCCTTACAAGCTTAGTTTAACTTTTATAAAAATAATTGAAAAAAGGTAACTTTTTAAAATGTATTAAAGTTCTTGTTCAATTTAGGGATAATTTTGAATGGAGATCATTCAAATTAAAACATTTAAAAAACGTAATTAATTTTTTTGTACAAATCAGTATTTATAAAAACTAGATTATAAAAACTATTTTGAATGCAATTTAAAGAATTCATACAAAAAAGTGCCTTTGTGCTACAGTAAAAACAACACAAGAAAAGTTGTAGAGATAACTTAGTTGTACTCAGGGTGTTTGTGTGTGATACCGTCGTGGCTAGGGACCCCAAATGCTGTATGTTGATCATTGTCCGGTCGTGTTGGCCCCAGTGACAACTTCTTTGTCAGACTCCAAGATCCTTCTTCTGTCATTGACTCTCGGACTATCTCGGCAATCTCCCTGAACCGATCTGCCCTTGACATATATCTACCTTCGACCAAAAATCCTAAGTGTCCAGTCTTTTTCTCAGCTGACCACAGGAACTTGATTATATCCCAGCTCACTCTCTTCATCGTTATCTGACCACCCAGAAGCTAACAACTAATTGTCATGGCGTTATTCGTCTGGGGAGGTCAAATGGATCTGTTGGCCTTTTTATTGTTCATTAATCTACTTCCTCATCATTTTTGTATTTTCTTCTGTTTCCTAACTTAACATTTGCCGGTGGTGATCCCCCCGATCCATAGTATCACAAACCTCCCATGTTCAACTTTGTTATTTATTCAATAAATTACAAAACAAATCATACATTCATATTGCATAATAAAACAGCAGAGACATGACAGGCAAACAAGAACAATAAAAAAAAAAACGACCAGTTGACCTCCGAACCGGGATCACAAGTGTGAATTTTACTCTCTCACCAGCTTATAGAGGTATTTAAGTACCCCTAAAAAATTTATATATACAACAAAGCAATTACTTTTTGGATAGGCTCCTGTTCACTGGTACTTGTTTCACATACCAAAGAAGGGAAATCAACCTCGCCCCTCCATCGAGGTAGAAAAAAAACAGGAGGATTTTTAAACAACCTTCGACCAAGAGGCTTTTAAATCACTTCTCATATTAACAGGCATTCCGTCATTTTGTTATCTCCCTTCCTACAAGAAAAAAAATCAGGAAGAATATTTTTCTCCTACTAAGAGGACTTTATCAACACTTCACATTGTCAGGCATTCCAGCATTTTTTCCACATGATAAACAAGATGCAGACAAAACAACAATGTCTACAGTTATTTTTTTATTTTTACAAATACAATATTTTCTTTTTAGTCTAACAAAACCGAAGAGACAAAACAATATATTTGCAGTTATATATTTTTTAGATATACAAATACACCATTCCTGCATATTTATTGTACAAGTTCCACAGAACACTTAACAATATCTTTATACAGTTTTTTCGTCTGACAGAATCAAACAGACAAAACCTATATATATCCTATTATCTGTTGGGTCCTACTTGTATCGAGGTGAATCACAGCCGTTTCTCAGACAGTGCCATGGCCTTTCGTCGGCTGCTACTTGAACCTTCCTCTGTGCTGTTTGGTTCACAATTATCTGCATTAACTAACAATTCGCCCTCCTCATTCCTGCTTTCTCTCTCGGGGATCTGTCTTGCATCGTCTCTTATGGATTATTGTCCCTAGCACTATGACAATTATTAGAATGTTTCCCCCTTGATAACCAAATTAGGATACCTGTTGGGACCCTACTTCACTAGGCCCCCTTGTCCCACCCGCTCTAACTTATTTACTAGTTCTTTTAAATCAATTTTCTCTACTGGTTTTAACAGTTGGGGGAGTTTAGTCAGGGTCGTGTTAGACACTTCCTTCACTAACAGTTTCCACAGACTCGTTCACTCGTCGTCGTCTGAATACACTAGACTCTCCCAACACAGCCAATAAGATGATGAAGAAGAACCACGGCATATGTTTAATAGAAGAAATGACAATGGCAACTGTAAAACTACATGCAGTACTAATGATGTCCTTTTTTTGTCAGAAAAATAGGATAATAAAATTACAAATGAATATCACTAAACATTAATTTATTATAAACTGTTTAAAAAATAGTTATGCAAATTAGGTATACAAAATGCTGTGTTTGGGTCTCTATTATATAGAGAGTATTTCAAAAGAGCATTTAATAAAAATAGAATAACAGTGAGCCATTTTGATGGTATATTACTATATGTGATAAAAGAAAAGACAAATGTGCATTTATTCATTTCGATGCCTATACCACTCCCTGCTGTGGCTGGTTTGGGATTATTAAACTGGGCTTACGTTCAAGAGAGATAGATTATGGGTTGACCAGCGAGATACCAATGAGTTATGGGCAAATCAAGCTAGCTCTCTGGAATCAAGTGCTATGAAATTTTAAATCTCTTGTGTCCAAAGAAATAACTACATGCAAACATGTCAGATGGTGAAATGGCACCAACGCGACAGAAATTCCATGGAAACAAAAAAGAAAACAAAATTTCTGGAAATTCCAAATTATTTTATCTTTATTCATCAACTGAAATGATGCAGTCAACAATTTGTGACAAACTAAAAATTAATCGAAAGAGTGAAAGTTGTAAAGCAAAAAATATACAATTGAAAACGGCAGAATAGTTTACATATTTTATTCTATAAGAATAACACAATTATAATAAAGTTTAAGTACAATTCATTTCCATTTTATTAAAAAAACAACAACAATTATAATATAATATACCAGATCTTATACCAGACAAAAAAAAATTAATATATATCGTATTAAAAAAAAAAAATTAATTTTCTCAGTTTTTTAAATTTTTTAAACAAAACCCATTAACAAAAACCAGATATTGCAGAGAATACAAAATACGTCTTTGGATTTTTGCTAGTATTATGACGGCCAATAAATGGATCGAATTGTACCTCAAATATTTGGTATGTTAATTACTCTCCACAAAAAATATGACCAGTTTTGAAATATATATGTATACATATTTTTTCATGATTTTTCTCATAATATGTATTGATTTTTAAGTATATACATACATGTTTAAAATTATGTACACATACCAAACGATTTTTATACATACATGTTTAAAATTATGTACGCATACCAAACGATTTATATACATACATGTTTAAAATTATGTACGCATACCAAACGATTTATATACATACATGTTTAAAATTATGTACGCATACCAAACGATTTATATACATACATGTTTAAAATTACCAAACGAATTTTAAATAATAAAACTTATTTTGCTACACTTTCAGAATTTATTTAGTTTTTATTTAAAAACAATAAAAACAAACTTTTCTCCATTTCTATATAAATATCCAGACATTGATTAATGCAAACACACAAAAATGTTCATTCTGAAAGCCCCCCCCCCCCACTCCCTCTTTCACCCCTTTCCCACAGAGTAAGCCAAAATATCAACTCTAAATGAGTTAAAATATCTCATTTTCAATTACAAAAACGTAGACACGATGTCAGATTATATAAAAACATGAAATTACATCTCGGCGAGAAAAAAATTGAAACAAATTAACAATTAAAATATTTATACCAACTCCATTGGGCGATTTGAGGTATGGGGTGGGGAAGTGCGTTCATAACGGTGGATGGAAAAATGAGATATGGAAGCACAATTTTTTTTTTGTTTTAGTTAAAGACGTTTTCATATTGCGTTAGATTAAAAATAAAAATAAAATGATGACGCATTTGAAATGAAGGAATAATCAGTTGGGAACAGGTTTTGTTTATCTTGATTCATAAAAGAATCAGGCTGAGCAATTTTTTTTTATCACAAGATTAAGTTAAGTTTCAATATTAATGTTTAAAAGCTCCACTGAAAGAGTTATCACCATGCTGGCATAAAAGCAAAGCTTGTGCTATCTTCATTCGTTTGAGGAACAATAATAATGGCAGAGTCCCAAGGGAATATATATATGGAAAATGAAAAAGGAAAACCAAAAATATTATTTATGTATTCATCAGCGTTTCGTCTTTATTTCAAGACTTCTTCAGGATGATTGGTCTGAAGAAATAACACACAAGTAAAAATATTTGAAACAGTAGCAGTAGGAGGAGTAAAGCTCAAAAAGGCCGCTTATGAAAACACAAATTATGAGCTACAAATAGATGGTAGCGACCTTGATATTTAACCCTCCCTCTCTCCTGCTTCGATAATCATCAATCTGATCTCAATAAACATGATGTACGCTTTTCTCCTGAGGAAGTCTTGAAATAAAGACAAAACGTTCATGAATACATAAATAATATTTTTGTTTTTCCTTTTTGTTTCCATTACGTTGGAATGTTATTTCCATTTTTTTAATCATATATATATATATATATATATACATACATAGGATGAGTTTAGGCTTATTACTAGGTAATAAGTTGATATATCTGTTCCAATAGTGCTTGATACTAAAGTAGTTATTGTAGAACTGGTGTGTATATGTTTTTTTAGCTCCATATATATATTGATGAGATCTATGATCAAAGCAGGATTGCATTTGTGTATATATATATATATGAAAAAGGAAAGCCAAAAACTATATTATTTATGCATTCATCAACGTTTCGCCTTTATTTGTAAAACTTCCTCAGGATGAAGAAAAATGCAGAAAAATATTCATACAATCATCAATTTATCAAACGTGTCAAACCAGCCGAGACTCGCCACTTCTAGGTAAATCAAATTGATGATTCTATAATTATTTTTCTTCATCCTGAGGAAGTCTTACAAATAAAGACGAAACGTTGATGAATACATAAATAATATAGTTTTTGGCTGTCCTTTTTCATTTTCCATTACGTCGAATCATTTTATCCCTATATATATATATATATATATATATATATATATATATATGAAGAAATAATGACAGAGTGCTCAACTATGTCAGTAAGAGAATAATATTTATAATATCATATAATTATATGCTGATTAGCCATCCATACCGACGGTTTCTGGGGCAATAGGTAAAACAACCTCATGTGTTTGGATAGCACCCCTTCATCAATGGCTGGACTAAATTAGATTAGCACAGCCACTGATAAAGGGGTGCTATGGCCGGTACGGATGCTAATCAGCACATAATTATATGATATTATATATATATATATATATATATATATATATATCCACAAATAAATAAATAAAACATCGACATAAACTTCCAAATTTTATACATGGATTATATTTTCATTAGATTTCTATGAAACATTTTGCTTATATAAAATTACTTGTTTGTTTATCCATTTTTCTTGTCTGAAAAGAAAACAAAACTTTGACAAACATTGAGTTTTTTTCTTTTTCAAGCCATAAAATGCATTTTCTTATTTATTAAGCTCAACTTAAAATCAGGGACATCTTGCCTTAATTTTTTTCAAAGATGAAAAGGTCAATCTTAAAATATGATAATTGTAAAATGAGCCAACAAAGGATTTATAGTTGAATCTTATTTATAAGATTTTATTGACCTGGCTAAGACATTTTTTTAAACGAAAAGATACAGCATCAGGTCTGAAAAATCTGGTAATTTTTGAAGAGTTCAATATAAATTGGCTTTTTTATTAAAATGAAAATTGATTTCAACCTTTTTTTAATTTAATTCTTCATTCGTTACAAATCTACAAAACTTTGTTGTTGAAAAGAAACAAGTAGCATTTATACGAGATTATTTCTAAGACTTTTTATAAAAATATAATAAAGTCTGTGCTATTTTGCTGGATTTCCAGAAAACTATCCTCATTCTACAAAAAGAGGATAACTATCTCATAGATCATGGCTACCTGATTGCTAGCTGATTGCTAGCTGATTGCTAGCTTCAAAACAAATTATTCTGAACTTCATTCGTTTTTGCCTTTCTTTGTTGTGAAAAGTTTAAATACAAAGATATGACAAAAAAAATGATTAGCCATTTTCTTTTCATTTTCAAGAGATTTTGAATGATTTAAAAAACTATTAACAATAGTAAACAAAAGATTCCAATTTGAAAAAGAAATAAAACCTTGTTTTGTAGAGCGTTTTCTTTTTATCTTGTCAGAAAAGAAAAAAGGAATGACCATTTTTTTTTCTCATTATCAGAAATATCAAAACAACAGATTTCTTTTAGAATTAAACTGTTGACAACAGCGAATGTCTGAAGATGAAATGGAACCAATTCATTTTTTATAGTGTTGTTGTTTTTGGAAAATTCACGAACGTAGCGCATGCATACAGGTTTTTTTGGATAGAGTCCAGATTCTTTAATTTTGGATCTGGACAAAAAGAATGCATTAAATGAGTGATCATGTTCTTCCCTGTCTGAGCTGAAGGTGACAATATTGGATTCAAGTAGGCATCTTTTCATGCTGGATTTGAAAGTAACAAGCCTGAAAAAAGAAAAATGAAAACAAAAATGTTGAATTAACAAAAATGAAAACATAATTTCTAACAATACAAACCATCAAATACTTTTCAGAATAAAACGATTCATACACACACACACACATATATATATATATATATATATATATATATATATATATATATATATATATATATATATATATATATATATATATATATATATATATATATATATGTGTGTGTGTGTCAGGTTATGTTGAGAAAAAATCAATAAAGTGCTCGATCGCAAAAAAGTGAAAACTAAATACAAATAATTTATTTTTAAAAATAGTATAGTTTTTTAAATGAATTATATATATATATATATTTCAAATATTATAAAATAATTATTTTATCATGAAGTAATTCCTAATACGATTAAAATATGCTCAGTATTTGGGATAGAACATTATTATAGTTAAGTGAAAATAAACATGTAAAGTTACATACTTTACAAATTTCATAATTTCAGATAGTACAACAAAGTATAGTATAAAATATAGTCCTTTAAACTTAGGTTTCTCAACAAAACAAATCCTCTCATTAGAAGGAGAAATCTATTATTTAATAATAAAAGCTTTGGTTTCAATGATTAATTTAAAAAAAAAAGTTTATAAATCATGTATGAAATCTGAAGTCCTTTATAATTCCAAGTAAAAAAAGGAGAATAAAATAAGAAGAATAAAATAAGAAGTATCCTTGAACAGAAGGTAAAAATCTTTTTCTTCATCATCAGATTTATTTTTGACAGGCCTTTGATTAGTTCTCTATAAGAGGATGGGGCCTACCTGTCAGTCTTAATCAGCCAGGCTCGGCGGTTGCGAGGATCTAAGTTTGTAATTCCCAGGGCTGCACGGTCACGTTTACACAGCTCATCCCAAAAAAGCCTAGGTTTTCCAGCCTGCCGAATTGATGCGATGAACATGTTTCTTACCCGGGAGATCCATCTGGAGCTTCGCTCGACATGGCCAAGCCATCTCATCCTTCCCAATTATATTTTGGTATAATCCTAGAGGGAAAAGTCTTGAAGAGAGTGTCGTCTTCTGGCCTGACATGACAAATCCATCTAATCATGGCTCTTTCATTGCGCTGCAGTCTCCTGAGGGTGCTTGCTGATGTAGCCCATGTTTCAGAGCCATAAAGCATAACACTCCTCACACAGCTGATGTACACCTGTCCTTTTTGCAACAGTAAATCCACGAAAAAGTTATTTAGTATTATTAAATGAAAAAATGTATCAATTCTTCGGTAATAGTAGCAAAATTTTCTTCTGATAGAAAACAAAATGGCTTCCATCTGCAATTGACATTTGCTGCAGAAAAGTAAGATGGCCTTCTTGCAAAAAATATTCCAAACAGGAATAATTGTATTTGCAAAGAAATTTAATCACATTACAATTTTTTTTTCTTTTTTAACAACATGGAACAACACTAAAGAAAAGGAAATGGCTATTCAGAATGAAATATTGATATTTTAAGACAAAAAATTATTTACATCAAAGTCAAAATTTGTCCAACTTAATTTTATGTATTGGACTAGATATCCCAACCTGACATTGACAGGGTGGAAACATATTGCCTAACAGCAATATAATTCCAAATATAGTCATATTTACATTTTATTTTAAATAGGACTTTAAAAAATGTGTTTTATTATTTCTGTTATTTTATTGTTGATTTCAATAAATATTTGATTAAATAACTGTATATGTATGATCTATCAAAGTTAGCTATAGATGAGAAATACGGGCACACATGATTTTATTAGATTTATTACTACAGAGATGAGTGTATGCTGCTAATCAAAGGGAAGTAATTAAAACCTCATAATCAAGGGAGGTAACTCCAGGTGGTATACTCTTACTCCAAAGTATTTTTAATTTAGAATTGTCCAAAATATGTTTTCTAAAATAGTGTTTTATTTTTTTTTGTCATGTGTAATCGAGGAATACACACAGATGTGAAGTTGTCTTGTGTAGTTTGTTACTTTGAAATGTAAGAAGGAAACCAGTAACACTGAAAGGTTTTACAGAATTTTGCAAAATCAAAATTATCAAAAACTAACTCTAAACGGAATTATATTAGTTATTTTCTAAAATAATAACTCCTTCAGGAAATATTGTTTCTCTTTTGTATTAGGTGCACAAAGAAACAATATTACTCAACTTTAGCTTATATACACAGTAAATATAGACAATAAATCTACATTTTGAAGTCTTAAAAAGAGTGTGCTGCCACTTGTAATCACAGCCACTTACAGCATTAGAGTAAAACAGCACTTTAAATAAATAAATAATGAAAAATGTTTACCTAACAGTACGATAATAATTTTAAGAGCTGAATGTGCTGATATTAATGTAAAAAGAGATGTAATTGTTTATCTGATAGCAAAAATAGATTAGAAAATGGTGAGATGTGTTTTATTAATGACATAAGCTGATTTTTCTTTTTAGGGCATTAGTGAAGAATACACATACCTAAGATCTATTTATATAAAGTTAAATATGTGTATATGTTGATTCACTCAAAAATTAATTGAACATTATCAATTTTGTAAAACAGCTGCTAGGTGTAAAGGTGGGTAATGTGGGCTATATTTAATTTAGTTTTATGCAAAGAGCCCTTAGTGAAAATTTAGATACCTCCGATTTTTGTGAAATTAAAAAAAATAGGTATTAGATATCAATTAATAAATATTCCCCAAATTTCAGTTTCGTTGGAGTATTTTAAAGGGGTTTTAGGGGGTATAATGTGGGCACAACATCCATTTGAAAATTCAGATATTTAAGATTTAGATTAAATTTGATCCAGACTAATTAGACATTGATTAAGCAAGATTCCTCAAATTTCAATTTCTTCTTACGACCCTTTAGATTTTTAGACTTAGACATTTTCAAGAATAAAAATCATGTAATGGATTTTGATCAAAATTGGAGCAAGGATTCTAGATATTAGGTTAAGTAACATTATATATTTTTTAAAATCTTTGTAAGGATACATAAAAGTGGTACAAAACTGTTCTGTTCGGGGAATTCATATTACCCATCCTGGGACGGGTATTATTTCTATATATATATAAAGTTAGGCATGTTTATATACTTGTATGTACAGGATTCACTTCTAAACTAATTACCTGATCATCATGAATTTTGGAACACAGCTGCTAGGTGTAAGAGGTCCAAATGTGAGCTATATCTAATTTAATCGTCTGTATGAATATTTACTCTGTGGAAAAAAATATTTATAATCATATTTCAAGCCAAAGGTAATAGATTTTTGTAATATTTAATTTGGCTAATAATTTTACTATTTGTCAATATATGAGCTTTATTAAAACAATTTTACATTTAAGCTACAATTAAAACTGATTTTTTTAGTAGAGGAATAGTTTTCCGAAAAAAAAAATATTGATATGTTAACTTTATAAAAAAGAAAAGGACGTGTCAAAGATGAACTGTTTTAAAATGTTATAACTAAATGATTATTTTTTGTTTTATCATGAAATTTAGGCTTTTTTCTTTAGAGAAAAATAAGTCTAAATAAATTTTTTTTTTAATTTATCATAAAAGGTTAAACTTCAGGTGTATTAGATTTCAAAGATTTTGGTCATAACTACAAGCATTATAAACCAGACTTAATTACAGCAGCCCTAACAATCTATAATCTTAATAGATTCATCAGTTCTCCTAGCTAATAATACTAAACCAAAAGAAACAGAAAAATATTATAGGTTATTTGGGGCATCCATAGTTATCAATCTATGATTGTAGTGAAGCAGCTGTCTGTTTACCTTTAGTGTTGTGAACATGATACCCAACTCTCCATGTTCCAAATGTCGTTCCATCAGGTCATCAATCAGGTGAATCTCTGCACCAAGGTGCTGGATCTTGGACCGAACCACAACATATTGAAAAATCGGAAACAGATCATCCATGCACCAGATGTAATCATTGCCAAGAGTAGTTTGAACAGCCTAAAAAGAAACAGACGAAAAGAAAAAACAAAAAAACAAAAAAGAATGTCTTTAATTAAACTTTTTTTTTTTAAATACAGTGACAAACTTTTATCTGAAAAAGAAAATATTTGAAAATAGAAAGTTTTTGTTTTTACTTTAAAAAGAAAAATAAATCAATGTAGTCAATTGCAAGCAAGCGTGTTCCGGAGGGGGGGGGGTCCCTTTCTCAAGGCTTCTACTCAAAGACAGGGAGTGTACAACTCCTTTCTCATGTATACAAATTTTTAACATTAAAGGATGAACCTTAAAGGTTGGTGCTGAGAGAAATTGAACCCTGTTCTCAGTAATCAGAACGTGCCTACTTGTCACATTTCCGAGAAAAAAAAACAAACAAAAAAAAACAATAATTGTGTGATTTTTCTCAGCAGTTGAACCTTGACTATTTTATAGCAGAAGTGTAGCAGTGAATAACTATTTTCACTTGGTGGAATTATAATTATACAAAGGTCATTTGATTGGTATCAGCCAATCAGATCACTGAGTGTGCTAATACAGGTTACTGGATTTTTACAGCAAAGTATAGGATTGAGTCAGGGAGAAAGCCTATCGCAAAAAGCTAGAAAAGTTACATGCCTATACACAGAAGAATATGAAACTGTTGCCAACATTTACTTTGTTGACACACACACACACACACACACACACACACATTGACTGCTGAACTTTTCAAACTGTCTGACGAAATGAATAATTTTTTCAAATAAACTTTTATATCTGTTGTAAATACTTAAATGTGAGAAGATTTCGAATTGCTTTGTTTGTTGGACCACAAATAAATGATATTACTTTTGTTTAATAAAGGATTGTCATTGTGTCTCGTTATATATTCTGAAGTCATAGCTTTACAATGGTTTCTTATCCGCATAATAAAAGTACTTGTTCATGAGCACGGTAGACATTAATCCTACCAGTGATCAATGTAAAATCAATTCTTTTATTTTATTAATAATTACTCTTCTATACAAAAAAAAACCCAGACCGAGTTATTGAACATTGTTCTTTTCCTTTTGTTCTGCTTTGAATGATCTTTTGCCGCCCCCCCCCCGTCGCTGTTCACCGAGTGATCGCTCGCTGATATAAACAGTTTCAACGTGGGAGTGTGTTTGTAGCTGGACGAGACGACCAGATCGGTGAAGTCATCATCATCATCGTCGCCATCCCAGCCTAGAGGAATTTGGATCTATATATTTTTTTATTGCCACAACGATCGGCACGGAGCGAGGTTCACAACAGCAACTTGATTTTCTGCATGATACAAGCTTGAAATGCAACAGTGTCCTTTTTCTGGCGCCATGAGCATGAAAAATTTTCAATAAGAAAATATAATTAAAAAAAGGTACCATACACAATGTAACATGGGTCTTAATTAAAAGAAAGGAAAGTATGGGTCTAGTTAAAGGAAGAAAATTAATTTATGATACAAAAAGGACACTCGAACAAGACAAAGTGAAACCATTTCACAATGAACAAAAAAATCTGACATACCAATGACGGCGGAAGGACGAAGAGGGAAAGAAGAGGGAGAGGCTTAATGATGATGCAGACAAAAACAACGAGAAACCTAAGTATGCAGACATTTCATTTTTAGAACACACACATACAGAAGAGTTGATGGCATACGCAATATCTATACAGAACTTTAGAAAAAGGAACATTAATATATAATGAAAAAAATAAAAATGTAAATAACATTAGTTATATATAAAAAAGAATGTGATTATTATATGCACAAACACGAACATTTAAAAAGAAAGAAACAGACAGACAGAACAGAGAGATGAAATTTATTGATATTGTTTTTTGATTTTTGTTTTGATTTTTCATGGTGGATTTTGTTGAATTTTGTGTGCCGAGTTGCATTTTTTTTCCTGCTTGTTGCATGGGGGAGGGCAGCGGAGAGTTAAAAGCTGAGAGACAGATAGAGTGGTGGTAATATTTGGTTTGAATTAGACATTAATAGACCTACTTGGGAAATAGGGTACTGGATTATCGAGTGCGGTTAATTTAAGTTTCTTTTACTGATTTTTTCTTAAGGAGAATCATTCCTTGCGGGTCGGGCTTGGCTTTATTTCTCTTTCTCTGAGTGCTCAATGTGCAAGCTGTTGTGCGTACAGAACAGAGTGATTGACCTTTAAGTAGATGAGGGTCATGCTGGACAATTTCCGTGATGAAACCAGGGGTGAAAGGCACTCCGTGATAGATGAGGTTAGGGGTGGCAATGAATGTCGGCATTGGTTGTAAGAGAGTATTAGCTTACACTGTCAAAAGAGGTCATGTCTTGTCAACGATAAATTCCGGCCAATGTGAGGACGAAAATAATGATGATAAAAAAGGAACAATAATAAAAATGACCGGCTCTATTTTGTTCTTGGGGAAGGAAGAGTGAGACTTGCTTGACCTTGCAGATGGGAACGGAAAAAAAAAGAATCTTTTCAGATATGGAAGGAAGGGATGTTAGATATTGGGTAAGTAAACCCACTAGTTGAAAGATGTGTTTGGTCAACCAATTCCTATTTCAGTCACATAAATTATTTAGAGCTGAAAGAACCCAGAACGTCAAGCGAGGTGTTAGATTTTTTCTCCCCCCCTCCCTTCACCAACAACAGTCACAACGTTCACCATTAATAGCAGTGGCAGTTCTCCCTTTCCTCTCTCCACTGACAACACAAGACATCTGCTCTTATCATTAGCAGTAGTCCTTGTTTCTTCTTTTTCACCGACACACAAGGTGTTCGCTCCTAATACTAGCAGTCCAACAACACGAGATAAACGACACCCGTTCAAAACATGTGCACGACGTGGCATCCAAAACAAAACTGACTCCTCGAGCAGAAAATCTCTCCTTTTATTTAGACATTTCGGACTGCCAACAGCACCTATTTTGGATAATCACAATCCTCACCTTGTAATCAAACGGTTCTAGATTTGTGTACCCAATACTTGCAAGTACCACATAAAATTGAGTTGCACCCGACCCTCTTTCTACAAACTCTGTTAATATGAAATATCTAAAATCCATGGAATACAAAATGAGAGTGGCCTACTCTAGTAGATTAAATACAAAAGTCGAGTTTCAAATTTTCAGAAGATTACTGAAAAAAGACATCTGCAGAAGATCAGAAAGCAAAACAACTCAAATGTTGTGAACATAATCAAGATGAGGACAACAGTTTCAAACATTTTCTTAGAAAAGAGATTATTTCTGCAACCCAAACTACATCATTGAAATTGTATTATCTTCTTTCTTTAGTTAAATTCAGTATATTTTACAATGAAATAAGATTAAATAGAAGAACCAGCATTTCTATTCTATTATTTGTATAAGTTGAATTTTTGTTTTAATTATGAATTGTCTGCTTTTGAATTTAACAGAAACCACTGAGAGCTTCATACTTATTCGAAAAATGTCAGACAATTGTTTAACACTGTTACTACTCCTACTACACAAATTTATATTTTTTTATGAATGTAATTTTTTTTTTAATTCAATTTATTCATTTATTTGTATTTTATTTGGATTTAAAGTAAGATTTATATTTATATATACATTTGTTTAATTGTAAAAATAACATTTAAAAAAAAATATTTTTCAACATTTACATATTTTTTACAGTGTAAAAGAAATATGATGAGCATTACATCAATTTAGCATTGTTTTTTACAGTGTAAAAGAAATATGATGAGCATTACATCAATTTAGCATTGTTTTTTACAGTGTAAAAGAAATATGATGAGCATTACATCAATTTAGCATTGTTTTTTACAGTGTAAAAGAAATATGATGAGCATTACATCAATTTAGCATTGTTTTTTACAGTGTAAAAGAAATATGATGAGCATTACATCAATTTAGCATGGTTTTTTACAGTGTAAAAGAAATATGATGAGCATTACATCAATTTAGCATTGTTTTTTACAGTGTAAAAGAAATATGATGAGCATTACATCAATTTAGCATTGTTTTTTACAGTGTAAAAGAAATATGATGAGCATTACATCAATTTAGCATTGTTTTTTACAGTGTAAAAGAAATATGATGAGCATTACATCAATTTAGCATGGTTTTTTACAGTGTAAAAGAAATATGATGAGCATTACATCAATTTAGCATTGTTTTTTACAGTGTAAAAGAAATATGATGAGCATTACATCAATTTAGCATTGTTTTTTACAGTGTAGAAGAAATATGATGAGCATTACATCAATTTAACATTGTTTTTTACAGTGTAAAAGAAATATGATGAGCATTACATCAATTTAGCATTGTTTTTTACAGTGTAGAAGAAATATGATGAGCATTACATCAATTTAGCATTGTTTTTTACAGTGTAAAAGAAATATGATGAGCATTACATCAATTTAGCATTGTTTTTTACAGTGTAAAAGAAATATGATGAGCATTACATCAATTTAACATTGTTTTTTACAGTGTAAAAGAAATATGATGAGCATTACATCAATTTAGCATTGTTTTTTACAGTGTAGAAGAAATATGATGAGCATTACATCAATTTAGCATTGTTTTTTACAGTGTAAAAGAAATATGATGAGCATTACATCAATTTAGCATTGTTTTTTACAGTGTAAAAGAAATATGATGAGCATTACATCAATTTAGCATTGTTTTTTACAGTGTAGAAGAAATATGATGAGCATTACATCAATTTAGCATTGTTTTTTACAGTGTAGAAGAAATATGATGAGCATTACATCAATTTAGCATTGTTTTTTACAGTGTAAAAGAAATATGATGAGCATTACATCAATTTAGCATTGTTTTTTACAGTGTAAAAGAAATATGATGAGCATTACATCAATTTAGCATTGTTTTTTACAGTGTAAAAGAAATATGATGAGCATTACATCAATTTAGCATTGTTTTTTACAGTGTAAAAGAAATATGATGAGCATTACATCAATTTAGCATGGTTTTTTACAGTGTAAAAGAAATATGATGAGCATTACATCAATTTAGCATTGTTTTTTACAGTGTAGAAGAAATATGATGAGCATTACATCAATTTAGCATTGTTTTTTACAGTGTAAAAGAAATATGATGAGCATTACATCAATTTAGCATTGTTTTTTACAGTGTAAAAGAAATATGATGAGCATTACATCAATTTAGCATTGTTTTTTACAGTGTAGAAGAAATATGATGAGCATTACATCAATTTAGCATTGTTTTTTACAGTGTAGAAGAAATATGATGAGCATTACATCAATTTAGCATTGTTTTTTACAGTGTAAAAGAAATATGATGAGCATTACATCAATTTAGCATTGTTTTTGAAAAACAAAATACTTGGCAGATGTGTACAACACTTTCTCTTCCTTCTAAATTTGTTTTTATTGATTTTGTAAATTCTTCAGAATACTAAAAGGTGCTCAGTCTACCCTTCTATTTCACTCATAGATGATGGATAGATTCATACCTTTCTCAATAATATTAGTGAAAGTGATACAATATCTCTGACAGTCTGTGTTGGTAGTCATTGTACCGCCTCCATTTATTTCAAACAACTTTTTGCCTTTTTTAGAGAGAGAGAGGGGGGGTCATACCTCACCCAATTGTATTAGTATATAAATTATATAACTTGGTAAGTAGTTATAAATAACAAAATAACCCAGAGTGTAAAGGTCTTAAAATAGTCGGTTTATTCCAACGTATATATCTTGTACAAACAATAGTAACTACATGTAATCCAATAGGATTTAACAGAATACAATCGAATCCCCCATATTACTGTTCGTAGTTGTATTTATTGTCCAGACTATTTCACTTATTTAGTGACTGAGGAGTCCGGTATCCCATCACAACAGTAAACAAGCACAATAAATCTGAACCGAATTTTTAGTTCTCATCAGTAGTATTTTATTTTCAAATAATGGTTGTACAATTCTATTTAATTTGTATTAAAAAGTGGAGGGAAAAATGTTATTATGTCATCACCTTCATTAGAAGGTGACCGGTTAGCTTGAGTCTAGTGGCTGTGAGAAATGCAAGACAACCAGAAACAACATTGTGATAAGCGGAGAAGGACTGATGTTATTGCATAGGAATCAATAATCATATAGACTGACTTGAAGTCGATATTATTCGTTATGCTTCCTATAGTTTCTCTGTAGATCTTGCACTATAGGCCCATTCCGGGTTTTTCAACTTTGAGATAATACTGTGTCTACAATACTCACTTTCTAATCAAAATATGTGCTTTACAACAAACTTCAATCATTTCTCTGTCTAAATAACTTTAGTTTTCATTGATTTGAACAAATCTTCATACTTAAAATGCTCACTAGATTGGGTCACATACGTGACACCACACAAATGAGCATTTTCAAATTTTACTTTATGTCATCAATTTTCTGCGAATCATCAAGGTTCTACAAAAGGAAATAACCATTTTCCAAACGGAAATATGTGTAAATTTTGACTCGCGAAAATTTCAAGTCTCTGCACATCTCCAATCAAGCACAAATTGGGTTTGAGATGGGTCACGTATGTGACGAATTTTGGGTCACGTACGTGACGGTCTGAATTGCAAGCTTGAAATGTTGATTTAGCTTGACAATATCATGCTACTGTTTATTTATTGTTGTAACCATGGAGAATATTTGATTTTAGAGTTATGTCCTCTGCTTTTCTCTTATTTAAGAGTGATATCCCTTAGTAACTTCCTTTTTCAACCAAGATGACTGACTGTCAACAAGCATGTGTCTCTGCTCCAGCAAAAAGAAAAAGGCTTACATCAGCAGAAAAGATGAGAAATCTCAGAGCAAGAAGAAAACTGTTAGATCCAAATTTTCAACAGAAAGAAAATTTAAGATTGAAAGCTGTCAAGGCAAATACAGTAAATGCAATGACTAATCTTGAACTGGCAGAGTACAAGAAGAAAAGTCGAGACAGGAAGAGAAAGTCGCGGCTTCTTAAAGCAAATGCAGAAAAGCCACCTACTACAGCTACTAGTACACCAAGTAAATCCTATAGATCGCCACAATCGTATGGGAGGGATGTCAGAAAGGCTGAGAGGCTCTTCCTTCCAGTCCTCGAAAACGAAAAGCTGTAGTGGGGGGGGGGAACGTATTGGAGAAATTTTGGCCACAAAGGCCGAAAACGATTTAAGAACCCATGGAAATGGATTGTCAGAAGATACTGTAAGTATGGTCCAAAATTTTTTTTAAAGTATGGACATTGTGTATACGAGTCCAGGCATAAAAAAATGGCTGTGTGGGAAAATGGAGAGAAAAGGACAGAGCCTAGACTTTACCTGCAAATGTATTTAAAAGAAGCATATGCTTTGTTCAAAAACACTCACCCAGATATCACTATTTGTTTCTCCAGTTTTTGTACACTGAGGCCAAAAAATGTACTTACAATGAAGAACTTTCCTAATGAACAATGCAATGCAATTCAGATTCAATGAAGTTAATCTTATTTAAATGTGCTGGGTTTTTTTTTTGTCAGAATTGTCACTGATATTATCATGCATTTATACGGTACACATTTTGTTATTTGAACATGTACATTAGCTTATTTTGTCAATGCCTGACAATTTGTTCATCAATTCTATCTTTATTAGCAAGTTCATTAAAGATTTATACTTAATTATGTTAATAAGACACATAGTTTTGATTAGAAAGAGTTTATTCTGAGCAAAGTATTATCTCACAAGTTGAAAAAATGCATTTGAATGGTCGGTCACGTACGTGATCGAGACCGGGCTTTATGAACCTGCAATACGGAGTTTTATGAATATTTGAATGCTCAAATTAATTCCAGCCAAGATTGTTAACAGGCAAAATAAAAAAAATGCTTGAAAATACATATGTCACGTACGTGACAGAATTATGTGTGCTTTTTTCTAAAGCAATTGGTTGTAGCTACTTTACATTTTGGCTCAAGGATGGTATCAGTATACTTGCTTTGTAAAAAAATTGAACTGTCTATTCCATAAACCTTTTATGCTAGCAAAACTTATATCTCTGATGGGTCACGTACGTGACGGAACAAAGTGACCTTTCAATTATCACGTATAAGAGGTGTTGCTCTGTAAAAATACCTCTATCTTATTGATGTACACTCAGATAAATGTCTGAACTTATGTATGAATGCTGTTTAAGAGATTTTTTAAGCTTTTATATACCCAAATAAATCCATTAAAAAAGAGTGAAAAAAGATGTATTTATACGGCAGAGGTTTGATGGTTTTCAGATAAGCCGTATAAAAAAAATAAACGTTAAAAAGCACTCCAAGGCCAAAAAAAGATACTTCAACCTTTCTAGTTTTCATAGTCATGAATTCTTAAAAATTTTTTACACCATCATAGGATCATTTTTCATGGAATGGGCCTATAGCAACCGCAACACATACATTTCTTTGTGCATCTGGACAAATTCGAAAAAGGGTCCAAACGATGTCAAAATCTCCAGATGTTTGCAGAGATTTCTCATCCCTACTTAAATGAAATAATTTTCAGTCGTTAAATTTCTATTTTTAATAATTTTGCGTAAAAATAAATTTCCGGGTTTTGATTTGTTATATAGTAACAGCATATTTATATTTCTGAAAAACATAATTATAAATTGTTTTGAATTTTTACGACACATTCTACACATCCGCCATTCTGACCAAATCCCAAACCACCAGCATGACAGAGACTTTTCTGAAAAGGAGACTTTCCTGATTTGGATACATTCTTCAACACACTGAGGAGGAATTCATGTGCAAGTTGGTGGCCCCAATTGCACCTGTTGGCTGGAGGAAGCGCAAAGACGGCCAACTGAAGACATGGATTAAAACCATGAAGACAGACATTGAGGTAGTAGCTGGCCCTCATATTTTTGGTTTTTGTTGCTGGAACCGGAAATGGCGATGACTCAGCTACCGATTGGTGTTAGCAGATTGTCTTGACGTGGGATGCAGTAAACTCATTTGGAGCCAGTTCAACCCACCTCGGGTGAATGCCATTACAAGTTAGAAAGAAGGCAACAGTTCAAACCATGTAAATAACAATACCTCATCTGGGAAATATTGTTAAGTAATACTTAAAAAGTATTTGAAATTCTTTAATGTAAGAAAGCATTAGTTTTTTTAATCCCTCCCGGTCACATTGCACAAGACCATGATGACTACCACCACCACCACCATTAAATTGTGTTATGATTACAGGACTTTAGTCATTCTTAAGATTTTAAGATGAAGAAAAAAGTTGCAAGAATCCAACCACCAGTAATTAAGAAACGGTTTTTGTGCTTTTTACAATCACCTTGCCATTGAAAAGGTGTCTTTTTTTTTAAATAGGTTAATTTTTAGTGTGGGAATTTAATAGTTATAAACACTTAAAATTTCGATAGCAAACAATTATTTGTATAAAATTTGAATGTTAAAATTTTAATACATGAGAACATTACAGGTGCAGCCATATTGTTTAGAGTAGAGAAGCACAAGAGTCAGCATTTTGACATTTTGTTGCTTTTTTTTAACCTATTTGTCAACTTTTGTTGTTTAGTGAACCTATTTGTCAACTTTTGTTGTTTAGTGAACCTATTTGTCAACTTTTGTTGCTTAGTGGACTTATTTGTCAACTTTTGTTGCTTAGTGGACCTATTTGTCAACTTTTGTTGCTTAGTGAACCTATTTGTCAACTTTTGTTGCTTAGTAGACCTATTTGTCAACTTTTGTTGCTTAGTAGACCTATTTGTCAACTTTTGTTGTTTAGTGAATCTATTTGTCAACTTTTGTTGTTTAGTGAACCTATTTGCCAACTTTTGTTGCTTAGTGAACCTATTTGTCAACTTTTGTTGCTTAGTGAACCTATTTGTCAACTTTTGTTGCTTAGTGAACCTATTTGTCAACTTTTGTTGTTTAGTGAACCTGTTTGTCAACTTTTGTTGTTTAGTGAACCTATTTGTCAACTTTTGTTGTTTAGTGAACCTATTTGTCAACTTTTGTTGTTTAGTGAACCTATTTGTCAACTTTTGTTGTTTAGTGAATCTATTTGTCAACTTTTGTTGTTTAGTGAACCTATTTGTCAACTTTTGTTGTTTAGTGAACCTATTTGTCAACTTTTGTTGTTTAGTGAACCTATTTGTCAACTTTTGTTGTTTAGTGAACCTGTTTGTCAACTTTTGTTGTTTAGTGAACCTATTTGTCAACTTTTGTTGTTTAGTGAACCTGTTTGTCAACTTTTGTTGCTTAGTGAACCTATTTGTCAACTTTTGTTGCTTGAAGAACAGATTTTCACTGCCTCAAAAAACATAATTTTGGGGCTTTTTGAATTTTTTAAATGACAAAGTTTTTTAAATAAGAAAATAAAATGAGCACAAACTTTATAACAATTTATTTTAAAAAGTTAAATGGGTGCTATTCATGTTGTTTGCCTCTCTTGCTCGTCGAACAGGGTGACACCGTTCTCCTGTTTCTTCTCGAGGACAACTAACTAAAATATGTTCAGACGAGGACAACATTTTATTTAATCTAAACTTTGGATATCCATTTTGTATCAGCAAAGAGTTTCTTCTCGTTTCAGAAGAGGCGCACAACAAAATGGGGTTGAAAGCTCCTATCTAGCAGATCCTTACATTATGTTTCTTCATTAATATTTAAACGTCAACTCAAGTATAACTTGAAATCATTTCTATGATATATGATTAAATCAATCGGATATTTATGTGTATAAGGGTGGGTGGGGAAGAGCTAGCACTGGGGTCAAACATTTCTAATAATACATAAGTAAGTGTATGCATTCTATAACTATACTTAACTCAAAAAGTATAATACCGTACCTCCTTCGTAATATTTGAACAAAACCGAAGCAGCTAGGATGTGGGTTGGATAATGTTATAGAACTACAACCTCATTTTGCAGGATAACTTTTAACAGCATAGCAGGTTTGATTTTTGCTCAATTATCATGGCCTTGTGCCATCATACTAATCTAACTACCAAGAGGAACCAAAAGAGTTTGAAGTGACAAATAGAAATACTAAGTGGAAAAAGCCATGTAAAAGTTGCCTATGTGTTATTGGAATCCTGGAAGTACATTCTCTTACTTACCAATTCTGGGTAAACCTTTTTTATTTTAAATGAAAGGAAGAAAGAAAAACAAAATTTCCTCATTAGAGAAATATTCGGCATGAGATAATTTTTTGGGGAAAAACAAAAAGTAAAATAATAAAATTGCATTTCTTACTTTGGTAATTTCTAGAAATGTCCTTTGTATCACAGCCAGTTTTTCACAAGGACTGAATGCTGTACTGAAAAGAGCGCAATAACAAAAAAACAAGGTTATCATAATATAAAAATGCAGGTACCACCAACCATAGTATTTTGGTTCATGATATCAGGAATTACAAGAAAAAAAAGGGCTATTTTTGAATGTCTTGGGTTGTATCTGTTCTTCACTTTTCATCCAAAACACATTATTTATAGTTTATGAATTGTAAGTGGATTTAAGATCACACAGACCCCACTTAAGAAGTGTATTAAATGCAATTTAGTTCTAAAACTTTTTTTTTGTGGTATAGTAGGACCATCCCTACAAGAATGAACAAACCTATGCTATATCAGCAAACAGATAAGCACTTACTATATTGTTATGTAAATATTTATATATGTATATTGTTATGTAAATATTTATATATGTATATTGTTATGTAAATATTTATATATGTATATTGTTATGTAAATATTTATATATGTATATTGTTATGTAAATATTTATATATGTATATTGTTATGTAAATCTGTGCAATGCTGCATGTTTAATGGGGTGCATAGATGCAGGTCTGCAATGGGAAAATATTTAGTTAAGAGAAAAAAACACACAAGAAATGGGCTGGCGTCTTTGAAATAATGTCTTCTTGGATACAAGGTTCCATACATTGATTGCGAGCTACTCAAGATTTTATAAAAGTTATGTTCATTCCAAATGGTGGGCCCTGTGGTCAGTAAGTTTTTATGTCCAGTCATAAAACAGCCCATCGTTTTCAAGTAGGCTGGTTGTGTGGCACCAATATCTATATATATTCCAGCAAAATTGGCTGAGGAGGTCAGTTGGATTTCTGTGGGTCTCAGAGACTGATGGGCCTCAAGTGGATGGACTGTTTGTGTTTGTCCTGTTGTTCGGTAGAGACATTTAATTTTTTTTAAATGTTGCTTACAGATGATTATGATGATGGTTTGGGAAATTCATTTTAAAGTCAATGTTATATATGGAAAGGTGTATGTGATTCAACATCATCAGGAATGTTAGACAAATAAGCTTTAATTTCTTTTTTTTTTTTTTTTTTTGTTTAAAAAAAAATGAAATAATAATAGAAAATCGATTTTATTTACCTTATTTGTTGCAGCATTTCAACAGCAGATGCATAACAGTGGTCACGGATCTCAGAGAGTTTCTACAAAAGAAAAAGGAAAGTTTTTTCATTAACTTTCTGATAAAATGAAAATAGAACAAATTGCAAGATGTTTATAAAAAGATTTAAGTCATTAAAACTGGAGCAAAACTTTTCTCATGTGTTTAACAGCACAGAATAACAAAACTCAAACTCTAGTATCGGTTGAAATACTTTTTATTATACAGGAATATTGATACGAATGACCAGTGCAAGAATATTGACAAAACCCGACACAAACCCGTTAACATATTTATATAACCATTGATAGAGTACAATTACATTTCAGTGTGAGGGTTCACAAACAGTAACTTCTAAACAATACTTGGTCCACCATTTGCAATTTCAGTAAAATGCATTCACAAGCTGTTGCAACTCATAACTAGCAAGATGGCCATGCAAATTTGAAGCATATATAAAAGCTACAAATTTGTAGGTGGTTGATGTAACAACAAAAAGAATGAGAGTGAGATTGAATGGGTAGCATGGAGAGAGAGAGATAGGGAGAGGAAGAGAAAGGCACAGGAAGAAAGTACAGGGGAGATGAGGGGGAGAAGGAAATGAGTGTGTGTTCTATAAGTTTTGAGATGTAATCAGTGGTTATGCATTCTATCCTAGTGAAAACCACAAATACAAATTCATGGTTGGCTATTCCTTCACCAGTGATTGTCTTGGTGGTTTTATCTGTTATGGATAGACCTCCCACATGGTTAACCAGGTCTTCTCCCGGGAAGTGGGTGGAAGCTGGCTTGAGATGAATGGATGAACGTGGACATGCTGAATATTCACAACAACAATTTATTTAAGTCTGTAAACAAATCTCGCTGGCCTAGTTGGTTAGTTGCATCATATCTTCCTCATTTCCCAGGCATCGTCCAACACATGCCAACATGTAAAACAGACATTAAACCAAATATGATGATGATGTTGGCGATGAGGAGAGCATCTTCACCGCAACCTCATGCTTACACTGACTTTTATCAACAACTGCTAACTATTACAAACATGCACCTCTCTATTAACGTGTTATCTTGCTCAGCCAATTAGGGCCTTTGGTATCTCTCAGGCCAGTCGCATTCACTAATAGTATTAAAGACGCTTCCTTCGATTGACAAACTGACAACTTAATTCTATTGTATCTTTTAAGCGATGTGCAAAGTAAAAAAAAAGAAAGATGTTTACCTGTCGGTTACCTTGGAACAAGTTGTCTTCAATCAGCCAGAATTTTCTGTAAAATTTTGAAAGTTTTATCAAATTAGATGAATATTTTATAACATTTCATGCATACGTAAGTACATCATTAAAGCATTACTATAATGATGGTTTGAATAGTTGTGAAAAACAACTGAATATTTTTTCTATTATTAAAAAGTCTTAAACAGAGTGTGAAGTTGAAAGAGCTTATTCGTGGACGCACAACAGCATTTGGATAAAGGTACAGTGAGTCCAGCAAGATGGCCAAACAACAAAAATGGATGATACTGCTTCATCTTATAAAACTAAATAATTTTATTATTAAGTCAGATTGTATCGATAAAATAATAAGAAATATGGTAGAAAAGATTGGGTATAATAATGCGTAAATTTTTAAAATTCAATCTGAAAAATCTGTGGTAGTTCAATCATTTCGAGCAGCTGCAACATGTAGACATGGAGTCTGAAGGCATCAAAGTTCAAGACTTGATAAACACTAATTTTTCATTCCTCACAGAATTAATACTTTCCTGAAAGTCACTGTAGCACTTGTACTTTTTATTTAAAGAAGTCTCTGAGGTAGCTTGACTTCATTCCTCTACTAATGATGTGTTATCCCTAATTTCAATGAAATTTAAACCATAGGTAAAAAAAGACATAAAATTATAGAGATTCTAAAAATTTGAGAGGCATTTTCTTCATTTTAAGACACCCCTAATGGGGTTTTAACTCTACAAAAATCAAATATTTCTTAACTCACACTTCTTAGTTTTATTAGCTTTATTTTCAGTTTTCTCCATAGCCCCGAGAGGAGGGGGGGGGGCAGCACCTTTCATGCATTTATTAAAGGTTCTAGGAGTGTTTCAGTATCAATCCTTCTAGAAAGGTGTTTTATTGGTGTAATCTGGTGTTTATCTGCAATTTTCCTGATCATTTTCCAAATTGCTATCGGCTTAGAAGTGAAATTTAATTTGCTAACATATTTTTGCTAACATTCTTTTGTTTGCTGCTTTTCTCACCTTGCGAATATGTTTGCTTTCTCATAAATTTGAAGGTTGTTGGTTCATTTTAAACATTTCTGTAAAGTTGCTTTTTCGCAGTCTAATGCTTTCATTGCATTTTTTACCAACCCATCGTCTGTTATGTTTTTTTAATACTAATGAGTCACCACTTACCAAGGCCACTCGAGGATAAGGATCACTGAGATTGTCAGATGGGAAGTTCTTGGAAAGAAATTCTGTTCATGGAATTTCCGTTTAGTTTTAGGTGCACAGAGGAAGAACGGAAAGTTCTTTGTAGTGGTTGTAACTAGACGAGTTCTTGTTGTGGATGTTTTACGGGGGAACCAGTGTTTGGAGCTCAGTTGAGCACCTACCATGAAAATATCGATAGAGTAGAGAAAGACTAGCAACGTCTCTTCTGTGAGAAAGAAGCTGTAGTGAAGAGAAGAGAACATTCCTCACTAGATTGCCAAGTTGATTTTGTACTCTGTCAATGCAAGAAAGACTGCTCTGAGCGGCACCTCCCCAGATGTGACAGCAGTACTCCATCTTGCCTCTTACATAGGTAGAGGATTGCATCAGGAGCCAGGTACTTTCTGAAGCAATATTCAACCATTTTTCCAGCGACCTTAGCAACAGATTGGATGTAAGTCTTCCATTTCAAGTCTGAAGTGAAAGTCAGTCCGAGGAGCTTATCAAAGCATGGGGCTTCCTTAAGGAGAGATAAGGTAAGATATTACTTAATGGCACATCAACCCTAAGGGTCATTTCATGCCATGAATGTAGAAGGAAATATCCTTCATTTGAGTTTTAAGTCAGTGAGTCATTTATAGTCATTAGTTAAGAGCTTTGGCATTTTGAATTGTTTCAGGATAGATGCATCTTGTTGCCCCTGTTTTAGGGCCTAAATTTCAATTTTGGTTGTTTTGTCTCTTTTGTACTGAACTTTTAGATGAGTTCCAAAAAGTTTATTTTTTTTTAGAAAATGCAATATTTTGTAAGGTGTCACTTTTTCAAATAATGTTTTTAGGTTTTGTTCATTAAAGTATTTCCTACGGGTATTTTCATATTTTTTGCAATCCATTAATATGTGTTTTATAGTTAGTTGATGATCACATGTTCTGCATTGAGGTGCGATTTCTGTTTTCAGAAGGTATTCATGAGTAAGTCTTGTATGACCAATTCGGATTCTGGTGAATTTAGTGTCTAAATTTCGTTTTGGTATTATTTCTCTGTCCTGCCCAACATTTGGGTGAATGTCTTTAAGTTTTCTGTTCTGTGGCTCGTCCCATAGTTTTTGCCATTTGGTTCTAATGTACGAGTTAATTTTGTTTTTTCTATCTGTGTACGGGATCATTATGTTTGCTGGCATCAGATTTGTTGCGTCTTTAGCCAGTTTGTCGGCTTCTGAATTTCCTCTTATGCCGACATGACTTGGGATCTATGCTAATATTATTGCTTTATTGTTTTCTGTTTGGTGTTTGTATATTTCCATGATTTCCTGGATGAATGGGTGGTTTATATTTCTTTTTTTTAATGCAATTAGGCTGGACATGGAGTTGCTGAAAATGATGAATTTGTTTTTGTTAGATTCCTGGACCAGCTCTAGTACCATCTTGATAGCTTGCAATTCTGCAGTGTAAATTGATGCACCATCTGATAATCTAATTTGCTTGTGGGCACCATGCATCTTTGCTGTTGCTCCCACTCTTTCCGTTATTTTTTATCCATCTGTGTAGATGGTTTTGTGAGACGGATATTTGTCCCGGAGTTCTAAAAATTTGCTTTGGTATCATTGATTGTTTGTGTGTTTTTAAAATGTTTTTAATGTCATATCAATATGTGGTTCTGGAATTGTTCATGGCGGAATGCTTTCTATTTTGTGGGTTAGGATATTCTTGGGGTTTTCATACCCTTCTTGGATAGCTTTTTGGAGGTTTGATTGTCGTAGGTTTACTTGTGTAGAAATGTTGGTATGAATACTTTTCCGTAAGCAGGGTTATCAGAGGTACTTCTGAGTTTTATGGTGTATTGGGGTGAGAGTTTTTCCCATCTCAGGTGGAGGGGAAGTTCATTTGCTTCAGTGTGTAGGCTATGAATGGGAGAAGTTTGAAAGGCCCTGGACAAAGTCTAAGGGCTTGATTCTGTATGATTTGTAATTTATTTAGGTATGATTTTCTAGCTGAGTTGTAAATGATGCAGCCAAAGTCAAATTTATGTTTTATAAGTGCTCTGTATAGTAAGAGCATGTTTTTTTTGTCTGCTCCCCAGTTTGTGTGAGAAATAATTTTGGCATTTTTTTTTTGTTTGTCTATATGTGCTTTGAAGTTGAGTTTGTTGTCTAGGATTATACCGAGATATTTTATTTCTTGTGCCGTTGGTATTGTGTTGTTATTAATTTTAAGTAGTGGATTGTGGTGATATTCTTTTTTATTTTTTTCAGAAGTGCAGGGAGACTGTTTTGGTTTTGGAGAAGATATACTCATTTTCGTTAGTTCATTTTTCAATTTTATTGAGGCATTCTTGCATTCTGTTTTTGATTGTTGGCATATTAAGGGATGAGTAGATTATTGAAAAGTCATCTACAAAGAGAGATTTATCGATGTTTGGAGTTACTACTTTGCCTATGTTGTTTATTTTCAGGAGGAAGAGTGTGACAGATAAAATGCTGCCCTGGGGTACTCCCACCTCCTGGTTATATAGATCAGATTTCTCCCCTCCCAGGTGCACTTTAAATGTTCGATCTTTAAGAAAGTCTTGTATAAATATAGGCATTCTGCCTCTGATGCCCAGGGTATATAAATCTTTCATTATGCCATATTTCCATATTGGTGTCGTATGCTTTCTCCAGATCAAAAAAGACCGACACCACATGGTGCCGTCTGATGAGACCGTCGCGTACGAATGTTTCTATTTTAACTAATTGATCAATGGGGTTTCTTTTTTTCCTGTATCCACATTGATGTTTGTTGAGTATTTTGTTTTTTTCTAAAATCCATATGGCGTCATTCACTAACCTCTCCATGGTTTTACAGATGCAGCTGGTTAGTAAAATAGGTCGGTAATTTGTTGGATTTGAGAGATCTTTGTCTGGTTTTGGAATTGGTATGATTGTAGATTCTCGCCAGGGTTGGGGAAGTTTCCTGTGTGCCAAATGTTGTTGAGTATGTTCAGTAGAGTGTATAGTGAAGGTTTTGGGAGCCGTTTTAGGAATTGGTAGTGAATTTCGTCTGGTCCGGTAGCAGTGTCTTTGCTTTTGTTTAGGGCTCTTTTGAGTTCAGATATTTTGAATTGTGCATTGTATTTTTTTGAGTTGTTTGAGATGAAGTTAAGTTTTTCTTCAGCAAATTGGTTTGATATTTCTTTTTTGTTGGTGCATTTTTCGCCATTTGTTTTTTTCAGGTATGTGGCAGGGAATTGGGGTTGTTTTCCATTAATTTTTCTAACCATGTCCCATATTTTTTTGATGGGTGTTTTATTATTTAGTTTGGATACGTAGTCTTGCCATGTTTCTTGTTTGGCTCTTTTGGTTGTTTGTCGTGCTTTTGCACAAGCTTGGTGGTAGTTTTGTAGGTTAGTCATAGTTGGGTTTAGTCTGAATTTTTTTAGTGCTTTTTTTCAGTTTTTTAACTGTTTCTTTACATTCTTTGGTAAACCATGGTTTGTGTTAGCTGATTTTTTTTGGTAATTTTAGGGCTAGTTTTTTCTGCTATTTGGAGCAATCTCTGGGTGAAGGCCGTTGATGAGTCTGGCTCCTCCAGCAGCCCATCATTTATGTGAGTTTCGCAGAGAGTTCGGAATGTTGGCCAGTCAGCTCTTTTCAGCTGACATTTTGCTGTTCTGTTTTCAGATGTGGGGTAATTTGTTTTAATGAAGATTGGGTAATGGTCACTGCCACATTGTTCATCGTATACACTCCAATTAAAATCCATATAGATTGTGGGGGAGCTGAATGTTAGGTCGATGGCGGAGGTTGTTCTAGTGGAGGGATGCAGGTAGGTATGATCGCCGTTATTTAGTATGCATATGTTTGTTGTGCTTATGATAGATTCTATGACTTTTCCATTGTTATTTGATTGATTTATTGTTTTCCCACAGATCACTATGGGCATTGAAGTCTCCGAGGATGAGGAATGGTGTTGGGAGTTGTTGGATTATTTGGTCTATTTCTATTCTTTCCTATTTGTGTTTTGGTGGCATGTAGATGGAACAGAATGTTATGGTTTGATGTAGGGTGGCTCTTATTGCAATGGCTTGAAGTTCTGTATTTAAGTTGAGTTTTTCTGTGTGGTATTGTTTTTTTGATGAGGATGGTTGTACTATCTATGGGTCTGTGATCAGTTTGTGATAGGTTGATTTTGTTGAACATTTTGTATGCTTTGAAGGACAAGTTATTGTTGTGTTCGGGTTGTGATTTTTAATGAGCCGTTTTAATTCTTCTAAATTTGGTTTTAGTGTCATGTTTGCGGATTGTTGTCGTTTTCTCACTCTTCTTCCACCTCCATTCCAGAGGGAGATGCAGTTCTACTTTTGGTCCGGCTTTGCATTTCTGGTCAACCCACTTTCTCTCTCCAATCGAAATCGCTTCTCCTTGCTTCCCAGCTGTCCTCTTCATTTGATATAAATGAAGAGGACAGCTGATATAGCTGATCTCCACATATGCAAATCAGAGACCACCATAAAAACCTGCACCTATGAAGAGGAGCCCTTTTTTAATCTGCAGACATGACATGCGAAGCACCTCATTCATTTTTCTGACGGTGAGTATTCCTCTTTATTGTCATAGGGAGGAAATCACTTTCTCAATGAGAAAGGGTGTGATTTCGGTCATTTTTTTTGTCTCTAGAGATTCTACTACTAAGAATCTCGGGAAACTTTTCAGTCTTGCTGGGGGGAGTGTTTCTCTGTGGGAGAGGGACTGGGTCCTCGTCAGAGAGATCCGCCAGCTTAGAGTAGGTTCTTTTTTAAAAGATTTTTGTGAAATGTATTTAGAGTATTTAAGTTAGTATCCATATGGAATTTGTGTTTTAAGTTTCATCACCTTTGCGCCCCACCCACCTCGGATCCCTATATGGGATGTGCTAGCAGGGGAAGCCCATTCACCCTAGCAGCACCAGGGATGCAGGGGTGCTATACACGATTTTGTGTGTAGGTCCTGAGCACCTGTTCCATTGGTCATTTCGCTAAGTTTATTTTAGTACTCTCTTGTAGATAAATGCCAGATTCTTGCAGCCAAGGCCTATTCTCACCTCGCCGTTTGACCCTTGGTCACCACTTTCCACATGTGACCAGCCGATTGATTGGATCGGGCCTCTCCAACCGCCCGCCTAGCCCAGGTATGGGCCAAAGTGGAGTGTTGCAGTGTACATAGCCACTACTTTTGCAGGTTATTAACTGCTCAGCCATCAGGATCCCACTCTTAAACATCACGGGTTGCCACCCACGGCAAACTGGTGGCCCCGTCAGGGGTTTAAAAAAAAAAAAAGGAAGGAAGGAAGAGAGAAAGAAGAAAGTGAATTGTTGTTTTTGCTTTTTTGTCTTGCAGAAAATGATTGAGTTTTGCAAAGGGGGGAGAAAAACAAAAAACTTCAATGTTAGGTGCATTTTTGGTTCCTTAAGGATAGAGCTATTCATTTCAGCTGAGGCTAAATGAGGATCTGAGCATTGGTGGCGAAAGGAGAGAAGCTTGGTTTTAAAAGGTGTTTAAAATAACAAGCCATTTTTCTCCATTTCACTACGTTATTTTGGTCAAAAGAGCAAGAATCAGCAAGATCTTGTTTGGTTTCTGAGGACGCAGTTTTTATTTGCGTGTGTAATTAACGTTTCTGTGAAATGTTCTACTATTTCATTATTCTGTGTCAGCTTTGTCTTTAAACCTTTCCCGGTTGTCTTTATTGAGCTTTCAACAGGGTGTTGTTCAAGATATTGGGTTCTGTGTTTTCGAGGATTGAGAAATGATCACTGCCACATATACTCACAAAGTCAAGTCCATAAAGACTGTGAGATTTCACATGGTTAAATCAATGGCTGACTAATTTCCATGAGATGAGCTCCTCTGACAAACAGGCATAACTCATTTTTATTAATTCTAAAGTTTTACCCTTTCGTACTCCCCATAGGATATTGTGACTATTAAAGTTGTAGTAGTCTCATCATTAACTGCGAGAAATCTCTGCGTAGTTGCAAGTTCAAGGATCGTGCAACTTGACCAAACGTGGGTATAGAAGAATGGTTTACGGCCTGAAGAAAAACCGTTGAAGTGGGGGTGGGGGGGGGGCTTTTCTTTTAAAAAACTTAGTGGCCATATGCTACATGCCACCCCAGTATCTACTAACAAATTATACTGGCACCAAAGGAGCATTTAAATGTTTAAAAAGAATGTGGAGATGTTTTAAAACATCTCCGCATTCTTTTTAAGCATTTGCAGCGTTATCATGTTAGGATAAATCCTGTTAAATGTACTTTTGGTATCACAATTCTTATTTTCTTGGGACATGTAATAAGCTCAGAAGGTATTTCACTTTTTCCTGAAAAAGTAAAAGCTCTGCTCGATCTACATCCTCCAACTTCACTACGTCAATTGTGACATTTCCTTGAACTATTGAATTATTACAGACGTTTCATTCCACATTGTGCTGACATAGTCACTCTGACAGATCTGTTGAAGAATAGCAAAAACAAGGATGAACCCATTTCACTTGATAACTGCCAGCTTAAAGCCTTTCAAAAGGCGAAGAAAAAGCTTGCAGATACATCATTGCTATCACATTCCGTACCTGACGCTGAATTTTCTATAGTCGTGGATGCATCCAGTTCAGCTTTTGGCACTGTCTTGCAGCAACAGCAACAGATTCAACCCATGTCATATTTTTCTCAAAGATTGACTCCTACGGAAAGTTGTTAAAGTACTTTCAGACATGAAGTTTTGGCGATTTACTTAGCTATTAAACTTTTTTATCATGCGTTAGAAGGTCCGCAATTTGCCATTTATACTGATCATCGTCCACTTACGTTTGCGCTACATGCTAAGCCGGACAAATATTCTCCTCATGAATCAAGACATTTGGACTTCATTTCCCAGTCTTCTAGCAACATACGGCATATATCCGGTTCACAGAACACTGCTGCAGACGCATTATCTCGTCTACCCATTAACGCTATCTCTTCGCCAGAAGATATTGACCTTTGTCAAATGGCTCTGGATCAGTCAGCTTTAGGGGATCTGAATCTTTCATCTTTACAGTTTGTGAATTGTAATTCAACAGCATCTCTGCCTCGGTGAAACTCATTTCAGCCCCGTTTTTCTGGCCTAACATGAGACGTGAAATCACTGCTTGGACCTGTTCTTGCCTACCCTGTCAGAAATCAAAGGTGCACACACATGTATGAGCCACCTTGGCACTTTCAGCACCCCTAATGCTAGATTCAAACACATACACGTTGATTTCGTTGGATCCTGACCTGTCAGCCAGGGCTATTCTTACTTACTGATCTGTATTGATCTTTTTTCACGGTGGCCTGAAGCCATCCCACTAAGCGATATATTTGCTGAAACTGTAGTGCGTGCCCTGGTAGCGGGCTGGATTTTTGATTGTGGCAGACAGTTTGAATCCAGTCTATTTCAAGAGTTAGCAAAGATACTCGGTGTTAAACGTACGAGGACTACTAGTTATGCAACGGAATGATTGAGCCTTTTCAGCGGCAATTAAAAGCCTCATTACGTGCAGCTCCGACCCACAGCATTGGATGGAGTACATTCCCATCGTTCTCCTTAGTTGTCGCTCTGCTATGAAAGAAGACTTAGGATAGTCCTTAGCCAAACTGCTTTACGGTACACCATTGGTATTACCTGGTCATATATTCACTTCTCATAGGCATAGCCAGAGACAGCTCTTTACTTCTTATAACTCCCTTTGATGAATTTAGTCTCTCATGAGCTTAGGTTTTTATTTATAATTGGATGAAACTTTTTTAATTCAAAAAGGGAGAAAGTTTCTTTAAAAGAGTTTCATCGAAATATTTATGTAGCAAGATTCATAGAAACTCTTTCAGAATCAGAGAAATATATATTTTTTAATCATTTTTTTTTTTATTCCAAAGTTTTTGTTAATAAATATTCACTGTTCGTCTTCCTCGCCAACCTTGGAACACTATTTTGATCTTTTCATTTTTGGGGCTTCCCTAACTTTTGTAATTAAATAATTTGGGTAATTAGAAAAAATCATAAAAAAGATTTCACTATTACACCGTTTTGATTGCCATATTCTTTCATTTTTAAATAAATTATTTTCAAGTTTCTTTTTATCATCATGTTATTTTTATTTCCAAAATTAGACGAAGCCTGAAAATGATCTTTTTAAAATATTCAAATGTTGAAAAAAATTCATCAAATCTATTTTTCATGCTTGGATGCTTATTGAAATAAGCATCCAAGCATGAAAAATAGATTTGATAAACAATCAAAAGTAAAGATTTATGCTGCTGTAGTCTAATACATAGGTAAACAACAGGGTGGACACCCGTAATACTATCATGTATTAAGTCAAATTTATCATGTAAAAAAAGAAAAAGGAACTACTGCTTGTTATTGAAATGCACCAAGATTCTAAGAGTTTAGGATTATCTTTCAAATTGCAACTTCAATAGAAGAATTCCGGCTATTTTCTGATTCTATGTAGAGCAGTAACAGCTTTTCAATCCCAAAAAATCAATTATTAAAAAAATGGCAAGGTGTGATTTAATATTTTCTTTTTTAAAGAAGAATAGTAAAAATCCAGAAACAAAAATAAGAAACCATTTTCTGACTCACTGGTCAATTCCAAGATAAGCCATTAGCGCCATGTCGCCTTGTCGATTCAACTTGTGTACACGTTCCCAGTATTTCTCATCTTCTTTGTCATTAAACAGAGCATAAAGATCAAAAAGAGGAGGATAAATTTTGGGCAGCAGAAGCGGATGGAGAAGAACAGCTGGAGTGACCACGTCACTGCAAATAAAAAATAATGACCAAATCAGCATAAAAAAATTATTTTACATTAAAAAAAAATAACTTAAAGTAAAGAATTACTGTTTGTTTTTCACATCGAACACGAGTTATTTACATTGAGAGGTTTTGAATAGCAATACCCACCGACCATAAAACAGTTTGGATAATCACAGATTTCAAGGTAGTTCTATTAAAATAGTCATATTTTAAAAACCAAAGCACTTAAGTTGTCAAAATACCACCATTTTGTTAAAAACTGAATATTCTTTCACATGCATTAATAGATAATAATCTACATTATATATTTTAAGAGTTTTCAGCAAATAAAGTCATAAAAATGTTAACACCATTTTTGGCCATTTACGTCACATTTTTTTTAACCCCCAATTAAAAGAAAAAACGTTGTACCATTCATCTTTGGGGAATTTCATCATGAAATTTGGAAAACAATCAGGAAAAATATCAATTTCAATTATTGTCGGGGTAGAAAATTAATTGATCCATTATTTTTTTTGTAATCTTAAAAATAAAACTTCAACATAACGTGTATCGAACATTAAAAAAAATTTTTTTTTCACACCCCAACTAGTAAATAAATAAATCTTTTAACTTTTATTATGCATTAAAATTATAATTGTATGTTGTTTTGTCTTTCGGTAGTAGTAATTTTAACTTACCCTATCGGAAAAAATATTGTCTCCTTTTCAGCGAAAGTCAACAATGGCTGCTAGTATTGCTAATATAGCAACCAATCAGCATTGAACAACACCTGTCGCTTGATCACTGGCTGCCTGAAGCCCACCAACCTGAACAACCTGCATCTTCTCACTGGCATTGCTCCTTCAGATGTGAGATGGGAAGTTGCCAGCCAAGTAGAGATCACAAAGGCTATTAGTGATGAACGCCATCTCCTTTATGGACATAACCAATGATCCAACGACTGAAGTCAAGGAGAAGCTTCCTCAGCCATGTCGAACCCCTAACAATATCTCAGGATAAGATCAGACTACAGCTGTGGACGAGACGGCTAGAAGATGCCCTCCCCTCTCATAATTACATGGGAATCCCTGCTTTTGAAGAACTCCCTCCCGGTTCAAAGGCACCCTGGCTCCACCCTGGCTCCAGTGGAAAACACTAAACCACCTGAGAACGGAATGGGGTGATCAAAAGTTACTATGAGTAGATGGGGCTACAAAATTGACCCAACCATCTGTGAATGTGGAGAGGAAGACCATACAATGCAACACTGCCTGGTCTGCCCCCTACTGCCTAACCGGTGTAGTTTGAAAGATCTTGCAGAGTACAACACTATTGCAAAGGACTGCATAAAAAAGTGGGAAACTGTCATATGACCACATGCTTCAAAGACACGCAAAGAAGAAGTAGCAGCAGTAGCAGCTATTTATAAATAGTTAGCTTCGTAAAATTCGTTTACGACTTCTTTTGAAAAAAAAAAGAAAGACAAAATTACTTTTTATGCTTAAAAAAGTTAATGCTGTTTGTGGTTCTTTTATAAAAAATACTTCAAGAAAACTGGTTTTAAAATATACTCAACTTATGAACTTTAATTCTAGTAATAACTTTCTAGTTGCCAATTTTAAAAAATAAATAAGATTCTACTTTTTTTAGGCAATTTTGTGTGAACACCCTAAAAGTCTTGTCGGAAAAAGAAAAGACAACAAAAATAATTTAGAATTTAGAGTAGGGGTATCAGTTTCGCATATAATTTTAATGTAAAATGATCTCCCATTTCTCGGCCATTCTTGTCTTTTAGTGCAATTTAAAAAATATTTTTTCACGCTGAAAACTTGATATAAAAGAAATAATAACTCTAGGTTCGAGTGACAAGCCACCTCCTAAAAATGCCTTCTCTTGAACACGTTGTACCATTAACCTTAAATCTGAGTGACAAGCCACCCTCTAAAAAACTCCCTTAACCCAAACAAAAAAAATAAGCTCATTAAAAACCACATAATCGTCTAAAAGAAAAAAAAAAAGCAGACACCCATAAAGAAAAACGCACAGGATTTATTTCCCATAGAAAAACAATTGATTAACTGCCCTAAAACGCTAGAATGGCACGGAAATGGTGAATTATTTTACATTAAATTTATGTGAAACTCTAAATTCTCTAAACTCTAAAATAATTGTTTTTCTTCTCTTCTTGCTAAGTTTTCAGGGTGTTCACACGTAATTGCCCCTAGCCCTACCACTAACCCAAAGTCCGAGTGGCAAGCCCCCCCCTCTCCTCCTCCCACAAAGACCCTCTTAAAACTACACATAATCGTCTAAAAAGAAAAAAGGAGACCCCCTCATCAAAAAGCAAAACAAGAAAAATGCACAGGATTTATCTCCCATAGAAAAAAAAAATATGGTTAACTGCCCGAAAACACTAGAATGGCCCTGAAATGGGGGATTATTTTACATTAAATTTATATGTGAAACTAATCCCCACTCTAAATTCTAAAATAATTGTTTTTATTTCTTTCTTTCAAGTTTTTCAGGGTGTTCACATGTAATTACCTAAAAAAAAGTAGAATAACATCTGTTGGAGAGGTGAGGGGGTGATTTAGTAGAAGGTTTTAATCTACAATAATGCTAAAGAAATCTTGCAATCTATTCATTTTTAACAGTCCTAGTATTAGATTTCAGTTTCTTGTACATAAAATGTATTACAATTCAACTTGGAGTTCTCTAACTTTTTTTTTTAATGGAAACATGGTATTTTTTAAAGTCAATACCACATATTTATGTGCATTTACTGCAGATTACTTGGAAATCATTAATTTCTGGAGATTTTCAGTGGCATATTCTGATTCCTTGTACCAAAAAAAAACACTTATATGGCAAATTTCATTGCTTAACCATGTGTTTTTACAAAGATATAACATTTTTACTGAAAAATTAATGTAAAAAATGTGACGAAACGCATATGGTCTTAGAGAGAAAAATATCCAATCGTGTGAGGCACAAAAATAGTCATAACTTCCTTATTTTTAGTCAGATTCAAAATTTTTTAAATGATTCTTTCTTTTTTAGATCATCAAGCTCTTTCTATATATGTCATTGAGATATTTTAAGCAATTTAAATTTTTTTCATGTGTATTGCTATTTTGAACCTTTTTTTCTCATCTTCGTTCCTATCAGTTTCAAAGTTTCACACAAAAAGCATGGGGCATGAAATGAAAGCAATGTATCCTATCAGATTGAAAAAACGGATTCATTATAAAATTCCCAAAATGTGACCAACTATGTGAAAAGGTACCTGAGGCAGGCCGGAGAGTATAATGGTTGAAAATGGCAGCACCGAAGATGAAGAAAACAGTGTGATACATGTAAATAACAATATTGCATCTTAGAAAATTAAATAAAAATTAAAATATATTCAGATATCGGTTTTATAATTTGGCAGTCAGGTTTTGAATCATGGTTTCAAAGAATTTACAGAATTTACAAAGTTTTAATGATTAGTGTGTAATAAACATATAAACATAAAAAATACATAATAGATACAATAAGTTATCAGATAGAAAGCAGTAACTGCTGTTTGAGGGGGTAGAAATATCATAAGATTTAAATATCCACAAAAAAAGTGTTGCCATGCTTGTTTGGTGAGGTCACATATACAAATTCAACCATAACCCGACAGCACAGATATGTTTTTTATTAATGCATTATTTGAAGATGCATTTTAACATAAGTACAAAATCTGATTAGGTTATAAAGTGGCATGGAGAAGTTGGAGGTTGAAATTTGTAATTTTGAATCATGGGGATAAGATCTGATATTTTTTATTGTTTCGTATTATTCTAGGGTGTATTTGGAGTTCCTGTGCCAAATTTAGTTAAGATCTGATGGTAAAAAGTGGCAAGGATGTCTCAAGACATTTTCTGTTATTTTTAGGAATGTGAGTGGCCAATGAGAAAAATAACAAAAAGCTGAAAATCCCCCCCCCCCCCAATCACCCAGGAGACTAGGAAAATGTGGGGGATTGGTCCTGTGACTAGTCCATTTAGATTCCTCATGAATATTCATGAATAACTACACACATTCAGCAGGTTACTGCTTCAACGAAACCAGTTCCAATCAGTTTTATAAAGAAGTAAACATAAAGAGAAATGCAACTGGTGAATGTGAGGGAAAACGATAGAAAAGCCTCTTCTTGATGAAACAGTGAAAGCAATCAAACGGACATCTTCTACAGTCCACGTCTAAGTTAGTTTCTAAGAAAACCTTGAAAATTGATTGAAGTCAAAATCCGAGCAAATTATAATTCAGCCCCCCTTATCACAAAATTAAATTTTCTACTTTCAAAGTAGACAAATGTTATTGGCAGAAATCAGTTCCCTCTTCCCTTCATCAACTAACAGAGAACTTATATCCCTAATTTTTAGATTCTGAAAAATAAAACAGCTTTTAAAAAAAAAAAGGATAAAAACATGACCCTAACTTCAAGAAGTGTTTACACAAACAAACAAAACAAAAAACAGCAACAAGTTTTATTGAGGTGAAAATACTAACCTGTCATGTTTATCATTGATCAAGAAGTCTTGTTCAATGTCGTTATCATCTGTAGGAGGAGGTGGGGGGCTTTTAATCGAATAAATACGAACAGGTTTTGAAGATGCAGGAAGATCAGGAAATAAAATCCTGTCAAAAGAAAAACAAAAGGTGTTAATGTTATATAGCCCCTTTTTTTACATGTTGTTCACCTTTACATAGTCAGATTTAATGATGTAGGGTTTAGGTGCTTTTCTCTCAGCCTGGCTGCTGGACACTCATCGCAGAAGAATGACGAAGGCAACGTTTCACTTAATATGTATTTTATTACACTATATGTAACATGTGATTATTATGTATATCATAATAACCATATTATATGTAACCTTTGGTTATTATGATTTGATTAAACATGTGATTATTATGATTTGATTAAACATGTGATTATTATGATTTGATTAAACATGTGATTATTATGATTTGGTTAAACATGTGATTATTATGATTTGATTAAACATGTGATTATTATGATTTGATTAAACATGTGATTATTATGATTTGATTAAACATGTGATTATTATGATTTGATTAAACATGTGATTATTATGATTTGATTAAGAGAAACTTAAAATACTGTATGTCCATTTCAAGAGTTAATGAACGAGTTGGAATTTAAGCTACAGTGATTTTCATATCCTAAAGTAATGGGGATTATATAACATAAATATATTAGGGATTGAAATTACATCTCACCAAACAATTTGTAGGTGGTTGGTTGATTTTAATGTAACACAATCTTTGTAAATTGAGTTTTAGTAAGATAAAACTACTATCTCTCGCAAAAAACATGTACCCAGCACTTTCATGTTAATTTTTACAAACTAAACAAAACACAAATCTGAGACAGGACATGTTTTTTATAGCTTAACATTTCAGCCTCATGTAACATGCACTTCAAATAAATTGAAATAATTGATTTGAAATAATAATAATAATAAGATATTTTAGATGAGATAGAGGAACAAATTATGAGTGTTAAGTCCATATTTTTTTGCCATGGGGCAGTACATTATGTTTCATAGGTTGAAAGAGGATAACCAGTTTGTGTGCAAGAAGTGTAAGACAATGGAGATGGATGTGATCTCAAATGTTGAGAAAGTATATTTGGATGGCAAAACTATTGATTGTTCAGAAGTTTTGTTACCTTGGTGATACAATTGGAATAGAGGGTGGAGCAGGTGTTAGTGTGAATACAAGAATTAGGAGTGGATGGAGTAAGTTCAGGGAACTTCTGCTTCTGCTTTTATTAACCAGCAGAGCATTGCTACTGGTGACCAAGAAAAGAGTCTATCAGGCATGTGTACAAATGATGTACGGAAGTGAAACTTGGACAGTGATATTTGAGGACATGTGTTTCATGGAGAGAAATGATATGTGATTGATACAATGGTTGTGTAATTCGAATATTAAACAGGCTTAGATCTGAACAGTATAAGGGGATGTGTGCAGAACAGGAGACTTCAATGGTATGGCCACATTAAAAGAATGGATGAAAGTTCTTGGGTTAGTAGATGTAGAACAGTCGATGTATCAAGTTCAGTTCACAGGGGAAGGCCAAGGAAAACATGGGAGCAAGTGTTACACCTGAGAGTAAGTAAGAATAAGGACCTGGCCAGAGATAGGTTAGTTTGGAAGTCAACTTCTAAAATGCCAACATGTAAAACAAACAAACCGAATATAATGATGAAGATGATGATATATACATATACTTAGGTCTTCAAGTAAACAGAACTGGTAGAAGATGACGTCACAGTAGAATCACAAATCAAAATGGGTGCAAAACTTTTATTCAGGGAAAAAAAAAAGAAACGGTGGTTCTCTCTCCTCAACCATTTAATTTTAGTATCGGATCAATACAAAAATATACATTTCCAACTTACCGAATTACTTTATAAATGCGTTTGACATAAGACTTGATTTCTTGGACAGCATGTGGTAATAGTCGAGGATGAGCTCCGATGCCAATATAGGCTGCACGGAAAACATCAACAAGTCCATCAATAAGTTTGCCAATAGGGTGGAACTTTGTATCAAAAGCCTGTATAATAAAGAATAAAAAGATGATTAAAAAAAAACACAGAGCCAAATTAAAGAAATAATAAATCATTATCAGTCATTGCTGTTTATTGTATTTGCCTGTTGTGCTTTTTTCATACCTTTTACAACAGGGGTCTCAAACACACGGTGCGTGGACCACATATGTCTCTCTGTGGCCTACAAGCACCTTTTTTGTGACAAATATTTTGTTCTAATTTTAATAAGTTCAATGACTCTCACTTTTTACTTTTCCATTAGTAATATGAACTTGGTTGACCCACCAAGGGAAAAGACGCAGTCAATCAATTCTAAGGTCAGCCAAGTCCGTTTCTTGTTCCTTTTCAGGGAAAAGAACACTATCCTCAAATCATCATGAAAATCCCTCCATCCGTGAATACAAGGCAAATAATATTCATGCGTGAAAATGTACTTACAACTTACATTATATATATAGAGGATATCTTATGGACAGACCTATATAAATTAAAAATACTCCCCTTCTCCAGAGCTGATTCCCGAGTGACGTTGCCTGCTCCTAGCCCACTGCGTCTCTTCCCACATCATCTAATGGCCCTTTTGTGTCTTATAGTTTGAGACCCGTTTTAAAAGGCATAAAATAAAATAAAAATTTTCTTGACAGCGTTTTTCTATTAAAATATTTTGATTTCTTACTGTTGGTGTCATTTTGTTAATTAGCATATATGGAATATTAATGTCTGATCAACAATAATTTAAAAAAAATGAGTATCTACTTATTTTTGTGTCAGCATTTTGCCACTAGTTCATCTCTCCTGTTCAATAATTTATTAAATTTTTTTAAAAGTGACACGTTTGGTCACCCACTGAGCTCTGGTTAGATTCTTTTAATCAGGAAAAAGTGAGTTTGCAAAACCAGTTAAATTTAAAAAATATAGGAACAAAATACAAAATTAGTTTCTGTTCATTATATCTCCCTCTCTTTCTTTGTCTCTTTTTTATTCCAGCTATAGGTTGAATAGTATTAATACCAGTGGTGATATTCCCTATTGTTTATAATTGTCTATTCTAATCTTCTGTTTTATAGTTAGTTTTATTACTTTTAACTGGTAACAGAGAAAGGTAGAGAGAGTGATGGAAGCGAGAATGATAGACACTGTATAGGAGTGGGGGGGGGTCAAACAACATACAGTGAGAGAGGCTGAAAGTAATAGACAGAAACTTAATAAGAGATGGGTGACTTAATGAGTAAATTGTGTCATGTGTGGTGGACTTTGTATACAAGACTTTGTTTATCAGTTTTAAATTAGCTTTTGTCCCCATCTCACAAATATTTATTTCATTTAAAGATATCGAAAAATGCATGGAATATGGAATGAGAACAGTTGATTAAAATAAAGGTTCAATCATTCCTTGACAACAGCAAAAAAAAGTCTGTAGAGTATAATGGCCGAAATGTTGTGAATAATATAAACAAACTGTAGGAATTAATGAACACAGATGAAACAATCAATCAACTTTTAGGTACTTCTTAAGATTAGGACCTGAGATAACTTTGACTCCAACCCTGACCCTAACGACAGGGTCAAAGTTAGCTCAGGTCCTAATCTGCACCAACTTTTATAATTTCAAAGAAAAGTAATTAAAATCTGAAGATTTTTTTATATTTATAAAATCATTTTTTTTTAATGAGATTATTAAAAAGTAAAGCAAAGTTTGTTACCATTGCAAGATATCTTGCAATTTTGTGATAATATTCTAGCGTCATTTTCCCTTCTGAATATGGCGGGATTTTTTCTAATTCTTCAAGTGTGCTTGACATCATTCTCATCTTGGAAGGGGAACTGAAAAGAAAAGGAGAAAAAACATTTTTTTGTAAATAAAAAGTAATAATAAAATAATTCTATAGAAAAATCACTGATTGTTTTCTACATATGATTTTTTATCTTTCTTTTATTTTATCAATTTCTGAATTATGGATGGTCAATTATCTTAGAATTTTCCCCAATTTCTCTTGAATACTAGCCTCGTCTAAGAATACTAAAAGAAGAGTGAAACTGGGACTATAGGAATAGAATATAACATATCGATTTAAATACACAATGTTAAGACGAGCATCTATTAATGAGTTGAATAGAAAACAGAAGAAAAAACACAGTCGAGAAGAAACCAGCAAATGAAACAACAAAGAGAAAAACAATATGAAAAGGAATGAGTGAAAAAGACTAGGATATAATATTGAAGGTATATCTATATGCTATTGTTTAATGTTATTAGACTGAGCTAGTATTAAGGACAGTTGTAGAAATGTCATCAGAGCCTGTTGTAACAAAAAAGTCTGATTTTCATAAATAAATGCTTATATGGATGTGTTGTATGTTTTAAGAAAAAAAGTTTATTGATAAACAAAGAGAGAGAAATATCAGACAGAGAAGGTGGAGATGACGTGTGGGGAAAATGTAAATATCTTGTTTAATGTTAGACACTAATGAAAACATTAAAAGACGAAAAGGACTTGCTCTAGATATATAAAAGACCTATGAATCCGTCTTCAACAGCAAGCATGTCAGTGAAGAAGTGAAACTGAAAGTATTTGCAACATACATCCAAAGCATTTCCCTGTACAATTTGGAGCTGTGAACGTCAACTAAAACATCAGGATACAACACTGATGCTTTTTAAAGGAAGCTAACAAGAAGAGTCATTCAAATCGGCTTGCCACGAACAGTCTCAAACAAAAACGTCTACAGTCTCGCACTGAAGCAAAACCATGGCGTGCTGTTATACTCAAAAGAAGCCTGTCATGGTTTAGCCATTTAATAAGACAGCCATGAGAAACATGTCAAGCACCTCAAGCCTTCACGACAATCAAAGATAACATGGCTCGATCAAGTGATAGAAAAATATTAAATAAATATATTTCCACACATCGACATGAACAAAATCGTCAGTCTCCTCGAAATTAAATGTTCCGACAGAAATGACAGGTTAACGAGTATGCAGTGATGATGGATGTGTAATACTATGGCTATCGGGTGGTTGATCACACAGTTAGGTTAGAAAGAGTAATATTGGCCAGCAATAAAACAATAAGGATCTTCTGAGAACTATTTAAAAAAAATAATTTCACGGTTTATTTTTACTTATCATCTAAAATAAAGTTAGAATACTCTAACATATTTCAGTTGTACAGTCAAGACAGTTAAAAAGAATACAATAATAGTTTACAAAGTTTGATGTTGAAGATGTGATATGGCACAAGGAACGGCAAGATACTTGGTTCGCATGGCCCTGAGCCAAACTTGACGAGATATAGCAAGATTTTTCTCTGTTGATATATAACTGAAAAGTCACATGAATAAAGCTGTCAGTCAAGTTCCCATGCTGAAACAATCAACCTGTCGAAGTTCCCCCGACGTGACAGCCTGTCAGTGGCATGCATATACAAAAGGGGGTTGCTTTGTCTGACAGGCAATTCTTTTTCTTTTTTTCCATTTTAGTGAGAGAAAGGCAGTTCTGCACAAGATGGCAACTGAAGCAGTCGTTCTGTTGTCTGCCACATTAAACAATGACCCGATACACAGTAAAATGGAGCGAATGGAATTTTAAGAAATAAAATTATATTTCATAAAAAAAAGTACCACAGTGAGATTGAAAATGAAAACCATTTCAGAATGATGTGGCTCTGTTTGGCTTGTGTATTTTATCACATTCCAACCATTTATAGGTCATTTAATGTCCAAATAAAATACTTATTGAAAATGATTCATTGAATACAAACGGCTCTTTTACCTATAGGTGGTGAAAAGTTAAGGGCTCATATCTTAATACTTTCGCCGTAAAATCAGTCTTATTAAAGGAGGCTCGACTTACTTGAATTCTCGATCAGTCAGTGTCTTTTTGCCTCTGGTAATCATCACAGCCACTGATTCCCAAGCTTTGCCAGTATCAGCTTTGCCTTCACCCGTGTAACCAAACATGGCCTTGCAATGGCTAAAAATGTCCTCCCATTTACGATCAGCAGTCACAGATAACAAACCATATGTTCTAGAAAAGAAACAAAAACAAATAGTTAATAAGAAATAAATAATTCAATGGTTACTAGTTGCTTCATTATCTCAATGAGAATCTCGCTAAAACACAATGTAAAAAATATTCATGCAACTGAAACTCAAGTAATATCTTAAAACTTGTTATTCATTAGGATAATCCTGTGTCCTTTTAAAAGTATTGCATAATAAAAACTTATTAACTATCTCACTTTTGCTTCGTTTATTGGATTTGCAGCTCAGAAAATTTTGGGTAATGTTTTTCCGAAAATGATAATAAATGATGAACCCTTACTTTGATTGAATTCCGCACACATGTCCTGCTTTCTTGAGACTGTCCTGAGCGATTCCTTTGTGAAAAGTGCCATTTACTTTTAACCCTTCATTCCAAGAACCACTGAAGTGACCTTCAATGCGGTCACCGTTTGGAAGGTGCAGTGTACCCTACAAAGAAAAAAAAGGATTCAAAATTCTGTAGAAATATTAAATGTAAGATAAGCACTTAACAGAGTGAACAATAAAGTTCATACAAAGAGTCACAAAAACGGCCATGGACGAAAGTTGACTCATAACCATTTTAAAGGTTTTTTTTTACCTACAGATCAATTTCATAAAACAAAACATATATATATATATATATATATATATATATATATATATATATACTGCTAGGTAGAAGTATGCATTTCTACCTAGAAAAATAATGAGACATTCAAAATAGACATATTAAAGGGAGATAACTTGTCAGAGTTACTTTGCTTGCATTCAGTTGCAGAGTAACTTCCCTTTAGCTTCCAACAGAGACGGACATTTTAGAAAGATGTTGTCATATCAAGCTCCAACATAAATGTAAAAATTAATTAGTAAGTCTCTTCTTTCAATTATAAAAAGTAAATAAATAATTAATTCTTGAGCATACTAAGTTTTCTCATTAAAATTCATTTTCATATATTTGTTTATCAACTCACATTCACATATTTGAATTTACACACCACTCAGCATCACTTAACATACATATATATTATTCAATTTTAAATATTGCATTAAAATTAAATAATATATAAATCACTTTATCTTTATATCAAAGGCATGGAATCCATGAGGTGGTTCCAGCCAATATCAGAGCTTAATTAAAAAAAAAAGATATTTTAAAATTATCATTATTAAATTTTAAGATACTCTGTTAAATACATGTTTATAGAGAATATAAAACAGTTTACTCTTAAAAGAAAAAAGATAATGAAGTAAAAATTTAGTACATAGAAACATCATTTCAAATTTGTAACTATCAATAAAAATGTAAAATAACTAAATAACGATGTGTTTATTTTTTTTCTCTAAAATAAATTTATTTACTATAGAGATTAAACAAGCTTTCGACTTTTAAAAAGTCATTTTCAAGTTGAGACATTTTTTTTCTTTTCTTTTTTATCCTTGTGTTGGAGATAAAAATCCTTCTTGTGTACTGTCTGCTGAGATGTTAAATGCGGTTGGTTTAAAAGTGTCTTGTGCTGCACACGTTATTTGTTTTTTCTACATTTCTATTGATAATTATAAAAGATAATATTAATTATTATTAGAACAAGTATGTACTAAACAGTGGTTTAAAGCATGTATTAATTAAGATTGAGATACAAGACAAAGTGATTGTGGAAAATATCAAAGAAAGAAACAGTTTTAAAATCTTAATTAGAATGTATAAAATAGAATTGAGAAAGGTTCCGGCATCATTCATACCGAAAATAAACTTGAAAATGAATATTCTTCAGATCTGGTAAAATTTAGTAAACCTGTTTTCTCAGATTACAAGATTGATATGCTTTCAAAATTTCAAGGTAGATATTTTGTTAATCCTAAAGCCTGCATGGACTCATGTGTGTTTTGAGACAAAGAAATCTCTTATGAAATGTGAGCAAAGAGACACAAAGAATATCACAACTTTTCGAAAACACTGATAAGTTTTCTAGAAGGAACATCATTTTGAGCTAATGTTGGTATCTTGCTGTCAGAGAATGTGTATAGATCAGAGAGAAATATATGGACATAAGTATATCGTGTATATAATTATGACTCAATTTTAAGAGATCATGTTTATAGAAGTTGTAAAACAGTTTATTTTTAACTATTAACAGCTATGATTTAAAGATAAACTGTTTATAGGTAACACAGGCCAACCGCTTGTTATAGAAAGATTAGATGTGGGCGTGTAAAAATAATATTAAAAACGGTATTTTCCACATGAGGTTTGATAAAGCAGAAAATTCATTAGAAGTTAAAAGATTTGAATTAGGATGTGACAGCCAGACAGGAAGTCTCCAGTGACATGTAGCAGATAAGCTGAAAAAATCTTTCCCTTGTTTCTAAACCATAAAAGTGAGTGATCATGTTTGGTATAGTTTCTCTTTATCATGAGGTATCATGTAACATCAAAGTATACATGTATACTGTAAGTTGTAACATTTTTTACAACTGCTGCTATTAAAACGATAACAAAAATTAATACACCTCACAGCAGACGTAGCACTGCTGTTAACAAGAACAAAAAAAAGAAGAGGAGAGAGAACGCTATTTGCCATATATACAACACGACTCCAGCTGTTTATGTGATGGGCTGCCATTCAGATAATCTGCTGGGATCAAAGAATTTGATGCCGTTGTAGTGCTACAGTATTATTGATCTATGGAACCTGTTTTAGTGGACGATGTACCTCTTATGATAGGATTCGCGAATCCCTTGATGTGGAGCACCTATTATAGCAAGTCTGTAAACCTCATTTATGTGGAGCTATCAATTTTTTCATTATGCATCTGTGAAGCTCTTTGATGAGATGTGAACCGTCTTAGAATCTTTAGCAATGAATCCGTATATTGCTTACTGTTGTAGAGAAAGTATTAACACCCCCTTCTTTATACAATTAACTATTCCGAGTAGCATATCAACGATGACAATACTAGCCTTGAGAAGTACAACAGTAGTACAAGTACAGCCAGACCATTCTCCGTATACATTACAAGCCAGTTACCCAACTTGTAACTACTTATTGCATCACATCACTTACTATGATGGTCGCAGTAAAATATTAGGATGCATTGTTATCATCTTTCCCAGTCACTGTTTCAGTAAGTATATCTGTTATCTGGACTTCGCACATAATGAACAATATCACCATTATAGTTTTCCCCTCCTCATAGTTAGAAGCTGGCTTGAAATGAATGAATGAATGAACATAGAAAATGAATATTCATAATATTAATTTAACTTTGCAAACCATCATTTCTGGCTGGGGTAGTTAGTTGCATCATAAAATTCTAGGAACTTTCTATTACCATTTCTACAAAATACCAACTGACTACTTCAAAATGCCTTTCTCTTCTAACATGTGATCTTGCTTGACCAATCAGAGAACTTTACTATATAACATGTAGAGTTTTGAACAGGGGAAAATCTCACAGATATGTGAATTCCCATTTAACAATCCTGTTATAAACTTACCTTGCCATTTAATTGGGTGATTCCAGAAAATTCCCCTTCGTAACAGCTGTCATCATCTGTCAGCATCAAACCAAATCCCTAGAAAATGTAAAAAAAAAAACTTTTGAGAAAGAAAAAAATGAATAAGAAAAAAAGAGACATTCATGAAAGAGAACAGATAAGTATAAATAGCTAAAATGCTGCTAAAACTCCTATCGAGGTTGGGTAACATTTTTATTTGACATAGTTTTTGTTACAGACATACACATAATCTTCATTATGTTACGACATAAAAGTATATAGAAAAAATGTTTACTTTAAATAAAAATTTTGTTTGCAGGGCCAGAGACGTTGGGGTGCTAGGTGTGTCACAGTTTTAGGGTTCATGTCTTTCTCAATGCATAAGTGAACGTAATAAATGTGATGAGAATTGAACTCAGCTTGCCGATTACATATTCAGCATTTGTTACCATTAGGTCACTTGTACAGCCTTCATTTTATTTTGTTATGCATTACTAAAAGGAAGAAATGATTTCCGTTTCACAAGGCAAATACCCGTATAGTATCTGTAAACGTGGAACTGGCTCGAACTCCATCAAATGCAGAACATAAAACAAGTGATGTCACAAAAGGGGCATCAACCTGCCGGTATGTGTAACAGATGCAGTTAGTTTAATTTGTAGATCCTGTCGAAATCCACCTCCTATGGAAAGAGAAGTTGTTACAGGTGTTGAAAGAGTCAATAAATTCACCTACCTAGGTAATTCAATTGATTCAAGTGGACGAACTGACAACTATAAGACAACGTATATCTGCCACATGAAGAGTCTTCAGGCAGATGTCAACAATTTTACAAAATGCAGGAATCCCATCGTACGCAAGAGTGGCAGCATACAACGCACATGTCCGACTTGTACTCTTGTATGGCTGTGAAACATGGTCAACGATGAAACGTGAAAACGACATGATCCTGGCTGCAGTGCATTGGATGGAGAAAATTGCCAGTCTCACTTTGCCAGCTTCCATGAAAAAGTATGTTGCACAACTACATCTCAAATGGTACGGTCATGTCACCCACCATCAGTCATCTGAAATGCTCCAAAGTGTGTCCCACATTGACATCGATGGGCCCCAAGCCATGTGGTAGGCCACTTTAGACATGTAGGGGTTCAGTTGATGACGACCTGATCCACAAGTGAAATGGCAACAGACAGGAAAAGTTGGAAGTCATTCACGAAACGTCTAATCTCAAGCATGAGACAAGAAGACGAAAAATGAAAATAACAATAATAATTACAGAATGTACATTTAAAAGTAACACATCTATTATAGAATGAGAGAATATGGTGTGTTGAGAGGATGGGGGAGGGGTCTTATACTGTTTTGTAGTCTTTATCCCTGAACTTGAATATGTCTCTCTGGATTCCTTTTTGTCATTTTATGTTTACATTTGTTGATTAAAATAAGTGACACAATTTTAATCTTAATATGGAATGGGAGTGTGTTTGGGCTAGATAGAAAAAATGTGTATTTCTTAAGGACAGGCAAAAGTCTCACTACATTTACTATTTTATTCTAACTTCCTATAAATTCATCCTTACTGGTATGATGAAAATTACTCATCTGAAATCAGCTGTTCGGTTCTACAAGAATTAGATTTTGACTTTGCCTAAAACATCCTACATTTAGATCAATCTAGTCGGGTATAAGGCCATTCACAGGGCGTTTCTCACAATTCTTGCTGAGAAGAGTTGATTGTAGAAACACATCAATAATTCCAGCAGACTTCCAGATATGTGTGACTTTTTTGGCCTTTTGGCTAGGAGCAAAGTGTAGGATCTGTTCTGATATTACACTTCATCATCTTTGTCCTCAGCCAGTGAAGGAGAAATCTTTCTAGACTGAAGCTATTTTAATTTTTGTCCCGATTCAGAGTGCCCTATTTTGGGGAGCTGGATTTTCCCCACATTAAAAATTGACCCTGTATCTAACTCTGCCCTCGTGGGGAGGCAAGTAAATAGGGACTCAACAGGCATGAAAAAATGATTTTAATCTATTTTGTCTGCCTTATGGTATATCACGCCCTTTTGAGTCATTAAATGTCAAAACATAAGCAATATTGTCACTGATTATAATTGATTAGTTAAACACAGGTCATTATTTTAGCGAGTACAAAATTGTGGGTTCATACCTTTCCCAACAGTATTAGCGTATAATTAAATACAATATACATCCTATGGGATCTGAGCTTGGCAAAGTCGACAAACCTATCCATTAGGCCAATCAAACACACTCATCGAAAAAAGGGCAAGAAGAAAAACAAATAGAAAGGAAGAGAAAAGGAAGGAGATAAAGAAAAAAGTAATCAGATTGAAAGAATGAAGTAAAAATACAAACACTAAGTTTTCCTTGGACAAAGTTTCCCTCAAAGTACATTCCATCCAATGTTACCACGATGCCATTACCGTGGCGATTATCGTCTTGCCATAATCCCATGTATTTTTCACCTGCAAAAGAAAAAAAAATACTTTCATAATAATTTTGTTATGGTACCTTACCTATAACGGACTTTGGACTCTTCTATTCACCGTAAATACTGGGAACACCTGCTCCTCAGTGTTCAATCAATCCCAGTCTATAATAGCAGTCAAGATTGACGTACAACCACTCTTGTTTCTCTGTTGTATTATATTTTCTTCAATATACTTGTTTTCTCTAAACTCTGAATTTGTATTTTCATTCCAGCCCCTTTACACAACACGCAACAGATTTATATCACATATCCAGAGCTAAGAAATGGGACATAGTTTATTTGCAGCTCTTTGGTTATGCTACTAGTTTAAAGGGACGGGTTTAACATTACACCTTATCTGACTTCACTCAACGATCAGGCCGTATCAAATAAACAAACCGCATATTTTTAAATTGACTTGGTATAAAGTCCAACAGAATGCTTGATTATTTAACAATAAGAGCATAATATTTATTTACAACATTACAGAAGTTCAGATTAACATGGTACCTTAGGTTTCAAGCTGGGAGAGTGGACCCAGGCGAAAAAAAAAAGTTTTTTTTTAACTTTTAATTATGAAACGCTACCGGCTTTCTTCAGCCATATTTGATCTATCCAGCAATCACCATATATATATATATATATATATATATATATATATATATATATTATATTATATATATATATAATCATCCACATACAGACTGTAGACTGTATCGCTGTATCACAGCTAATTATATATATATATATATATATATATATATTCGACACATACTTCTTCAACAAGGAAATGGAACCCCATTAGTTAAGTCAAATATTAATATAATATTGGCATCATCATTGTCTTCTTATTCATGAGAAAAGAATCAAGGAAAGAGTTTCACCCCGAAATGCACTAAAAACGGATAAAATAACAATCAATAAAGAATAACATATATACTAACCCCTAAGCACATCATCAAGGACACCATATCCACAACGTTTGTCTGCCATCCATTCACCAATGTAAACACTTGCCACACTCGCCAGGTGCTTTCCTTGGTGAAGAACTCCGTGTCCAAATTTCTGACCATCTTTGAAGTAGCCATCATAACGGTCTCCATTTGGATAACTGAAAGCAAAAAAGTAAAAATGTTCAAGAGACAAAATGTCTGGTTAAGTGTTCTTCTCAATGAAATATATTGATATAGAGAGTAGAATATTCAGGATTCTTGGTTCTGTCTCCCTATATATATACCTATCCGCCATTCTATAATAAAGTGCAATGTATATATATATATATATATATATTTTTCTTTTTTTTTTACAAATAAATACACATTGCTCTTTATTATAGAGTGGAGGATATAAGCCACGATTCAAAATACTTGGATCCGAGGTTCAAATCGTCTGACCGGTGGTACGTTTACGTGATCAATACTGACGCATGTAAAGTAGCATGAAATATACATATGTCGATGAATATTAAAAAAAAAATTTATTTATTAAATAATTAGTAAGCTCTGTTACGTTGAGCACTTTGAAAGAGATTAAATTGAAGATTCAAATTTAGTCACCTTGCGATGTTCTCTCACTTAAAAGATTGGAACACTGTCTGCATCTTATTACTTGTGTTTACAAATAAAAAATACAAGACGTATTTCTCTCACATTTGCAAGCATGATCATCACAACGTCCTAGCGATGAACCAGGGTTCAAAATAATTGGATCCGTGGTTCAAATTGTCTGATCAGCGTTACGTCATCCATACTGATGAGTGTAAAGTAACACAAAACAGATATATGTCTATGGATATAAAAATATATTTATTTATTATATATATATATATATATATATATATATATGGAGAGAGAGAGAGAAAGAGAAGAATCATTAATGTTCTTCTCTATCACAGTTACACAAATGAAAAGTAAAAAAAAAAAACTGCCAGATGAATCCATTTCACATATTTAGGGAAATTGAGGAAGCAAATCTATTTTCCTTTTCTTTCCTTTTTTCGTTTTTAAAAATTTCCAGTTTTCTTTCTCTCTTTTTTCTTTACTTCACCAATTCAGACATTATTTTATATGATTTTTGGCAGAAGATGTACGTAACATTTCTTATTTTGAAGTATGTTTTAAATAAATAAAAATAAGAAATTTCACTAATTTTTTTAAATTTGAATTATTATCAATCATTTGTTGATATCCAGACTATACCCTTATTCTTTCTTATTATTTTTCAAGCCTAAATAAAAACAGAAACTCTATAGAATTCAAATAAAGATATCGAATTTTGTTAAATTATTAAGTAAAAAGAATCTGCTTAAATAAATTTTGTCATTATTTAAAATTATTCAATTATTTACTTAAGCATAATTATTTAATTTTAACAAATTAATAATTTCACACTGTATGTAGAAATTTGTCACATTATCTCTTTGCTGCTGTTTTTGTTAAGCAATACGATGTGTAGGGTTATTGATTCTGTGAAGTGGGATGGGTGACATCTGGTAAATCTGGGGTGGGGATCCATTTCTCCAAAATATGGAGGATGAGGAGGGGATCTTTCGCCAAGGTGTCTGGGGTGGGTGAAGTTGCAAGCAATCGTAGACGACATGCTCACTAGTCTCCTCTTCTACTCCAGACTTTCTCGACAGCTCGTTCGATCTTCTCCAACCAGTATTTGAGGTCCGAATGATGACCACTTTTGACTTGGCTTATAGTGACTTTTTGTTGTCTTGTAAGGGACTTTTCAACAAGTCAGTTCATCTCTCTGCGGTCTACATAAATCCTCTTTATTCGCCCATGTTGGTATTGGGGTGACTCCATCATTCTCTTTACCACTGCTTTTACAGCATCGTGTGTTGTTCGTTGGTTTGGTCTTCCTTTGCCCCCTCTTTGGCTTGGTCATCTGCCAGCTTGTTGCTAGGGATGTCACAATGACTAAGGCACCATGTAAAAAAGTGACTTTGAACCCATTGCCACTGAGGTTTGAGAGGAGAATCTGGATATTACGTTCATTTGGTAGTGATTGTGATCAATGGGCCGACTTTACAAGCACGTTTTGTTATATGTACATTTTGAATTTTTTAAACTTTTTGTAAATAAACCTATAAAAATATAGTGAAACTTTTTGTAAATAAAACCATTCTCGAAAGGCCGTCTCTGCTTCTTGCTACTGCTGGCATGGTCCACCATTTTGATTTGTGTCTGCACGCCGTCTGGCTTGGCTCTCTTTGGAGAAAATAATTGAGGATTTTAAAGGTTTTATTTCCTCTTTGTTCATGAAACCTTTGTAATAGTCACATAACTTCTCATTATACTCTACATCTTAGAACAGATTTAGCTAATTAAATAAATGCAAGTCATTATTATTTGAATCCTTATTTCATAAGAAATGTTTCCTTTTAATCAAAGAAAATAAAATAAAACTTACATGACTGAACCAAGACCATTCATTTTACCATCTTTCCAGGAACCTTCATAAACCTCTTCAACCTCTCCTTTGGGAATAATGTATTTACCATTTCTGAGAAACAAAAAGAAAATATCTCTAAGCAATAAAGCAATATAAGAAGAATGGAGCAAATGACTTTTAAACCCCAGAATGAGCAACGACCAAAAGGACACATTTTGCCATAACACCAATTTTTAAAACTTTTACTTCTGGTTGAATCATAAACAAAACAATATGCACATTTATGACTTTTCCTTTGTAGATTTTTATGAAAAAAAAATGGTTTTATTTACAAAAAGTTTCACTATATTTTTATAGGTTTATTTACAAAGTTTAAAAAATTAAAAATGTGCATAAAACAAAACGTGTATGTAAATAAAACTATGTATTTTTTTAGGCTATTAGTAAAATTTTTTGTGGTACTTTGTTACATTAAGACCCGCGCTAACTTTGACCATAACCTAATTGCTAATCCTAACCCCCACTTCGACCCTGACCCTAACGATGAGGTCAAAGTTAGCGCGGGTCCTAATGTAACAAAACAAAATAAATTTTGTTTAATAAAAAAACTCTGCGATGGAAAAGTTAGAAATGTGTATATTTAAAAAATACATACTTTTATTTACAAACACGTTTTGTTATACACACGTTTACTTAAAAAAAACCTTTTGTAAATAAAACTGCCTGTAAATAAACCCTTTTTTAATGGTAAAACTTTTTGTAAATAAAACCCCTTTTTTAATAAATATAAAAATTATAAATGTGCGTATTGTTTTGTATATGACTCTAACCAGAAGTAAAAGTTTTTTTAAAATTGGTGTTACAGCGAAATGTGCCCTTTTGATTGTTGGGGTGTTGGTAAATCCATTTAATCCAAAAGAATTAAATATAATAGAATATATAGATAATAACAAAATAGAAATATTTCTTGTTGTCCAACATAAACATGATGCTAAAAATGACAGTGAAAGACAAGTGACACAATTTACATTATTTACATGTTTTTGCCTGCTGTCCTCATCTTGATTGTTGTTATGTTCCTATCAATTTGGGTCATTGTATTCTCTAACCTTCTTCAAATACCTTTTTTCACAGTTGGTTACTTTAAACTGAATCTTTTATTTAATCCACTTGAGTAGATGGCTCTCATTCTTTGGTCCATCAGCCGAAATGTTGTAAACATAACAATGAAGATGAGGACAACTGTTCGAAACATGTAATAACAACAATACTTCATCTCACAAATATCGTCAAATACTAAACATTAACTAATATTAATAGCATTTCAGAATAAAAATAAAGTCAATTAAATTTATTTGAAGAAATCAATTATGGACGTTTTGAAGAGAAAAAAAAAACACCTGTAATTTTTATATAAAATTTTTATTCTATATAAAGTTAGGTATGTGTATGTGTTTATATATTTCTATGTATAGGATTCACTCCTAACCTAATTAACCAATCATTATGAAATTTGGAACACAGCTACTAGGCATAAGGGTGGATAATATGGGCTTTATTTTGTTTAATTTAATTTCATGCAAAAAAGAGCAAAAAGGAGGTGGAAGCCCTTTGTGAAAATTCAGATATCTCTGACTTTTGTGACATTTTAACAATGGGTATTAGACATCAATTAATAAATATTCCCCAAATTTCAGTTTCTTTGGAGTATTTTAAAGGGTTTTTAGGAGGCATAATATGAGCCATTTGAAAATTCAAATAGTTCGGATTTGCATTAAATTTGATCCATAGTTATTACATATCAATTAAGCAAGATTCACTGAATATCGATTTCTTCTTAAGACCCCTTAAGCTTAAGTCTTAAATTTTAGACATTTTCTAGAATCAAAATCATGTAATGGATTTTGATCAAAATTGGAATAATGATTCTAGACACAAAGTTTAGTAGCATATCTTGATTTAAATCTTCATAAGGAGACTGTTAGACAGGTATTCTTGTAGTTATATATATATATATATATATATATATATATATATATATATACAGCACAATCACATTGACACACAAAATTACTGAGGAAAATTGGATGAATTACTTTTGAAGAGATGATGACAATTGTATACTCATAAAATGATGGTATTTCTAACTTCCTGTTTCTGCCTATAATTATACATAGCATATAAATATAGCAGACACATTTTTGGGAATCTGATAAAATATTTTAATGATCCATGAATCTTTATTTTCACTAAGAATTAAATATACACTAAGTAGACAGAAACAATACAGCAGACATATACTTGCAAAATGCTTGAGTATATATCACTATGTTGTGAGCTTTAAGTTGTTGTGTCTGGCACATACAAATTCATGACTTATCCCGTTAGGCGCCTGGTATTTCTTTTCAAATAGTCACCAGGAATTTAGAATTCTGTGTTGTGTTTTACACTTTTACTTATGCTGTGATGAAATAAACTTCTAAAGAACATAAAATCGCAGACACCACAGTGGAAAATGACTTGCCTAGTGACAAAAATACAATAATAAACTGATGTAATTGATTTTATTATTAAGATATAAGTGTATCTACAGGACAAATATTAAGAAATGTTAAAAAAAATGTGTCTGTTTATTTTGATGAGAAACTATAATATATGTATCTAAAAATAACACCATAAAATGTGCCTTTTCCACCATACTTTCTCAAACCTGAAGCAGATTCTGGCTATAAATTGTAATATAGTTTAGACCATGAGATGCAGAATTTACCTAGGAATAAAATGAACTGATTTATATGTTCCTATGCCTATTAGTCTTAGTACTAGTAAGGTTTAAGTAAGCTGTCATATTTTCTTTAAAAATCTTTAAATATGGCCGCCGTTCTCCCAACTGAACCACATTTAGGCTTGTGAAAAATAGTATGATATTCTTGGGTGTATAGGCTTCCATTTGCCACCTTTATATTTTAAGTGCTCTGACCAAGCCGACAAAATAAAAAATCTAGAGGGCTTTTGGGGGTTGGGCCCGCAGTTTCTTCTGGATTATAAGTTCACTCCAGTATGATTCAATATTAACGGCATTTCGAATCTAGGAACAAAATACATTCAATTTGGGGTGTTTTTTACTTACCCGTGTTGCAATCCATTTATAAATTTTCCTTTGTATCTCCTTCCATCAGGCCATTTCATTTCTCCACTGAAAAAAAAATCTTTAGTAAAACCTGTTTCATTTTTAAGCTATCAGTGTTACTTAACATTGTGGAGGGATAACAAACAAGGGTTCAATCAAAAATGTGCATAAGAGATAAAGAAAAGGGAAAAATTACCTAGCAACAAAAAAACACTGAATTGCAATAGTCTACTGTATAATAATACTTTAAATAGATTGAAAAATAATTGTCTTATATGGATGGTTAAACATTAACTCACAACAGCACCTGGTATCAGAAATTGACAAATAATAATATCTATCTTTACATGAACATAGTGGATTATTGCCCGGATGTGAAACATTATACTTAAAGAATTTCTGTAAAAGAACTCAGGCCATGGAAAATCATGAATAATTTAGACAAAAGTTGGTTTTATTTTTCCATTAAATAATAATCAAAATGTGGCAAGTGTCAAAATATTTACTAAAAAGTGAAAGTAATTTTGAAAAAGAGGTGTGCACAAAACCGAATAAAAGTAACTTTCCTTTATTTTAAAACTTTCTGTTCAATTTATATAGGGCAGATCAGTTTGCTATCTAAGTTTTATGTAAAATGATCCCCAGATTGAAATTCGGATAAAAAGTAAATAGGATGTTTTGTTTAAAGACCTTTAAAAACTCAAGTAAAGGAGGCAATTTTACGTTAAATTTACACAGAAAACTGAACCTACAGCTAAAAATTGAAAAAGTAATAAAAAAAATTATTTTTAGCATCTAAATATTTGGTAAGAATAAAATTCAGTAAAATTATTTTTAGAGTGAGAGGATGCATCATATATGTAAATTTTTTGGAATTTCTAGCAGGAGGAATTAATTACGTTAAACTTACATAGCAAATTGACCCCCAACACCCCCCACCCCCACTAAAAATTGAATATTAAGTGTTTTCAAAAAATGAAAATAAAATGTTTTTAATAATCTGAGGATTTAAAATTCAATCTATGTATAGCAATGTAAAAATTTATTTCAAAAATTTAAATAACAAAACATAATTTTAATAATAATTTTAATTTTGAAAGAATTCTTAAAATCCTGTAAATAATATTGAGGTTTATTTAAAAAATAATTAATCTAACCTTGCTTCTAATGTTGCTATTTAATTAAATAGCAACATTTACTTGATGTGTTGCATGACAAAATGAGAAAAGGCTACTACAAAAGTTGAAAAACTGACAAAAATGTTCACCACAATCAAAATAAATAAGAAAAATGACATTTTTACATAATTTCTTTTAATAATTATAAATAATGTTTGCTAGTTTTTGTTTTTTTGTTCTTTTTAAATTTATAATTTCATTCGCTTTTAACCATAAAAACGGAGATGGTATAAGTAAAAAAAAACATTTGAAATAAATTATTAGATTATTCATAATCACAGTAAGTCTTTATGATTAAGGATTACCTTGTAAATAAATATTGTATTTATTTGAATAAAAAATCATTTCATATAAAGGATTATTCATGAAAAACACTTTGCTTAATAATTCTGAATTAGAAAAATAAGAAAATAAAACCGATACTTTTAAATTATTAATACAAAAGTGGTGTGGTTGAAAAATACTGTTTTTCTTTAGCTTAGGAGTCTAAATGAACAATAATGCCTATACATTTTAATTCTAGAAAGGAATGACTTTTAAATTGTCAGTTTAAAGGCTTTAAAATGACTTAAATTTCACTCAGCCACAAAGAAATTTCTTTGATAATTGATATCCATTTTTTATTGGGATTGTGGAACAAACAAATGGTGTTTTCTTTATAGCCTTAGACATTTTGTTAATGTATGCATTAATAACCATAATGATAACATGTTTGTGTGTTTGTTCGTCTGGTGATATCAAAGAGTAAATGGAACAAAATCTGTATAATGAGAAATATATTTTCTCTTTGAAAAATAAATTTAATTCAACGATATCCGAGAAGAAACTTGTGATGGAAATAATTTGTTGTTTTAATGTAAATAAATTTTATTTTTTTAATGTTTAATCGATTTGTTAAAAAATGTAACATTTCTATCGGCCATTTTTAATGAAATTGGTTCTCTAACATAAAAATATGAAAAAGCAAAAGTTTTATACAATAAATGGCGAAATGATTTTTAGACTCAGAGAAGGCAAAGATTTAAAAAAAGAAGAGAAAGAGAAGAAAATACTGACTGTCCATGAATTTTGGCTTTCATCCATGTCCCATTGTATGTTGCATCTTTGAAGATTGAGTGTTTAGTAAATTTGTACTGAGCCTGTCGTACCAAAGGAGGGGTGAGTCGGTTGGCTTCTACCCGGCCGCTGCTACTGACATTAGTTGATCTTGGAGGGCGATAACAATTGTTGATGGCCCGATTCAGTTCCATTAGCCATTCAGCCTAAGAAAGATAAAGGAATAAAACAATGATAATTTAATCAAAAAACTCAACCATAGTTAAGTCTCAGACCACCTCACAGCCACAGAGAGGATTTCTTCTTCCTACACATTTGTGGCAGGAAGAGGAGATCCTCTCAACGGCCTTCTCCCTGTCAAGGGCATACAGGTACCGGCAGATGATGCGCTTGAGTTGATAGCAAGATGGTTTAATTAGATGTGCATAGCTGGCAATAGAATGTCCAATAATTCTCATGAGATTATGATGCACTCCTCTATAGTGGTGACTATCTCGTTTCCTTAAACCACAAGTAAACCACCTATAACAATGGTAGCAACATTAAGGTATCTCTTGACATCTTGCACATTTGTAATTCGTTTCGATGGATAAGTACCTTGTTCGTGATGTGCACAAGTAAGCCATGAAGCTTTGGCAAGATGTCCACTCAGGAATATTGCGAATGGAAAAGTCAGACACCAGGTTAGTTGAACCTGTGAGATGGCTGATAGTCACTTGAAAACGGTTAATTCTTGACAGGAACGTAGAGACTCATGGATTGGTAGAGAATTCGCAACAGCAGAATTTCTTGTAAGCTTACACACATGGTTTACTGTCCGTCAATAAACTGGATGATGAAAATAGTGTTTAGTAGTCGTTTCTATGGACAAAGTGAGGCTCTGAAAAAGCCTCGAATGCTTTCTTGCGAGTAATATATAATGTGGAACCATAAGTGATTGTCGGGGTCAGGGATTGAATGAGTATCAGTAAGGAAGATTTTCACCTCTGAATGAGTGATGTCAACCCACTGGATCCGTTCAGTTAACTGCATTCCAGCTATAATACTTTCTGGGGGGAGGAGGTAAGATAAAGGAATATCTGGAGATTATGCAGACCAAAACCTTTGTATTCTCCAATAAATGAGCATAAGCCTGACCCCTTCAGAGGACGTGGACATGATGCAAAAGCAAAGCTTGCATGTTGTATGTCCTGTGATTATATTTAACAACCATGAATGGTGGTTATTTTGGGACAGATGATGGTTTGTATAGCCTGTGCAAGCGCATAGCAGGTCATCGTAAGTGTTGACACCACAATACAAATCATCTGCAATTTTTGTCACTTTACTCTTCTCCAGGTGATCTAGGATAAGGCACGTTAGTTCCACCAGGCCAGATATGCTCATGGCTGATCTCATAGAGATACATACTCTTTGGTAAGGAGTAACAACCTTACAGTATTTCATAGACTTATGTGCGAATTTGGGAAAAGGCATTGGTGAGGTCCGTACTGATGACATGATCTCATTGTGCAATGACAGTGTGGGGGTGGGTGTACATTAAGAAGAATGTCAATAACAACAACTAAAATCCTTTAGGACACACAACATTTATTATTGAATGATAAAGCAATAAATAACCAGACTGGAAGCAGGTGTGTGTGTGGGGGGGTCGATGAAATTACTTCCTTTTAAGTTCATATAACTAACCCCTAACCTAGCAGAGAGGTAGGCAAAATGATGACATCCAATTTTAAATTAAAAATAAAATCCTAAAATTACTTTTTAGTTATCATCGAAATTCACCTCGATTCTAAGAATGTGTTGCTATGGGAATGTATACAGCCAAAATTGGCATATTTAACAAATAATATTGCCCTTTTTGATTGTAAAGCACTGCCTAGTTTTAACAAACAAGTTTCGTTTGTGATAGCATATAAACTTTTTGTGGTTATTTAATCATGAAATTTAATACCTATTGTAAACAATTCATGGAACACAACAAAGGGAGTGGGTATACTTTGCCAATGGTATTAGTGCAAAAGTGAACATAATAGATCCAATTGGATTTGAACTCAAGCTGGAAATCCTCGCTCCCATCACCATGCGTCTCTTAATCTTTTATGTTTCAATTGGGCCCGCGGGTCACATGTTAAGAAGCGTTTATTAAATAAAATTTTAAAAAAAGACAAAATAAATGTTCTGCTCCACTCTGGGGAGTTTTTGATATGGGGCTGGTTTAGATAAGATCGAGAATGGTTGATCAGTCCAGAGTTATAAAAATTGGCAAATAATGAAAGTTAAAAATAAGTCATTTGTTTTCCTTTTTGTTTTTTTCTTTTTTTTCATAAGACACATACCTTTTTATAGCCTTTTTTTTGTGTTAATTGCCGAACTTGAGCGGACATCAGATACTCAGACACTTTATTCTTAAGTCAACTGGCTTGCTGACTGCCTGACCATTTCTTCGACGTTGTCCATGCTCTTGTCTGCTCATCGAACACGGTGCTGAAATCTGGTTCCTTGATTCTGATTGCGGCACAAGCGCATGAGAAAATAGCATCACTAGACTAATTTATGCAGACTCTACCCAGCATCTTAATGACATCCATTCCAATTAGCATGTCAAAGCTTAACAGCAGACCATCCATGACCAGAACATCAACTTTTATGGGGCTTACGTTATCTACTGCCAGCGTGATCATGGGACACATTTGAATCACAATTTATAAACATAAAATAAGAAATAAGACACTTGTAAGAATTAACAAAAAGCGAGATTATGCAAACATAACAAGTGTTTATTAAATAAGAAAAAAAAAGACCAAATAAAAGTTCTGCTCCACTCTGGGGAGTTTTTGATATGGGGCTGGTTTTGATAAGATCGAGAATGGTTGATCAGTCCAGAGTTATAAAAATTTGCAAATAATGAAAGTTAAAAATAAGTAATTTGTTTTCCTTTTTTTTCATAGGGCACGTACCTTTTTATAGCCTTTTTTTTGTGTGTTAATTGACACGCTGAGTGGAAGATATTTTTATAGGATTTTAGATCCTGACGTCAGTTCCTTGTATACGGGAGTATAACTTTCGATTTGAAGTGCTGGATCGGCACAAAATCTTGATACAACTTCACCCCGCCGCTCCTGAAATCTGACTGTCTCGTCTTTCGCGGATCGTTTTTAGGTGACGAGATATAGGTAATTTCGATCCAGAAAGGAAATTTTGCCTATTAAACCACTTGGATTTTTTTTTTTGTTTTAAAGTAAATCAATCCTTTTTGTGATTATTTAATGCTGAAATACAAATGATTCATTGAACACAATTAACCATAGCTGTGGTGGAAATTGCAACTTCATTACTTTCCCAACAGTATTAGTTCTTAAATGACCACAATAGATATAATAGACTTTGAACTCAACATGATTCCATAGGCTGTGGCCAAATCCATGAAACTAATCTTTAGCTAAAGCCCCCTCCTCTTGTTATTTTATTCTCCAATATTATTTTATAAGCCGCAGAGGCCCTTGAGAACAATAGCTAGGATTCTTTTAGCCATTAGTAAACCTGGATGCAACCCAGTTTCCATTTTGGTATGACCACATTGAGCCCTGCTCTAATTAAGCTTGCCTATTTTTAACTCATAACAGCTGGTTAAAGGACTTTGCCCTGTCACAATAATGAGGAGTAATCATAGGATTAAAATCTGGCAAATGACAAGATTAAAATGGTGAATACCTCTCACTTCCAACAACTTTCCATTGCAATTTAATGCTGTTTTAGCATATTGCGTGAATAGACAGCAAATAAATATTCTCTATAGAACTTCATTGGTAAGAATTAAAAAAATAAATGCTTTATTGGTTTCTTACCTTACTAGCTAATGAGGCAGCAGTCAAAATAAACGTGTCTTCAGGAACAATTATGACCAAAGTGTCTCTAAAATTTGGAAACAAAGGCAGAAAAGAGAAATTAGAGATTGATTTCAAGAAAACAGTATTAAATCAGTTTCAAATAAGGATTACTTGTTATCCTTATTTTAGGAACTGCTACAACATTATTTAAAACATAGGTTAAACATACATCTTAAGGTTGGGGGACATACATCTTCAGGGGCCTCTTTGAAATTTTAAAGAGATTAAACTATCAAATATTTCAAAACATTCTTATATGGTGAGAACTGTAGACATACATGTTTGAAGTCATGCACTTAGAAAAATGCTAATTTTGTGGAGTGTCTTAAAAGGGTTAAAATTTGCTTAAAGTACATCATTTTGGTCAGGGAAAAAATAACAATTTCAGTGTGTGTGTGTGTAAGGTGGAAGTTATGCTAAACAAAATATGATAAATATGATCCGCTTACGACATACGACAATCTGCATAGTTCAATAAAATTTCAAGTTCTAAAAGCAGCTATTGTCACTGTTAATGTTTTATTTATTGCAAGTATTATTGCAACTTGTAGCAATTTCTGATATTCAAATCATTTACAAGAAAACAAAGGATGGCTTAAGAACATGAAAATAACTGAAATGAAAAAAGGAAGCAAGTTTATATCGAACACACCAAAAGATCAACATTGATTGTTGGTTATTTGTAGTAAACATTTTTGAGATGGAACTTAGAGAAAGTTGAAATGAAAACTATGTACCGTGTGTACTAAAGTATCGTGCACGGCTGCAAATTTGATCTTCAAAAGATGATTTCATCATATAATCCTGTGTATTATGCAAGTTCTATGTTCAGTATGGTACGCTAGCTTAAGACTCATATATGTTTGTGGAAATATATTTTCTCTTCGACTTACTTGGTCTTCTGCAATATTTTGTGTGATTTTTAACAAAGAATTCTACATTATAGTAATATAAACACAGCTGACATGATAGCGGCATTGGAACCATTTATTGGCAATAAAAGTAAACTACTAATAGGCTAAGCAGCAGCAGCAGTCAACAAACTATGATAAGAATATCCTAATGACTTTTTGAAACTTAAGTTAACTTACCTCTCTCACAGCTTGTTAGATTTACAATAGGTCTAATATGCCATGGCAACTTCCATTAGTGAAACATAAATAAATATAACAAATACAGAAGAAGTGAGTAAGAAAATTCACAGTTAAATTTAAGCTACAGCTAAAAAAAACAAATAGCCGTTCAGTCTAAGTGAAAACGATGTCTGAAACTGGTGAAAACAAAGGAAAGACAAAGATTTTGTTTATATTCAGTTTTGGTCTATAACCTTCAGAGCAGGTTAGTTTGCATCAGTAGACTTTTGAAACTATCTTAGAATTGGATAAGAACAGAAAATAATCCATACTATGAGTAAAACATTTGTAACAAACATTTCTTGTGTCTTGTTTTCCTGGCTTTGGATTGGGTATTTTAGACAACGGTCACGTCTTTAGGGATTGCTAAGCACCACACTAACAATTAATCTTGTGTAGCTAAATTGGCGAATGAATCAGCTCGATAAAACATATACGTTTTGAATGGTTGACCATTTAGCAAGTGATAAATTTTAACAATAGAATTTTGTTAATAAAAAAGGAGAAAATGTAAGTTAAAGAATAAAACATTTATATAACAACAATTCTAACAGTTTCCTTCAATGCTCGTTTGTCTCATCGATCTCTGATCTGCCATAATTATCTCTATTTTACTTGAAATGGGATGTTGACTTTTGCAGCTGGAAATTGTGCACATATGGGTTTGCTGTAGTCAACTATTTACATACACACAAGATTTGTATCTCACATATGATTCGACCCTGTAATATAACACTCAATGTCTGTATGTGTGTGCACCCTATAGATAAAAAAGGTAGCGAGTCTAGATAAAATCTAAAAGTGTATTCTAATGTAAAATTCACCGAGAAAGTTAATGGGCATATTCTCGAATCTCTAAATTCACTCCTAAGGGGGCTATGAGACAGATTTCGTCTGGGGGGGGGGGGGGTCGATTATTTCAGCTATTTTCAGCTTAATTTCAATTATGTACTAATTTGAGAAATAATGCCAGTCATCATTCAACCGGAAATGACATCAGAGGAAGGGAGTGCCGGGAAGAAATTCACTCCCACTACACCCCTTTTGTCCTTTCTTTCTTCTTTCCCCTCTCACTACCACCATTTCTATCTTTCTTTCTTAATTAATAGACGCTAATATTTCAGCTACGTCTGTCTGTCAATCCGTCCACCTATGCCCGTTCTGTTGTCATGATGTCATCCTCCCAGGTATTACCCCCTCTTCTTTTGAGGTGTGGAGGTAGTGTAGTATCTGTTCTGTTGTCATGATACCCTCCTCCCAGGTATTACCCCCTCCTTTTTGAGAGGTATTGAGGTAGTGTAGTATCTGTTCTGTTGTCATGATACCCTTCTCCCAGGTATTACCTCCTCCTTTTTTTTAAGGTATTGAGGTAGTGTAGTACCTGTTCTGTTGTCATGATACCCTTCTCCCAAGTATTACCTTCTCCTTTTGAGAGGTGTGGTGGTAGTGTAGTATCTGTTTAGGTGTCATGATACCATCCTCCCAGGCATTACCCCCCTTTCTTTTGAGAGGTGTGGAGGTAGTGTAGTATCTGTTCTGTTGTCATGATACCCTCCTTTTTTAGATGTATGGAGGTAGTGTAGTATCTGTTTAGGTGTCATGATACCATCCTCCCAGGCATTACCTCCTCCTTTTATTTTAGAGTAACAGCACTAAGCTGGATACTCTACCAGACCAGATGAATTCTTGTCCTAGAATTCAGCTAAACCAAGAAAAGACCAGAAGAAAGGCAAACTATAACATAGTTAGATGCTCAATTGGGAAGAAGGAAAGTAAAATTCTCCACTGCTTTACAAACTCAAGCTTGAGGGGCAGGAGAGAAACTTAAATGAACACTCGGGTATCTATGTATCTTATGAAGAAATCAAGTGTTAGCCCCAGGAAGGGGCCCATTGATTTCTGAGAACTTACTGAAGTAAAATTTAAAAAAAAGATAATAGGGTACCATTCGAAATATTAAAAACATTAATTAGAATTTTAAATATTCAAATCAAGTTCCGGAAATAAATACTTAACATGTCCTCTATATGTAGGATGTGTTTAGTATTTAATTTTGGAATTCAAATTGAATATTTGAAATTCTAATTAATGTTTTGATTATTTCGAATGGTACCCTATTAATATATGAAAGCTCTAACTGATATAACCTATTATTAATTATTGAGCTTATGTTTAACTGCAGTATTGAAACATCTTATGGGTATGAAATAATATCTATATTTTTTTACAAATAATATATATGGGTGAGTTTTACTCAGGAGAATTTAAGAATTATTTTAGTTCATTAACTAGAATATTTTCTAAAATCAGAAAGAGGAAAAAGAAAAATTTACTCCTGAGGATATTTACACACATGACTTTCATACGTCCAGTGTCGGTAAATCAAGGCTGTTTTGGTGGTATGAGATGCGAAGAGCATGTAATGCTCATGTGTATACGAAAATGTAATTGTTAAGCAAACAAAAATCAAAAATGATATTACACTTATAGAAAAGTAACTTGGGATCCAGTTTCTAAGACCAAATTGTCTATCCACCGATCAGAAGAGGGAGCATGGTCAACAAAAGAAAAAGGTTGAAAACAACTTACTGTGTTTGATCTATTTCTGTGCATGTATCAACCCATACTGTCTCAAGAGGAAAAATTGTTGTTGAAGAACCCTGAAAGAGATTTTTAAAAAATGTATTTTGTGATTAAACAATTATTTTTTTATATTTCATTCAATAATCTCTTTCTGAAACATACAGCCTGAATGTTAATTTATTAAAAAAACACACTGTTTAAATTGATCTTGTAGAAGACAACTTATGGATGTCTGTGTCAATTGTTCAAAATTGCTAGTTTGCCATGCAAAATAATACTAGCATTCAAGTAGAGGTTAATTTGGTGAATATTTTTACTGCATTTTCTTGTAGTATTTAAACAAGTGAACAACATATAAAAAAATTGTTGGGGGAGTTTGAAACATTTGTTTCATCCATTGACTCTACTGTACTTCTGCCATTGACGTTTGGGTAAAATAGTAGATTCTTAAGTGTTAGTTTTGGATAAAAACAAATCGTGCATCTGCACAGTCAAAACCTGCATGATGAAGAGTTTGCTTCATATCCTATGCACAATTCATTTTTGATGAAAACTCATCTACAGCAGTCATCTATTAAAATGTCAGTGCTACAGTGGAAAAGTCAAAATGAATTGCAGGCTTTGTGTGCCCTTTTTTCAATTTCAGTCAGAAATATTTCTGAACTTTCACAATGGAATATTGGCAACCTTCACATGGTCTCTCTTGTAGGTATCTGATTCTAAAATAGAATTGGACAAATGAATGCCAATACCAGAATGAAGCTCATTCACAAGAGTGTTTTTCATCTGTTAAATTTTTTTAGATGAGGATTGATAATTTGTAATATGTGGACTACTGTTCTCATTTTAGATGTTATTACATCAGCTGAAACGTGAGAACAACATCCAAGATGAGAACAGTAGTCATATATTCTTTTCTGTTCTCTTTTCTACTGTGAATGTCTATTTTTATTTTTTGTGTTTTAACTATTAGACAGTCAATTAAATAATTTTCTTAGAAGATATAAAAAATGTTGCTGTTGTTTAATGTCATTATAAAATGTATCCATAAACATTTAAGATGAATAACTTAAAATTAGATAAACTCACATGTACATGGACAAAGATGTCATTAAAAAGTAGAAAGTTGTGAACAGAAAAACGTCCAGCACTAGCTTGCGTTAATGGATGCTGCTTAGTATCACGCAACAGGCGGCGCTCTGGAGTGCGAAGACTTTCCTGAAAAAAAAACAAAACAATTTTTTTAAATGAAAATTATATATACATCAGTAACTCACAGAATATATAATAGGAATATACAGAAAGACCCCCAAATGTCTTTGCATGTTTATTACTGTACAATCATTTCTGAATTCATCTAGCTTATTCTTAAAATTGTCTACACGCATGTTATTTTTAACTTGATAAGATAACCTGTTCCAAAAATATATGATCTTATTGGAACAAACATATATTCAATAAAACGCTTTCGAAAGTAAAAACTTTGTATTTAACTGGCAGTCCAATTTATCTTCTAAATGAATAAATGTTAAAATTACTTTGATTTAGCATCCTATTTTACCATAAAAACGGGTTACTTTTATCTAAATCAATAATACATCATAATATTTTTAAATACTGCATATATAGTACAAATGAAAGACAACTATTTGAATGCCTAATTTGCATAACTCTTTTTTAAACAGTTCATAATAAATTACTGTTCAGTATTATTCATTTGTAATTTTATTGTCCTATCTTTCCCATATATATATAAAATAGTTTATTTGATATTAACAGTAATTAATTAAAGTGATTTAATAAAAAAAGAATAAATTACTAAAACTTTCCTTAAAATATTTGTTGATTAATTTTCAATGGAGGCAATTTAAATTAAACTAACTCAAAAGAAAGATATAGCAACCAGGCATAAACAAGAGTTCAAAAAGGGGGAGGGTGACTGACTGTGCATGCTCCCTCCCATTAACGATGCCACATTTTCTTTTTTATTGTTTTTAAATTCAATGAAAAAATTGTAAGTTAAAAAAAAGATCCCTCTCCACACACCATCGTTCACGCGAATTGATTTCTTCTTTCTTTTCATTTCTTTATGGTCTCATTTAAAAGATAAATAAAGTAATGAACTTATATCTATTTGTACCTACTCAGCGCTGCCCAGAATGCAGTAAAGTCATTTTAGTCTTTCATTTTTATTTGTTTGCACGTTTTTAAACTTATACAGAAAAAGAAATAAAATTTTAGTTGTAAGGTAGAGAACTCTTATTATATTCTTATAGATAAAATATGAGTTATCCCTCTTTACTGACATAAACTGATTTTTATTTTTAGGCGATTATTTAAAAATGTTTTATATTACCAGTCACCCGGGCCGGGTAAGTAATTTAAAAAATAAATTGTAGCGAAGTACGTTATTATATTGCCAATAACATGGTACAACAACAACAAATAAAAATTGGTCAGAAGCAAAGTCTGATTTAGGTGATGTAAAAACAACATCAGTCATGAAGAATAAGCTGTTCCCAGCTATGCAGCCTCTGCTGTTAAAATCTTCTGCATTTGCTCCCAGTCTAAAGATGTCTGCCAGTAAAGCAGACAACAATTACAAAAATATGCCAATCCATAAGGAATGAAGAATAAAGAAAGACCTTTATTTTAAGCAGACACTAATTACAAAATTATGCACTGCTGATAGAGATGATTAATAAAGAGACTTATTTTTTATAAAATTGTTTATTTTTTTCATTACTGATAAAAATGGTGATTTTGCATGTTATTACCAAAAACTGCAGATGAAGAATAAGAAATAAAGTACTTACAACTAATCGTTGTGTACTTGCTTCCCAAAAGAGTCTGGTTACGTCAGCTTGTTTGTGTTCTTCATTGGAAGCAAGTTTTAACGAATCCCAATCAATGGAAATGCCAATCAGAAAGGATCGCATTTCAGAGTCCTGATAAAAAAGATAATGTTCACATTATCATAGTCATACGCAATTGTAACAATTGCAGATATACAATTGATGTAATGGATACTGTTGTAAAAACATATCAACCCTTTTTAGATCATTTAATGTCAAAACACGATTATTGTAAACAATTCAGTGTACATACATGATTAATTGCTATTTTACCTATAGTGTCACCTTTACATATAGAGAATTAGTGCATGACCACATCATCACATTCGATTTAACGTTCATTTTACATGCTGGCATGTGTTGGACAGCTTTTAGAAATTGACTTCTAAACTAACCTATCTCTGGCCAGGTCTTCATTTATCCGTCTTTCTCTCAAGTCCATTTTTATCACATGTTCCTATGTTTTCATTGGCCTTCCCCTGCCAACTGACCCTGTTACCTCAACTGTTCTACCTCTACTAACCCAAGAACTCTCATTTATTCTTTTAATGTAGCCATATCATCAAAATCTCCTATTCTGCACACATATCCCTATAATGTTCAGATTTAATCTTCCTCTGGGGTAATCAGATCTAAGCACATTACACACCCATTGTATCATTCTCATATCATTTCTCTTCATGCAATACATGTCCTTAACCCTCACTAGCCAGGTTTCATTTCCATACATAATCACACTGTGTACCCATAATAGATCCAATAAGATTTGAACTTGGCATATGATGCAACAATGTCCATTCGTCCAGTCATATATCTGCACCCTTTTGTCTCAAAGGAAAAGTTTGATATAAAACTTATAAATATGTAGATAATTTGGCTCAACAGCAATAAAAATAAAACCCGCTTCAAAGATTCAAGACAGATCATCTGTCCAACAAATTATAAGTCTTGGTTATTTAATGCCAAATTGCAATACATATCATAAACAATTGAACATAAGCTTCTATTTTATATATAGCTTCATCCCCCCTCCCACCTCCAGTGGTATTACGGTTTGTGAATGCAATATATTTAAGTGGATTTGAACTCTGTTAGCTGATTCTTTAGCCCGCTTCGATATCCATTATATAAAAGATTCTGTGCCATAAGATGTAATGAGAAATGGTGACATGTTTTATCTGATGTTGATTATCTCTGCACGAAGCTTATATCAGCAGTTCCTGACACTTTGTTACCTCGAGGTAATCTAGCTAATTAAGCATTAGTACTACCATTCTTTATCTTTCTCTTAACCAATAATGCAATTAGTCACGGGGGTGGGGGGTGGGGGGTCAAGTATCTTAATTTCTCCTCTTTAGTTTCCAGAGTTGAATTTTAAAGCATCTTTCAGGGCATGTGAGAGTAGACTCCTCTTGGTCAATACATTAGCCATTTGGTGGGCTGACTAGATCTAGGATGGTGTTTGAGTCTCTTTTTGTTCAACCATGCTCTTGAGAACAGATGTATCGATCCTGGGTCTTCTATATTGAACTAGTCTTGTCAAGTAGACAGAATCAAGAAAGATTTCCTGTCAACATAGCATTTAACAATAAGTGAGTCTAAGACATACGTCAATACTTCTTTCAAAGTAGCCTTTAGAAATATTCCTGCTACAGCAGCATCAAGCAAAACCAAAATTTCTGCAGCCATAACAGACTTCACAACTCGTCTCGACTGCCAATAAACATTGTCTTTCATAATTACTGAGAAAGATGACATGGCCTCCTTGAGATTCTCTTCCTTCCAAATTACAAAATGCTGCACAAGCATTCAATTACAAATTCTGTTATGTTTTCTAAGGGAAAATATTTTTGAAAACCTACTGAAATTGTGCTAAGTATTTATTGCAACTGCAGTCAGGACAAAGATAGCTTTACATTACCATCAATTTTCTTCAGGAATCTGTTTTGCTAATCATTACTAACACCGACATAAATTATTTTAAAGGAAATACAGTTTTTAACGCAAATAGGTCACAAATGAGGAGTAGGTAAACCAAAATAAAATGGTTTTGACTTATTTCCTAATTGTATTTCCTTTAAAATAATTTATGTCGGTAATGATTACTTCTGTTTTACACGGATATTTGATTCCACCTTTTACAGATGCCATTACTCTATGGCTGTGTTCAGAAGTCGGATACCAAATGTGTCTCTCAAATCTATCATGGATTCACCTCCATTGTTCATTAGGAAAGATCCAGGTGTAGCAACATAGGCAATCCAGTTGGTGAATACAGCATCTATTATAGTCTTTTGTTATTTATTATTGCTGTTGGGCAGTAGTGTCTGACCATAACTAAAAAAATGCATTATGCCAAGATTTCAAGTTCATTACCACAGTTTAATTGAATAAAAAAGCGAGAGAGGCAGGGACACCACACGACATCGTTCATAACACTCAAATACCCTTTTTAACTGCTACAATTAGATCATTCTCACATCTGGCATCAATCAGCAGTTGCTTGAGCTTTTCATATGATGGATATGCAAATTGTCTATACGATTTGAGTGCAATTTTTGGTTGTCCATATTTTGTTCAACTAAAAGTACTATCTTTGTTGTAGGTGGTCTAAAAATAGGGATTGTGTAGTGTCCACCAGTGAACGTATTTGGTTCAAGGATTTTCCCATACACCTTCACTAAATTTCTGTTAAAGATATCTGCTCGTTGCATTGGTGACTTACTCAGCAACAACAGTAGAATGCTGCCCATAATATCTGTCTTGATCAATTTTTTCAGTCACGACATAAGATATGCTGACACTTTTCATGGCTTTTACTCTCCATCCATCTCCAAATTTGTACATGCAATTGGATGGTTCAGTTTTCACCATTTGTTTTTTTCCTTTGCATCAGGAATATCTTATAAACTAGTAAACCATACTCTTCCATTCTGAGCAACCCAGGTCGAGAAGAACAAAACCAATCGCCATTACATCCATTAGTTCATTTAGTGGTTCATCTGATGCCATCAATCATACCTGCACCTTCTCTCTTTCACACTCATTAGTAAATGCCTCACCTTGAAATCTGAAATGCATAAAGCATTAAAAGGTTGCACTGGGAGATGAACATGGACGTGAACCCATGTCTTCTAGCAATAATGATATAGAGTGTACATCACTGTCCCCTCAATACATCAGTGGAACATCGTTAATAAAGTTAAACGAATAGTATCTAAAGAAAAGCCTTTGTCAATATATGAACAAGTTATTGTTTGTCAAACTTTGAAAGTGAATATCTCAAACATACAAGAAGTGCAAATAGAAGCTTTTTAATTTGCGGCGATGTTTGCTCATTTTTATTTTCTATTGTAAGATCGATTCAACTATCTCACACATGCACATATATTCTATATAGGGAATTAGCTATTAAAGTTCCAAAGTAGATTTACTTACTAGGGAATATCCCATAGATAACTTATCTGCCATGTGTCCATATTCCTTGAGGCGCCGTAGAGGGTATTGCATTATTCTCTGTAAAGCTGATGCAAAATTGATCTTCTCCGTGTTTGTCTCATCCAAAATATCAGCTAATACACTTTGGATTTTCTCAAAATAAGAACTATAAGACAAAAGATAATTTAATTATAATTTTTAGAGAAGAAATTGGCACATGAATTACATAAAGATAGATTAAATGTTAGTGTGGATCTAGATAAAGATGTTGATGCAGAAAGTGTTAGGGTTAGATAAAGGTGTTGATACTAAAGTTTTAGGGTTAGATAAAGGTGTTGATACTAAAGTTTTAGGGTTAGATAAAGGTGTTAATGCGGAAAGTTTTAGGGTTAGAGTTAGGGTAAGATAAAGGTGTTGATGCAGAAAGTTTTAGGGTTAGGGTTAGATAAGGGTGTTGATGCAGAAAGTGTTAGGGTTAGATAAAGGTGTTGATACTAAAGTTTTAGGGTTAGATAAAGGTGTTAATGCGGAAAGTTTTAGGGTTAGAGTTAGGGTAAGATAAAGGTGTTGATGCAGAAAGTTTGAGGGTTAAGATTAGGGTTAGATAACGGTGTTGATGCAGAAAGTTTTAGGGTTAGGGTTGGATAACGGTGTTGATGCAGAAAGTGTTAGGGTTAGATAAAGGTGTTGATACTAAAGTTTTAGGGTTAGATAAAGGTGTTAATGCGGAAAGTTTTAGGGTTAGAGTTAGGGTAAGATAAAGGTGTTGATGCAGAAAGTTTGAGGGTTAAGATTAGGGTTAGATAACTGTGTTGATGCAGAAAGTTTTAGGGTTAGGGTTAGATAAAGGTGTTGATGCAGAAAGTTTTAGGGTTAGGGTTGGATAAAGGTGTTGATGCAAAAAGTTTTAGGGTTAGGGTTAGATAAGAGTGTTGATGCAGAAAGTTTTAGGGTTAGGGTTAGATAAGGGTGTTGATGCAGAAAGTTTTAGGGTTAGATAAAGGTGTTGATGCAGAAAGTTTTAGGGTTAGGGTTGGATAAAGGTGTTGATGCAAAAAGTTCTAGGGTTAGGGTTGGATAAAGGTGTTGATGCTAAAGTTTTAGGGTTAGATAAAGGTGTTGATGCTAAAGTTTTAGGGTTAGGGTTGGATAAAGGTGTTGATGCAGAAAGTTTTAGGGTTAGGGTTGGATAAAGGTGTTGATGCAGAAAGTTTTAGGGTTAGGGTTGGATAAAGGTGTTGATGCTAAAGTTTTAGGGTTAGGGTTGGATAAAGGTGTTGATGCAAAAAGTTTTAGGGTTAGGGTTGGATAAAGGTGTTGATGCAAAAAGTTTTAGGGTTAGGGTTGGATAAAGGTGTTGATGCAGAAAGTTTTAGGGTTAGGGTTGGATAAAGGTGTTGATGCTAAAGTTTTAGGGTAAGGGTTGGATAAAGGTGTTGATGCAGAAAGTTTTAGGGTTAAAGTTGGATAAAGGTGTTGATGCAAAAAGTTTTAGGGTTAGGGTTGGATAAAGGTGTTGATGCAGAAAGTTTTAGGGTTAGGGTTGGATAAAGGTGTTGATGCAGAAAGTTTTAGGGTTAGGGTTGGATAAATGTGTTGATGCTAAAGTTTTAGGGTTAGGGTTGGATAAAGGTGTTGATGCTAAAGTTTTAGGGTTAGGGTTGGATAAAGGTGTTGATGCTAAAGTTTTAGGGTTAGATAAAGGTGTTGATGCTAAAGTTTTAGGGTTAGGGTTGGATAAAGGTGTTGATACAGAAAGGGTTAGGGTTGGATAAAGGTGTTGATGCAGAAAGTTTTAGGGTTAGGGTTAGATAAGGGTGTTGATGCAGAAAGTTTTAGGGTTAGGGTTAGATAAGGGTGTTGATGCAGAAAGTTTTAGGGTTAGGGTTGGATAAAGGTGTTGATGCAGAAAGTTTTAGGGTTAGGGTTAGGGTTAGATAAGGGTGTTGATGCAGAAAGTTTTAGGGTTAGATAAAGGTGTTGATGCAGAAAGTTTTAGGGTTAGGGTTGGATAAAGGTGTTGATGCAAAAAGTTCTAGGGTTAGGGTTGGATAAAGGTGTTGATGCTAAAGTTTTAGGGTTAGATAAAGGTGTTGATGCTAAAGTTTTAGGGTTAGGGTTGGATAAAGGTGTTGATGCAGAAAGTTTTAGGGTTAGGGTTGGATAAAGGTGTTGATGCAGAAAGTTTTAGGGTTAGGGTTGGATAAAGGTGTTGATGCTAAAGTTTTAGGGTTAGGGTTGGATAAAGGTGTTGATGCAAAAAGTTTTAGGGTTAGGGTTGGATAAAGGTGTTGATGCAAAAAGTTTTAGGGTTAGGGTTGGATAAAGGTGTTGATGCTAAAGTTTTAGGGTTAGGGTTGGATAAAGGTGTTGATGCAGAAAGTTTTAGGGTTAGGGTTGGATAAAGGTGTTGATGCTAAAGTTTTAGGGTTAGGGTTAGGGTTGGATAAAGGTGTTGATGCAAAAAGTTTTAGGGTTAGGGTTGGATAAAGGTGTTGATGCAGAAAGTTTTAGGGTTAGGGTTGGATAAAGGTGTTGATGCTAAAGTTTTAGGGTTAGGGTTGGATAAAGGTGTTGATGCAAAAAGTTTTAGGGTTAGGGTTGGATAAAGGTGTTGATGCTAAAGTTTTAGGGTTAGGGTTGGATAAAAGTGTTGATGCAGAAAGTTTTAGGGTTAGGGTTGGATAAAGGTGTTGATGCTAAAGTTTTAGGGTTAGGGTCGGATAAAGGTGTTGATGCTAAAGTTTTAGGGTTAGGGTTGGATAAAGGTGTTGACGCAGAAAGTTTTAGGGTTAGGGTTGGATAAAGGTGTTGATGCTAAAGTTTTAGGGTTAGGGTTGGATAAAGGTGTTGATGCAGAAAGTTTTAGGGTTGGATAAAGGTGTTGATGCTAAAGTTTTAGGGTTAGGGTTGGATAAAGGTGTTGATGCAGAAAGTTTTAGGGTTAGGGTTGGATAAAGGTGTTGATGCAGAAAGTGTTAGGGTTAGGGTTGGATAACAATGTTGATGCAGAAAGTTTTAGGGTTAGGATTAGGGTTAGATAAAGGTGTTGATGCAGAAAGTTTTAGGGTTAGATAAAGGTGTTAATGCGGAAAGTTTTAATATATTCAAGTAGACATAAACTTAGTATCAATTTTTACCACCTTTACATAATCGTCTTAATTAAAAACTGAATAAGAGGAAAGAGAATGATTAAAAAATTACATTTATACTATTTTTGTGGTGTCTCTCAATTAAATTTTGGTTACATTCAAATTTTATCAAAATAACCAAAAAAATAAACAAGATATTGCAATTAAAATTGAAGAGAATTTCCCTATATTTACCTGTTTTCACACCCTAGGCTCGTTTGTAATATTACTTTTTTGGTCAGCAGAGAAAGAAAATTCATGCCTGTCATTAATTTCTACTGACCTAAGTGGTCTATCCTTGGGGAGGTATTTCAGAATCCAAACCCAGGTAATCCACACCAAGGACCATATGAAACTATAACAGTGCACTTAAATGTTGCAGTTCATCATGTTGTGAGTATGTTCAGCAATGATGCATAGATGCACGTGAAAAATGGGCGGACCTGTGATGGGAAAAATATTTGTCTAAGAAAAGAGGCCACTCGGAATTTGACTTGTCATTTTAGAAAAAATGTAGTCACCTCTTAAAAGCAAGGGCACATGCTGAGAAAGCAAACCACTTGAGTTTCCACAGAATTTATGCCCACACCAGATAATAGACCTCCCTGGTCAGTCAGTTTTTATATCCAGAGATTATCAGCTGATGATTCTCAAGTCGACTCATCGGTTGATCAAGCAGGACTGACAACTGGGAAATGAGCCCAGCCTGACTGACTGTTTTGTGTTCGGTTGAAAGAGATTCTCTTGTTCTGATTACAAGTCTGTTGTTTGGTAGAGAAACCAAGTATACTTTCAACTTCACAAAATAAAACATCTGTTACTTGTTTTAAACTAGAGTTGTGATTTCGTTTGAAAAGAAAATCCCTTTGTTAGAAAGCTGACCAAGACCACATAATCAATCAAGTAAGCTAAATTGAGACGAAGACAACAACAAAACCATTACAACCTGTGCAGCGAACACACACGACAAATTCCCACTTCCTCAGCAGGATTGATGTTTGGAGGGTACAACCATATATATTTCTTACAGTTTATTAAACTAAATTAAAAAAATTCATTTTTCATGCTTACCTTCCCGACTTTGTACAGAACTCAAAACCATTAATTGCTACCATGTCTCCGAAACAATGGGAATAGTTTTTAAAAGCCTTGAGCATGATACTTGACTGCTGGAACATATGGCATTGTGTAATGTCTTCATTGCCACGGATTAACCTTGTCAATTCCACACAGTTTTCACCAATCTGTTGAAAACAAATTCAAAGATTTGATAAAAAGGAGAGAAAAGTAAAGAGATGATAAAGAATAGTTATGTGTGAGAAGAGCTCCCTAAAAAGGAAGGAATACTCAGAGTTAACAAATAAGCAGCAAATATTCAGAAATAGCAAACGATAATGAAGTCTCATCTTTGTATATTCAAACAAAATTCGTTCATGCAAAAGCTTTGTAATGCTCTTGTTAGCACAGAGCAGCATTTTTGTTTCCAGTCAACGTATTACTGTTGTTGGTCACCATGTAAAATATTCAAGTAAGTGAATTAGCTAGTACATATATTACTTAGTCAAATATCGGTAGGAATGAACTAGTTGACTTAGGGTAGCAAATGCCATAGGTAAGCATCAAAAGGTCAACAGTGACTAAGAATTAAAAGTGTGAGAATGAAAGTAGGGATACAGGAAAGGGGAAGTAACGTCACAGGGGAAAATAAAAAATTCTGGTTGAAACGGCCGAGCAATAAAAAATGTATTAAGATGGGTTAACAAAAAGTGTGGCATAAAAAATTTTGCACTCAACAATTGTCTCTTCCTGTCCATGATGGAATGACGGCTGTGCTGCAATTAACCAGCAATAATACGGTTAACCAACACCATTTTAATTAACTAGCTATGACGTCAAGAAACTGTGTATGACTCAATAAACCACTATTGTTCACTCGACTGATGCAAGTTCGAATTACTTTGCTTGCCTTTAAAAAAGAAGGGTGTTTAACAATTTATTTCTGTGTTCCGACGGTGCAACAAATGTAGACAGAAACAAGACTCGTGCGACAAACTGCCTCGGTTAAGGGAAGAGAAGAACAACGAGGTATGATGTATTAATTGTGTAAATTAACTGTGTCGGAGTTTAACATGGCTCTTTCTGCTCTTCGTAAAGTCAATTCTTTCTATCGCTCCAAACACTTTCTCACACCTGAGTTTATTCTCTATCTCTACTATCAAACCATGTATGGAGTACTGTTGTCATATTTGGGTTGATGAATTTCTGTCCCATTTGAGGGTTCTTGATAAGGTGAAATAACATCTGTAATTTGGTTAGCCCCACCTTTTCTTCTTCTCTGCACCTTCTCTCTCAGACGTAATGTTGTTAGCCTTTTCTATAAATAGTATTATGGCATGTGCTTTCAGAATTGTCTGATCTATTCCCTACTTCCTTTGTTCCAGCTTGTTTAACTTGTTGGTCTAGCGGTCTTCATCAATTTGTTGTTTTGATACCTCATTATAATAGTTTCCTATTCCAGTAGCTCCTTTCCAAGAACTGCAGACTTGTGGAACTTTCTTCCTGCTGACTGTTTTCCTCCTGACTTGGTCTTTTAAAAAATAAGGTCAATATGCATCTTCTGTCTTTGCGATAATCATCTTTTGTTCTTTTTAGCTCCTTACATCAAGTTGCTACATGACTTGTCTAGAGCGATTTTCGTAAAAAAAGAAAAAAAAACACGCTCAATTAGTCATGAAATATAGTTACAGATAAAATGATTATGCCACAACTATGCATTATTACTTTAAGAGATTAGATTTATCTAGCAATATAGTATGAAAACCCCAATCCTATTGAGACTAACAGCAGAAGGATCAGCACTGTTGATTATAAAATGCAAGCTCAGCCCAAGTTCTGTTAATTTCCCTTTAATAGGAATCTGGCAACTACCTGAAGAAGAAAAAGCTTACTCTGAACAATAATTTATTAACCTTCACCTGTCCACTTACATATTACAACCTAACAATTATATCTAATTTAATAGATAAAAGATAGATACAAAGATTACTTACTTTATTGGTTAGGTCAAGGAAAGAATCGACAAGGCTATTGAATGTCGGCTTGTAAGGAGTGGCCTCCATTGAAAGAAAGAAAACTGAAAATAGAAAATTAAACAAAAAACTTCAAGATCCCGATAATATAATAGTATGTGTATCTATTAATTATAGGTAAGAAGAAGGTTATAACTGGATAAATATGCATGTTTGAAAAAATTCATTTGTACTTGACGATAATAAGAGTGAAATAGATGTGTGTACATTGATATTTACAGAAAAGAGAAATTCTCTTTGCTGTTCGAAAGAACAATTTCACACGGAGCCGGCATGCATATCAAGACAAAGAAATGTTATCTAAGAACATTTGAAATGAGCATTGTACAAAGTTGTGAATATCCAGTTTTTCATAAGGGATGCGTAATCAACCAAATTTTATAAAATATACAAAATTGTAATAACAACTATAACATTATATATATATATATATATATATATATATATATATATATATATATATATATATAACATGCCACAATTTTTTTGTATAATATGCAGAATTTTAAAATTGGCGAAAACGAAATAAACACATTAATATTTTTTTGAAAAGGGGTAGGTGTAAATTAAGAAATAGATAAATGGATATCCGAATGCGTTAAATTGGTAGGTGAATAAATAAAAATGTTAATTATAAACAATGGAAAAATAAAAATTGAAGGAATTAAGTTATTGCCTTTTTAGTTTGTTATACTGAATTGAAAATGGGAAGAGAACTTACCAGAAGTTTTTAGAGGCTTGAGGAATTTGGAAGCTATTTTGTTCAAGTGAAAATAGAAATTTCGTTCTGACAAGGCAAACTCGAAAGCAGTGGCAGTTTGTCCCGATGAACTCTTCCCAACCAAACAAGCACAAGTGCTGCCACCTGCCACCAACGAGCGAATCCAACCAGTCTAGGAAATAAAAAAAATTATAATAAATAATATGATTTTAATATACAAAATGATAGAATCATTGAACACAAATAACCTGATATATTATTGTTGTTTGAATCTTTGGGATGAGGAGTTAATATTGACATTGGTTTTCTTCAAACTATTGTCCTCATTTGCTTGCAGGATCAAACGAATCTCTGATCTACAGATTCAGATATTGCCCTTGGCTGACCTCAAAAAGTTCAGAGAGAATTGGAAGGTAATATAAGATGGACGTTTGTTGCCTAACGTACAGTTAAGATGGAAAACATCTGTAATATTCAGATAGATATAGCCTACCTACATATCAGTGAGTATGAAATTATTATTATTTTTATTTTCTGTGTCTCATTCTTAGGTTAGATGTTTCATAAATCATCAACTGATACCATCCATATCTTAAGCGGCCTACCACGTGGCTTTGGGCCATCAACAATCGACGTGCAGCACATTTTGGAGTGTTTCGGATGATTGACAACGAGTGACATGCCCATACCAGCTGAGATGTCATTGTGAGACGTAATTTCAGATAGAAGCCTTTATAGTGAGAAGTGTGTTTTATAAATGATATATTGTTGTTGTTGCAATGGTATTCACCCTGGTCAGGTTGATCCAGCTTCTTTTCTGGCCCGCACTATGTCCACGTTATGATATGTATAATGTAGTGGCTACGTTTTACATATCAACTGTAATAAATCTGTATTTGTGGTTGGTATTCCTTTTTGTATCTTAGTACTTCTTATGTTTTTATTTGGGAGCTGTACAAAATACATAGCTGTTAGGTAAAAACTTTACTTAACATGTTAGACTAATTAACTTAGTATAGATATTAATTCAATATCAGAACTATTGATTAAAATATAACACAAAAAAGATCTAAATGCAATTGTTTATAAAAATTTCATGATTGCTTTAATTTAAAAATTAAATTAAATTTTTAATTTTAATTTAAAAATTAATGTCAAAATAACCAGTGTATAAGGCTGGAGGACACATCAGCTTTAGTTTAGTCAAAATATATCAACGATGAGGAGAATAATCCAAAGAAAAACAATGTAAATAAAGATAGTATATACAAAATCGTTTACATTGCTGCAGTTCTTGGTGATCATCATGTGGAAGAGGATTTGAAAAAAAAAATGAATAATTATTCTTAACTCTGAGTAGAATTAGACAGACTCTGAAAGAAGAAGACAAAGGGGATACCAGTTGTAACTAGAGCACTTGGATCGATCCCAAAGAAATTTTAGAGTTACTTAAAGGAATTTTTGAATATCACAAAAATGATATTGTTACCAAAAAAAAAACCCAAAAAGCTAATATTCTGTAAAAAGTGTTTTGTGTCTGACGTAAAAATTCAATAAAAATCTCTCTGATGATGATAGTTATAATCTAATATGTAAAGTCAGTCTCTTTATAGTTTCTTTGTCATCTATAGTTTTCAAATCAATATTTAATTTTGGTTCGTCAGTTTTTCTTGTAGATCATTGCAGCCTGTTGTTAAGAAGAAAATGTAATTCTAGCAAATTCCTTCCAGAAAATACTTTGTCCTGGTCGAAATTATTTTCAAATAATCGCTATCTTAAAACAAGGGACATAACTTTATATTCATCCATACAGCGTTACTTCCCTTTGATTGAAAAAATATTTTGAGAATAAACAAAAAAATATATAGTGTGGTTCATATTAACCAGTGATATACCTTTTATAGTGAGGTTCATATTAACCAGTGATATACCTTTTATAGTGCGGTTCATATTAACCAGTGATATACCTTTTATAGTGAGGTTCATATTAACCAGTGATATACCTTTTATAGTGTGGTTCATATTAACCAGTGATATACCTTTTATAGTGAGGTTCATATTAACCAGTGATATACCTTTTATAGTGCGGTTCATATTAACCAGTGATATACCTTTTATAGTGAGGCTCATATTAACCAGTGATATACCTTTTATAGTGAGGCTCATATTAATCAGTGATATACCTTTTATAGTGAGGCTCATATTAACCAGTGATATACCTTTTTATAGTGAGGCTCATATTAACCAGTGATATACCTTTTTATAGTGTGGTTCACATTTTTACCTCCCCCAAAGTCTACTTTTTTATTATCGAAATTCACTAAGATTCTAATAAAAAAAATAATATGTCAGTTGTTTTTTTTCATTGTATAATTGTAAAGAAACACATAACAATCATCCAAAACAAAAAAGAAAATAGTTTAAATGAATTCTGATAATCTCTAATCCAATATACAAGTTTTTAAATCATTTAATCCACCAAAAAGCTAAAATAACAAATTTTACACTTTGGGATTCTAATTGTTTAAATAAAAGCCAATTTCCAAATTAGGTTTTAAATTTTTCAAATAAATTCATTGAATTATGGGAAATATTTTTGGCCATATTAACTAAGACATTTTCTACTTCACTTGTTATTTGTTTTTCTACGGCCATTGATGCTTGTTGCAGACATTTATCCATAATTTTCATTTATATCTTTCTGGGCATCTCTTATTTTTAAAAGTTCTACACCGGTGATATTTTTAACTTGATTAGATAATTTGGTCAAAAAATATGATACTCTATTAGAAATAGAATAATTGTATGATAGATTTTGAAATCTTTCTTGCCAATACACCTTCTCTGCAAGAAGATGTATTAAAAATATATTATGTTGAAGGTCTCAATTATATCCACCCTAAATCTTCAATCTACTTAAGTAATTAAATCTGAGGATTCTAATCTTTCTTTAAAAGTATGTCTAACTTTTTAGTATTTTTAACATGCTACATATGTTTAGATAGACTGTGCAATATAAAATTATGGATGTTAGTAGATCAGTCCATTCATGGAAATAAATGATGGGATAGGTAAGCATGACAAATTTGGAAGAGGCGCAGGAAATTCTCAAGGCTGGAAGGTAGACAAGTTGTGAAAAACATGCCAACTTACCTCATCGAAATAAGCAAACTCATGTAGTACGCATCATTTGTCAGCAGAAATTTTACATTTTTTTCTCTTATGCAAATCTTTGATTCCCTCAACCAAATTTCTAAGCCCTCCAGCAAGATAATAGTTGATTACCACGAATGGCCAGAGAGTTCGTCTTCAACCGGGTATATGTGAAGTGTATCATTTTTGACCTTCAGATTTACAACCTAACACGACAGGACTTGTCTTCAATTTCTCAATGCTTTTCACTGCAATTGAGTTTTTGTCTGCATTTTTGGGACAACAAGTTCCATCTTTATTTACATTGTTTTTCTTCCGACTAATGTCTTCCTCATCAGTTGATATTTATATTCGTACTATGTTTCGGTTGTGCATTGTTCATCCACGCGGATGTTTATTCACAGATTTAAATACGACTGTTGTTTACTTGAGTATCAAAGTTAATAAAATAGATTCTCAGTTGAATGATAAACAAAAATTGTGAAAGGATTAGAAACTGATGAATGGAACGAACAAAATTTGATTACTTATGAGTAAAGCTTTATGGCAAGTATTTGTTGGCATTGGATTTGAAGATGACCATGTTATAGTCTGCAATAAACAGTCCCATGGTAATGTTTTCCACAGATGGAAAATTCTTGGAAAGAAACTATGTTTATGGAAATTCCATTTGATGTTAGGCACATGGAGGAAGAAAGGAAAGTTCTTTGCAGTTGTGGTAGCTAAGGGAGTTCTTGTGAATGTCTCACAAGGAGAGACCAGAGGTTGAAGTTCAGCTGAGCACCTTTCATAGAAATAACGATAGAGTAAAGAAAGAGTGGCAACATCTGTGAGAAAGATGTTGTAGAGAGGAGATCACCCCCACTAGATTGCAAAGTTGATTTTGAACTCTGTCAAGGCAAGAAAGAATGCCCCGAGCGACACCTCCCTAAATGTGGCAGCAGTACTTCATCTTAGGACATATTTAACTCTTATATAGGTCGAGGATTGCATCAGGAATCAGATACTTTCTGGAGTAGTAGAATGATCTCACCATTCTTTTTTTCGCAGTTGAAACGGATTATTTAGAATGTGATGGCAACAATGGAAATTTTTTAACGTGTATAAAATTGAACTTTTTATGTCAATTTTTTTATGTATTGCAGCCATTTTCTTTTTGATAATTTGTTATTCTTAAAGTATTGACTAGTATAAGGTATTAAGAAGGCTGAAGGCAATGCAGAAAACCGGAGTGGTGAGAGATAGTAAGAACAAAAACAATCGCAGACAAGGTAAAGGTGATATCTTACAATTATCTATTTATTTTTCAATACTCCACACGCACACACACATATATATATCAGCAAGTATGGTATTTACTGTACATAATGTCCAAGATGGTGGGATATTGACTAGTATGTTTTAACCTCTTCATTTTTGCTTTTTAATTTATTAAATTGTGTTAAAACATTTTTTTTTGTAAAAGGAATGTTAAAAGTTTATTTTTTTCATCAAAAAGTTTGCTTTTTTGTGAGTAATAATATTTCATGTTTAAAAAACATAAGGCGTTTTTTACCTGGGATATGATTGTAAAAAAGTATTAGTGATGGAATATGAGAATCAGTTTCAAAAGCTTTATTCCTTTTGAAAGGAGGCGGAGGAGATGAGCTTTGAAGAAGCAATAAACAAGTTCACATTGAAAATAGGTATGGAAAGAAACTGAAGCAATTGAACATGCTAATAAATCAATAAAAACGTCAGCAGAGTTTTATCTGTTTTAAGAAAAGTTAAATTATATATATCTTTGTTTCTGATGTTTTTTTTTATCGTAAAAATAAGAATAAGTAAATAAGAAACCCAAGACAGGAATAGGAATTGTATTAAGAATACTTAATTACAATAAGTTGGTCGCCATTACCGGCTCTAGGCAGACATGCTAAGCGGTTCTCCTTGGTAAGGGAAAAGGTGTAAACTTCATTGTGACTTGATGAATCCATCCTGTTACTATGGGTGAATCCGGATCAGTCCACAACCCCTCCCCTTTAAGATTTATTTCTTCCTGGAAATATATCTTTTCCTCTTTAGGTCAATCTCTAGACGTTCTGTTGAATTTCTCTTTCTTTTCGTTGAACATCTTACTTCAGTAGCAGGAGTAGTAGTAAGGTTTTCAGGAATCGGTACATCAAATACATCGTAAAGTATCTCCGTAGGTTCCTCATGTGAGGTTTGTTTTTCCACGTATCTGTGTCTCAACTGATTTACATGATGCTTGTTTTCCCACTTCGGACCCCGAACCATGTATATCAGGCGTCCGATTCTCCTAGGGACAATACCGTCTTGCCAGAAAATTTTACCCTTTCTGTAATTCTTAAAAAAACAACACTTTTTCATCAACATTAAAATGTCTGATCTTACCATCAGTGTTTTTAAAATGTTTTTTCTTCACTGGCAACAATTTGTCAAAAATGGTTTTAATTTTTCTTGCGAACATCATATCCACCGGTGACATGTTTGCCGCAATGTTTCTGTTCCGTGTGACCCTGTAAACCTTAAGATTTGTTGGATCTTCCACTCATCGTTTACTTCACCTCCAGCTTTTCTTACAAACCTTTCTGCCTGCCCATTACTTCTCGGGTGGTAAACAGGTGTAGTAATATGTTTTACCCCAAAGTTTTTGCAAAACATATTAAACTCTCCTGAGGTGAATTGGGTCCCATTATCTGTGAAAATTTCATAAGATAATCCAAACCTGGCAAACAATTCATGCAAAAAATTTATTGTTATGGCAGATGTTGGCTTTTTGCATTTCAGAATCTCTGGCCATTTTGTTAAACTGTCCACCACAATCAAATAATATGTACCATTTAGCAGTTCAGCAAAATCTAGATGTAGTCTAGACCATGGCGTGCCCACTTTCAGCCATGATGCTGTCATTATTGGTGGTGCTTTAGCTGCTAGAGTACAACCTCTACAACTCTTAACTGTCCTCTCAATGTCCTGGTGCATACCTGGCCCAAAAACGTATGAATGCATAAGCGATTTCATTTTGCACATTCCTGGATGACCACAATGAAAATTCTTTAACAGTCTCTTTTGTAATGCCACTGGGATCATGACGCACTCGGCATACATTAAAATTTTGTCACAAAATGAATAGTTATTGAATACCGGCGAATTCATATTTCCCCTTTGTTTGCACTTCATTTTATCCATCATGTTTTTAATAAAATTATCACTTTTAGATTTTATTTGTATTTCATGTGCAGTTGCTCTAGGCAGACGTTCTAAGCGGTTCGCTAAGGGGTTCTCCTTGGTAAGGGAAAAGGTGCCAACTTCATAGTGATCCGACGAATCCATCCTGTCACTATGGGTGAATCCGGATCAGTCTACAACAGTTTTACTGTTTAATTACAAACAACAACAATGTCAGTACCAGATGGCTGATCCGGATTTGGATTGTTACAGTTCAAAAGTAAGATATTGTTATTGCATAGGCATACTGGTGCAGTCTTGAACAGGAGTTTTTTTTAACAAGGCAGTTAGGGGAGAGTGTTGTTAGCAAATGAGAAGAAATGTAAAAAAAAATGTGTGGGCTTATAAGTTGTCAATAGTTAAGACTGTCTGTATCTCTCTGCCTGAAGCATTTATTCTGAAATAAAGAACTATATATTTTGGATAAAAATGTCTTTGTGTCTAATCATTGGCAAGAACCAACAATCCAGCACAGATAGCCCCATGCAGAACCTTTACTGACCTGCTGCACCTCTCCCTCAAACCTTTTGAAGGCCCTTGAGTTTGAGATCTTTGCTATAAATAGTGTTGGTGTTTTTTAGTCTTCTTACAAGTGCTAATCAAAACTTAGTAAGGAGCACAAATATAATGGTTTGCCTTGGGTGCCAAATATTTTGGCACTGGTTCTGGTTATTACAGATGGGGTAAGAAAGAAAAAAGAAAAATGAAAAGAGAAAAAATTCTGTATCAGTCAAAGGAACTTTGAAAAATTAAATAAAATTTCAGACAAAATGAAATGGTTAAACTATGGAATTAATGGATAAGCATGAACAAGGGAGGAAAGCAAAAACCTACCTGCAAAAAAAAAAAAAAATACAGCCCTTTATCAAGTATTTCAACATAACACCGTCTGGGCATAAGTTCTGTTCTTAATCCTATAGCAAAGTTCTCCGGAGAGGGTATGCAATTCGTTTTTGTTGTTTCATGGAACCAAACTAGTTTAAATAATGACAGACATGATTAGAGCACTGATATTTTCTTCTTTAAGTCAGACCTTATTCATGGTAGAAAGGGCTTTATTGAAAAAGAATGCCTATTTAGGCAAAAAAACATTGAAGATCCTACTCTCTCCCCTTCCTTGTTTATTTGAATTTAACATTGCACCTTCAACCTCTCACTGGATTTTCATCAGTGTTTTTTGTATAAATAAGTATCCCTTTTTCAATAAAACCCTTTCTATTATGTTTATGTTCTGACATAGAGATGGAAATATCGGTGTTCTAAACATGTGTTTGCATCATTATTTTAAGTAGTTTGTTGACATGCTTATCCACTAATTCTGTATATTCAGCATTCCATATATTAGTCACTACATTGACAGACTAACAATTGTAAATATTCCAAAAAATATGCAAAGAAAGTAGCATATATATATATAGGTGTGTGAAAAGATATGTTTTAGCATACACTTTCTATTCTTTATGTATACCAGCCTCTTCAAAGTGAAAGCTCGATGATTGTCAACATGTAACTACAGAGCATATATAAATAAACAACATTTTTCTATATTCCAAGGACCAAGATTTTATTCATCTTACAAATCATTTTTTCAAAACAAAAACCTTCGGTACAATTATCGACCCGTTTCGTTCAACAGAAGACCAACTGACATTTGTATGTCAATATCGAATCTTTCTTCCTTGGACTCATCAGAAAACCAGAAAGTTCTCAATCATAAAAAAATACACAACGGATAAATTTTGGATAAAACCTTAGGCATCACAGTAGAGATATTAGAATGTTGGTTTGATATTTTAGATAATTTTTCCCTTAAATTTATTTATGCTTATACACTAATTCACCGTAATTTCGATCCCCATAAAATGTTTTTTCCCCTCCCCATGATAAGTGCTATCTTTTAGTTTCGTACTTTTATGCTTTGAATTAATTCTCCCCAATTTAAATTACATAAATTATATGATTACAATTTATAAATTGATTAAGGTATTTTTATTAAAAAAATTGTAATTAACCTTCAACCAAGTTTAACTATTAGCTCTTGGGGCAGTTTTTATTGGATAATGTTGTGCGTAGTTTTTCATAGCTCCTTTTCAGATAAGATGGCTGCCTTTTCTAGGTAGCGGTTTCTGAATCTCTTTCGATGGAGGCGAATCCGATGCGAGTTATTTGTTTTTTGGACCTTTGTTTGTGGCATCATTATGTATTTTTTTATTGATCCGAATGTCGGTTGGTCATCTGTTGAAAGAAACGGGTCTGAAATTGTACCAAAGGTTTTGGTTTTGAAAAAAATGATTTGTAAGATGAATAAAATCTTGGTCCTTGGAACGTAGCAAAATGTTGTTTGTTTATTTATATATATATATATATATATATATATATATATATATATATATATATATATATATATATATGAGGTGATAAGCAAAACATTGACACAGAAACATGTTTAAAGCATTCATGATCTCCAATATTTCAATTTGCATACACAGATTAACATTAAACAAGCAAACAAAATCTTCATCATTATGAAGATTTGAAATTTGCAAATTGAAATATAGGAATGCCGTAAACATGTTTTTGTGTGAATATTTTAATTAGTTTTGTTTTTCATGATTATCAACTGATTCTATATACTAACTATATATATATTTTAATTTTCTTATCTTTTTGTTTTTGCTGGAGATGGGGCATCTTACTGGATGCCAGACATTCACCCGCTATTTCAGAGACTTCAAATGTATGCATGTGTGAATCAGCAAGTTTTAATATTTTTTACTTGGTTCATTCAGATGTTGACATTAGTTTCTCCAATTTTGTTTAGAATTAATCGATACTCATCGGAGGAACCACATGAATATTCCCATGAGAAAGTGATGCAATCTCTCTGACAGAAATGGAAAATGGCAGCACGAGCCCACAGAGATAACTACTGTGCTAGTGCATGTGTTATAGTTTACATGATAAATAATATTAAACAAAATTCCAATTTAGACTCAGATCGAAATATTAATCATGGACGAACGTTTTCAGAATAACAATAAAAACAATGTTAATCTGTGTATTGATGTGTTCAGTCTAAAAACAATAAATGGAAGAGAATTTTGCATATTTAATTGCAAAACGAGGTGTAGCTTCGGAGAGAAAGGGCACCATTTTTATTATGGCAGATGATTATTTTTAGCGATGAAGAATATCATCGAGATAGAAAGCATTGCATCGGCAAGTGTTGGTTAGTAAGCATACAAACCTGAATTAAACCTGCGTTATGAAGAATTGAACCACTTACTCGTTTGTATTTTTTTAGATCGCATCTTGGAGGATACACCTGCAAAATTTTGTAATGACAACTTTATCAAGATTAGAAGTGATTTCAATGACTCAGTACTTTGATGTGAAAAAGATGTCAACCTTATTATCTAAAACCATTTGGATTGTTGTCCTCCTTATCTTATGATGTTCATAGCATTTTAGATATACGACTCTCCCGATTCACATTAGCATCGACAAAAGAGTGATAGTTAATTCAAAAAACTTTTCTCTTTTTTTTAATTTCAGGTTAAAATAACTGTTTGCAGTATTATTTATTCTTTTAATTTGATTTTTTTTTAAATATTTATATATATGTAAGTAATGTGTCTGCCCTAAGGATTTTTTAAAGTCACATTTGTACAGAAATAATTGAGAAAAATATTTGTATTAGAGGCTTTCACAATAAAACGAATATTTGTATTTGAGGCTATCACAATATGTTAATTCGGCATTAGGTATAGATGTAAATTATGTTTATCGCTTCTTTTCTCTCTTTTTAAATAACCAATATTTCGAGATAGATTTCTTCTTTAAAGGAAAATTAAGAATTGTTACCAGAATTTGTTTTGTTTGTGTATCTGTTGTTATTGTACACATCATTTCAAATCAGTTATGTATGACTGTGTCAAATTCAGAATTCAGTGTTGAGTTCTAATACATTGAGTCTAGCTGTAAGTATCGTCTCTTTGCCAAGATTTCTTTCTTTTTTTTTTTTTTTTTAATTTTTAAATAAAAAAAGATTTCTTACAGTAGCCCCGATACTTACAATTATATGTTCATTTATATTTAAGTGTTTCTAAATAAACATATAAACACTATTTATAGTCCTTTCAGACTAGTTTATTCAGTGAGGGGTGTTTATCTCTCCAGAACGGGAGTAAAGGTCAATACCAAAGAGAGATCCTTATCAAAAACCTTATCTAATGACTAATGTCTCTAAGTGAATCAGGACCTAAATAAGCAAACAAAAGTATCTAAATCAAGAAACTGAAAATAGTTTATAAACATTGGAAAGCGATAAAGAAGATGGTTTAAGTTATTCGAGGCTTTTGATTGGTTGAACGGAAAAAGAAGAAACAAGTACACAGTTTAAAGGATTGAATTTTGAAAATGGGATGACGAAGTCCATTTCTATTATTCAAAACAACTTTTTTGTTGTGATGTAAATAAAAGGGAATGAAAGTCAAGGGTGTTAGTACTTGTATAAGTCCATGTCCGGATGAAGACAAAAGGTTAGAGAGTTCATGTGGTGTGGAATAAGTGTCCCGTTAGTAGGGAAGAGAGAAGAGTTCATATAATGAATCAGGCCATCTGTAAGTAGTTATATGTGTGTATTACATTATTTAGTTTACATGTGTGCATCTGTAGCCATGTTGGATTCTTGGGTATTGTTGACACCAGCGCCCGTGGGTTCGGTGAGAAGGTTGCAGGCCAAGAGAGAAGTATTGTGGTAGGTCTGAGCAATGTGGATGAGTTGTTGGCAGTGGCTCTCATGACTAAGAAAGAGGAAGTAAACAGTGGGTGATCCCTTTTATAATCTCTTGTCAGAAAAAGCCAGAAAGGAAGTTAAATGCTTGCACCAATCAACGTTGAGCTTAGAAATTAAGCATAGATTCAAAATCGTTAACCGCGACCTGTCGCTGCTGCTGCTGCTACTGTTGTTATTTGTAGTACCGCTGCTACAAATTCATTTCATACATTTAATGTTTATCTTTTATATGAAGAGTTTTTATTGTCATCTCCGATTAAAAAAATAAATACAATTATCTATTAGTTAATATAATTATATCTTTATATGACTTAACAAATACTGTAAAAAAATAATCTTATTTAAATTTAAATATATTTGCCTATTTATTTATGACGATGTAACAATTTTTCACCCATTTTTCGTTTTTTATGTTCAAGTAATGATTATCAATATTAAAACTGTTTTACGATCATTTTAAAAACAAATAATAAATGAATAGCAGATTTACAAAAGTTTTAAAATATGCATTTTCATAAAAATGTTTCTGTGTCAGTCAACCATGTTTAAGTTTAGAATATCAATAATGTGCAGATTGACCAGACACATGTAGACATATTTATTATTTATTTATTTATTTTTTTAAGTCTTGTCAGCAAGGGCTGTAGAATATGTGACTGCACCTCACCTGATCTTTCTTCGATCCCCCCCCCCCCCCCATCATAACTTGTAGATGCTAGAAGGCGATGGAAACAAAAAGTTTGATCACTGCTTCATGTTACAAACTATTAGTTTTTGGGTACTAATTCTGAAACTAGCAGTGACTCAAAATTGTACTTGATGTGAGTATTTTCTGGTTGTGTATCCTCGTCTCCAGCAAGGCAATTGGAATTCCTCCTCGCACACATAACGCAGTAGCTTGTTGGCCTTCTTTCTCCATAGCTTATTGTGTACATGTCTTCTTCATTGGCCTTTTGATTATCATGCAGGATTGGAGGCAATGTTCACACCAGTGGACCCCCTCCAGACAGCTGGCTAGCTGCACACATGGCAGTCCTCACTGCAGATCTCCACTTCTGTCGATCCTGAGGGTCAGCATTTAAGATCCTTCAGTCTCTGTGGTCTCTCTCTGTCAGCTCCCTCCGAGACAACTTTGGCCGGTCAACTCCGCGCATACCAGATACTTGTAGGTTTAGTGCACAGTTGATTGCACTGCTGGAACTGTCCACGTGGCCATACCAGCGAGTCTTCTCTCCCTCAAGATGGGATCAAGGTTTGCAAGATCAAGTTTCCCCAGAAACTTACTTGTCTGCACAGTGGAAGTATCATTTGGTTTTATGCTACAAATTCATCTAACCATTGCCCTGTCATTGTGCTGCAGACGTTGGAGGTCTGGCCTTGTCAGTGCCCAGGTTTCACTGGCATGGAGCATAGCGCTCTGCATACAAGTGCGATAAACTTGAACATGGGTCCTGTATGACAGATGGTGTGATGTGTGAACTGGTAGCACCTCCCTGAACTTCTCCTAAGCAGTCATCACATGCGTCATGGTTCGCAAAGTTGCAGCCGCCACCTGCTGAAAGCATTCCTCCCAGGTAATAGAAAGAGTCAACCACCTTTAACTTGTCCTGACCAACCTGAACCTCCCTCAGCGGTCGACCATCAAGTGGGCGAGCAGTTTCCCAGCATCTAGAGCACCTAAAGTTAGGGTCTTCGGGCAAGGAATTTCTCCTGCAACTGCAAGATAACGAATATTGCGTCAGTTGTACCTCTGCCAGGGACGAAGCCAAATTGGGAGTCATTGATTGACTTGGACTGCTTTACCAGACTTCATCTCGGAAATGGCCTTCTTCAATGGTGCAACCCTGTCCCCCACACCCGAGAGGGGGGCAAACCGTAGGTGTTACTGTCAGATCCTTGTCTGCTGGCACCGCCTATCGTGTTTTCTGTAGATGTCTGCCATAGTATGTTAAGAACGTGCATTTTCACGAGATCGCCAATCCTTACAATGGTAAGGATTGGCGATCTCGTCATCTCAACTCAGACAATTACGGCATCTTCAGTTTCCATACTTAGGCAAAAAGTCCATTGCCGTTGTCCAATTTAGTGCGGAATCCTCCACCAAGCCACAAAAGCTAGACAATGACTGCTGCTGAGCTTTGCCACCCAGGTTGTGGCAGCTCATAATCCAGACAGGGGTTAGATTGCGCATATAATAGAGATTGTGTGTATAATAGAGAGAAAGAGGGAGGGGAAGAGTAATGAGGAGGTGTGTCTTCGATACATAGTGGCCGGTTGTTTGCTTTCTTTTTTCTTCATCACTACCTGCCTGTGAATAAGGGGAAGAGAAAGCGAGCAAATGATCTTATAAAGCAAAATAAAAAGAAGGAAAAAAGAGAAGAGGAAACTGGAGGCTTTATTAGCCAAACTTTTATTATTTTTGGCGCGTTGATTTGTTTTTGTTTAGATAGGGTCGAGTGGAGAATGTTGGGTTGATAAGACGTAGGAAGTTGCAGAGTCGGGCTGAGAGTTTCAAAGCGAGGAGTCATGTGTTTTGGAATTATGGAGAAAAAAATCATGCTGAGATGTGACGCAGAAAAATGTCATCCGTGCGATTTCGGATATGGATATTGAGAGGAAAAAGAAAAACAGTTTAACGGTTAAATATAGATTCTCGATGAGGGAGGTCAGTGACACAATGAAAAATATTGTGAAAAAAGATAGATGATTGGATGAAGAGAACAAGACAATTAAAGAGATAAGTGAACTTTATTATTGTTTCAATTCGCTGGTAGGAACATTTAATTATTCTTACTTTGCATTGGATTATCTATTATTTTTTTATCAGTTTTCATTGTTGCAATAAATTTATTTGTTCATTTTTGATCATTGCTTTATGTCGATCTATTCCTTCCAATTATCTCATCCTTGTGTTGTTCCCCTGTTAAAAATAGCATTATAGAATTTGGGAAATTCCCTTTTCGAGCCAAAGCTTTCCGGTAAAAATATAAATATTTGTGTTATGTCTGGATAATAATACGACATAATAACACTCTGGTCCGGGTTGTAACAATGCGAAAGACAAGTTTTATGACAGGCTTATTGCAGTAACTAGTAACGTTGATGAGAAAGAAATACTTGCTGTGATAGGAGATTTGAATAGTCATGTTAGAAAGATCCCTGGTGAGTTTAAGGGTGTGCATGGAGGAAATGGATATGGTGATAGGAATAGAGAAGGAGAAAGAATTTTAAAATTTGGTTCTGCAATAAACATATTGGTTGCTAACACCATTTTTAGGAAAAAAGAAAAGTGATCTTGTTACATATGACTCTGGCACAGAAAAGACTCAGATAGATTATCTACTGGTTAGGAAAAAGGACAAAAAGTACCTAAGTGATATCTGGTGAAGAAATCGTGACAGCACAAACCGGTTATTTACAATTTCATGCTCATGAGGTAAAGAGAAAGCTTATCCCCAGGAGAAAGGTGTGGAGGTTGAATGAAGAACACGTGAAACGCGAGTTTAGAGACCAAGTGATGGAGTATTCGGTGACCAGATCCACTACAGCAAGAACTAGCTGAAAGATACACCACTTGAGATAAGAGACCAGACTTGTGGGTTGAGTGAAGCACATGTGAAACATGATTTTAGAGACTCAGTGATGGAGTATTTCGATACCAGATCTACTACAGGAATTGTGGAAGAACAATGGAAGATGCTGAAGGATACACAGTTAGAGGTAACAGATTAGACTTGTGTGTGTAAGGAAGGGCTCCAAAGGCATAGAGTGACACTGTGGTGGAATGAAGAAGTTGAGAAGTGTATGAAAGAAAAGTGGAAGCGTAGGAGTCAGTGAATAAGGATGCGTATCTGATGATAAAACAAGAAGATTAATATACAAAGCCAAGAAGAAGGCTGAGAAAGCCAAGAAGAAGGCTGAGAAAGCCAAGAAGAAGGCTGAGAAAGCCAAGAAGAAGGCTGAGAAAACCAAGTTTCCAGATATACTACAAAGGGATGACCAAAAGAATGAAGTATTCAGGATAGATAAACAGATGGCAAAGGCAAATATGGATATTGTTGGAGAAAAGTGTATTCAAAATGAGAATGAAGTGTTAGCAACAAATGAACAGGACAAGAGGGATGCTTAGAAATGCTATTATGAGAGATTGTTGAATACTGATTTTTCATGGAACCGAAAAAAATCAAGAAGTTGCTGAAGCAGTATCTGGTCCAGCTATAAAAATTGAGAAAAAAATGGTACGGGAAGCTGTGAGGAAGATGAAAAAGGGTAAGACTAGAGGACCCTCAGGCATTGTCGCAGAAAGCTTTTGACAGAGTCCCAAGAGAGGTTGTCTGATGGGCTTTGCTTAAACTAGGAGCAAACAAGCTGTTGCATAAGGTTATTAAAGTAATGCACAGAAATGGTCAAAGTCGTGTTAAAATTAACAGCAGATTTAGTGACAGCTTTAATGTTGAAGTAGGAGTACATCAGGGTTCTGTACTGAGTCCGTTACTTTACATTTGTGTCTCAGAAGCATCGTCCAAATAGTTCCATATAGGTTATCCGGAAGAGATGTTGGATGGTAACAATTTAGCACTTGCCTGTGAAAGAATGAATGATCTACTTGTTAAGTTAAAGACTTGGAGGAATGCTATGGTAAAGTAAAGGTCTGAAAGTGAATGTTACCAAGACCAAAGCGATCAGTAGTTGTAGTGTTGGAAAGCTCCCCAAAAAAGGAAAGTTCCCGTTTAGTTTGAGGAAAGGGAATTGGGTGCAATTCAATTTTTTGTGGTTCTTGTAAGCATTGGGTACAGAAGAAGTGCAGTGTAATTACTGGTAGGTTGAGAGAGGATAACAAATTTATGTGCAAGAAGTCTAAGACAATGGAGATGGATGAGAACTCAGATGTGGAGAAAGTATATCTGGATGATGAATCTATTGAGGTTGTCGAGAAGTTTTGTTACCTTGGTGATAACTTGGAGCACAGGGTGGAGCAAGTGCTAGTGTGATTGCAAGAATTAGGAGTGGATAGAATAAGTTCAGGGAATTTCTGCTATTACTAACCAGCAGAGTGGAGCGTTGCAAGTCACGTGACCATTTATGCAACCAGGCCGCAAACTGTCATGCCACCAGGATTCTGTTGTAAGGTATCATGTGCCGCCACCCACAGTCTACAGGTGGCCCCGTTTTCGGGGGGGATTTTACCCCTCTGCATGAGATTGCAGTCGGCAAATTTGTCGCCCCCACCAACAGGGCGACCAAGGAAAGATCTATCAGGCATGTGTATGCAGTGTGATGATGTCTGGAAGTGAAATCTGGCCAGTGAGGGTTGAAGACATGCGTTGCATGGAGAGAAATGATATGAGAATGATACAATGCATGTGTAATGTGAGTCTTAAAGACAGGCTGAGTTCTGATGACCTCAGAGGAAAGTTAAATCTGGACAGTATAAGGAAATGTGTCGCCATGTTAAAAGAATGGATGAGAGTTTTTTGGTTAGTAGATATAGAACAGTTGAGGTAACAGATTAAGTTCACAAGGGAAGGCCAAGGAATACATGGGAGGAAGTGATAAAAATGAATTTGAGGGAAAGAGGGATAAATAAAGACCTGCTCAGAGATAGATTACTTTGGAAATCAATTTCTTAAAGCCATTCAATGCATGTCAGTATGTAAAACGGATGTTAAACCGAATATGATGATGATGATGATGATTTCTAAAAGAGGATGCTTGTGAGTGATGTGTTCTTTAATGTGGATGTGTAGTTGTCTGAACGTGCTATGGATGTAGAAGTCATTGCACTTGTCACATTGTATGCGATATATTGCATACAGGCTTTTTTGAAGTGAAAGATTAACACTTATTAGTGACTCGACAAGCTTCCTTTCCACTATTATAGATTATATTAGAGAATTATATAGGTTCTTTCTTACTCTTATGCTAATTGGGCTGATATTGATTTATCAGTATCACTACACATATGCAGATACATTTCCGGTTTGGATGTGACAGTTTGTCATTGTGCAGATGCAATTATCTGTATGTTGTTTTTTCTTTTGGTAACCTCGTAGTAAGAGATTGAAGTGCGCTAATTCTATTTGTCATGGATACATGCAATTTCATTTTTGATATATCCAAACTTAACATTTTTAATCTACACTGCAATGAAATTGCATGTACCCATGACAAATATACAAAAGGAAAAGACAACCCCACTCACATCTCACACTTTCTACAAGTGTTAGAAACTAATGGTTACGCAACATCCACCAAGAATCACCTCAGGAAACCCAACAAACTGATACGTCAAACTTTGTCCAATCCTGATTTTTGAAGCTACCACACTTTAGTGAGAAGATAACCACTGCAATCCACAAAGTTATCTGCAAAGAGGGACTAGATATACAATTAGCACACCATGGACCCTCACTACGAGGTTACCAAAAGAAAAAGAAACAGACAATAGCATCTGTACAATGGTAAACAACCTCATCAAAATCATGAGTATATGACAGCATATGTATGCATAGAATGCGACAAGTACAAAGAATGAGACATCAGTAGCACACCCCTCCCTTAACCGCATTAAAAAACACTTCACAACACAAGCATTCTCTTTCAGAAAACAATTACTTAAATGTAAATAAAGACATAATTTTAAGTATCGAGACTACTGAAAGAAATGTTGGCAACCTTAGAATTAAGAAGGCAATAATAATTAATAACAGATTAGAACTCAACACTGAATTCTTAATTCAACACACGCATACATAAGTGTCACACAGACACACAAATACAACATCTTCGCTCAACATTTGAATAAATTATTTTTATTAGTTTCATATCTATGAAAAAATTCTGACTACATGCCAGGGTGTGACGTTATGGAAGAAAGTATGTGGCAGAAAAGTGAGATAGTTTCTGCCTCTGGAAATTAAACATCAAAGTGATCAGATGTGGGTTTTGGGTTCTCCTCTACAAGGGTTCGAAAAGGGAGATACAGTTTATCTTGATGTACTTGCTGCAAATAACTGTAAGAAGTAAATCAAATCCCAGAGAAATTAATGGAGTTATTGTTGTTCTTTTTAATTGCTTCTATTATTCCAGTCACAAAGTGAAGGAAAAGAAAAGATCAACATCTGTATGGCTGCTACATCTCCACTATGTCCATCTTTACAACTAGACATCACCAATTACTTGAAAGAGACAAACAGCTGTTTGTCGATGAAAACGATCTGTGGGGATTGAAAAATGCTACATATATACTCAGTATGATGCTTATTATGGAAAATATTAAGTATCTATAAACAAATAAATCTCTGAGTTTTTAACATGGTCATTTAGAGATAGCTGGAAATAAAATACATTTTGGAGTTTGATATTTACCAAGAAAGAAAATTAAATGTTTAAAAAAAAATAATAACTTAATTTTTTTAAATTTTCATAAAGTGTTACTTATTGTTTTAAACAATGATAGTATGAAATGGTTTTAATATTTGTAATTGTTACTATAAAAAACCCCAACAAAAACAGTAACTGAATATTTACAACAAATGCCAAAACAATAAGCAAATATTGTCGGCTTCAGTGATATTGCTGCTAAGCATATTTTTCCAAATTCAAATATGTTTATAGTTTTAAAAACTGTTTTGTTAATTTCAAGTTTTTTTTTTCACTTTCTTGCTTACTCTTTTTAAACAAATACATTCAACTGTTTTCCCCAACTAATAAGAATACTAATAAGTTGATATTTTAAATAAATTATTCTATAACAAAAATGATCCCACAGTCATTATTTCTGTTGCAAATAATGATGCTTTGTTTTTTTTATATAATACAAATTCCTTAATAACCTCATCAATTTAAATTAAATTAAACTTTTTACAACAGTACTTTATTATGTAGAATTTTGTAATATTCAGACTACTGTTCTCATCTTGGGTGTTTTTATCACAACGTTTCGGTCGATGTAACCTCCGACCTTCTTCAGGTGTACCTTGTTGAACTCAGGAATCTTTCTGTCGAACTCGGGAATCTGGACGGAATTTTGAACAGAACCCTTTATTAAATCCACGGGGGTAGCATGCTCTCATTTCATCTGCCATGCCTAAGTGACAGTCATCTGAAGGTTGAAGGTTCAATCCTCAGTGCATGCGATACGAAGAATTGCGAATTACTGAAGACTTCTTCCTAGTCATGGCAGATGGAACGAGAGCATGCTACCCCCATGGATTTAATAAAGGGTTCTGTTCAAAATTCCGTCCAGATTCCCGAGTTTGACAGAAAGATTCCCGAGTTCGACAAGGTACACCTGAAGAAGGTCGGAGGTTACATCAGCCGAAACGGTGTGATAAAAACACCCAAAATGAGAACAGTAATCCGAATATACCAAATTCTACAAATTATCAACCCTCATCTCAAAAATTCCGAAACATAGTATTTTATTAGTCTTATGTTAATAATATCGTTAGAATTCTTTTTTAAATATCTCATTGAGCAAGACTTTTTTTTTCACTTAGCTACTGTAATAAACTGTCAAGTAAAGACTTCATTTTTGAAAAGAAATCAGTTTCTAAAACACACATTTCCATATCTGCAAAGTGTCTGCTGTGGATAAAGACAATACATGCTGACATGTGATATATACAACTTAAAACCAGGCACATACTGTTGCATATGTAAGTTATATTTATATGATACATACCTTTCTCAAGCTATTTAGAACAACTGGTTTGGTTGTCTTTATCAAAGAGGTGTAAGTAGATTTGTCATCACTGAAAAATAAACAAAAGATTTTTTGATTTTTTTTATACACCAATGGAAACAGCCTATGCTAATGTCTTTAAAATACAGAAGACAATAACTTTGTTATTCTTTACAACTTTCGGACTGGTTTTCTAATCTCGGTTCTTGTTATCCCAACGTTTCAGAGGTTTTGCTTTTTAATCCAACTTTTTACAGGTACACTGTATTTCATTCTGCAACAATCTGTAACAATCTTTTAGTTTACTTGTTAAATCCTTTTGCTACCTAGATTGAACTTGAAACCTCAAGATACCATGCACACTTCAACCAACATCCTGGTTGCCTCAACCATATGTTGAGACATATGGTTGAGAAGAAGAAGGCCAGAGGAAAAAAACGCCTGAAAAGTGATAATAAAAAAGATGAGGAAGCTGAGTCGGAAACTTGTAAACAATAATTCCTCATTCCAAAAATACAGACAAATATTATCTCGTTTGTTGTAAACTGAGAGACATGAATAACAAGAAAAATGGCACAATATCGACAAAATATATAATGACTGCAACTCATATCAGAGTATTGTTATCGACTAATATTTTTTTTATTATCAAACATTTGTAGAGTGAATGTATCTTTTAAAGCCTGCCAATGATTTACACTCTCTGATCCAAATATGACAAATATAATGTTCCCTCATCTATATAGGTTCCACCTCCACACTGATTAAGCAAAGAATTTCAATGCATAAAAATTAATTTACAAATCCAAGATACAGTAATGCTACCTCACTCTCTAAATATATTTGGGATCTAAAACACAGGCAATTACCGTATAATATTGAATGGTCGATTCTTAAGGTTCCATCATATAAACCCGGATTAAAAATTTGTCTACTTTGCGAATATGAAACCTTAACTATCTTAGAATCCAATTAAATAGAAAATCTAAAATATTCTCATGTATACATAGAAGAAAATTTTAATTTGACCAGTAATTAGGTGGCATAACTATTTGTATTGTATTTCCATTTTTAGGTATGATTTTGCCTATTTCTAAAATTAAATTAATAATTGTAACTTAGTATATTTTGTTTCATAATAAAAATATTTTTGTTGAGTCGTCTTCTTAAATAATAAAATTCTGCTCAGATAGAATCATTGTCTTCAATCCTCAAGGCGTGTGTCTCACCATCCATCGTCAAACACAAATCTCACCGATTTTGGAGTGATTAATGTCCAACGGAAATGACTGATCTTTCTGGAAAAAAAACAAATCTGATTTTCTCCTAAATCCAGAATGACAAGACGGATGAAAACCGGGTATCAGCAACAGATATAGTAATATATAGTATTTAAGAACACATACATACATACATACATACATACATACATACATATATATATATATATTTATATACATATATATATATACACACACATATATACATACTTTTTCTTCACTTTAATAAGAGAAGAAAAGCTTTTAAAATAATATTTGAACATTTTAAAAAAATACTTCACTTAAAAATTTGAACAGATTTGTAAAGAAACAATATTTAAAAAAACTTAAATATTCAAGTTTAAAATTCTCTGAACGAACATCCCAAAAATTTAAACTCAGTCGTTGGGCTATGTTATGAAACACAAGTTATTTTTTGAGTTACCTTGCAGAAAGAGAAATTGAATTAAAAAAAGCAACTTATCCTGCTAACCTGGGATGTTTGCCTGCGTAATAGACATCAGGATGAAAGCCTCCAGAATCTGTAAGAAATAACGAGTGACTATCACCAGCAGCAATGTCCCATACCAAACAATTAGCCACAAACTGAAAGGGAAACAATAAAACAATATTATTAATTATTTATTCGTATAGGAGGAAAGTTTTTTTATTTATTTTTTTACTTTTATTCACCTCAAATAAGGTACATTGCCACTTGGACGTAAGGGGCTACTATTAGGGGCCATGCCTACAGGGACACTCTAAGTAGGGAGTTGAGCAGCGAGATGTCTGTTCACATTACATTTAAATTTCTGCATGTTAGTACAGTCAGGGTAGCAGGAAACAGGGAGGGAATTCCAAAGTCTATCAGTCCGAGGGAAGAAACTACTAGAGTAGAAAACTTTCCGACATCTGGGGACCTCTACCGTGAAGGGGTGGAATTTTGCTGCTCATCAAGTTAGTTGGGTGTATTTACGTCGAGGGGGTACAAGTGCCACGAGTTTGTCAGAGCACATTCCGTTAAAGTACTTGTAAAACAAGCACAGGGATGCAACATTGCGGCGATGTGACAGGGGTTGGAGCTTGGTTGACAGTGCCGGACCTATTAGAGTGGAGACTCTTTTTTGGACCCTGTCTAATAGAGAGAGACTAGTGGTTGGTGCACCAGCCCAGATGTGGAAACAATACTCCATACATGGGTGAATGGTGGCTTTGTAGAAATATAGGATACTGGTAGGTGTGAGTGAGTAGCTTTCTAGCACGGTAGAGGGAGCCCACCTTCTTTGCAGCAGACTTGGCAATGTCTTCTATGTATTTGTTCCAATTCATGTTGCCTGTGAATGTAAGGCCAAGGAGTTTGAACGTTGGACTCTCAGGTAGGGTGTTATTTGCCATGGCAATCGGTGGCCGAAGAGGTTTCTTGTAGTTGTTGAAGGAGAGGAGCTTTGTCTTAGTAGCATTAAATGTCACCATCCATTTACGTCCCCAGTTCACTACAGACCGGAGGCCATTTTCTTAAATTTCAGACATTGGCTTGGATATGTGTACATTCATTTTTCCCACATGACTGGTATAGAGTGTGGTGTCATTAGCAAATATACTCGTCTCTGACACAATTTCATCAGGAAGGTTGTTTATGAATATCAGAAATAATAAAGGTCCAAGGATCGACCCCTGAGGCACACCCACATTTATGTCATGTTGTTTGGATGTACGGCCATCGAGGACAATCTGGATTTTTCTCTTATCTAAGAAGGATCTGATTATATTAAATATTTGTTCAGTAATACCGTATGATTTAATTTTCATGAGAAGACCTTCATGCCAGACCTTGTCAAAGGCTTTGGATATGTCACAGACTACCACCCTAGCTTCCACTGCTTTGTTCAGTGTGTGGTATATGCGTTCAGAGATGATCATTAGGATATCCGCAGTAGAACGGGCTTGCCTAAATTCATACTGTAGGTCATAAAGAAGTTTAACATTTACAAGGTGATGGACTAGTGCTTGATTGATTAATGACTCAAAGATTTTAGCAAAGAGAAGGAAGAGACTGATGGGGTGATAATTGAACGGGTCAGTTCTTTCACCAGAATTCTTGAATACTGGTACAACAGACGCAATTTTCCAGCGACCAGGGAAGCAAGATTCGGCAAGGTATTTGTTGTAGAGTTTGGAGAGAACAGGGGCTAGCTCAGCAGAGCATTTCTTTATTAATATAGCAGGAATGAGATCAGGCCCACACGTCTTGGAGGTGTCTAGGTTTTTTATGATATCACGGACATGGGATGGGGTGATCATCAGATTTGATAGGGAGTGGTTTGTGGGGTCTAAGGTGGAGTTCAGCCTTCTTGGTTGTCAGATAGTGAGGGAATTGTTGATAGCCCATTATTTACCACACTATTATAAATTTTCCAGAAATTGCAAGTTCCTAATTTCTGTGACTCAATGCGTTTTCTGGTAATTTCAGTATACCTTCTCTAGGCTGCGGCTATTTCACTCTTACAATGATTTCTAGCTTCTATAAATTTTTGTGTATTCGTATTTGACTTATGGTTGATGAATCAGCGGAACGCATGCTGCCTTTCGAAATGGCAGCTGCACAGGTTGAATGGGGCTTGCTATAGAACTTACACGTGGGAACGTGTGCTTCAATGGACGCTTTAAACCATTCGGTTGCTTCATTTGCACACTGTTCAGCAGAAATAGATAAAGAGGAAAGTGAGTCAGGTGCACCTCAGATTTTTGTGTTACTTGTAAGCATTGATCTTTTAACTGTTGTAACTGAGCAGATCTGTCAGTTTATGGATAATTCAGGAGAGGGTAGAACCATTGCGCTTGACATTTCGAAGGCGTTTGACAGAGTGTGGCATTCTGGTCTCCTACACAAACTTCAGGGTTATGGTATTGGTGGTGAGGTTCTTGACATTAGGTCTTTTCTTTCTGATCAAAGCTTGCGAGTAACTTTGGACGGTGTCTCTTTTTTCTCTTTTCCTATCAATGCTGGTGTTCCTCAGGGCTCTATTCTAGGCCCAACACTGTTTCTTATCTATATAAATGATCTGATGATACCACTCACTCTCTATTCTGGTGTTGCTTCTCGCCCATCTCCCTCAGATCAGTCGAAATATGCAGCTGATCTAGAAGTTGACCTGGGTTCAGTTGTGGATTGGGGTATGAAATGGCTTGTTTTATTTAATCCAGTTAAGACTTAGCTCATGTCTTTCAATCGTAGGCGTGTCCCTTTTCTTCCTGAGATTCTCATGGATGGCTCTGCTCTTGAGGAGAAATCGATTGAAACTTCTTGGTCTTTCTTTCTCATCAAATCTTTCTTGGAGTTCATACATTAGATCCATTGTTCTTTCTGCTTCTTGTAAAGTCGGTTCTCTCTATCGCTCCAAACACTTTCTCACACCTGAGGCTATTCTCTATCTCTACAAATCTGCAATCAGACCATGTATGGAGTACTGTTGTCATGTTGTCATATATCTCTATCGCTCCAAACACTTTCTCACACCTGAGGCTATTCTCTATCTCTACAAATCCGCAATCAGACCATGTATGGAGTACTGTTATCATATTTTGGCTTGTCCCATTAGAGGGTTCTTGATAAGGTGCAGAAACGTATCTGTAATTTGATTGGCCCTACTCTTTCTTCTTCTCTACACCTCCTCTCTCACAGACGTGATGTTGCTAGTCTCAGTCTTTTCTATAAATACTATTACGGCATGTATTCTTCAGAATTATGTGATCTATTCCCTGCTTCTTATGTTCCAGCTCGTTTGACTCATTGATCTAGTGGTCTCCATCAATTTGTTATTTTGATATCTCATTGTAATACAGCTTCCTATTCCAGACTTATGGAACTCTCTTCCTGCTGACTGTTTTCCTCCTACCTATAATCTTGGTCTTCTCAAGACTAAGGTCAATAGGCATCCCCTGTCTTTGCGATAATCATATTTGTTCTTGTTAGCTCCTTACATCAAGTGACTTCATACCTTGTCTGGAGTGATTTACATTAAAAAAAAAATACAAGAAGTGAAGTGGAATGGAATTACATGTTGGTTGAGAAATGATAACCAGTTTGTGTGCAAGAAGTGTAATACAATGGAGACAGGTGAGAACTCAGATGTGGAGAAAGTATATTTGGATGGTGAAGCTATTGAGGTTGTTCAAAAATGTTATTACCTTTGTGATACCACTGAAGCATAAAGAAGGGTGAGGACATGCATTACATGTAGAGAAATGATATGAGAATGATACGATGAATGTGTAATGTGAATCTTAAAGATAGACTTAGATTTGATGACCTCAAAGATTAAATCTGGACAGTATAGGGTGATGTATTCATTGGCATGGTCACGTTGAAAGAATGAGAGTTATTGGGTCAGTAGATGTAGAGGACAGTTGAGTTGGCAGGGGAAGGTCAAGGAAAACATGGGAGGAAGTGATATGGATGGACTTGAGAGAAAGGGGGATAAATAAAGATCTCTCCAGAGATAGGTTAGTTTGGAAATCAAAAAAGCCCCGCAATACATGCTAGCATGTAAAACGGACATCAAACCGAATATGATGATCACGTGTCTGTTCAACCAATTCTGTTTGTTGTCTGTAATATTGAAAATATTTCCATTATGACATATGAAATGGAAAGAGAAATACTTCATGCTCATTTTTCATATGCACAAGAGAAAGCGAAACATTCATTTTCTTCTTTTTTAATTTAAAATTACTTTTGAAGGAGGGGGGCTCAAATAGCTATATTTGGAAAGTAATGAATTTAATTAAAACAATTTGCCATGTATTTTCCTTTATTTACTGCTTAAGAACTGACAGAAAGAAAGTATCTTATATATCAGGTTGGAAAGAAAGTAATGTCGTTTTCGTCCAACACATTTATTTCATCTGAAACATTCACATTAGAGCATTTTTAATCTTTACAATAATTTCCCCTATTTTCTATGACTTCTGTCAAATGATCAAATAGCTTCTTGATGCCTTTTTCAAAAAATTTCTGATTTTTGAGAGAAAAACAAATTTAGGCCATTTTTGAGTTGGTCGTCATTTTCATAAATGTTACTGTTTAAATGATGCTGCAACGACCGGAAAAGATGGTAGTCGGATCGAGGAATGTCAGGTGAATAAGGCGGATGAGGCAAAACTTCCTAATTGAAACTCATGAACTTTTCTTGAGTGAGTTTTGCTGTGTGAGGTCTCGCGTTATCATGCTGAAGCACTACACCCTTCCTATTGAGTAATGCTGGTCGTTTTTTTGATAGAGCAATTCTTAGATCATCCATCATCATCATCATCATCATCATCATCATCATCAACCGGTTTATTTGTTCAATCAGGCCACAATTAATCCTCTGATGAGGGTGGGGCCTGATTGTCTAGTCTCGAAATGTAAGTCTTCTTCTCCATTCCTGTCTTTGGCAAGGCTTGATGGAATCCATACCCATGGCCTTCCTATCACGTTTGACTACGTCCTCCCAAGTCAACTTGGGTCTGCCAGTGGTGATGTTCTCTGCTGGCACATTCAACTGTCGGACTTTAGCAATCCAGCCATCGCTACGCTCAATGTGACCCAACCAACGCAGTCTGTTCTTTCGCATGATGTCCGCAAGGCTTTTCAAATCGACCTGTGAGAGCAGGGATTCAAAAGAAACGTATTGTTCAGGCCTCACCAAACAGATCCATCTGACCATTGCCCTGTCATTACGGTGCAGCTTCCTTAGTATGCCAGCAGAGACAGCCCAAGTTTCTGAGCCATACAACAGCACACTTCTGACATATGAGTATACACACCCTCTCATAGTTGTTGGCAGGTGTTTGTTTGTCAGGATTGGTAGCAGCTCTCTAAACTTTTTCCAGGCACACTTGCAACGTGTAGCTGCCGTGAGTTCACAGCCTCCACCTGATGACAGCACATCTCCAAGATAACAAAAGTCTGTCACTACTTCCAGCTTGTTGTCACCAGTATCCATCTCCGTTAGTGGTATGCCATCTATTGGTCTTGCCGTGCCGGTGCAACGAAAGCACTTAAAGTGAGGATCTGCTTTGAGAGAGCCCTTTATGCCACTGCACCTTTTGTGGACCCAACCTGAACAGTGAGTGCAGATGATTGAGTTGCTGCCAGTTCCTTTCAGACATACAGCACACGGGTATTTTCCTGTTTTCTGTAGTAAGCTGAGGTTTGGACCTGCGATCATGACCGTAGTTTTACCCATGTTGCCTCTGAGACCTTTCTCCTCCATGCTACTCTTCCATCTATCCAGACGTTCCTTGAGTGACTGAAGTGAAGTATCAATGATTGCTAGGTCATCGGCATATAGCAGCTCCCACGGGCAGCCAGTATGGAATTCCAATGATAGAGCCTCGAGTACAATGATGAATAGAAGGGGACTTAAGACAGATCCCTGATGGACACCTACTCTAACCTCAAATTCGTTGCTGTAGCTGTTACCGACTCGTACCCGACTACGTACATTGGTGTACATAGACGTTATCACCTGAACCAACCACTCAGTAACACCCAACTTTCGTAGGGTCCACCAGATGACCCTTCTGGGGACACAGTCAAAAGCTTTCTCCAAATCTACAAATGCCATGTACAGTGGTTTGTTTGCTGCTAGATGTTTCTCCATGACTTGGCGTATGATGAAAATTGCATCTGTGGTGCTCCTACCGGGCATGAAGCCAAATTGCATATCAGCAATCTGTATTTGTTGTCTGATCAGCTGTTCAACAACTCTTTCCAGGACTTTCATGACCTGATCAATGAGCTTGAGTCCACAATAGTTACCTCTGTTTAATGCATCGCCTTTACCTTTGTACAGACTTACTATAATGCTGTCTTCCCATTCCTTAGGTATGCATCCTTCTCTGATGATGGTTTCAATCAGTTCACGCACCAAACTAGCCCCTAGTTCACCGGTTGGTTTGAGCATCTCAGCAACTATACCAGATGGCCCAGCTGCTTTATCAGCTCCCATTTTACGGATTGCTTCAGTGATCATCTCCTGGGTAATGGGGGTACTAGGACCTTCTATAGGAGGTTCATAAGTCAGCTCATCGGGGTTCCATGGAAATTCAACGTTCAGCAAGCGTTCGTAGTGCTGTTTCCATGACTGTTTTTTCGCTTCATCATCCAATGAGAGTTCACCAGAATCGTTCCTTATAGGTTTTTCACCCAAGACATCTTGATTGTCACGGCGCATCTGTTTTGCGAGCTTGTAAATGTCACTTGACTTGGGATTTATTTTGAGAAAAATCTCTTTATCGGCCTCTGACTTAGCGTGGTGTACAGCAGCTTTAGCAGCACGCTTGGCTCCATTGTATGCTTCCCTACTACCTCCTGTTTTCCATGCTCTGTAGCATCGCCTCTTCTCTCTAACAGCTTGATTCCACCACCAGGTTTGTTTCCTCCAATTGTGCTTGGATGACACTCCACACACCTCCGTCGCTGCATCATTCAATCCATCCTTGAGCCTCTTCCAGTGCTCTTCAACACTCACTGCCCGTGTATCCCGATGTGAAGAAACAAATCTCTCAGCAAATTTAGCCTGAATGATTGGATCCTTCAGCTTCCACAGTTTTATGCGTGATGTAAACTTGTGTTTGCATTTGCGGGAAGCTTCTGCCTTGAGATCACATAATAGCAGATTGTGTTGAGATACACATTCTTCACCCAGGCTGACTCTGACATTTATGACACGTCTCCTGAAGCTGCGCCGGAATAGTATGTAGTCTATCTGGGTCATGATTCCTCCAGATTGGTATGTAACTAGGTGTTTAGGCCTCTTTTCGAACACTGAGTTGCCAATCACTAGATTATTAGCAACAGCAGTAGTCTTTCTCCTCCAGCATTCCTCATACCAATAGCATGTCCACCATGTACTTCTTCATAACCGCAAAGAGTGGAACCAATATGTCCATTCCAGTCACCACACACAAACAGTTCCTCAGTACTAGGTACAGTTGCCACTAGGCTCTGCAGCTGCTTGTAGAAGTTGTCCTTTGCTTCCTCGCTGAGTCCAACTTGTGGAGCGTAGATGCAAATAATGGCAAACACTAACTTTCCAACAACAAGACGAACAAATATTATCCTGTCGGATATTCGCTTCACCTCAAAAACTTTCTCCCACCACTTCTCTACCACCAATATTCCCACTCCACCTGTCCCTTTATCATTCCCAGACCAGTAGAACTTGCAGTTGGTATCCCTCCCGACTATTTTTCTCACACTTTCATTTCTCCATCTCGTCTCTTGTAAACAACACAAGTCAATCTTCTTTCTGGATATTGTCTCCACCACCTCATTTGCCTTTCCTCGCATGGTTCCAACATTCAGAGATCCAATGAGAAAAAGTTCTGGATGTTCGTATAATTTGCCATAGCCAGACCCTGAAGATCCACGCATCCTGGGATCTACGAAGCCCAAGACACTACCAGCAGCATTAGTGCTACTGGCACTGCCTTTCTTTTTTCCTGCTGTATTTCGACTAGACATTGTATTTAAGGCAATTTTATGGCTGGATGCCTATCCTTTACCAACTTGAACACTTTTGGCAGTCCAAGACCTCCACCGTTCCCATCTAACTAGGGCTGATGTCGTTTCCACTTAAGCATGTACAAATGTCATACATTACCAGTGAGTTGCTTATCAAGATGTTGTTGGTGAAGTATAAAACAAGAATTCCACTTGTATGAACAAAATAGTGACACATAAGTGAAGTAGACGTGCCCGAAATGTCGTTAAATATTTTTTTTACCTGGCGAAAGAAGGAAAACAACGCTTCTGTTGAATTAATCAAATTAAAGAATCCTTTTGAAATATACTCCTGCGATGGTCGCGAGTAAAATAAAACAAACGTCCTTCTCTGCCAGTCGGGTGTTTTTAAATGAGGAATATGAAAACGTTTCGATGTTTCACAAATGGACGAGTGATGACGACAAATGAAAATAGATCCGTAAGAACAAGTTGAAAAACGTCAGACACAGGTGTTTCTTGTGTTGTTTCAGCAATTGAAATTTAAAAATAAAAATCGTTGGAAACGGTTATTAGAAATGAGGAATATGAAAACGTTTCGATGTTTCACAAATGGATGAGTGATGACGACAAAGGAAAATAGATCCGTAAGAACAAGTTGAAGAACGTCAGACACGGGTGTTTCTTGTGTTGTTTCAGCAATTGAAATTTAAAAATAAAAATCGTTGGAAACGGTTATTAGAAATGAGGAATATGAAAACGTTTCGATGTTTCACAAATGGACGAGTGATGACGACAAAGGAAAATAGATTTGTAAGAACAAGTTGAAGAACGTCAGACACAGGTGTTTCACAGATGTGAACAATATTTTACTGCTGTGATTGTTTGATTAGGCTCTAGTAACTCATAATGAATTAGTCCTCTCATGTTTCACCATAAAGAGAGCATAACCTTCTTTGGGTGTAGTCCTTGTTTTGGAACAAGCTGTGGACTTTGGTTTCGGTCTAACCATTATCTTTTGCGTTGAGTATTCTTGTAAATTACCCATTTTTTATCTCCAGTCACAATTCTTTGCAAAAATGGTTCTTGATGATTCCTGGAAATCAAAGATGTGCAAACAGTCAATCTTTGATTTTGTTGAGCGTCGGTCAAATCGTGGGGAACCCAGAGTCTTGAAACTTTTCCTAACTCATGAAGGCATGAAATAATTGTGGTATGGGTTGTATTGAATTGTTGAGCTAATTCTTTGCTGGTTAACTTTGGATTGGCCTTCACAGTGTCTTTAATAGCGTCTTTATCAATTGATTTTGGCCTTCCCGAACGTCGCCAATCTGACAGGTGTAAGTCTCCAGAAAAAATTTTGCAAACCACCGTTGACATTTTCGATCATTCAGAACATTTATCCCATAGACAGTTTCAATATTCCTTATAGCTTCTGCAGCTGAGTTACCTTTTTTGAATTCATAGAGCATGCAATGTCTCAGATGCTCGTCACTAATATCCATTTTTTGACGACTGAGACCGTTTAACTTAATATTTTCCAACTATTTACTATATCTGAAAGGCAAAGCAAGATATTAAGACACCGATTCACCAAAACATCTAGAACTGTGTACAACTTAGGAGGCTGCAAAGTGATGAAGTAAAAAATACAACATTACTTTCTTTCCAACCTGATATAAGAATGAAACTGACAACAAAAATGGAATATCTTATTATACATGATATGAAATGAAAATCAATACAGTCCACAACTAGACTTCTCTGAATGCCAAATTTTACAAGAAGGATATAAAATTGTCTATATATTTACCTTGACAGGATTAGCAACACAAGGAGATTCCGAATGTCCAAGCTGACCATGTGAATTGGAACCCCAAGAGTAGACCTAAAAATAAAAATCAGAATTAGTAATTGCTAAGAAAATCAGATATTATCTAGATCTCTATGAAACTAAGTACGTCTCTTTCAAGCTAAAATTAATATAATCAAAATTGCTAAAACATCTGTCATCGTCATTAGGTTTTGGTATTTAAGGTGCTGCAGGTGTCCAGGACTCTGGAATGAGCAACACCAGGTAATGTCTCACGCCTGTTCTCTATGCGGTTCGATCCATAGGGTTGCAAGTCACTTTGTATGCACTCGAACGGCTTGCAATTGAAAAAATATTGCTTCAACATTAAGTTTATTTAACCAATTGATTGATTTAATTAAAATTGAATGATACCTGAGAATATGCTGTAAGTGCCAGGGAGTGCTGAGGCCCTGCAATTAATTTGGTGCAGTTCTTGGAGTTCAAAATTCTGATACAGCAAGGTTTATCACTGAAAATAGAAAAATAAATTTAAATATGCTTGAAAATATAATTTTAAAATGTGTTACATATCCTTAATAAGCACTATATTATACTGTCTTAGGGCCAAAGATGTCTATACTTTTTTTTGGGGGGGAGGGGGGAGGGGGAAATGGTATATCCCACCATGAAGAGAAACTATGAGTTTAATTTAAATACAATTTAGTTAACATTAACTAATGTTGCACCATTTTTTTACATCTGGCTGGACCATCCCCACACAAGGGGGCTCATCATACTTATTTATGAATACCTTACATTACATCTAACTAATACAAAATTGTTGCAGCAATTAATTCTTCCCCACATAATGTGGTTGGTTATGCGCGGTATTCAAATAACTGAAAGAACCACTTCGATCAATCATATTACTAATTGCAATTGAGGAACTATCCCCCACACTTCCCACCAAATGCATGGGAATATGCTAGCAGCATAACGTTTCTAGTTATAATACTGGTTTTAATGAACTAGAAAACAAGTGAAAGCTAGTGTTCATCCACACCTGTTTAAATACATAAAGATCTGAGCGATCTGAATGTGCCTTCTACAGATGTTGATAGAACTGAAATGACCTGAGAACCTCCCACATTGACAGAAATATTCTAAAACGAAATATGCAACATAAGGAAACTTTTACAAAATAATTTTTTTTCTTAAATTAAAAAAAAATGTATTTAGGAATTTTTGAGATGAGGATTGATAATTTGTATTATTCTCATCTTGGTTGTTATATTTCTAATGTTCTGACGGTTCGGATTGAACCTTCAGAATGTTACTACAGGTGATAATAACTAAGAATAACATAAATTAACACTTCTACCTCCGTCGATTAAATGAAGAGTTTAGTTCGCAATTCCGTACAAGTTCTCACATTCGACTAGATGTACCTGAAGATGGAAATTACATCAGCTGAAACGTTCTGAATAAAACAACCAAGAAAAGAATTCTAAATAATCCACAGAGTATTGTCTTTGTATTTAATTTCCAGCGCCCATCACGAAAGGATTTTTATAACCCACATGTAGAGATGGGTCGTTTTAGCGACACATGGTGGTTTTATATATAAAAAAAAGTGTTGTTTTCACTTGTATATTGTAAACCACACTAAAACGTTTTTTCAAAACAGAAATCGTTCAGTATAGTGCTATGACTACCAAACAGCCATATCCAAGGAAACACTATAGAAAAATTATTTGAGATTTTAATAAAACTAAATTTTATCAATATTTGTACTATTAGTAAATATTATATGAACATTTAATGACTTTTTTTATTAGAATAGGTAATGATAAATCTCTGAAATCAATTTGTTTTTGTTAGCAATGAAATATTTTCAAATGTAAAATAATAATCAAAAGAAAAATATGGAAATGGATTTATTTCATTCAGTTTGAGCCGTCTAGACAGCCATGTAGATTTATTTTCAAAGAAAAGATGTAGATGAAGATAATTTCAACATGTTATAAGTTTATTTCGACCTTTCAACATTTACATCTATATGACCATATGTATACACACACATTACATTTTAAACAGTGGTCAGAAATTCCATGGGTAGTTAATTAAAATAGAGTTTAATTTTATTATTCTCATGTATTTTTATTAATTTTCTATATTTAAATGTGTTATATCGTAAGAATAACAATAAGTAAATAAGAAACCCAAATTCATCCTTATCACTTCCTCCCGTATTTTCCTTGGCCTTCCCTGTGAATTTACCCTGCTACCTCAACTGTTTTACATCTACTAACCCAATAACTCTCATCCATTCATACAACATGGTCATACCATCAAAGTCTCCTGTTCTGTACACATCTCTCTATAGTGTCCAAGTTTGATCTTTCTCTGAGGTCATCAGATTTAAGCCTGTCTTTAAGACTCACATTATACATCCATCGTACCATTCTCATATCATTTCTCTTTATACAATACATGTCCTCAACCCTCATTAGTCAGGTTCAACTTCCATTCATGATTACACTGTATACACATCTCTGATAAACTTTTTCCTTGGTTGACAGTGGCAATGCTCTGCTGGTTAGTAATGGCAGAACTTCCCTGAACTTACTTCATCCACTCCTAGCTCTTGCAATCACACTAGCATCTGCTCCTCCCTGTGTTTCAATAGTTTCACCAAGATAACAAAACTTTTGAACAAACTCAATAACTTTGACATCCAAATATACTTTTTATGTACCTGAGTTCTCATCGGTCTCCATTAGAGTTTTGTCTGTGTTTCTGGATGATGGGTTTCATAGTGCTAAATAACAAGTATTTGGCATAGAAGGGACGGATCTAACAATGAGATGGGGGTCCTACAAAGGATTTAGGGTGTATAGATGCACTAGTATACATTTGGGACAGTGTACCAAGGAAATCAGAAATTATCATTTCACACGAGTTGGAAAAGATTCAAGCCAGATAATATGTATTGTTTTGTCTATAGGTTAGGCAGGACTGTCAGAAGCGGATGTGCAACTGTGGCCCAAGTAGAGGTCAGTTAGGGTCAGATATGACATAAATGCTGGAAATATATATAAATAACCAATGTATGAGATAATTTTAATAGAAGTCAAACTAAGGTTAGAATAGCTGGCAGCCAATCAAAATGCGTAATAGCGATGGGCGATGCCAGGTAACCCTACCTGATTATATAAGGTAGTGCCCAACGGAAGTTGAGCAGTTAGTCAGTCAGACTGTGAAGAGACCCCCCCCCTCCTTCTCATAGCATGAAATACATTCTAAGCCCGGAATTGAAGATGTTTTACGTTGCAAATCCACTGAGATCAAGAGAACAATAATTCGTCCAGCATCTAGAAACAAAGTTTTTATTGATGAAGAAAACTCTAGTCCCTGTAAATACGAGAATATATATTTATCAAAAACATACACTAAAAACTTTGTTGTGCTTTTGAGTTGTACGGACGTTGTCGATTTCATCATCATTTTTGTTACATCTTTTTTTGATTTTTTATATGCCTGTCTTCTACTAGCTGATGTGTTCCGGGATAGAAATGACTTATGCTTCATACGAGACAGATCACAGCGTGGGGTGGGAAGGGCATTGTGCAGCTAATAGAGATGAAAGAACGCAGTGGTTCATTGTCTCCAACACACAACCAACAAACACAGTTATAAGGCCACAATTTCTATTTTCTAAAAGAGAAAGCTTAAATATAGGTGGGATTTCTATTTCTAAAAGAGAAAGCTTAAATATAGGTGGGATTTCTATTTCTTAAAGAGAAAATTTATTATAGGATTGACTATAGAAATTTTATTTCCGCAAAATGATCAACATGTGACAACATACATAGACGATTCATTAATTAACCTCTATTTTACCTCTAGTTGGTGGGAAAAAAATAAATTGTACGTTCATAAATCTCTCTATTGATATTAGTGCATAATTGAATGCAATACATACAATTGGATTTGAACAGACAGGGCAAGTCAAAGGGAATGCAGTGAAAATGCCAAATACAAAACAAATTTCATTATGAAACTGCATATACCTTGAGGTTTTGCTCTTTTCAAATTAAGCGTTGGCCTTAAATTGAACGGCCACTTCCTGATTACTAGAAAAACCACTGGAAAACATCACTATGCTAATATAAATGTTATCTTTGTCTACATAAATATTGAATATGGAGCGGGGTAGCAGATTGAATAAAATGGTTACTTACCGATCTATTGTATCTCCAAGTCCTAATTGTCCTTTATTGTTCTTACCCCAAGACCAAACTTCTGTCTCAAAATAAGGCAATGGTTCTAAATGAGGATAGCCAATGGAAGCTGAAACAGAATAAGGCCACATATTAAGTCTTAAGATTGATTGAATTGTTTCATTACAAATCAACCCTTTGGGATTATTTAATACTGAAGTACAACATCTATTTGAAAATAACCTTTTAATTGAATACGTTGCTATTTTTAGCTGTGGGGGAAATTGCAAAAAAAAAAAAAATAGTAAAGCATATGTATTGACCAAAACTTAATTCCTAGGTGTATGTCTATTGGCAATGAATGTAACTTATTTAGAAAAGTGGAGAAAGAACAGTGGTATGGAAGAGACCATAATAGATCCTACACAAACTCAACATGGCTGATTTCATAGTCAAAGACAGTATCCCTTAGGCAAATCATACACAGTCGAGACTAAAGATGAAGGATAGATTATTACAAGGATCTTAAGGGTAAACATAGTTAGACTCAGAAAAACTTCAACATCCCAATATTAATAGAATCTACATGAAACACAAAGGGGTCCTTTCTTCAGTTTGATTGGTTGAAAATACAATCATTTATTATAGACGAGTTTAAGTACTCATACAATTGGTGAGAGATTAAATTACATCACTTATCTATCTACATTAAAACTGAATCATTTTCATCATTTACTTGGTAGTTGCTCATGGTACCACCCTGTGGAAAATATCACGGGAAACTACTGGAAATAAAATAAGACCAGTGAAGAGGAAAATCTGAAGAAAATAAGTTTCCATCAAGGTAGGTAACTTTAGTTCAAGGAATGTTAACTGCACCTACCTGAACACCCAATGCATGAAAATGCTATTGGGGAGGAGGGGGGGGGGGCTTTTGTCAAATTATAATGATATATATTTAACGCATAACAAAAGTTTCTTTGAATTTGAACTTCTATTACAATTCTTTTATCGATGTATGCAATTTAATAATCCTCCAACATCTAACTAAGACCACTGAAGAGAATCTGACCAAGGTAGGTAACTCTTGTTCAATTTCAACTATTGGAACAAAATCCTAGAATCTTTTTATATTTGCAGAAATTATTATATAGATTAAAACGTGATTATTAAGTTACTTGTACATTTTTACTCCCTCCCATACCTCTGTCCTTAATTCACTTTTTTTAAAGTGTGGAAAAAATTACTTACTTTCAGTGCTAACAAGACATACACCTATGAATTAACTTTTGGTCAAGACATACACTTTCTTTTTTAAGATATTGTTGAAGTCTGATGGTTTGGTTTGTCTGTTTTATGCCATATCAACCCTTTTTGGGTTATTTAATGCTGAAGTTTAATAGTTATTATAAATGATTCATTGCATATGAGTAACTGAACACAAGTGCTATTTTATCTATAGCCGGGGAGAAATTGTAGGTTCATACCTTTCCCAACAGTATTAATGAAATAAATGACCACCATAGATCCAATAGGTTTTTAATGTGACAAAGCTAATTTTATCAGTTGTGACAGTGTCTATTAGGGAAATCATACAACTTAAACTGAGTCTACTACTACTTAAAAGTGTGGAAAATATATGGTTATTATTGTTTTAGGTTATTTATTCTCAAACAATAATACCTGTTATAAATCTAAGATGGAATAGTTAACAAAAGTAAAACGTGACAGACAAAATGTCTTAGTTTTCCTGAGTCAAAGTAAAGTCACCTTTTGTTCATTTGACTCACTTAAAAACAAGGAGTGTCAACATATCTTTCAAACAAAGGGGGTAATACTCATTGGCTGAAGAAAAGAATAGGTAGAGAGGGATAAGAAAATCAAGGACTGATTGGTTATAAGCTAGAGTAGATACTGATCAGCTATGAAAGCAATCCTAAAATGTAAATCCCTTCAATTAGCCTGATGACTTTCCTTGGGATTGAAACACAAACGTCTCTGTTTAGCTTACTTACTATAAGTATATTTTTATTCTACTACTCAGGTATTGAGCACTTGAAATAAATAGTAACAAGCCGCGCATGCGTGGTCCCCCTCTGTATGTGACTCGATGTGGCGAGTATAAAATGCAATAAATTTGGGCAATTTTGGGCATTTTTGACCCCCCTGGGGGTGCAAACCAGAATTTTTCTGAGGTCAAGGATGCTCATTTTATATCCAGAACAATTGCCTCTACATTTTGGCCAAGTTTCAGAAAAATTGAATGGATGGATCAAACGTTATGGGAAGAAAGGGTCATTTTTTGTCATTTTGGGGGCTTTTGACCCCCTGGGGGTGCGAACCAGATTTTTTCCAAGGTCAGCGATACTTATTTTCTATTAGGAACAATTGCCTCCATATTTTGGCCAAGTTTCAGAGAAATTGAATGGATGGATGTAAAGTTATGGGGCAAAAAAATGTCATTTTTTGCCATTTTGGGGCCTTTTGACCCCCTGGGGGGCTAACCAGATATTTTTAAAAAATCGGAGAATGTCACTTTCTAACCTGACAAAAGTTACAACTTCATGCAAAATTTAAGAAAAATTCAATGGATGGTTGCCGAGAAAAATCCGGACGGACGGACGGACAGATGGACGGAAATGCCTCAAAACATAGGTCTCCCGATTTTATAAATCGGGGGACCAAAAAAATATATACATATATATTACTGTTTCATATATGTTCACTTATGTATATATTTTTTTCCTCAGTATTTACTTCAACAGTGCTCAATACATGAGTAGAGCTTAGTAGTAGTATGAAAATATATTTATGGCAAGTGAGCTGCACAGAACAGTTTGTTTTATTCAAGGAATTTGTCAAGCTAAATGCAGTGATTTACATTCTACAATCTTCTTTATAGTCAAGCAATGTTCACTCCAACCAATTAAAGTCATTGATTTTATTGCCCCATTTCCACCATTCCCTTCCTACGAATTTCCATCAATCTTTATTGATTGATGGAAATTTGTAGAATACAAATCTATGCATTTAACCATACAAATTCCTAAATTGTTTCTGTGTGGCTCACTTGCTATAAATATATTTCTGTACTACTATAAAAATATACTTACCATAAGTATATTTTTATATTACTATTAGCGAGATTCATGATTGAGGAAATAAAAAAAAAACTCCTGCTCAGTTATTTGATTTTTGTGTGAGTGTGCATGTGGGGTGGTGTTATTCACTGACTTGTTCGCTTGGTCAGTGTTTGTGTGGGTTTTTTTTGGAGAGGGGGGGCTTAGTTGTTAATTTACAATTTATAACTGGATCGCAACTTGTTGAAAATCAAGTAAGTCCACCCATCAGTAAATTGACCAGAAAGGTTGTTTTCAACAAAAATGGCCAGCCTTTATTCACGATATAAAAAATATTTGTAAATAGAAGTATGTATTACATAGAACTTGAAAACAATAGAAACGGATATTTATTTAATTAGATGTTCTTTTGCAAAGCAATATGCAACTTAATTAACCTTATCACTTTGATCGTATACACATGATTAATATGTAACATATCGATCATGTGTATGTTATCAAAGTTATAAGGTTAATTTATTTGCATATTGCTTTGCAAAGGGACACCTCATTAATTAATTATTACTCTTCTATTTTGTGAGGTTGAGATTAGCATTTTAATCTCACTGTTAGAGTGTGAAATGGCACAACTTTATAAGTATATAGATGTAGCTCTGGTCATCTAATGTGCACTGTTGAAGTAAATACTAAAACAAAAATATATACAAAATATATTATCTGATAAGGTAGTTTTCTTAGTTTATTCTCAGTTGTTTATTTAATGGCATTACCTATGAAAACACAAGTGTAAACAAAATAAAAGCAGTATTATACATAATTACCTATGAAAACACAAGTGTAAACAAAATAAAAGTAGTATTATACATAATTACCTATGAAAACACAAGTGTAAACAAAATAAAAGCAGTATTATACATAATTAACTTTGAAAACAACGCACTAATTATTGACATTGAGACTATATTAATGATATTTTTGTCTCTATGCAAAAATACAATTAAAAATAAAGCTCTATATCAAGATCAAATGCAACTTATCTAAGTAAAATTTTACAAAGAATCCAATGGTGGCAGTAATTTTATATTAAGATTTGTTTTACAATAATATTGTGAGTTTCTGCATTTGTGCAAAACATCCATAAACAGCAAAAATAGCATTTCATTTTATTGATATCTTGAAGATTATAGAAATGACAAAAATAAGAATAAAAATGGTAATGGTTCAGGAGTACACAGGGGTCCTTATCAATTCCCGGACAATGCCGAGTGTTCCTGCTAGTCAATAAATTTGTTAATTAAAATGAAAAAGTGAACTTACTTTTGTCGTCTTTTTTATGTGACTGCCGTTCTTTCTCAAGCTTTTTGGAACGTCTCCACAAGGCTCTAAGGGACGAGTGGGCATCGGTTCTGTCGCTGAGGGCATCTTCATTACTACCAGAACGCCTCCTCCACATATCCTCAGACAAAGTAGAGTCATAGGTAAATACAGAGTCTCGACGTGACATACTAGGCGAGTCGGTATCCGAATGCAGGTTCGATTCTAGGCTGCTCGACTTGGACAGACCATCTAGCTCGACATGTTGACCGGATACAAAGCCAAACGAATCAGCCATGCTACCAACTGATGACCGAAAAGTACTGATAGCACGGTTGGTAAGATCGGTTACTTGTTGTACTACAGCAACTGATGTCTCAGGCACAGAAGTAAACAAGTTTTCAAGCCTTGTCTTAATCGGGTGTTGGGAGTTAGAGTCGCCTCCGTTAGCCTCCGTGTCATTCATCTGTTTGGCTAGATATTCACGAGCCTCTTCCTCATCAAGTATGTGAGACTTACCTTGTAACACTATGTCCTCAGTTGCCGATGAGGTCGATGTAGGCGAAACCTGGCTGCACGATTGATCGGAACTGATTGCATCGCATTCATCTTTTAGAGAAATACTGTCGGCCTGATTATCTGGTAATTTTGTTATTGTCGGACTGGGAGAAAGTGTTGCCGATTGGTTTGAATCCATTACAGAAATTGGGGCTTCTTCATTGATACAAGGGGAAGGCAAAATAGAATTTGGAGATAAATCACTAGAATCAGTCTTTTTGATTGTTTTTTCACAATTAGGTAATGATTTTTTAGGTGATTCTTTCAATAGAAGAGAAGAGTCTTTTAATGTATCCAAACTCTCCTTCGAAAGTTGTGTAGGCTTTGAGAGGAGGGGGTTAGGGTTATGTGGAATATTAACCGTTTCTTTTAAGGAACTTTGAACTGTATTTTCACTTTTTGTTGGATTTGAAGACTTGGTCAGTTTTACCTCTTGTTGCACAGGATTTGAGTTTGATACCGTGTCACTCTGGGGATTACTCAAAGCATTGCTAGTTGTCTGTTCATTTTTTAAGAAACTTACTGAAGTTGCACTTGACATCGGTTCACTTGTCAAGGAGTTAGAAGTTACACTTGGCAATAATGAATTACTTTTTAATGAATTTGAAGTGGCACTTGACATCTGATCACTTTTAACAGGACTTGATGTTTGGTTTCTTTTTAAGGATACTGAACTGGTAATTGAGATTGGTTCACTTTTTATGAGGCTTGTAGCTACACTTGATATAGGCTCACCTTTTAAGGGGCTTGAAGCTACACTTGATATAGGTTCACTTTTTAAGGGGCTTGAAGCTACACTTGATATAGGCTCACTTTTTAAGGGGCTTGAAGCTACACTTGATTTAGGCTCACTTTTTAAGGTGCTTGAAGCTACACTTGATTTAGGCTCATTTTTTAAGGTGCTTGAAGCTACACTTGATATAGGCTCACTTTTTAAGGGACTTGAAGCTACACTTGATATGGGTTCACTTTTTAAGGGGCTTGAAACTACACTTGATATGGGCTCACTTTTTATGGGGCTTGAAGCTACACTTGATATGGGCTCACTTTTTAAGGGGCTTGAAGTTACACTTGATATGGGCTCACTTTTTAAGGGGCTTGATATCTGCTCACTTTTTTTTTCCTCGGCTTTTGGTGGGGACTTCTTGTCAATCTTCTTTGAACAAGTGTGCTCATCGCTGATAATGCACAGATCATTTGTCTCGATATAACTGTAAATCTCCTGATTGCATTTAGCACATGTTGGCGGGTAAAATTTATGATACTTCATATCGGAAATAGATTTCCTTGGAGTATTCACATGTCCATGTTTTTCAACTAAGGCCAAGCTGTATGTCATACCACAAGCAATGTCAAGAACATTGGAGTCTGAAAGTTCATGAACGCGGTCAGGAACTAATGACTCCTTTTTGTCCAATAATCCTAGTCCTATACCACTTCCCCATGCCCACAGTTCTCCACGATTTGTAATAGCCAAAGTATGGGTGTAGCCACAAGCTACTTTTCGGATGTGGATTTTTTCCTCTGGTAGAGGAATTCCATGTTTGCATTTATCTTCCGGAATCGTGAATGATAGTAACTCAGGGGTGCAGACATCTTCTTTGCGTCCAATTCCGCACTGTCCATTATGTGAATCACCCCACATGTAAGCATCTCCAGAAGCAGAGACAACAGCACTGTATGCTTTGCCACAAGAAACTTCGATGATCTCCTTCCCTTAAAGATGAAAAAAAAAAATAACAGAATTTAGAAGATTTATAGAAAATCTATTTTACATGTCAAGAAAAATGTTATAGATTATTAAAAAGAAAATGGAAAGGTTCCCAACTGTTTAAGTTTCAGTCCTTAGTAAACTGTTTACTATTCTATTGTCTTGTACAATACAAGAAATGTTAAACAAACAAAAAAAGCAAAAAAGGTTATATTATACACAATTACACATTTTCAGAAAGTTTTACTCATTTAAAAAAAAAAAAACTTATATGAAATGGCAAGATTACAAATATACTCAGTTCAATAGATAAGAAAACAAAGTAGAACAGATATTTTGATATGTTGGTAATACGTGTTATTTGGGATTCAGCTTAATTGAATGTATTTTATTTCAAAGATAAAAATTAACCGAAATTGTTTAAAAAAATTAATAAAATGAATGCACAAGATCTGTGAAGCTTTAGGAGCATTCATGCTACAACTAAGGCCCAACCATTGTATAAATTATGCATGTTTTTAAAGTTTCTTGCACTTGTATAATGGGACGATAATTCCCATGCTGTGATGGTCATTTCATATTCCTCCATTTGTTCAACATAAAGTATCTGGTTTAAAAACATTTTTAAACAATACAACGATCATATTTATTTAAATAGTGCTGCATTATGAATGCTTCTTCAGTTGCCTGAACGAGTGAAAGAAAGAAAAAAGAGACAAATGGGGAATAAGTCTGAAATAATAAAAAAAAGAAAACCGGAAAAATGTAAGCAAAGACTAAAAAAATGGCCATGAAAAAATCTAATCTGCAAAAAGTGTAAGTAAAAATGTAAATAATAATAATGCACAAGTTAGGAAGAAAAGAAGAGAAAAAAAACCATTAATAACTTTATATAAAGTTATTAATGTTTTTTTCTCTTCTATATAGCAATACACATGAAAAAATTGTAATTACTTAAAATGTGTCAAAAATGGCACATATAAAAAGAGCTTTTTTTTTAAAATCTGACTAAAAATAAAGACGTTATGACTATTTTTGTGCCTCATACGGTTGGATATTTTCCCCTATTTAAGACCATATGCATTTCATCACATTTTTTCAGTAAAAATGTTATATCTTTGTTAAAACACGAGATTAAGCAATGAAATTTGCCATATAAATGTATTTTTGTACAACAAATCAAGATATACCACTGAAAATCTCCAGAAATTAATGGTTTTCAAGTAATCTGCAGTAAATGCACATAAATATGCTGCAATACCTTAACAAATACCATGTATCCATTAAAAAAAAAAAGAAGTTAGAGAACTCAAAGTTGAATTATAATACATTTTATGTACAAGAAACTGAAATCTAATATTAGGACGGTTTAAAAAAGATTTCTTTGGTATTATTGTAGATTAACACATTCCGCTTGCCTCCCCAAAATATGAGGTTCTACCTTTTATTAGGCGATTATGTGTAAACATCCTGAAAAACTTGGCAAGAAAAACAAAAACAATTATTTTAGAATTTAGAGTGGGGATTAGTTTCACATATAAATTTGATGTAAAATAATCCCACATTTCAGGGCCATTATAGCGTTTTAGGGCAATTAACCAATTTTTTTTTATGGGAGATAAACCCTGTGCGTTTTTTTTTCGTTTTTTTTTAGACGATTATGAGTGGTTTTAATGGGCTTTTTGTAGGATGGGGGCTTGCCACTCGCACTCAGTGATAAGGAAGGGGTTTTGTTTTGGATGGAGGTTGCCATTCAGACTTAGTGTTAAGGTTAAAGGAGTTTTTTTTAGGAGTTGGCTTGTCACTCAGATTTAAGGTTAATGGTACAACACGTTCAAGAGAAGGCATTTTTAGGAGGTAGGCTTGTCACTAGCTCCTAGAGTGGTAGAGTAATTATTTCTTTTATATCAAGTTTTCAGCTTAAAAAAATATTTTTAAAATTGCACTTAAAGGCAAGAATGGTCGGGAAATGGGAGATCATTTTACATTAAATTTATATGTGAAACTGATCCTTTCACTCTACATTCTAAATTATTTTTTTGTTGTCTTTTTTCTTTTTTCCACCAAGACTTTTAGGGTGTTCATACGTAATCGCCTAAAAAAAGTAGAATCTTATTCATTTTTTTTAATTGGCGACTAGAAAGTTATTATTACTAGAATTAAAGTTGGAAAGTTGAGTATATTTAAAAACCAGTATTTCTTGAAGTATTTTTTATAACCACAAACAGCATGAACTTTTTAAAAACTTTTTTAAAACACAAAAAGTATTTTTGTCTTTTTTTCTTTTTTTCAAAAGAAGTCCGTAAACGAATTTTACAAAACTGTTTATAACCAGCTGCTGGCTGATATATCAGCGATAATAGTTAAATTGTTGACTATCGCTAAAAAGGGGACAATATGTTTTCGGATAGGATAATTCAAAATTACTACTATTGAAAGACAAAACAACATACATTTATAATTTTAATGCATAATAAAAGTTAAAAGATTGATTTATTTACTTAAAATTACTTAAATATTTTTTTCAAAATGTTCGATACACGTCATGTTAAAGTTTTACTTTTAAGATCCACCCGCAATAATGGATCAATTAATTTCGTAACCCAGCAATAATTGAAATTGATATTTTTCCTGATTGTTTTCCAAATTTCATGACGAAATTCCTCATAGACAAATGGTAGGACATTTAAAAAAAAACCGGGGTGTGTGTAAAAAAGTAACGTAAATGGTGTTAACATTTTTATGACTTTATTTGCTGAAAACTCTCCAAATATATCATGTAGATTATTATTTATTAATGCATGTGAAAGGATATTCATTTCCGAACAAAATTGTGATATTTTGAGGACTTAGAGTGCTTTGGTTTTTAAAAATATGACTATTTTTAGTAAAACTAAAATGATATCTGTGATTATCCAAACCGTTTTATGGTCGGTGGATATTGCTACTTTATATATACACACACAAGGCCCAGGTGGTCTTAGTGTCAAGGTGTAGTGCTGACTTTAGTGTGGAGTTCACTCATTAACTAATTAGTTAAGGCATGACATAGCGAAATCTGTGTAAAATTTTCTTATAGGCGATGTGAGGTGGGGGAGAGTATGATTGGACCAATTGTTGTAAATATCTTTTTTTTTCTGAACGAGATTTGAAAAAAATTAGAATGTTACACTGTTATAAATTGCAGGGAATAATTAAATGATAAATCTGACAGAATGATGTGGAAATAATTTGAGAGAAATGTATCATGAATTCTCCAAGGGTAGCCAGTTAATTTGGAAAATGTGAGAAATTGATTTATGTTACGTGTTAAAAATATGGGCTAATGTAATGTAATGGTAATATAATTGTGAAAAGAGGTGTTGTGTAGTGATCAGATGAATGGAAAAGATACAAACTACAGTACAGTCATAATGAGAAGAAAAAAAGAGAAAAATGAGATTAGACATTTTAACAGTGAAACTGAAAGGTGAGACAAATACTGGCATAATGCAGGAAGTGTGGTGATTATTAAACATCACCTTCAGTGGGAAGGGAAAGAAATAAAGAAAACATTGCTAGAAGGAAAGACACTAGTGAGGGGGGGGGGGAGAGAAAAGCAGAAATTATGTTTTTCCTTGTTCCTTTCCTTCTTTTGCAAATGTGAGTCTTTTTTGTCTTGTATTTTGTAAATTGCTGTGAAAAATACAAAGCCAAAAAGCAGGGCACAAGAAACAGAAACTGAATAAAATTATTATATACTAATTTAAAAAAAAATGTAGATTAACTTTTATAAACTAAGTGTGTGTAAATTGGAAGATTTTAATGATTCAGGGTTTGAATCCTTAAAGAAAGGGGGTTGGTGAAAATCTTAAGCACTATATATATATTCACAGGATTACTGTCTAGGAAAAAATAACACAATAGTTTAATTTTCTGAAATTTATTCATCAAACTTGAGTCAGTTTGTCTTCATGACTTGTTCTGTTGATTTCATTCGATAAACCTGCTTTTGGCTTTGATGACAGTCTTGAGACGGCCTTGAAACCAGCAACATGTTTTTATCACTGTCTCCCGACTTAGGCCCCCAATGAGTCTGGTGATCATTCTTTGTGTTGATCTGTTGATGTCACATTTCACTGTGCACCCCCCCTCCCCTCCACACACACACAAAGGAGTCGAGGGGGGTTGCAGTAAGATGAGCTGGGTGGCCAGGTGAAGCGTGCTTGATGAAGTTCTCTGACAGCCAAACCTAGGTCTTCTAGCTGGTATGGCAGAGTGCTGAATTTTCTCCCACATGTACGGCCCACCTGCAGCTACCTGGTTGATCCAGGGTTTCACTACCATGTTCAGAATGTGGATGTAATCATTGGTGTTCAGCTTAAGGCCCTCAGGGAAAAAGTGGGGTGGCATGACATCACATTTACTGCTGACAGTTCTGACAGTGTCAAATTGTCAATCATGTTTTTCTCTCTTCTAATGTTGCCTTGTAGTCGAATCCTTTCAATTCATTTCTGATCTTTTCTATCATCTTCCTGCTGATGCTGAGAAAGTCCGAAACATCCTTTTTTGTCCTTCCGACACAGATTCCAAAATTGTCTATAATCAACTATTCTGTAACACTGTTTTCATTAAGATGAGACTGACAGCAAAAACAAAAACAAAATATGAATAAAATTAGCACTTGAAATTGCAAACAAATATTGTCCGTTGCATGTAGGCTCGCAGAGAATACAGAGCTTAGAAAATTATTCCGACTGGTGTAAAGGAAACAATACAGGAGGATTTAGTTGTGGATAAAATTGGGGAATAATGCAATTTTTCCGCATAAGCAAAAAGTCTTTGGGAAATGATATCTTGGCTGGCTGATAATTTTGATTAAAAAGCAATGTTTAAAGGTGAAATAAAGGGATAAAAATGGTTTGCATGAAGTGTTTTATGGCTCTTATAAATCTTTTGGGACCTTGAAAATGTAACTTTTATCTCTCGAATACGGTTAAATTACAAAGGAATATATTGAGTTGGACCAACCCAAGAAAGTGAACATTGAAAATAGTAGATACTGGATTTAGCTGTCACAGGCATCATAGTTCAAATTTGAGTTGCGTGGGCATGTGTTGGGAGGTTTTTGAATGGGAGTTTTGAAAAAGTAAGTTAGGCAAGAGAGTCATTAAGGAGTGAACAACTAACTAAAGATATGTGGTATCTTCTATGTATTTATTCCAATTCATGTTACCTGTGAATGTTAGAGTGAGAGGTTTAAACGTTGGGCTCTCGGGAAGGGTGCTATCAGCCATGGCAATCAGTGTTTGGAAAGGTTTCTTATAATTGTTAAAGGAAAAGAGTTTTGTGTTGGTAGCATTGAAGGTGACCATCCATTTTTGGCCCTATTCAACTACAGACTTGGGGTTATTTTTTAAGGATTTAGTTATTGCCCGACCTTCCATTTATCAACATATCGAGAATAGAGCGTGACGTCATCAGCATGTATATACTCATCTCAGACACGATTGCATCAGGGAGGTCGTTTATCAAGATCAGGAATAATAAGGGTCCAAATATCAACCTCTGGGGCACACCCGCATTAATGTGATGTTGTTTGGATGTACGGTCATCAACAACAACCTGGATCTTTTCTTTTGCTAAGAAGGGTCTAATTATATTAAATATCCATCTAACAATACTGTACGAATTTAATCTTCATAAATTTGTTGTTTTTTGCACTAAGATAACAGTTTTTCATTTTATTAAAATTATTAAACAAATGTGATTTCATTGAAATAAGTATAAACGAATCAATTTATATGATTTTATTGAAAATTTATTTTCAATAAATTTTATTGAAAATAAATCATTATTGAAATGACTTTTTCGATATCTTTTAAAGTAGGTTTTGTCTAGAAATGGACAACAATTTTGAAGGAAATTTCAACAAAGGTTGAAAAACGCTTTCAAATATGAATAAAATAAAATTTTATTGTTAATACGTTTGTATCATTAGTAATATGAAGGATTGAATAAAAATATGATATAACATCTTTAATTATCTTTAGTAGATAGGACATAGATCATTAGAAAAATTAAGAATAGAATAAAATACGTACAAAAATCTATTACATAATTAACAGAATATTTTTTGTATAGAAAAAAGTGGATGTAATTAAAAATCTGTTATAAATCTAATAATTGTTTGCTTTAATTAATATTTTCATTATTGGTTTAAGAAAAGATTATTATTATTATCATCATTATTATTATTATTATTATTTTAAACTGTTTAAAGGATTAAAAAGTATATAAAGGCATTCATTTAGATGTTAAGAATAAATTAATCAACAAAGTCTTATCTCATTGAACTTAATGTATTTCATCAAATTTCCCGAGAAAAATGATTTATTTTCGGTTTGTTATTAAGATGTTTAGGAAATAAAATATGATTAAAAAAAAGGAAATAAAAATAAACATTTCAAATAGTTTAACCGTGAATTTCATTTTGCAAGTTTTTGCGAAAAAGTAATTTTTAAAATGTATGTTATTGTTTAAATGCAACATTAAAAACAAATGTTTCATGGTTATGAAACCAAGTCAAAATTAAGTATTTAAAATACTTTAACCAATATTGTCTGTATGAATTAGAATTGTGCCATGTATGACCTCCACTCTCAAAGTATCTTATTGGTGATTTTTTTCTAAATCTTTAGAATATTATCGATTAAGCACCAAATTTTCAGATCATGAGAAAAATTTTGATATGAAGAGGATATTGCAGCAAAATCTGAAATCAAAGCTACGCCAAGATCGCCACTGACAAGAAGGACATTGGTTACTTCTCCTACCGCAAGTCTCATCGCATGCTCATCACAAATTCTTCCAAGGAGTTGAGGAAGTTCAAGGTGGCGACTTTGCTGAATGAGCTCAAGCATGGGTCCGCTGGGATGCTGAGGACCAGGATCAGACGAACAACAGGCAGAATGACAGGTGGATCTGCAAAGACACTGAGGAGGTTCCTGTCGTGAAGCATACAAAGTTTCCCTCCTCTGTCATGGTCCTTGGCATCATTTCCAGCGAGGGGGGCATCATGCCTCCGTTTTTCTTTCAAAAGGACCTGAGAGTCACCTCCGATATCTATAAGGAGGTGCTGAGGAGTGTGGTGATTCCCTGGATTGATGAGATCACAGACGGACGCCCCTACATCTCTCAGCAGGACTCTGCTCCTGCACACAAGGCCAAGACGATCCAGGCATGGCTGCTCAACAATGTTCCTCACCACTGGTTGCCACACTTGTGGCCACCCTCCTCACCTGACTGCAACCCCCTTGACTATTTCTTTTGGGGTGTAATCGAGGCCAAGACTAACAAGTACACCCACAACATGATTGATTCTCTGAAAGCTGCCATTGTGGAGGCATTCGCCGCTATAGACAAAGAACATGGTCGCCAAAGCGTGTGACTCATTTCGCACCCCACCTTGAGATGGTCGACTAAAAAATAACGTAGTATGTAACTAACTGTTGCTAAATAAACTGTCGGGTCTCTGCATATAAAACTTTTGTTTTTATTACCTATTTTGTTTTCTTTTTGTCAAGTGTCGGATTTTGCTGCAACAAGTAAAATGATTCCCCTGGAGCTGATATTTCTCAAGGATTTTTTACAATTTAAAGATCACGTGACGGAGTTGGAGTACATGTGTACAAAAATTTTTTTAATAAATCTCTATCCTCTTTAATAACAAGGACGTCTATGTGTACTCTCTCTTTCAGTTTTTCCATAGCCTAAATATAAACTACAAAGATAGACTTTAAGGACAACTTAAAAAGATAGTTTATTTTTGTAATAGTGAGTGTAGGGAAACGCGGGACTTACCTAACTAGCATGTGTGCATAGTTCAATGGGTCTGTCGTGGAAGTGAATGAATGAAGAAGAAAGAAACAAAAATGGCTGCCTTGTCTCTTTATATGCCTGCAATGTGACCACCTGATATGTAAATGAGATGCTCCTGGTTGAAGATAAAAGAGGGTTGATTTGTTGTTTTGCGGGGAACGTTCACTTTGAAGTGGGATTTCAAAGAGATAAGTAAGATATACAGAGGTTGGAAGTTATAAGCTATCTCGGCACTTGGTGTGTGGTGACTCGAAAGGCAGAAAATGGACAAATTCGATTTTCGCTTGATACCTGAGTTTGATGGATCTACCGCTGGACCGTCTGTTGTTGAATGGGTTGAAAAGGCTGAGAAGATCTGTACACTGTGCAGAATTAAAGAACCAGCCACAGTCATTCCTCTGAGGTTAATCGGAGGGGCCTATGCAGTCTACCAGCAACTCGGGGATGAACCAGACTGGGATGCAATCAAACATGGCCTGTATACAGCATTTGGTACAGATCCGTTTGTTGCATGGCAGCAGTTTACGAGCCGGCGACTTCAGGCCAAGGAAACGGTTGACGTGTACCTAGCTGACCTACGAAAGTTGTCGGTACCATTTGGTGGAGTCTGCGATAAGATATTAAGATGTGCATTTTTAGTAGGCTTACCTGAGGAGGTCAGCAGACTGTTGCGGACATCGTCACGAATTGATGAATTGACAACGGACGAGTTATTAGCCTGAGCTAGAAACATCTGCAAGGAACATGAGCCAATTGCAGCAGCAACTAGTATTCAACATGCAGCAGTCGAACCACATGGAGGCAAGGTAGATTCTCTCCCAGATAGTAATAAGCATGTAGGCCCAGTGTGCTATAAATGTGGGGAAATCAATCATTTTGCTAAGGAGTGCCGAAGTGATAGGAGGTGTGTATATCCACGAGCACAGAGAACGGTACAGTGCTATCGCTGCAATAAGTTTGGGCACATATCTCGCAACTGTTCGGGAAACGAAGTTGGGGGCAAGGTACTATCGCCACCCTTGCCCCTTGCCAACCAATAAACACAGGATTACCGGTCATTGGCGTTAAAATCGACGATGTGAAGTGTTCAGCACTCATAGACACGGGGTGTTCCCGGTCTATAGTTAGTGCACATTACTGTCGGTATTATGACAATCAATGGTTTATCCCAAGCATGTTGTGGTGAAGGGACAGTCACGATTTGTACTGAGAAGGGTGACACAGCCAAAGTTGATGTTTTGGTGATGCAAGAAAAACCCCTTGGCTATGACATGTTGCTTGGAATTGATGCGATACAAGCACTAGGAGGCGTCATAATCACAGCGACTGGAGGTGTAATGCTTGGAGAAGGGAAAGAAGTCTGTGCAGCCGTGTCTATTGAAGAAAAGGACTTCTGTGCTACGTTTGACAACAACGAAAAGGCGTGGACTGCAAAGTGGAAATGGACTATGAGCCAGGCACCAGATCGACTGTGCAACACCATTCCAGAGTATGAAGTTTCCACAAAGAATAGGGCCGCATATGAAGAAGAACTTCAGATATGGATTGAAAACGGATGGTTAATACCGTACCCACAGGAACGTCTGGGACCACCCAAAGGATTAATTCTGCTCATGGCTGTTGAACAACCTACTAAAGACAAAATTCGACCCGTAATGGATTACCGAGAATTGAATCACCACGTTGATGCTTTCACTGGAAATGCAGATGTGTGCGCTGCTAGACTACGAGAGTGGCGTTAGAAAGGGAGTAATGTAGCACTGTTGGATTTGAAGAGAGCCTACCTGCAGATACGTGTCCATGAGTCATTATGGCCATTTCAGACGGTGATAATCAAGGGAAAACGATATTGTTTGACACGTTTAGGTTTTGGCCTGAATGTAGCACCCTTAATAATGACAGCTATTATTAAAACTGTTTTGATGCAGGATGAGACCACAGCAAAAGCTGCTTCAGCTTATATTGATGACATTTACATTGATGAGGATATAATGTCTGCAGATGTGGTTCGAACAAAACTGGAATCGTTTGGGTTAATAAGCAAAGACCCTAAGCGCCTAAAGGATGGGGCGCCCGTGTTAGGGCTAGAGGTCTATGAGAAGGGCAATACTTTGCGATGGAAGCGAGGGAGCGCAATTCCAGAGTTACCCAGTGTATTGACAAGACGCATTGTGTTTTCTATTTGCGGTAAATTAGTAGGACATCTACCTGTTTGTGGATGGCTCCGATCGGCAACAGGAGTGTTAAAACGACGAGTAACTGCAGTAACCACAGGATGGGATGACATGGTGGATGATAATGCTCTCCGGCAAATGATGGCTGAAACGTTGTCCAGAGTACATAGGAACGATCCTGCCCAGGGTGAGTGGCAAGTATCTGGAAACGAAGTGAATGCATGGGTTGACGCAAGTTCACTGGCTACAGGTGTCGTGTTGGAACAATTACGAGCTGTCGTGGAAGATGCGTGCTGGCTTCGTCCGAAAAATGATGCCCAGCATATAAATTTGGCAGAACTCGATGCCACGTTAAAAGGGCTTAATCTTGCATTGCAATGGCAGGCCAAGGTTGTGCATCTTCACACTGACTCATTGTGTGTTTACCACTGGTTGACCGACACCTTAACTGGGAAGGCCCGGGTTAAGACTAGAGCGGCAAGTGAGATGTTAGTACGTAGGAGACTGGAAATAATAAAGTGTCTAGTTGACGAATACAGCTTGCAGGTGGACATCACTTTAGTTTTGTCAATGCAGAATTTGGCTGATAGCCTGACGAGAGTACCAAAGAGGTGGATTGATGTAATGAGGCAGGGATCTGATCCTCCACAACAGACATGCGCGACCGTAACAGATCAATTGACACCTGACCAGATCCGTACGATACATCAGCAGAGTGGACATCCCGGAATTCGGAGGACAACATATTTTGTCCGAAGAGTGTGTCCTTCAACTACAAGAGCATCAATCAAGGCAGCTATACGCTCATGTGAAGAGTGTCAGCGAATTGATCTGGCACCATCCCAATGGCAAAAAGGAAAGCTTGAGGTGGAGGACAACTGGTATCGAGTAGGAATGGACATAACGCATTATGAGGGCAAGCACTTTTTGACCATGACAGATTGTGGACCAACACGTTTCACAATATGGCGCCTGTTGACACGACAGGATGCATTTAGCATTATACGACAGTTGAGAGCTGTCTTTTTTGAACGTGGTGCCCCGCTTGAAATTCTGACTGATAACGCCACTACATTTCGATGTCAAGAATTTCAGAAATTCACGCAGGAATGGGGGATTAGAATGCGTTACCGATGCGCATATTTTCCCGAAGGTAACGGTATAGCGGAGCGGTGTCACCGCACCATTAAAAGAATTGCGGCCAGGACACAGTGTTCTATTCCAGAAGCGGTGTACTGGTATAATATGACACCAAAGGACGATGCAACACCAGAAACTGCCCCAGCTAATGGGATTTACCGCTATGAACAGCGTATAAAAGGTATTGATGTCACGCCATCAGAGGTTGGCGTTGTCAATACACCATATCAAGTGGGAGACAGTGTTTGAGTGAAACCCCCAAATGCTAGGTGCACTGAAAAATTTTGCAGAGGAAAAATAGATAAAATCATAAGTCCTCAGACCATGTTGATTGATGGTGTACCACGGCATGTAAAAGATATCCGCCCCTGTTATACCTCTCCTGATTCTGAGGATAACGAGGAAGATCACATACAGTTCAGGGATGATCCTGACTGCCTACTACCCCTACCGGTGAGCGTAGAAACACTACCTACAGAACCAGATGAGGGAATGATGGAACATACTGAGGAAGATGGGACCGAGGAAGTGATGCCTCCGGTTCTTCGAGGGAGTACCCGACAAAGACGGATACTGCCCCCATGCCCTAATTGTGAAACACCGCATAGGGAACCACGAGAGGAGATAATGGAACAGATTGGTGGCAATAACGGTGGTAATGAGGAAGATGGCAATGAGGAAGTGCTGCCCCCGATTCTTCGAAGAAGTACTCGACAACGACGGCCACCCCCCTGCCCTGTGTGTGATCATGAGATCAGGGGGGAGTGTAGGGAAACGCGGGACTTACCTAACTAGCATGCGTGCATAGTTCAATGGGTCTGTCGTGGAAGTGAATGAATGAAGAAGAAAGAAACAAAAATGGCTGCCTTGTCTCTTTATATGTCTGCAATGTGACCACCTGATATGTAAATGAGATGCTCCTGGTTGAAGATAAAAGAGGGTTGATTTGTTGTTTTGCGGGGAACGTTCACTTTGAAGTGGGATTTCAAAGAGATAAGTGAGATATACAGAGGTTGGAAGTTTACATGTGTTCTGATGTGTTTATCTCGTAGAGTAGATGTTGATTGGATTACAAAATTTATGTATAATTTGCATATGATTTTACACCTCCCTCAAACCTGCGAGGTCGTATGCCCTTAGTTACCCTTGTGCTTCTGATTATTCTTGGAACGTCTGTTGTTTTTCTACTTGTCTCTCTTGTTATCTTTTTATGGGTGATCTAAGTTCATTTTCTTCCTCAATCTCTTCTTGCAATTCGAGATCACTTTCTTTCGTACACTATTCCATTTCATTGTCGATATTTTTTTCTTCCTTTTCCTGTTCTTCATTTCCCGACGCATTCGCCATTTCTATGTCTTCAATTTCCATTCTGAGTCCGAATTTGTCTGCTGGGCCAGTTATGTGCTGCTAGTTTTTCTCTAATATTGAGTTTTGTAACTTTTGCTTTTTCTGGATTTAATTCTTTATCTTTTCTATACCAAACATTTTCTTCTGTAGACAATGAAATTGATATGGGAGAGCATCTGATTTTCTTTTCCATTAATGCTGTACGACTTTGCTTTCTTCCTGCATGTGGGGTTGGTTCGGTAAATTAAGAGCAATCTGTGTAGGTAAGCTTCTATGCTTTCATTAAATGGGGAAAACACCTTTCATCCCATTTGCACATTTCTCTCTGCCATCCCATTTGATTGTGGATGGGAAGATGTTTTGTATGAATTAAATACACTTTAGGCATGAACAATGAACATAGCTTCTTGTCACAAAATTTTGCTACATTATCTGTGATTATCATTTTAGGTATTCCATTTCTTGAGAATATTCCTTTCGGTATTTGTTTCATGGTTATGGCTTTTCTGTCCATTACTTCCTTAGTTAAGCGATGTTGCGCCTGGACAGTGCTTAGATGAGTGACCATTTGGGAATACCAGGTGCAGTAAGCAAATATTCAACAAGAAATACAACTGGCAACAGACTAGCGTCCTGTTATTGGAATGGTTAAGGCCATCCGTTGAGTTTCAGGTTGAGAACTACCACAACTATCCCAAAAATGAGTCCACTAATAACCCTATATCTCCAAGGTGTACATGATCTTTTTCTGATTTTTTTCCTGCACATTTGGCCATCTTTTAGTATAATCCTCTACTTATTTCGAATATCCCAGCTAGCAGTTGTGTAGTTTCAGTCTTTTTGTTATGATGCAATGTACGTCATCTTTAATATATTCTTTTGTTAGGGGTTTTGAGGTACTACTATATCTATATTGCATATTAATGGTTAGTCTTGTGTCGTATTTCATTGAAAGATCTCTCTGTCATTGAGCAATTGCTACATATATTTATTTCCTCTATTTTGCTTAATACAGGATCTTGCCTTGTTTATACTCAAAGTTGATTTAGAGGTAAAACACCTGCTTCCACCCAGTGTATTGTCGTCTGCATTTTCATGATTTTCTATCATTTCATTATCAAATTCTTATCTGAATAGAGCATCTACATTTGGAATTGTATTCCCTTTTATATATGTTATGTTAAAATTGAATGACGTGAGTTTAATTGCTTATTTTAAAATCATCATTCATGTTACCTTTGACAAATCTTTTCTTCGGATTAAATATGAATTCTATAAGTTTGTTGTCTGGCTTTAGTAAACATTTCCATCCTAATAAGTCTTCTGCCCTTTCTCTGCTCCATACAATTGCTAATGATGCTTTTACATTATTCATATAGTTTGTTTTTGCTCAACGAGTATATTATTGAGTAATGTTTTTGTGATATGATTGCTTCAACAGCATGTTTGCTCGTGTTTATGATCAACATAACTTCTTTCTTTAGATCAAAAGTTTTTGTCACTCGTGCTTTTTATTAGTAGCTTTTTCAAAATTTTAAAGGCTATAGTTAGTCTTTGTGTCCAGTTAAACACAATGTTCATCTTACATAAATTTGCAAATGATTGTATCAGGTCATTGTATCTGGGTAGATATTTACCATAAAAAATGTTAGTCTCCAAAAGGATTCTAATTCTTTTTTGATTCTTGGTGTGGACACTTCTGATATTTTCTTAGTTAATCTATAGTGATATTCTTTCTTTAGATTCTTATGATTTCTTGTCACAGTTTAATTCACATTTGTGCTTGCTTATTGTTACACTCACTTTTTTTTAACTTATTAAAAATTTGCTTTGTTTTGCATTTCAATTCTTTAATGAAAAATCCCCCACATTTTTTTCTTTGGCAATAAAATTTTTTCAATCGCCTTTTGAGAAATATAGCTCAAGCTTTTATGCCAAACAGTAGACGAGTCCACCTTAATAACGATTTCATTGAATTTATTGTTGATTTCAATCTAATTGTATACTGATTTACGATCTATTTTTTAAAAGTACTTCAATTTTGCCAATTCATGGCTTGCAGTTTTAATATTTGAAAATAGAAACACATCTGAGCATATTTGATGATTCACCACAATCTTGTAATCCTCACAAATTCTTATAATCACCATTAAGCTTTCTTATGGCCGCCATTGGTGAGGTACAATTGCTACCACCTTGGAAAGCATTTTCTAGTAATCCATGCTATATCACTTTAATAATTTGTCCATCTAGAATATGAACTAGCAATCTATATGTAAAAATCGAGTTTAATTGCTCATTTTAAAATTCTCGAAGATGTGACCTTTGACAATTCTTTTAATGCGGTTAAATTTGAATTCTAATAGTTTGGTGTTCAACTTTGGTAAAAGAAAATCGTCTATATAAGAAATTCTGCATCTTTACCGTATTCCACACTAGTTTTGAATATTCGATAATCGAGTTGTATGGGAATTTGAGATATATTTTTCAATCATTTTTAGAAAAATATTGCTTGTCTTTATGACAATTGGTAGACGAGTCCATCTTAGTAAGCTTATCAGGGTGTTTGTAATAGTGATTTCCTTGAATTATTTGTCGATTTCAATCTGGTTGTATGTTAACTAATTGAAGATCTATTTTTACAATGTACTTCATTCTTGCCAATTCATGGCTCGCAGTTTCAATATTGGGCAATGGAAACGCATTTGAGCATATTTGATGATTCACCTCAATCTTGTAATTCCCACAAATTTTTATATTTCCATCGGGCTTTCTTATTGCCGCAATCAGTGAGGTACAATTGCTAACACAGTGGAAAGCATTTTCTAGTAATCCATACTCTATTATTTTTATAATTTAGCCATTACCATATATGAATATGAACTAGCAATCTTCTAAATTCCCAATAGCTTGGGTGATGGTTTTCTTTTAAATGAATGTTTGTCATGTAATCTCTTAACAATCCTATGTTTTTTTTCTTCTGTTTTTAAAGAATTTATGAGCTTTGTGGTGTTCCTAATAGTTCAGGATCATTATGATGTGAGAATTGTGATTGGAATCATTTTTAAGTGCTTTTTTGTTTTAAATGCCCCTTCAAAAGTGTCCATTATTTTAACTAGCAATAATATGCTACCGCTGGTTAGATATTTTTGCTAGTATATATATTGTAAGTGTTGAATTTGTTAATGAGTAGCCAATTGTGACAATTTTTTGTTGACGTACGTTACCCCCTCAAAGGAGGAGGTACTGTCTGGGAAGGTGGTCTCATGACAACAGAATAGATACTACACTACCCTCTAAAGGAGGTAATGCCTGAGAGGATGACCTCATGGCCACAGAATAAATACTATATCCCGCGCCCTGAATTGAGCATTGAAAGATAGTACAATAGAATTAATATAAGTAACAGAATAGTTTCGCTTCAGATAGACAGATACCAAATCTCTATTAGTAATAGAAGTATAATAGTAAATTAATATAAGTAATAGTATAGTTTCGCTTCAGATAGACAGATACAAAATCTCCATTAGTAATAGATTACAGTTCTGTTAGAGTGTTTCAACTTGAAATTACTCTTTATTAAGTTTGTTCCGTCCATTTTCTTCCAAAAGTTTCTTGGTATTAAAATGACATCACTCTCTCTATCGACTTGCATGAGAAGGATATGCCATTAAACTTTATTTTTTCTTTGGTCTTCGTAGGTTTCCTTATTGCAAATATTTTGGCATTTTCTGTTTGAGGGCCTGTGTATTCTACCCTTTCCATTCTTCTTTTGAAATTACATGCCACCTTAAAATGATCTTTTTTTTTCAGTCTGAATATATTTTTTCATTTACTTTTCTTTCTTTCTTGTCCTTTGCGACAAAATTTGCTTCTGATGTCTCTTCATAGTGTTTTGTTGATTGAACATGTTAATCAATTCCAGCTGTTGTAAAAGTTTTATGCTTGCTACGAAATTTACCTTCTTTATCCTTCAAATGTTTTAAATCTAATAAGGATTAATTCATCCTCCATTGCTGTGACTTTTGACCCCAATTTTTCAAATTTACAGTATTTTAAAATATCCTGTAGTTTGTGCATCTATTGTATTATAGACCAGTTTCCTTAAATCTAGTTTTCTTTAGACTTTTTCCTCTATATTTATCTGAATTATTTTAACAATTTCTTCATAAGTTAATTCTACTTCTCTTTGGTATGTCATTGTTGATATCTTCCTTAAAGTCTATCGTAGCGAGAAATAAGTCTGATCTTGTTTTCTCCTCCCATAGCATTTTTGTCTTTTAATTTCTTAACCATTTGCAAAACATCTGATCTACGTTTCTGTATGCTTTCATTCGTCTAGCGTGGTTACAGTCAAATTCGTGATGCCATTGTTATGATGATGACTGACTAATAGCATTTACCAAAGTCGGTTGGTATTGGGTTATTGCTTTTATAGGTATATATAATTTGCATATGATGCTACATCATGATACTTTTATCACTACATGGAGAGTAGATATTCAAGAGCATGGATGTTTTGAAACATTCTTTTCTATCATATATTGGGTAAATTTGACACAGTCTTCAAATATATCCCAAAATAATGCACATTTGTTAGCATAAAAAATGATGGCGAAAATAAAGTAAAATTCATAATCTATTCAAAAACTAACCTGTGAAAAAGTCTAATAATTGAGGTGAATTGATGGAAGGTTCCGTGAGATTTCCAAGACCCAGTTGATGGTGGCTGTTGCTTCCAAGGACAAAAACTTCATTTTCTGCGCTCAAGAAAATACTGTGATCTGTACCGAGTGAGATTCTTTTGATGATTTTATGAGAAAAAGCATCAAACGTCTGGATTTTTATGTCACCATGAAAGCCCTTCCATAAACAGACAATGCCATCTTTTTCTTCTTCGCTGAAAAATTGGAGGAAAAAAAAGGATTAAAAATTTTGCATAAAATTATTTCATCTTCTACTATTTTATTTTCATAAATATCAGAAATAATTAAACACAAATGGAGAAGTGAATGAAATGCTAATCTTTTGAGAGCCTCTTAGCGCGTCTACTAATAGGTAACCTATTAGTAGACGCGCTAAGAGGCTCCGTCTGTCAGTGTTCATCCATTGATCAGTCATAATTGAATTTGAAATAACATTGAAAATGCTAAATACACACGAGGAAGTGATAAGGATGAACTTGAGAGAAAGAGGGATAAATAAAAACCTAGCCAGAGATAGGTTAGTTTGCAAGTCAATTTCTAAAAGCTGTCCAATGTATGCCAACATGTAAAACGGACGTTAAACCAAATATGATGATGGCATCTACCGGTCAGTGACACTTAAATTTTAAATAGCATTTTTGTTGGTCTGTCTTAAGAGAGAATTGAATTAGTCAGGACAGAATTGAGAGGAAAACCAGTCTCTTGCCTGCTATAATTTCTCTCTGCAGGGGAATGGCAAATTTTTAAGTCTCTCCAAGTCTGGACTCGTCAATAACCATGAATAAATATATATACAGTATATATGTATGTTAAGCTTAGCTACTTACATTTTTACTAATCCTTTTATCCCAGAATAAAGAAGTTATAGAAACCAAAGTTTTCTTCTTTGTAATCTTGGGTTACCTATTCCCGCAAATCTCTTACCATAACACATTCCCACAGACGACACACCTGTTATAGCTCATGTTGTTATAACGTACCACCATTATAATCGATCTCATCACAATTAACTAGGTTATATAATTAAACAATAGATCCGATTGTATTTGAACTTAACGTAACCAAATCGATAGTCCACTACCATATCCATTGTGCCAATCATGCACCTCACGTGACAGATGATAAAGGAATAAACCAATAATCTATCATTTACAGATTTGACAAACTCTATTCACCATTTGTTATTTTTACATTCTACTAATTTCTTTTTTTTTAAGAAGTTATCTTGTTACATCTGTTTGTTCCCAACTCAGACAAATTAAAATATAAATTTTTTTAAATAAATAAAATACAAATTTTGTATTGATTTGACTTGAGTCACCCCAGAATCAGCAAATACTCAAAGAACACATTTGGGGTTGACACAGGTTTCTTTTTCTTTGATTGAATTATAAACAAACAATACACACTTGCCATCGCAGATTTAATTAAAAAAAGTTTTATTTACAAAACATTTTGTTTTGTAAACTATGGAGATTTATTAAAATATAATTTTTAAATTAAAAAAAAAAATGTTACACACTTTTTATTAAAGAAAATGTATAAACAAACAAACAAACATTTAAATAAGTCGATGTTGGTTTACAAAATGTTTGTTTTGGAGATTTATAAAAAAAAAAATTTTTATTTACAAGCATAATGAAATACCATTTTAAAAACACAGTTTTATTTACAAAACATTTTATAATAAACAAACGAAACAAACATTGAAAAAAACATTGCACAGATAGTGTTCATGTTTACTTGCCTCCCCACGAAGGCAGAATTAGACACAAGGTTGTTTTTTAATGTATGGAAAATTTATGTAGGGAAGTGTGCACATACTATTTGTTTATTCATAGTTCAACAAAGAAACCGGTGTCAACCAAAAATGTGTCCTTTTGGTATTTGCTGATTCTGGGGTGCCTCAAGTCTAATTGATGCAAACATTTTTATTCATAATTTAAAAAAAATTGTAATTAATTATTTTTTCTTTGTTTACTTGTCACTTAGACTACAGAACTGCATGGCAAAATTGCACCAAATTTGGCTTGAAGCATCTTGAAGATGCTGTATATGTCAGGTGTGTATGTGGGGATGTTAATACTACTATTAGTACTGCTAATACTAAAACACTTATAGGCTGCAAAATCACTAGACAGAATTGTACCATATTTGAAATGCAGAAATCGTAGATGTGTTATTAAGGGGGTGAGGGACAAAATTCTGCAACTACTGATAATAATGAAGATTTATGAGTTATTGCTTAGAATTGGACCAAATTTGGCATAAGCTGTTCTTAGAATACTAATTATGTTAGCTAGACTAAAAGAGTGGCTTTTTAGTTAGTATTTCATTTAAACTGATAATTTTAAATGATTTTTGATAGTAAATACATGTGAAAATTTTTATTTTTAAGTTAAATTTGACATTCAACTTAATTATTCCCATTGATCTGGCTGTTGATCTTTGTCCTTCTCAGTCACGCTGAATTCTGGTGCATATACAGCAATGATGCTGACGTTAATGATCGACGGAAGTTGGAAGTCTTTGACAATGACGGATACAGATGTATTTTGCATTGCTGGCAGGACAACCATGGCCTCACCTGAAGTCTCAGCTAAGGATCTGAACACCAATCATCAAGGAGGACTTAGCTGAGTTCTCAGGTCCACAGGTGGTTGGCCTTCAATCGTGGAATCGCAATTGGTTAGTTATCTCATGCAACCTTGGTCAGGATCACCGAGCATGGACCGCCATGGTTTTGGATATGTAGCAGGCTAGGGAAGAAGCTGTCTCAACCCAACCAGAGTGGATGCCATTGCAACATCTGGCCATTAGAATGCTTGTTTCATACTAAAGCTTGGATTATTTCTTGGGAATTAAAACTATTCAGAATGTTCTTTCATTATTTTAATGTTGTTAAAGGCAAAATATAAATATATAGATATACACAACACTTATAATAAATACAATTAAACATTCATAGGAGTCAGAGGTGGTACATTCATTTTTACTCCAGTTAATCCAAGAATTTCTTCTGGATGACTCAACGGCTCTGAATATGATTCTACAATTATTTTTCTTGCCAATATGAAATAAAATCCCTGAATACGAATTGTATAAGCAAAACATTTCTAAAAATAGATGGAATTTGTAATATTCATGATACACATGTTTGCCCATTATTATTTCAGATACATGTAATTATAAAAGAAAGAAAGAAAACAATTTGTACAATTGAATGCTTCAAGAATTTAATAGTTTTACCACTAAAGAATAAATATGTATGTAGGCATATATATATTTCATTATTCACATGGCTAACATTAAAAGTGAAACCATTTTTTGTTTTAAGAAATTTTAACTTACACAATTCGATAGAAGACAGCTAATAATTCTCATACTTCGGATTAGTACATGTCCAAGCTTCTTTACAATCCTCTCCCCTCCATAAAAATAGCGATTTATTACATTTCATGAAATAGTCCAGTTTCTGACACTTTTACCAGTTACCTCTAATAAGCATACATTCTTAAAATCTCAAGAGAGCGGCTTAAATAATATTACCAAAAGAAAAACATTGCTATGCATATTGGGCTCAAATCCCCTCAAAAATAGAAGAATTAGTTGGAGCAGTTGAAATAAATAATAGTTTAAGAAAAAAGAAAAAAAATGTAAAAATTATTTTTTAAAAAAAATCTTGTCCTGGAATAGAATCGAACTCGTAATCCTCATTTTAAGAGGACAGTATGGAGTTAATGCTTTTACAACTTGTGATAAAAAGAGGTAAAATGAAGTGTAAAGTTTAAGGAGAAAAAAGGAAGAAAAAATTCGATGTAAATAAAGAAAGGAAAAAGAAAAGATGGTAAATTAATCCTATTATTAGAGATAGAGAGATAGAGAGATAGAGAGAGATAGGGAGAGAGAGATAGAGAGTGAGATAGGGAGAGAGAGAGAGAGAGAGAGATACACTAAACTGGATAGGTTAGTCTTGGAGACTCAATGCTAAATCTTGGAATGAGATTCCTAACCTGCGGTCCTGTGGCCCTTAATCTTATGTTGAAAATAAACGATTGTGTTTATTTAATTTTTTATTCTCAAGAAAAAAAAAAAATTGTTTTTAGAATCTAAAATAAGACTCAAATTTTTTTTTAAGCTATGACTAACCTGTGTGTATATATATATATATATATATACACATCCACATACATACACATATATATATATATATATACATGTGTTAGTATTATAGAAGGTTTTAGGCAGGAATTATGTAATAAGTACGAAACTATATTTAGAACTATAGACATTTTAGTATATTTTTAATTATATTAAAGTTAATTCTATTAATTAGGGTTTTTTTTGGGTTTTTATATATAGGGCTTCTAATTTATGGAGTTTTTGTTTGTCAGTACTAAATTGTAAGATTTTGGTATTTTCTACTAAGAGTTTTCTGAATTCCGATCGGGGACAGGAGTGGTCGTTAGTTAAGTGTTGGGCTATGGCGCTAATATCAGACAAATGCATCGTCAATCTTCTCGACAAAGCCGTGGTAGTCATACATATATATATATATATATATATATACATATACATATATATATACATATACATATACATATACATATATACATATACATATATACATACGCTAGTATGCATTTTGGTGGTGATGCTACGCCGACTGAGGGCCCTGCGACGAGACGAAGTGGAGATATAAAACTAGTATATATTTGACGTAGAAATGGACTTATTCGGACGACAGAATGAGACGTCAGCTAGTCTCGCGGAATCGTGTAAGATATTCAAAATCAATTACCACCAGAGGCGAGGAGACAGTTGCCAGATGGAAGGTAGAGATAAGAGAATGCCATATCACAAATTTAATTCTGAAATATCAATAAAGCGATATTATTGTTTGGGTGAATGGCGCGTTTTAAAACCACGATTCTGTGACGGTTGTTTTGAAGACGTCAAGACCTGGGAAAAGCGAATCCATTTGACAGAGATTTATTTGGGCCTGTCATCGTTAATTACAAGCCGGGCACAGAGCACCTCCAGCTGTGTGACAGAATGAGAAAGCCACGGTTGTCGCGGTTGTTTTTGCAATAACGATGGGCTAAAAGAAAATCCCATTTATTTTAGAAAAAAAGAGTGAGGCGCCCGTCCCCACCCTCCCTGAGAGAGAAAGACATGCAGGAAGTAAGATGGCGGAGAAGGGGTGTGTACGACCATAGACATCTTCAATAAAAGAATGTGTTTTTTTCACGCACAAAGTGAGAGTAGGACTGACGCCCGGGAGAGTTGAACTGACGCCCGGCCGTGTGCCGAAGTGGCGTGCGCCGAAGAACCAAACAGGACGAAAGTTCTAGCCACCGCCTTTGCCCGTTGAAGCTGTCATTTTGGAAGATCGACGCATTACTATTCGCCAAATAGCCCAAGAGGTCAAGATTAGTACAGGGTCTGTGGAAACTATCATTTATAACCATTTGCATATGCATAAGGTGTCTGCCAGATGGATTCCCAGGTTGCTCACACCTGTCCAGAAGCAAGAACGCGTTGAGTGCTCGAGGATGAATTTGGAGATGTGCTAAGAAGATGAGTCAATGTTTTTCAAAAGACTGATTACACAGGATGAAACTTGGGTCCATCACTATGATCCAGAGACCAAAGCCCAGTCAATGCAATGGAAGCACTTGGACTCACCACCTCCAAAGAAGGCAAAGGTGCAGCCCTCCGCTGGCAAGGTCATGCTCACAGTCTTCTGGAATGGAGTAGTGATGACAGATTTCCTGGCAAAGGGTACCACAATTACAGGAGCCTATTATGCTTCACTTTTGATGAAATTAAGAGAAGCTATTAAAATCAAGAGGCGGGCAAGATCAGCAAAGGTATCCTCCTCCTGCAGGACAACGCTCCGGTCCACAACTTGCATGTCGCCAGATCAGAAGCACGGGCATGTGGCTATGAAATCCTCCCCTATCCCCCTTACTCTCCTGACTTTGCACCCTCTGACTTTCATCTCTTCCAAGGCATGAAGTTGTTTTTGAAAGGAAAGCGTTTCCCAGGTGATGCAGCCTTGATTTCTGAAGTTACGACGTGGTTGGAGGACCAACCTGGGGTGTTCTACAAAAACGGTGTCCAGAGCTGCATCAAAAGATGGGAGAAATGCATAACTCTTTGTGGTTCCTATGTAGAGAAAGACTAATAACTGTGCCAAGTTTCATTAATCTACTGCTATGGGAAATGGGTCAGAGGCATTACTTATTGAACGCCCCTCGTATATGTATAAATTAATTGAATAAATCAAAATATATTAACATGAACTTAAAACCAATATTTTTTTCAAAAGTGCTAAAAAAAAAATTAGAGCTTTTATAAGTAAAATTAAATAAACATTCGAAATAGTCTACGCAGATCAACCAACTATTTCTAATGTTTTTTTAATATATATATATATCTATTATATATATATGTAAATATTAATACTAGATGAAAATAAGATCTTATTGAATCATCATCATTATCATCTAGTCGTGGTAGTGTTACGGATCCTCCTGACTCTCTCATGTCATCTCGCTTTATCCTCCATCACACCTGGTATGTCTTCAATGAATAGGAAGAATGAACTACATTAAAAAGAACAAAAAATTTTTGCTAAAAAGAAACACAAAAAACACAAAATAGAGTTAATAATTATTTTATAAATATCAACCAGGAAATAACTAAACAAAGCAAACATAGAATCAGATTAAATGTGAATAAAAACAACTGTAATGGAATTTAATGCCAATTGGCAATCCAATTAAAATATCATTGTATATCATATGTATTTTTTACAAAGAAAGCTTACAACAGAACGACATTCTAAAAGTGCATGTACACTAATTTTATAAATACTGGTGTTACCACGTTGAAGAAAATACATGAATAGACACCAAAATAGCATAAAATAGGTTAAATATCAGTTGTTTGTTTAGTGTTTTTTATGTGTTTTTGCTTCAGTGTTTCTGGAAACGACCTCTAGATTTCTAATGAGCTGCATAGATGAAAGATCCCTGAAATACATGTCTATTCTTGGTTGTTTATATATGCGTGAAGCGATCGTAAAGTACACCAAATTTTAAAGACGTACTATTGTTTATTTATATATGCTCTGTTGTTAAATGTTAACATTCATCAAGCTTTTACCTTGAATAGTTTTTGACAATTTATAAAAAAATATATACACAAATATATATTTACACACACACACACACACACACACACACACACACATATGATAAAAAAATGGAACTTACATTCCAACGTAATGGAAAATGAAAAAAGTAAAGCAAAAATATTATTTATGTATTCATCAACGTTTTGTCTTGATTTCAAGACTTCCTACGGATGATTGATCTGAAGAAATAACACACAAGTACAAATATTTGAAACAGTAGCAGTAGGAGGAGAAAAGCTCAAAAGGCCGTTTATGAGCTACAAATACATGGTAGCAGTGGAAGAAATTAAGTTAACTGTGGAAAGTGTAGATATAGAAACTCAAGCTCTCCATTTCGGATTAAAATTCGCAACTGGGATACATTCAAATATTTTGGTATCTTACCTACTTAGGAGCACTCTTTCAGTGCGCAAAATTTCAAACTTGTGCGATTTATATTATTGAAGTTATTAACAATATTATTATCTGCAATAAAGTGAGAAACACAGTTTACTAAACCGAGCATCCTTATGCGCCCCATAATATCTGGTATTGGTAGGACCACACATAAGATCGCATGAGCCATAGCCAATATTCTAACCCCACTAATGGGCACCATTAGCTCTTCCCATATAAAATAACTCAAGAGAGTTATTAAACAAAATAAAAAACATTAATGCACAAAACAATATACACAGCTTAAACGTAATATATACATTATACACTAATGTCCACATTAAAAAGTGTTTAAATTTACTCCATATGCACCTAAAAAGATCAACATCAACTTACCATTTCTCCCTAACACTTTAATAGAGATAATCAGACTGATCACTGACATGGCGTATTTTCAATTTGACAAGAAGTTCTACAAGTAAACATTCAGATTCCCTATGGGTAACCCTCTGAATGGAGTATTAGCCTGTCTATTCTTGAATTTAGATCCAGATCCAGTATTTTATACCACACTCCCAACATACTTTACACATAATATCTATAATAAAATAAATAACTAACACAGAATAAATAAATAAAAACATCCGTTTTATTTCATGAACATTTTATGCATTTCAATTTCCAACAGATATGTTTTATTTTGAAAAAAGAACAAAACCACATTTTTTAATATTCTAACAATTATTTTTTCAAGTCAATCAGGACGTTGTGAAATAAATAATTTTGTTCCCCTTTTTTCATTTTCCATACATATATATATATATATATATAAAATATTAATACATTACTTTTCCCTCTCTATATCGTATTTTCCTCCTCCACCCCACCCCCACCGTCTACACCATCCCCTTATGTGACCTTGATAATAAACTCTCCCTTTCTCCTGCTTTGATAACCAACTATCTGAGCTCAATAAACATTATTCACACTTCCTCCTCCTCCCTCATGGTTTAAATAACTGACCGCTAGCAATTTCCCCCCATACCTTCCACAGTAAACTTATTTTCTCCCATTGCTACCATCTTTTTGAGCCCATAATTTATCTTTTCATAAGCGACACTTTTGGGATTAAATCACGACTGCTCCTACTCCATCCCTTTTGAGCTTTTCTACGCCTACTGCTAACGTTTCAAATATTTGTACTTGTGTGTTATTTCTTCAGACCAATCATCCTGAGGAAGTCTTGAAATAAAGACGAAACCTTGATGAATATATAAATAATATTTTTGGTTTTTCTTTATTCATTTTCAATATATATATACAAATATATATATATATATATATATATATATATATATATATATATATATATATATATATATATAATAATGATAATAATCCAAGTAAAAACATCCACAGGGTAGTAATCCAAAGAATTTCAACCGGGTTTATAAAAAGTGCTCAATATCAAATAGAGTTTTATATATGATTATTTTTATTTACACAGACATGTACAAAATCTGCGACACTGGCATGTCGATGTTATCGATCAACAGTTATTATAAACTGAGATCTCATCATATGATCTGAGGTTAAGATCGGATTCTAACTCTGCCTGATGAGATCTCAGTTTATAATAACTGTTGATCGATAACATCGACATGCCAGTGTCGCAGATTTTGTACATGTCTGTGTAAATAAAAATAATCATATATATATATATATATATATATATATATATATATATAACTTTTCAAGCTCGCCAAACTCTTACACTCTTTGGCACCGTGATTGCAGACATGTTGTTCTATGCAAGTTGTTGGTTGCATCTATTTTTTTTTCTTCAATTTTTTTATCTTTTTGTTTTTGCTGGAGATAGGGAATCCTACTGGATGCCAAACATTTACCCGCTATATCAGAGACTTCAACCGCCTTTTAAGCGCAATTGTTTGTATCTCTCTTGCACTTGGTTCACCGGGTATATTCGCTATGTAGTTTTTGAAAGTCTTTTTCATGAGTCCGATTGCTTCTATAATTACTGAAATGATGGATATCTTCCTAAGATTCCAGTTTCTTTTCATGTCGTACATAAGACCATGGTATTTTATCTTTTTATTTCATTCTACTTCAGCCGAAGTTCTCAGAAATCAAGGGGCCTCTTACTACAGCTAACACTTGATCTCTATATGAGATACATAGATATTCGAATATTCCATTAAAGTTCTCTTTTACCTGTCAAACGTTAAGTATGTAAAGAAGTTCGAACATTATTTTTTTGGATTCTCATATGTCGTTTCAAACTCAGTATAAATTGGCACTTTTTGGGTATGACTGTGACTGCAACTTGCAAGACCTGTTCAGGCATAGTTTAACACAGTCCCAACTCAGCCAATCACGGAGAATCACACCCATTTCATTAGGCATATCTGAATCCTTGTTGCTAACTGCTCTCTTAAGTCTTTCATGTTCAATGCATCTTCTCTCATATTCATGAACATGAATACTAATGTTCTGTCTCATGGTGCTCTATTTAGTGCACTCTGTTGCCAATTACTGTTCAGGATCAAACATTCTTCGAAAGAGGGAGGCCTTATTCCTTTACAAAGTTCTCCATAAAAAAGTTGCTTTGGGATACGATTATTATTCATCCTGCATAGATGTTCATTCCACCTTAAGCGATGTTTGAGTAACATGACTTCAATGCTGAAGCACATCCATATCACTAACATGCATCTGCCTTTCACACCTAGAATCTTACGAATCGACTACTGATGAAAGAGTTCTAACCTTTTTGTGTGTCTTCTACATACCACCCAGCTTTCACATGTATACAACAAAGCAACAAAATACAAGCATTATAAATCTTCATTTTAGGTGATATTCCTGTTTTTTCCACAGTGAACACTCTAACCTACCAAGAAATTCACTTGCCTTGCTAAGAGGAAAACCAATTTCTGCGTCAAGTTGACATGAGGAGTTCATTGTACTACTCAGGACAGCAGCAGTCCCCACTCATTCTTGTATTTTTTTCAAATATATATTTGTTGTTGTTTTTATGTGTGTGTACTGTCCCCTAACACCACTCAGCAGTCATGTGACTGAAGAGAGCAAAACACTGAAATTTTTTGCCCTCGGGCAGATTTGCATATCGTGTTGAAACCCATGACTATTCGTTTTGATTTAATGTAGTATTGGCAAGAATATATATATATTGATATACACACACACACGCAAGGTTGTTAAGATGTTAACAGTTTCATTTTACAATCCAAAAAGGGTAAAGCCTTGTTGTTAGCTTCAGTTTCATGTGTAAATTCAAATTTTGATTCAAATTGATTTAATCTACTCATGATTTTATCTGTTAATTTTATGTTGTGTGGATATAAGATACATATGATACTCTAATCTGTACACTATAAATAATAGTTTCCCTTTCAGACAGCATTTTCTTTTTTTATATATATATACTACTACTACTACTACGCCTTTGGTTCCTCTAATTTTTGAAATTTTGTGATTGAAATTGAAAACAATGGACACCACTACTTTACCACACACTTTAATTTTTACCCTTTTTTCTACCTCCTATAAAATAATACACATGTTTATTTAATGCTGATTCAAACTGGTTAGGGGAGGGATAAAGGATAGTACCTTTTCCAATGGTATTAATGTATAACTAAACATAATAGATCCAACTGGATTTGAACTTGGCTTGCCAATTCCATAGACTGCAGTTTGTAACTATAATGCAATTCACAATTCATGCCAATATAGTCAATCTCATGTTGGAATCTGATACTGTCAAAAATTCCTAAGCTAATAATAAACAAAGTATTAAATATCCTAAGAAATAATTCACCCAAGACATTATTGGAAGAAAGTGAGTAAATAATAACTTTAATTGAAAAAAAGAAAAGATAAAAAGAAAATAAATAAGAATGAAAAACAAAATGAAAGGAAAAAAGAGAATAAAGAAAAATAAACGAGAGAGAAAGAAAAAGAAAAAAAAGAAAAAGGGAGAGACAAAAAAAAGAGAGAGAGAGAAAAGAAAGAGACAAAAGAGAGAGAGAAAAGAGAGAGAGACAAAAGAGAGAGAGAGAAAAGAAAGAAAAAAGAGAGACAAAAGAGACACAGAGCAAATAAAATGAAACACTAAGAGAAAGAAAAAGAGAAAAAAAGAAGAAAAAAGGGAAATAAAGAGAAAGAAAAAAAATGTTTGAAAAATATAATTTTCGTTATAAACACTAAATCTCAATTAAAATAAGATGCAAATAAGTGTGTACATCCTTAAGAAACAGAAATCAGTTCAGTTCTCTTGGTTATGTAAATGCCAGATTTATAATCCATGTCATAGTTTTTGACTCATACTTTTGTTTGGATTGCATGAATGATAGTCAAATACTGTTTATTATTTGTTCAGACAAAAATAAATGGATATAAATAGATAATGAGCAGAGATTGGCTAATTAAAACTAAATTACTAAATTATACAAATGGTGATTGAACAGTCCAGTCTCAATCATAGGGACAAAACACAGACCCTGGGTCTGAAAGTAACCTACAACTGTTATATATTATCTAACTAGTAGGGTTTTTTTTTCGAGGGGGGGGGGGACAGATCTTAGTAAAAACATCCAGACAGCAGCAATTTCAGGGAACATCAGAGGGATCTACATTGGCATAAAGACGACTATGGGACAAGTGCAAAACAACACAGCTCCACTAAGCAATAGATGAACATTATTCCGACCTCTATGCCAGGCACAATGCTGTTAACGACTGCAGCTCTTGATGCTATCGAGTGCCTGCCAGTCATGAAAGACCTTGGCAATGAACCGACCATAGAGGAGCTCAGCCGGGCCATTGACAGCTTGGCCTCAGGGAAAGCTCCTGGCAGTGATGGGATCCCAAGCACTGCAAAACTACTCCACTGCTTCCATTGCACAAAGTCCTCTGTCCATGCTGGAAAGATGGGGCCATACTCAGAATATGAGGAACGCCGTGATTATCACCCACTTCAAGACCAAGTGTGAGCGAAGCGACTGCAAGAACTACAGTAGCATCTCACTACTCAAAATTGTGGGTAAAATCTTTGCTCGGGTCATCTTTGTTCGCCTGCAGAAACTCGCCGAACGTATCTATCCAGAATGGCAGTGTGGTTTCCATGTTGAATGATCAATGGTAGATATAGTTTTCTCCCTCCGCCAGTCCCAGAAGAACAACACATATCCCTGTACGTCGCTTTTATCGATCTCACCAAAGCATTCAATCTTGTCAGTAAAGAAGGCCTCTTCAGAACACTGCCCAAGATCGGCTATCCACCCAAGCTGCAGAGCTTGATTTAATCCTTCCACACTGATATGCAAGGGATCATGCAGTTCATTGGCAGCACCTCTGAGCCCTTCAAGATCAGCAGTGAGTCAAACAGGGCTGTGTTCCTGCTCCCACTCTCTTCGGGATCTTCTTCTAAAACATGCATTCGAGAGGGGAATTACCTGTGTATAAGATCAGATGGCAGGTTGTTCAATCTCAACCGCTTCAGAGACAGGACCAAAAGGTGTAGACCCCTTGTCAGAGAGATGCTTTTTGCAACTCATACCCAGTGCAAACTTCAGTCACTGATGCATCGTTTCTCCGAGACCTGCAGAGACTTCGGGCTGACCCTAAACCTGAAAAAATAAACGTTCTGGGGCAAGATACCGAAACACCACTAGACATCATTATTGACGACTATGAGCTCGACATGGTCCGTCAATTCACATACCTTGACTCCACCATCACTGAAATTGACCGGAGAATTGAGAAGCCAGCCCACAACACATGTGTGGACCAATCCCAAGCTGCCGGTGATGACTAAGATGGCAGTGTACAATTTCTGTGTCATCAGCACACTGCTATATGGCAGTGATGGACCATGCATGCCAGAAAGGCGTCATAACACCTTCCACTTAACAAGCATCCCCCGCATCCTGACAGAGTGCCCAACACTGAAGTCTTGTCTCAAGCAGGTCTGCCCAGCATGTTCACACTGCTCAGACCGTGAAACTATGCTGGTTAAGTCACGTCCACCGTATGTCACTTGACCACACCGCCAAACCTGCCAAACCTTTCTTATATGGAGAGTTGGTCTCTGGAAGGAGACTCACCGGATGGCCACAGCTGTACTGCTGTGATGTCGTGAAACATAATATGGACAATATGGAGGCTGTGGACATCAACACATAGTTCTGGAAGATCCTAGCAGCTAACCGATCCAAATGGAGAGAAACCCTAGTCGGGGGAGGAGAAACTGACGCATATCGTCACAGTGAGGTAGGCCTGCAGAAAGCAAAACGTCTGCTCCAGTGGACCAGGGACAGAGCACACATGCAACCTCTGCTGCAGAGACTATCACTCCTGCATCGGCCTCTACAGCCATAGACGCCGATGCTCCAGCCAAAAAGACAACTAAGATGCTACCCATGGTCAAACCTGACTCATGAAGGTCTCCATAGTAGAGTCAATATATGGTGCACCCCCTCTCCTGAAAAAAAAAATTGCAAGAAATTGCTTAATTATATTTTCTTGTAGTATTTCGTACAGTGAACAACATATCAAGAATGAGCCAACATACGAACATCAGAAATGGTTAGAATCCAAGATGGCGGCTCCTGCTATATTGGATATTAACTAATCTTTAGTTTTTGAAGTTGATAACATAGAAGGTTATGTAATATCATTTTTAGGGGGTTTAGAGGGTAAGGAATTAATTTCTGGGGTCAGTTTTTGGATATCAAGTTAACTTTAAGGTGAAACAAAAGGTCAAGTGTCAAACTAATATTCTCAAAAGTGCCATCTTCTCAGTAGCCTTGGGTGCTTTAAGTTATCAAATAACTCTAAATGAAACAATATTAGTATTTGTTGCAGATACGACTAGAGATAGGAAAGATACGTTCCATTGTAGCTGTAACTCATGGTAGGCAAGTCAGCTACACAGTTCTAAAGGAAAATATATGTGAAGTGAATATCACAAGTGAGACCAAAATTCCAATCAAAGAATACCGTTTATCATAGCACACCTGTAGCAGCATCAAATTCTTACCTTTGCCATTGCTGACTGATGAAGACGACAACATTGATTTTGAGATTTCATGTTCAAGTACCAAATTGCCAAGAAATGATGTACACACTGAATAGTAAACATTGTCCCCCAGGTCAATCATCTCTGTTGTTTATTCCAATGATCAACCTGGATGTACCCTAAAGACAAGATGTGCATCTTGTCCACTCTGGAGTTCACGTTGTGGATGTCTCCTGCTTGACCAGTGTTTTACTGACCAAATCTCTAATATCATTGAAACCGAACCAGAATTTGAGAGTCTTATCCAGGAACTTGAATAATTATGTTGTAAAGTTGAGAATGGGGATATAGAGATTGATAGAATGCTACGGTCTAACTGTATGGCAAAAATTATTCATGCATCTAAGGAATCTGATCTTTCTGTGAAATCAAAAACCAGCAAACTGGTTGAACTATCAGAAAAGATTGGGAACTTGTTGAGGCTGATCGCTCAAGATCATGGAAAATGCACATCTATGCAATAGTAGACTGTTTACTCATATTTGCTGGGGCTGGTCACCCAAATAATCTAAAGTCTGCCTATCTGTATCTCAGAAGTTCATGCATGGATACCATATCATTCGGCGTAATTACAAGTTTTTGGCATGCAATAGCGAACTAGGAAGTAACTACTGCAAGAATAATCTGGGATAAAAACGAACAAAATTGCATCAGTGCTTCAACTCTTTACTCCATTTTCAGAGCAGACAACATTTGTGCAATAATGCGGATTAATGTTTATGCGAATGTGCATGAACTTATCAACATTAGTAGGGACATGGTTGTCAAAATGGGCAGGTTATAGTTTCCTATCTATACAAACGTAATGGTTAAGCAAAGACGCTAGCATCACAAAAGGTTGTCACGGTTGCTGAAGACAATCAATTCAGCCCTTTTTATTTCAGAGGTTCTTGATTGTGTTGCAGACTGGCAAATTTAGATGAGGTTATAAAGTATGAATTTGCTCTATACCCACCCATTTGTTTGAATGTAAGCATCGACTAAGAAAGCACGACAAACTGGTGCTTCTAGAGGCTATGACGAAACATGTTAGTTCTATGGATAGTGTTATCTCCCAGAATATTTTCGAGACTGAGCACTATGTTTCAGATGAGGGCTCTCTCCTTAACAGGCTGCAATGGGCTCAAGGAAGCACATATAGTTCAATTGGGTGACTTATACATCTTTCAGAGGGGAACAGTATGGAGAAGCAATTGTGGTCTTCTTCAGATATGAAAGACAACACCTACTACCGATGTGGAAAATGCAGTCTACATTGTAATCCAACATATGAACCACACTCATTGAATAAAGTCATTTGAAAACGAGAATTTAGGAGCTGAAAGCATACACAATCCGAAAAAGCAAATCTTGTTTTGATAAATAGGGACTATGATTCGTTTGTTTATTAAAACATTTTGTAAAAAAAAAAAAAAATAGACACACCTCATAAGATTTTATTTTATTATGCATTCCGCCCTCATGATGAGGCAAGTAAATTGAGACACAATCTCTTTTTTCTTAAAATAAATCTTTCCCTATATTAAAAATATATCTTTCCCTATATTAAGAATATATCTTTCCCTATATTAAAAATATATCTTTCCCTATATTAAAAATATATCTTTCCCTATATTAAAAATATATCTTTCCCTATATTAAGAATCGATATTGTGATGAAAAACCATTTGTTTACAGTGTGCGAAGGTCAATCAGAAGAAACTCATTTTTGCATTTTTCTGGGGTCCTAAAAACCTAATTGATCCCATCAAGGTAACAAAACTATTGAACAACCTCAATAGCTTTGCCATTGAGATACACTTTCTCCACATCTGAGTTATATTCATCTCCATCTTTTTGCATACAAACTGGTTATCCTTTCTCAATCTACCAGCAATTCCACTTCACTTTTGTGTATCTAATGCTTACAGGTACCACAAAAAATTAAATTGCACCCAACTTCCTTTCTACAAACTGAGTAGGAAATTTTCCTCTTTCTGGGGCTTTCCAATACTACAACCACTGGTCATCACTTAGGTCTTGGTAACATTCACTCTCAGACCTCTATTTTCCATAGCATTCCTCAAAGTCTTTAACATAACAAATAGATCTTCCATTATTTCACATGCACATACTAAATCATCAGCAAACAGAATCTCTTCCAGACAACCCGTATGAAACTCCCTGGAAAATGAAAAACAATGAACGCACTACAAAACCCTGATCCATTCTTACTGTAACATTAAAGCAGTCAATAAATGTGCTTTTAATTCAAAAACAACTTTGAGCATTTCTGTAGATTACTTGAACAACCTTCACCGACCACGTGTTTGCCCCTAGTTTATGCAAAGCTCACCAAACAACCTCCCTTGCCACTCTGTCAAAAGCTTTATCCAAATCCACGAAAGCAAAATACAAGTTCTTCTCTTGCATTTGTCTCAGGATAAATATAACACTAGTGATACTTTGACCAAGCATAAAACCAAACTGCATTTCATCAATGCTGATCTGACTTCTTATTTGCTGCTCAATTATTCTCTCAATCACTTTCAGAACTTGATCCATCAACTTTAGGCCTCTGTAATTACCTCTGTCTAGAGCTTCCAATTCACAATTGTACTAAGTTCTCAGCCTCTTTTTTTATGATCTGATTTGTCAAGTCTGCGATCATCTCAATACCTGTTTCACCCGCAGCCTTCAACATTTCTGCAACAACGCCTGAGGTTTCTCCAGCCTTACTCTTATTCATCTTACTCACCGTTTCCTGTACTATTTCTTTCTCAATTCTTATAGCTGGACCAGATACTGCTTCTGCAAATTCATGATTTTCACGGTTCCATAAAAACTCAGTATTCAACAATTTTTCATAATGGCAGTTTCAAGCATTCCTCTTGTCCTGTTCATTTGTTGCTAACACTCCATTGTCATTTCGAATGCACTTCTCTCCAACAATATCCATATTTGTCTTTGCCATCTGTTTAGCTATCCTGAATACTTCATTCTTTTGGTCATCCCTTCATAGTATATCTGAAAACCTAGTTTACTCAGCCTCCTTCTTGGCTTTGTATATTACTCTTCTTGCTTTCTCACCAGAAACACATCCTTATTCACTAAACCTTTTGTCCACTGACTCCTTCGTTTTCGTTTTTCTTTGATGCACTTTTCAACTCCCTCATTCCATCACGATGTCACCCTATGCCTTTCGTTCACCCACAAGTCTGGTCTGTCACCTCAAACTACTTTTTATAGTGGATCTGGTAGATGAATGCTCCATCATTTAGTCTCTAAATGCGTATTTCACATGTTCTTCATTCACCTTTCACACCTTTCTCCTCGAAATAAACTTTCTCTTTACCTCATGAGCTTTCTTCAGTGTGAAATTGTAAATCACTGGTTTGTGCTGCGTCACATTCACATCGCTTAAGAGTTTTCTGTCCTTTTTCCTAACCAGCAGATTATCTACTTGAGTCTTTGCTGTACCAGATTCATACGTAACAATATCACTTTTCTTTTTTCCTAAAAATAGTGTTAGCAACCAACATGTCCATTGTAACTTTATCAGTATGATTTGCTCACTTACACAATTAACTTTAATCACTTTATCTACTCATCTCTCTGCAATAAAAATACCAACACCACCTGTTTCCTTTTCATTTCTAATCCTATACAGCTTATATCTTGTATTCTTTTCCACAATCATTCTAGCAGATTTACATCTTCAACAAATTTCTTGAATCCAACAAGGTCAAAAAACTCAATAATCTCACCAGCCCTTCCATGCAAGCTTCCAATATTTAAACTACATAGCCTGAAATGCAACCGATTTCCTTTTTTATTTGATGCAAGATTTTTATAAGCTAGATGCCCATCCTGACGTCGACCCAACATTGTTATGGAGACCAGTGCTTTTATCATGACATTATCTCTAGGAGATTTCTCACCAAGGTTAAAGAGCACTTCACCTGCCCTTTTGAGTTTCTTAAAAATGTGTTTTTCCATAAAATAAGTAGAATTATTCACTAGTTTAGCTTTAGTTGGAAATATACCAAGAAGGGAATTCCAATTGCTTTGGTTGAGACGGAGATACACAACCAGTATAATCACACCAAGTACAGTTTTGAGTCGCCGCTAGTTTCAGAACTAGTACCCCAAAACTAATATTTAGTCACATGAGGCAGTGATGAAGCCTTTCATTTCTTTGGTACTATTAACCCTCACCTACTGCCTTCTAACGTCTAAAAGTTACAGAGAGATGGGTGTCTGATTGAAGAAAAATCAGGTTTCATAGTACAATCGAGATTAGCTGTGTCAACTAAAATGCAGCTAGACGGTTGAATTGTTTATTTTAATCACATGATGTAGAAGAGTTGTGAAGATTAAAGTTAAATTCAGATGCTGCCAGAATTTTAGCGAAACTACACACAAGGTCCTTCGAAATTACGGATGCTAAGACTCCCTCACCCCCATTCCACTTATGAAGATAATCCAGAAACAACTACTTAAAGAATTGGACCTGTAATATTAACTTGAATCAATTAAAACTCGCTGAACATTTAAAAATTTAAATTTGCACCATTGGGTTGGCCATTGCATTATGTAATCCAATGACAAATCTAATTTAATTTTTAATACTGCTTGATTTTATTAAAAGTATACAGTAAGTTTAATGAATATTAGTAAACATTAAAGTTATATTCAACAATGAAAGTTAAAAAATATAATAGCTATTTTATTTTGGACTACTAACATCAATGTTGCAGGTTTAAATTGTTAAATATCCTGATACCATCCACTGGTAAACCAATTCCTTTCACAGTCCTTCTGATCCAATTGTTATTTCACTTCTAAACCCATCCAACATGGCTACCAGACTCTTATAAGTCCTAGCCCTGGTGGCCATTCCTTAAACCAAGGGCAGTAACCCATATGACATTAACAATATCCCCCTATTCTTTTTCCTACTTCTTACACTTTTGTTGGATTGTGATCACTAAAAAAACTAGTGACCAATTCAGGACAAACCCACATTGCATATTAAACTCTCCAACAATTTTTTTTTTTTTTTAAATCCAAACAGCTCAAATGGAGCATAAATTTTTTATTTTTAAATTCAAATAGCTCAAATGGAGCTTCAAATAAATAGGTGTGCTTCATCAAGCTCTTTTAAGAGAGTTGCACTTGATGATCCATTCTTTGTAAGGGTATCTGCCAATTGTTCATCACTTTGTATCCATGACAATGTCACTTCCTTTCTCTCTATCATTTCTCGAACAATTGACATCTTTACACGTAGTCTGATGTCTTTTATTACCTTAATTGTTTTTGCTGCCTCAAACAAACTTTTATTGTCAACCTGGCAGTGAATAGTAAATTTCAGCAACTATTTTTGCCATAAGGAAGGACACAACTTTCAACAAATGATAGGCTCTCTGCAGCTAATGTTGATTTAACCACTCTTTTGATTTTAGTGGATTTCCATGTTAGTGGACAAACTCATTTCTTCATCTGCAAGAAAGACAATTTGTCCTCCTTGGTTTCCGCCATCAGGAAGATTAGCATAGCTTGCATCGGAATAGGTCACAATTTTTAAATTTTTGAGGTTGTCTAGCAAAGCAAATGGCGGTTGGTATGTTTTTGACATACCTTAAGATCTTATTTGCTTTATTGAGGTGGCTAACTTTAACATTTGTGATTTTGGAGCTTAACTGGCAAATAGCAAACCCCACATCAGGCCATGTCATGCCTGCAATCCAATTAAGCTGCCAATAAGACAACTCAGTCTAGCTTTCTCTTCCATAGTAACTGCATCATCTTTCTGAAGCTGCTGATGTCTGTCCATGCTGATAGGCTCAATGCTTCTGATATAGCTCTCCTGATTGATATAGATAGAAGTCTGACATTTGCTTAAGTTCAATGCCTATATATTTAAAAGCAGATGAATGCTCACAGCTAATGTCAAATGTGCTCTTCAATTTTTCTATGACACATTCTTCAAACTTTTTTGTTCCACCTCATAATTGGTCATCAACAAAACACACGAGAATACCTTCAAGACCATTTGTAGAATACCAAAAGAAAACACCTTGATCATATGTACCCATTTTTGTTCCGAGTTTGATCATCTCTTCTTTGAGTCTTAAGAACCATATTCTAGGGACATCTGCTAATCCATACACCATCTTTTTGAATTTCCAGACTTTACTGGTTTTACATTCGCTTGGTCATCATCATCATCATTGGTGGACGAAGATAAACGTTCCTATCAATTGCTTTACCCTGGAGAAAAGCTGTTTTGTAACCAATAGAATGGAGAATCCATGAACTTGAGGCAATAAGGCACAAAGTAAAAGCAATCTTTACACTTTCCCGCATGCATGTAGGACTATCTGTCCTAAATACAGAAGTTTCCTCACACAATCGAGCTTTTGTTTCTAATTTCCATTGATAATTTATTATGTAACCACCCATCTTACAGAAATGCAATATTGGCCATTATCTTCAACCTCATCATAGACATTATTTTTCTTCCAACTCGCTAATTCTTTATGTTTGGCTTGAAGGGTGTCTTGTAATGACTCAGTTAGAAAAATTTCTGTTATTAGAGTTTCTGTAGTATCACTTGACTTAGATAATTCTGAATTCAAGTTAACATCTTCATTAATTTCATCCCATTCTTCAACATCTCGATCAAAATCAATAACTTGTTTTTCCTTAGCTTCATTTTCAGTGTTCTACTCATTTGCGTATTTGCCTGAACATTTTCCAGATTTAGAAATCAGTTTTGTTCTCACCCAGTTATCTTCTCCATGCAATTTATATTGTACTTGCATATTCTTTTTCAGAGCAATGTTCTTATTAGATGTATCAGTTGGATTACTCTTGTGTTTAAGTGGTCTTCCTCTGCCTCGTGATACAGTAACGGGCTTAGGATCTGAAACTGATGTGCTATTTCTGTCCTCAAGATTTTCATTGTTTGTGATTTCTTCCACACTCTCATCGTCACTTTCTTCTTCATTCATATCCTTATCATGTATGTTGTTGCATTGTGGATCTATGGCACCTGAAGTTGGTGAAATTTTATCAATTTTAGCAGAATCTGGTTGAGTAGGTTTTTCCAAAATCAACCTACATGGATGAACACATACATAAACACCACCATGTTTAACTAGAACTTGTTGTTCATCTTGACCAAGCACAACTGCTGGCCCACTCCATGTTCTAGTCTTTTATAGTAGACTTTGTCACCAGTGTGAAATTTTGGATCACCACTTGAACGAACATTGTGCCGAAGTGCACGACAAATCTTTTCTGAAGATTCACTTGAAACAAAAGCCTGTCTAGCACTGTGCAGAGCATTGAGATTGTCTTGAATGTTCGTTGCGGAGAAATTCAACTTCCAGAAAAAGTTTTGCATCTATTCGATCTACATCCTGCCAGAAGAAAATTCATAGAGCACCAGAAGAAAGAATAGACTGGTACTTAGAAATTATTTATGTTCATAAGATTCCTCTTCTTCGCAATTTTGAGAGAAGAGACATTATGTGATAATTCAAGTCAGGAAAACAAAGAACTATATGGGAAACAAAGATAACAAAAAAAGAGAAAAAGAAAGGGAGAGAGAGAGATAAAAATGTAAAAGAAAAAGGACAAAAACAAAAAAAAGAGAAAAGAGATACAGACCTCCATCTTCATTCTATTTTAAGTTAACATCAGCCAGCTAAGTTTTCTTTTATCATTACAAAAAATCATGCACACACACCCACACACACTTTCTATCAAACCTTGTTTATTTTAATATCTCTTTCATCTTTTATTTAAATAAATTGCATTTTTTGAAGGATTGTTTGTTGTCTGTCACTATTTTTGTTGTTACATACATAAATATTCAGACTTGAGAAAATATATATTTTTAACAGGATTAAATTCTTGCTCCCATTTGAATTGCACTGCTTTTGCGATGCAATAAATGCATAAATCATTCATAAATATATTTATATTTATATATATATATTTATGTACACACACACATGTATACTATTAAAGAAAATGCAATACATATGAATCAGCAAGTTATGATTTTTTGACTGGTTTGATTCTGTCTTGATTGATTTCCTGGGTAGAATCAGATATTCACTGTAGGGACCATGTGAAGGTTGCCAATATTCATAGTGAAAATGCTACTATAGATCCGACATGACTTGAACTTGCAGAATATATAATACTAGCAGTACCTACCCAACGTTGCGCAACGATCCTTTTAATTAAGCCTCCCTTTGTTTATTTGTTTGTTTACAACATTATTAAATGAACCAAATTGTTGTAAAATTATAACTGGTTTTCCTAATGTAATGTTTTGACATCTATTTATAAATTATTGGATATAAATAGCTTTTGTAGAATCAGATTGACACTTAGATGCATAAAGTGTTCAAATAGTTGATATGTAAATTACTTAATTCAAGCAAGAATTTCCTCATGGATTACTCACTCATGGACTAGCAGCCAATTAGAACTCAGAGAATGGACTTGCTTATTTAAGCATCATACAACATTCCAGCCTTTGTATAAACCGGCTTTTTTTTTCAGTTTATTTCTTTGTAGCTCAACTGGTCATACAGTTGAGCACTGATTACTAAATTCAATAGCTTCTAATAAACGATTATTATTATTATTATTATTATTATTAATCTCAAACTACAGTTTATTATTCTCTATTTATTAAGTGAAGTGAACAAATTAAATCTCAATATAAAAAATGTAAACAATTGTATACTAATGAAAGAGATTCATGGGGTTAGAGTTGTTTAGATTTTTTAAGCATGAGAATAATCTCGAACCTAAATGTAGTTTATAATTCGCTATCAATTAAGTGATGTGAACAAATGTTTTTTTTAAACCGTAATAATAATCTCAAACTGGAATTTAGTATATAATTCTATACTTATTAAGTGAAGTGAACAAAGTAAAACTTAATCTAAAAAACAAAACAAACAACTGTATATTAATGAAACTGTGATTCATGAATATAAGGTTGTTTAGAGTTTTTTAAGCATAAAAATAATCTTGAACCTGAATGTAGTTTATAAGTCTAATGATGAAGCGGAGTGAACAAATTTTTATCTTAAACGAAACATCTAAACAACTGCATATTAATAAAAACTGAATTATTAATATAGAGTTGTTTAGATTTTTATTTTAAGCATAATTATAATCTTGAACCCGAATGTAGTTTACTATCAGTAGAATACGAGGAATTGCTGATTATAAATAAGTACTCAGTGATTTGTGTAGCAGTATCAGAACTTCTAACTTGGAGAATGAAAGCGGATCCACCTTCTCCTATTTCTGACTACTAAAAAATAAAATATTGATCAGGACTAAATACTAAAATCAATGAAATTGATTGAAAATAACATTTTTTTTTGTTAAAACACTGACCAATAATTGACCCAAATCACTAACAAAACTGACTTTTTAAAATCTAAATATTGCTATTAAAGCTAATCCTGTCAATTAAATAGAGGAAAATCTGACTTTATATATAAGAAGATTTAATTTATAAATTGAACTACCCTACGCCAGGAAATTCCTGCTGGTCATTATGATAGGTGGCACAGACCATTCCAGGAAAAAGTGATTCATAACTGGATATGGGGGGGGGGGGTCTGCATTGTATAGAGAACACTTAAAAATAGACTACAATGAAATGTTATACACTTTTATGTGTATAGACAATTGCATTATTAAGCAGTGAACCTAGCTCCTAACTAGATGGCCTAACTCATCGAAAATCTGAAACAAAATGTAGCTCACAACAGAAATTGAAACTGCATCCCAGATGGTACATTTACCAATTCAGCCAGGTGAGCCAATCAACACGGAGAAATCAATTGACGGTTATACGTTCCTATTCTAAAGCAAGACGAATACACCGTAACAATTATAGAATTCAAGAAAAGTTTCATCCTTTAGATGCAAATATTTAATAGTTTGGGAATGCATAAAAACAGATTCTTTGTTTTTTCATAAAATTTATAGACAAAGCTGTTGCTTATAAACATGAAAATTAAAGAATGAAATTAGAAATTCATAATAGCAGACAATTATCAAAATTCTTATATAAAAGAAACAAATTCCATTTAGTCTGTTAAGTCAAAGCCTATTTCTTTCAATCTAACTCAGAATGAAAATACTAACAACAGTAATAATATTAAAATAAGACAAGAACTGCAAATACTCCAGAATTTAAGGGGAAAAAGTCTTGAAGAATATGACGTAATATCTTGGAAACAGCAAATATGATTATGTCTAAAACTAGCCGACCGAACGAACCAATTACCCAAGTCTCTAAGTTGCATCAACTCCAAAGTTCTGTGGATCTTATCAGAGCAGAAATGGCAGAGAACAATTGCGAGAGCAACCAGTCAGAATGCATCTGGCCATTAGAGTTGGGCGGTTTTGAAATTTTGGTTTCGGTATCGGTTTCGGTTTTTTTCCCTTAAAACCTCGGTTTACGGTTCGGTTTTTCGGTTTTGTTGAAAAAAATTTTTTTACTATGGAAGCTATTCATTCTGTTGTGTGATGATTAGTTATTATTCAACGTTTAGTTGAATTATCCCACTGTTTCGATAATTTTGTGACTGAATCATTCTCCATGATATGAATCATAAGTTTTAAGGTGTTGATTGTTGTAATCAAAGTTCTGATACCTTTTTAACAGTTAACTCGTTAAAACAGTGACCAAAGATTCATGAAAGATTTCTGAAGAATAAAACTGAGTTTGAATATACATTCTATCTAATTCTTTAACCCATCAGAAGCTAAAATATAACTCAGAAATGCAAGAAATTAAAAAACGAAAATTTATTTAAACAAACAAAATAATTTTACAAATAAAATTAAGCAAAAATGATGATGAAAATGAAATATTGTCAAAATTATTTGACAGATACAAATTTTAATTTTTTAATAGGTGAAAATGTTTGCAAGACGTTGTGTTTTGTCGCGTAAAATAAACACACCATATACTTCTCGAATTGCCGGTGTTGACTGTTGGGATGTCTGTCATTTTGTGTGCTCGAAGTTCTGTCAACTGGTGCGTGTTGGGGTTAATATTTGTTTTTAAGACAGGGTAATAAAACTTTATAGACATGCGTAAAAGACTAGTAGTACAACCGAAAACCGCGCCAAGGGAAAAGGAAGGATGGTTAAAAAAAAGTAGAGATTATTAATTCATCTAAAGTCATTTTTTAAGCTTTAAGGTAATTTTAGTCATAGAATTCATGACTTGGATTAAAGTTTAATAATTAAACTTTCGAATAAATTGTCAACTCTAAATAAATACCATATTAACAATTTAGTAAAATATAAATCGTTGCATAGTCTACTTTTTGAATAACCCATTTTTGGGAGAGAAAACGGTATAGTTGAGAGATAGTTCTCTAGAAATTACAATTTATGTATGAAGTGGCTTTTCAAAAGTAAACAATGAAATGCCTAATGTTTAAAATAATTTAAAAAATCCGAATAAAGTGACATTAGCATTGGCAACTACTTTTTTTCTTTTTAAATGTTTATACTTACTCACTACTTTTCGTTTATTTACTTTTACAAGTATTTTTTCAAAATTTCATTTTAATAACTTATTTTTTTAGATAACTCTGAAACAAACAAATAATTATTTTACAATTTTGAGTTGAATCAAATAGATTTTCGACATCATACGGAACGCGTTTGATTTTTTCTTTTTCATTTGAAAATAGTTTATGCTAAAAATACGATGTCATGTTGTCTGTCGTATTTCTCTCTTTTTCATTTGAAAATTCAAAATGTTAATAAACAAATTGTAAACAAAGATTTCTTCCTACAAGTAGCAATACACATGAAAAAATTTAAATTGCTTAAAATATCTCAATAATGGCATACATAGGAAGAGCTTGATGATCTAAGAAAGAATCTTTTTAAATTTTTTAAATCTGACTAAAAATAAGGAAGTTATAACTATTTTTGTGCCTCGCACAATTGGATATTTTCCCCTCTTTAATACCATATGCGTTTCGTCACATTTTTTACACTAATTTTTCAGTAAAAATGTTATATCTTTGTTAAAACACAAGATTAAGCAATGAAATTTACCATATAAGTGTATTTTTGTACAAGGAATCAGAATATGCCACTGAAAATCTCCAGAAATTAATGGTTTCCAAGTAATCTTCACTAAGTGCACATAAATATGCTGCAATTCTTTAAAAATACCATGTATCCATTAAAAGAAAGAAGTTAGAAAACTAAAGTTGAATTGTAATACATTTTATGTACAAGAAACTAAAATCTAATACTAGGACTGTTTAAAAATGAATATATTGCAAGATTTCTGTAGCATTATTGTAGATTTACACCTTCTGCTAACTCACCCCCTTACCTCCCCAAAATATGAGATTCTACTTTTTTTATTTAGGCAATTACATGTTAACACCCTGAAAAACTTGGCAAAAAGAAAGAAACAAAAACAATTATTTTAGAATTTAAAGTGGGGATCAGTTTCACATAAAATAATCCCCCATTTCAAGGCCATTCTAGCGTTTTAGGACAGTTAATTATTTTTTCTATGGGAGATAAATCCTGTGCGTTTTTCTTGTTTTTTGTTTTTTTTCTGTTTTTTTAGACGATTATAAGGGTTTTTGTGGGAGGAGGGGGGCTCACCACTTGAACTTCAGGTTAGTGGTAGGGCTAGGGGCAATTAAGTGTGAACACCCAGAAAGGAAAAAAAAACAATTCATTTAGAATTTCGAGTGGGGGATTAGTTTCACATATATTTAATGCAGAATAATTCACCATTTCCGGGCCATTCAAGCGTTTTAGGGCATTAATCAATTTTTTTCTATGGCAAATAAATCCTGTGCGTTTTTTTTTATGGGCGTCTGCTTTTTTTTTTTTTTAGACGATTATGTGTGGTTTTAATGGGCTTTTTTGTAGGATTAGGGCTTCCTACTCGGACTTAGGGTTAGTGATAAGGTTAAGGAAGGGGTTTTGTTTTGGATGGAGGTTGCCATTCGGACTTAGTGTTAGAGTTAAGGGAGTTTTTTAGGAGTGGCTTGCCACTCATATTTAAGGTTAATGGTACGATACGTTCAAGATGGCATTTTTAGGAGGTGGGCTTGTTAGTCGTACCTAGAGTTAATGGTAGAGTAATTATTTATTTTATAAATTTCACTAAAAGGCAAGAATGCCCGGGAAATCGGAGATCATTTTACATTAAATTTATATGCGAAACTGATCCCCCACTCTAAATTCTAAACTATTTTTTGTTGTTTTGTTTTTTCTTTTTTCGCCAAGACTTTAAGACGTAATCGCCTAAAAAAGTAGAATCTTAATTTTTTTTTTTTTAAATTGGCGACTAGAAATTTATTACTACTAGAAGTTCGAAAGTTGAGTGAAAACCAGTATTTTTTAAAGTATTTTTTATAAAAGAACCAAATAGGATTAACTTTTTTTTAAAGTATTTTTATCTTTTTTTACAAGACGCTGCTGCTGATTGATTGTTATATCAGCAATACTAGTAGCCATTGTTGACTTTCGCTCAAAAAAAGGACAATATTTTTTAGGATAAGATAATTTAAAATTACTATTACCGAAAGACAAAACAACGTACAATTATAATTTTAATGCATAAAAAAAGATGAAAGATTAATTTATTTACTAGTTGGGTACGAAAAATGTAACAACATTTTCTATATTCATATTTTAAAATGTTTAAAATTCGTTCTAGAATGAAAATAAACAAAAATCGCCTCGTGTTTATAGCAGTAATTGCAGTAATATATTTGTTCAATCTGTCCTCTTACTAATATAACATTTTTTGGTAATATTCAATTTTATTCAAATCGGAAAATCTTTTCAACCGTGTTTCCTTGTATATGGTGGCTTACTGTAATAAAAACACAATACCGAACGGTTACGGTTTAAAAAAAAAAAACCGATTCGGTATACGGTATGGAGACGAAACCGAAAAACCGCGGTTTTTCGGTAAAACCGCCCATCTCTACTGGCCATCGAAGCATAGGACCACATTGTTACAGTTGATTCTTCACTTTATAAACAAGAAAAATTACTGCATATTGTATGTCAATAATACCTTGCGAGGTTAAATGAGAAGATAGTTTTCTAGATACAATTATTTATCTGGAGGATTGATGGTGGATGACGATAGAGTCAGTAAGAACCCATATCAAAAGTCGATTACTTAGCTTATTCATGCAATGTAGAAAATTTGAAGATTGAAATAAAAATTCAGTTGCACTGTAGCTAGAATTTTAGCTAACCTACACACCATGTAAGGTTCTAAGAAAAATACCCCCCCCCATGAAGATAGTATATCCCAGAAGCAATTCCCAATTAAGAAATTGGAGATCCATTTAGTCAAGTAAATCAAAATCTAGTTTAAGTTCAAATCATTGTTGTCTCCTTCAAGAAAAGTGAGCATCCCAAAAGGGATTAAGAGAACACCATCTCTAGTCCTCGAGAAAAGTGTTTTTGTCATCGTGGCAACATAAGAGAAAAGTAATTAGCAAGGATTTCCTTCTTTAGCATAACTAGCTAAAAAAAAAAAAAAAAATTAAAGCATCACTGAAAGATGTAATTGCAATATGAAATCAGATAAATACTAAATTATTAAATATGGGTCATTATTATGTTGAAAAAATTGATGACATTTCCCAATGACATTTTAATACCAATTTCTTAGATAAGCACTTCAATTGACGTAGTTGTTTCATTAACTTTACAAACAATTTTTAATGATGACCTAAAAATGGTTTTGTTTTTGTGGTTTTTACTGCTTTTTTGTTGTTTTTTTTTAATGTTATTTACAATCTTCTTGATCAAAGGATGTTGATCATTGTGATGATCAATGAATGTTTATCGTTGTGATGATCGATGGGATAGCTGTTGAATATGCTGATATGATGTGAAAGCACGTAAAATCAGCAATGAAGGCAGTGCATCATTTAATATCAGTCTTGATGCATCAAAATTATTTTAGGACATTCGTTTTTAATTTTTATAACAATTGAAACTGGAAATAAATCAAGCTTTTAAAACAACAACAATAAAAAGTTACATTTATATTGAATAATGTTAACATTTATTATGTATTTACCAACCATCTCGCATACATATATGATGTATGAATGTGCCACAAGGCATTTTTAATTGTGTGGTGGTGGTAATGAATGGAAAAATATGAATAATGCAGTGTGTATTTGCATTGAAGTCATGGTGATTGATTTGGTAGAACACGAGACATGTATTGCTGTGGAATGCTGTGAAAAGAGGCATCCAGCTATTCAAATATTAGATAGGGATATGACACAGTGAAACCATGTGAATGGGGACTGTGCCTTCCACCTCGCGGGATATGCAATCGATTCTATGACTTAATGGCAGACCGAGAACCATGTGTTTAGGAATAGAAAGTAGAGAAAGATGTGAGGTAGTATCCGGATGCGTGAAGCAGAATGGAGAAAAGTGTTTAATGGTTGGAGACTGTGGCTCAATTGATGATTGTGGTAGCTGTTAGCTGGGATAAGTCAGGAATCTTAGCGTTTTAATGTTGTGATTTTCTGACCAAGGATAGTCCACAATACATGTGGTGGAAAACGTAAAAATAAGGACGGTAAGCCGATGACTTGTGTGTGAGAGAGAGAGAGAGAGAGAGAGAGAAACTCACTCGCTTAAAAAAAAAAAAGGAAAAAGGAAGACAATCAGAATGAAAAACAAAAGAGAACTATATGTTATACGTTGCAGTTGTATTTGCTTCGGGGGGGGGGGGGTCTGATTGTCTTGACTAACATTGTTGTTTGTGTTGTAAAAAAAAATAGAAACTGCAAAGATATTGTATTTTTGTGTCAAAAATGTCATTTGTTGTTGTCTGTTTTGTCTGTAAAATTGTGTAAAGACGTTTTTATTGTTTATCAAAAAAAATGGCAGAATGCCTTGTAATATGAGGTGTGGATAAAGTCCTCTTGGTAATAGGTGAAAAAAAATGTTCTTGATTTTTTTTAGGGGGAGGGGAGAAAGCAAATGTGGAATGCCTGTTTATATGAGAGATGAATTGAAAGTCCTCTTGGTAGAAGGTGTTAAAAGTCCTTCTGTGGTAGGTGAGTTAAAAGCCACCTGTTATTTTTCTACTTCGATGGAGGGATGGAGTTCCTCTCTCTGATATAGGAAGCATGTAAGGGTACTCAAATACTCTTTGGCTGGTGAGAGGGTTAAATGCACCTTCGTGATTTCAGTTCAGAGATAACCCAGTCGGTTTTTGTTTTGTTGTTATTGTTTTTGGTTGTCTGTCATGTCTCTGCTGTTTCTTAACTTATGTAATATGAATGTATGATTTTGTTTATTATTTATGTAATATGATTGCATGATTTTTGTTTTGTAATTTATGTAATAAATGACAAGTTGGGCATGGGAGGTGTGTGATACTATGGACGTCCCCCCAAGAGAGCCGAGGAAATGATTCACAAAAAGAGGAAGAGCTGTCGAAAGTAGGATAGTTAAAAAGACAATGATAGGAAATGACTTACCACCGCACACAAAGGAAATCAGAAACAGTAGGACGCCTCACAGTTAGTGATCAATTTTCAGCTTATCAGTCACTCTTAGACAAAGACCAAGCGTTTTAGGAGTGTCCGAGTCATTTCCGCTTGTTGGTGACTAAGACAAAAGACCGGATATGGAATTGAGTTTGGAGTGAAAGTTGTTTGCGACAGTTTTTCACAATGGTTTAGTTTACAGCAGTTGACGAGTTTTGCGACATTTGGTGGATCGGAGAAAATACGATCAGATCAGAGCAGATCGAGCAGACCCGAAATAAGCTGACAACTTCAAGTACCGACAATGGGAGCCTCTACAGTCCACAACAATGTCACACGCAACCAGAGTACAATGTATCTGAGTTTGTGTTCTTTCTTGTGAGTCTAAGTTGTTTTGTTTTTCTAAACTTGTAAACCACTGCTCGTTCCCTCAGTGATCGTCAAGACAAGAGAAAACAACATAGCCAGGACGAGAACGAGAAGATGAAGGATAGGAAAATCACGCACACAGAACGTTGGGGTTGGCTGCGATTGTCGCGAGGGGCAGCATATGGTTTTACACTTCGATCATAGTATAGGTTATAGACAAGGTCACTAACATGTAGCAACTGTTCATGCTGTATTTGTCGCGTCAATAGTTTGTGAGCAGATAAGCCAATGAAGTAGAAATTATGGGAATTAAGGCATGAATTAAGGATTCCAATGATCAGACAATCCACACTAATCGTGTAGAAGGTTCATGGAGGTCCGTTAAAAGAAAATTTAGATCAGTGCGAGGTACTAGTCAAGAAAATTGCAACGGCTACCTGCAGGAGTTTCTCTGGCGTTGCCAAGTTAAAACAAATTACTTCGGCCATATAATAACTGCGATCCGACAGTATTATGATTTCAATGTTTAGAAAAAGAAACTTTATTATATTTCCCCAAACATTTTATTATATTTCTATATTTAAAATCAGGGCGCGTCTTCATAATGTTCCACCAACCGTTTTTCTCAACTTTTTTACTAACCAATTTTTTTAATTTTTTCTATGTACAATTACATATCATGTCTCTAGAAAATTACATGTTTTTTGGAAATTTCTTTCAAATATTTTTGATTTCAGGAGGGGGAATCAGTTTTCTATATAAATTTAACAAACTGCTCCCTCACTTTTTGACAATTGGTTAGGATTTATATTTATATAGAAAACTGACCCCCTCCTAAAATCAAAAATATTTGAAAAAAATTCCAAAAAGCACAGAATTCTCTAGCGACATGAAAGGTAATTGACAATTACCTATCATGTCGCTAGAGAATTCCGTGTTTTTTGGAATTTTTTCTACTTTTCGTAAACTTAATCGGAAATTTATAAAAAAACCTTTGTACACAAGAAAAAAAAATTGGTCAGTAAAAAAGTGAGAAAAACAGGTGATGGAACATTACGAAAAAGATATGTGAATAATACTTATTTAAGATAAAAATTTTCCTTTATTTTTGTAAAAATTTATTTAAGATAAACATTGGTGCTTATTTAGAATAGGCTCCCTGCAGAAAATTATTTTCATGTAAAAATCATTATTTTGTACTTACTCAGTCATAGTTTCTCACTCACGGCACGAAAAAGAATTTAAAAATATCAAGCAGAACTTTAATTAGAACGATTTTTCCATTTCCATAAGGGCGATATAAAACGTTGATTCGCCGACATTTTTGGTGTGGCCGATTGATGGAATAGCGGCACTTCTGTAGTATATATGAAGCAGCAGATTTTCTGTCCTTCTACTGAAAATAAAGGTTGGTAATTCAACCGGAAGTGATTTTTTTACAACATAAAAAAAAAATGCAAGACTGATTTGTTTTTGGGTAACAATTAACAATTTTTTTTTTATTATATGAAGTAAAAAAATTTTAAATAAAAAAACTCTAACCCTAACCCTAAACCCTAAGAAATCAGGCGGTGTGCCTGTAAAAAATCTATTGTTTTTTGCGGCTGGTTCATTAAATTACCAATGTCTCGAAGATTAATCTCATTTAACTCCATTTTCTAAATACTAAATTCAACTTCCGGTGAATTCTGAATGAATGGTACTTGGAGAAAAAAAAACGGAACTCTTCAATTTCGATTTCTTAATCGGCAGCTGCTTCATATATACTACAGAAGTGCCGGAATAGCTAACTAAGGGCCCCAGTTACCATGAAAAAAAAAAAAAAAACAAGAAAATTATATCGTGGAAAGTACCCCGGTGAAGAAATAAAAAATAATTATTTAATTTTCTATTTTTTTATTTAATAAATATATATTTTATTATTATTGCATATGTTTCTTTCTTTTTTAAATTCTAACAATAAAAACGGAGTTATTGCCCTTGGCTATTCCATCGATCGCTCACACCCAAAATGTCAGCGAATAGAGGTTGTACATCGAAATGGAAAAATCGTTCTAATTAAAGTTCTGCTTGATATTTTTAAATTCTTTTTCGTGCCGTGAGTGAGAAACTATGACTGAGTAAGTACAAAATAATGATTTTACATGAAAATAATTTTCTGTAGGGAGCCTATTCTAAATAAGCACCTAAAAATTTTCCCAGATTTTTCGTAACACATATTTGATTGGTTATATTTTACCAAAACGGAAGTAGGTACAGAATCTGAGACTTCACCGTTGGCTGCTGAATCAGAGTCGAATTCTTTCTGGTTTGGCAAATAGATTTTAACCAAGGCGCCTTGATTTTAACCCTAAATAGTTTCTCATTTAATAATATTAAAAAAGCAACAACAACAACAACATAAAATCATTTTTATCGCCTATACACATTTTTGTATCATTATGTTTTACGCCGTCGATCTTTACTTTTACCGATAAGTGTGTGGGGAGCTCAATACAAGGCCAAATCATGTGAATAGAAGTTTTTATTTTCATTTCGAGTTGCAATCATTAACACTGCAAAATTATTTTTATGTTCATTGTTTTTTCATATTCTTTACTTTAGAATATACAAAAGTAATGCAATTATCTAGTTCTTTATATTTTTATCTCTATATTAATAAAATTGTGTGACCATTTTTTGGATAAACATTGAATAACTACTTTATTTACTATTATAATAAATGCGGTGTGTCTTTCTTTCCGAATTGCAATTAAAAGCAAAATAAGATCAAAATCAATCAACTTTTCTTGAGTAAAATTTTATGAAGAATTCAATGGTGGTATTCTTTTTGTATTAGGAATTTGGGCGCTTCTTTACTTTCCCGACGACATGAACATATTTAAGAAATGTATAAACTTTTTATGTACTTACGTGTTAGCTGAAAATAATATTGTACAAAAAGAAATTACGCAAATTCATCCAGTATTTATTAAATTATAAGAAAAGAAGACAAATAAAATGATCTTACGTAGGCATGCCATTTGTACTTACTTATTAGGCAAGGGAAATAACTCAAATTTTGTTTTTGGGAAAACTCAAAATAGCGATCGATAGATAAAATCGTTTTTTTTTTTTTTTTTTTATTTAATAAATACTGGATGAATTTGCGTAATTTTTGGTGTACAGCCTTTTTTTCAGCTACCACGTAAGTACATAAAGTTTATTCAGCTATTTTCTTTTTGAAGGGAGCGCTAACATGTCGTCGTGAAAGTAAAGAAGCACCAGAATTTTTATAATAATATTGTGTGGTCTGCATTTGCACTGGACATCTATAAACAGCTTGACGACGTCTTACTTTATTTTATTTATAACTTAAACATTTCTAAGTACAGAAACGAAAAAATAAGAATGAAAACAAAAAAAGAAAAGAAAGTGATATGGGGCTTGGAGCAGGAGTCCCTAGTCTTTCCTAGGCGAGTTTAAAAAATTTAAAAATAACATTAAGAAAAATAAGCTTTAGAATAACTTTATTTTCAAGTGAACTTCTTGTCATATAAAAAAAAACTTTGAATATTTTCCTCCTAGATAAAAATAAAGAAATCGCTTCATTTGAAAGTGATTTTTTTGAATGAAAAAAAAAGAAAGAAAAATCCACTGATTACTAATTATCATTGACAGCTGCTCTAAAAAGACTCTTGTTATTTTAAAGGTGACTTCGTTGCCAGTCACGCACTTTTAAACGCTCTTTTCTGTCAAAGTGAGTCAAGCATTTTTTTCGGAAATATCAGTGTTACTGTTCGATCTTCCATGTCTGCCAACATTAATTGAATTCGATCGTTGAAAAGATATCGAAAACGAAAACACCTGTTATGCGTAGATTTCTTTTGTCGAGTAAACGTAATGGCGCAATTTATAAATAGATTATCAAATCTTTAAAATCTCAAAGAAATCGGAGAAAATAATTAATTAAAAAGGTAATTACTTACATAACATAAAACAATAACTGAAAATTCATATTTAATTTAAACAATCATTAAGTTTTAAAGGCGACGCAAAAACGTACTCGTGATTAACATGCATGTTTTCATTGTTTTACTAATTAAACATTAATTATTAATAATAAAACTAGAGATAATATACCAAATTCAGAAATGCCTAATTTATTGGAGCATAAATAACAAGTAAAACTAATTTATATCGAAGGAAAATACATTTAATTCTGAAGGATTTTTGACAGTTAAGAGAACAATTCACGACGTACAGCAATTCGAATAACAATAACAGAGTAATTTTATAAATTAATTGGGGTCTTTTAGTGGCGTACAATTCATTAGAATAAATTCTGACCTGTGTAAGTTCTTGTCCATAATTACTGCAATGAAAATCCTTACACAGCAGCGAACTCCTCCTAACGAAAGTGCAACCGTTTTACACTCTTTGCGGCCATATTTGTTTACGAAATTTATTACGAGAGTTGCGCAAGCGAGATCTCGTCACCTCATGTTGACATATTTTTTTTGTTTTAAGTTTTCAAGGGTTTTTTTTTTAATTATTATTATTGTAGATGAGCACCCTCCGCTACCGCACCCCTGACGTAAAAAAGAAAAGAAACGAAACTCTATTTTTAGATGATTACGTGTGAATACTCTGAAAAATTTGCTGGAAAGAAAAATTATTTTAGAATTTATAGTGGGTTTAGCATATACGTGGACTGATCTTCCGTTTCTGGACCATTCTAGCGTTTTAGAGCAGTTTAAAAAATATTCGGCACTTCTTTAGTTTAGCTGTGAATCACAATTTGTTTGCTTTCCTTTTTTAAAGACGGTCAGACAATGAACCGGAAGTAACATAGAATTATAAGTTTTTATCCAAAATAATCAATAAAGCGAACAATAATAACAGCGAACAGTGTTTTTTTTGGCACATGTTCGTCTTTAACCACTGTCCATTTTTCACAACTTTTTACTGACCATTTTTCTTTTCTTTTTTCGGTGTACACTTATCTATCAGGCTGCTAGAGAATTCCGGCGTTTTTGGAATTTTTTTCCAAATATTTTACATTTTAGGAGGGGGGATCAGTTTCCAATGTTAATTCAACGTAGACTGATCCCCCTCTTTTTAACCATCTCAAATTTTAAAAATTATTCTTCTGCTTACAATTACTTATCATGTCGCGAGAGAATTCCGGCGTTTTTGGAAAGAAATTTAAAAAAAATGAGATTTTAAGACGTAAAAAGTTGTGAAAAACGAACTATGAAAGACGAACAAGACTGATCCCCCGTCTTAAAATCTCAATTTAAAAAAATTTCTTTCCAAAAACGCCGGAATTCTCTCGTGACATGATAGGTAATTGTAAGCAGAAGAATAATTTTTAAAATTTGAGATGGTTAAAAAGAGGGGGATCAGTCCACGTTGAATTTACATTGAAAACTGATCCCCCGTCTTAAAATCACAATTTAAAAAAATTTCTTTCCAAAACCCCCGGAATTCTCTATTGACATGACAGGTAATCGTACACCGAAAAAGATTTTTTTTTAAATTGAGATGGTCAAAAAGAGGGGGATCAGTCTACGTTGAATTAACATTGGAAACTGATCCCCCTTCCTAAAATGTAAAATATTTGAAAAAAATTTCCAAAAACGCCGGAATTCTCTAGCAGCCTGATAGATAAATGTACACCGAAAAAAGAAAAGAAAAATGGTCAGTAAAAATTTGTGAAAAACGGACAGTGGTTAAAGACGAACACCTGCCTTTTTTTTTATTTAATAACGTAAAATTTTATAAAAATAATGATTTTTTAGTATAATTTAAAACTTTATAAAGTGTTTTGTAATAATGTAAAATTATATAAAACGAATAGTCAACGGTGATTTTTTTTTGTATAATTTAAAACTTTCTAAAAACAGTCAACAGTGATTTTATTTTTGTTGTTGGTATAATTTAAAACTTTATGAAACGAAAATTTATCAGTTGTGCATCTGCAATGATTTGGTATAATTTTACATTAGTATTCTCCCATCTCAAATCGTGGAATCGGAAAGCATGCGGCACTCTTTTCACATCGGCATAATTTGCCATTTCATATGCCCATACATAAATAAAACTGATAATGTCTTCTAATTTGAGATGTGGCCCGGCAAAAAAGAAAACTGCCGTTTCTAATGGACAATTCCTTGCTGGTTAAATTACCAATATCTCGTAGATTGAGGTCATTAAGATACATTTTTGTATAAAAAAATTCAAAGTCTAAGCCACTTCCGGTTGATTGGGTTGAGTGAATGGAACTCTTCAATTTTCATTTCTGATTCACAGTTAAACTAAAGAAGTGCCAATATTTTTGCTACGGAGATAAACATTGTATGCGTTCTTTTGAGGGTTGAGGTGCTGTAATTTTTAAGGCGATTACGTGTGGTTTTACTAGGGCTTTTTTGTAGAAGGGGTCTTTCCACTCAGACTTAGTAGTAGGGTTAAGTGCCACTCAATAAAAATTTACCATCCCCAGAGAGCGTTTTAGCTGCTTGATTGACGTGGGCGCTGGGAATTCTTGTATTGCTCTTATCTTCTCATGTAGTGCAGTACATTGATTCCATTGGCATCTGTGTCAGTGTGCGAGAAAATTTATGTGTTGTGTCTTGATTCATTTTAAGACCCTATTGGGCTAAACGGTGGAATACCTCTTTCAGATGATGTATGTCGTTAGCGGAGTCTCTGCTGGCCATGAAGATGTCGTCGATGTAAGCATAGAAATATGGTAGGCCACGCAGAATCTCATCCATCAACCTCTAGAAGGTCTGTGCCGTGTTGTATAATTTGAAATACCTTTTCAGGAATTCAAACAACCAAAAGCAGGTTGTAACTGCAGTTTTTCGGTGTCCTCAGGTACGACTGGAACCTTGTAGTATGCCTTGGTCAGGTCGATCTTTGAAAAGATGCATGCTCCTTGAAGACCTGAGGCAAAGTCATGGATGTGTGGGACAGGGTACCATTGAGCTTCCTGTAGTTCACACAAGTTTGGAATTCTTTTCTGACGGATTTATGTACGAGGTGCAGTGGTAATGCATACAGACTGTCAGAGGGATGATTGATGTTGTCCACTAGCATTTCATCTAATGCCTTTTTTGCCTAAGCAAGTTTATGTGAAGGTGGTCGTTGTGGGCAGGAATATATTGACTGCTCAGTGGTCTTAATATGATGCTAGGTTTGGTGTTCACCTCCATCAGTACTTTTTCGTGGCTGTGTTCTCTTATAAGAGCCTATCTAAGCATGGGCAAACTCTTATAATATTCCATGAAAAATGCCAGTATACTGAAATCATATGCCCTTAATAGGGTTAAGATGAAAATTCATATACACTAAATGTACAAAAGCAAGAAAATTCCCAAATTTTTACACTTTTATTGTCATTAAGGGTATGCGAGCACAACAGGGCTATGTATTTTACTGATAGGAATTTTTCTTCAGCGCACCTCACACACTTCATCCACAGATATTTATACTGTAGTGATGTGATAATGAAATGGTTTGGTTCATATGTAGTCATACCCAGTGGTGGGATTCAAATATTTTAGGAACAGGTTCTATCTTAAATATTAGAACTACCAGGGTAAATCGGTGCATCCGCGTATCGCGGACTTGCAATTTTAGTAAGCTCATGATCATCTTTCTATATGTATGTACATGAATGAAAAATGAAATCAAATACAACTCATTTATTTAGAATTTATTTATTTCAAATAATTCCAAATAGCCACTTGATTTTCATTGTACTCTTTTGCCTTTTTTAGTTTTACACGACTGTCGTCAGCAGAATGGTTTTGCCGTAGCCATGATCTTACAGAGGATGTAGGATCATACTCTTCCAAAGGAAGACCAAGTAGGTCTATAGTCATCAAGTTGCTGACATTTTCTACAAGCAGTCTACTTCTTTTATCTCCATAGATCACATTCATTTTACTGAAGCCCCTTTCAGCCTCTGCTGAACTGATTGCAATAGTGTTTATGATGTTCTTGGCCTTCCTGATACTTGGTGGCATGGTGTGGTTTTCAGCATTCTGCACCACATTTTCTACAAAGTCTCTATAATCATTTACATTAATCTTGTAGGAGAAAATTTCCTCAAATTTGCCGAGTTTTTCTTCAGCCTCCAACCATGGAATTGTAAGCTCTTCAATATTCCATGATTGAGGCTCTACCAAGTTTATCACTTCATGAACTAAGTTAGAGCCCTCATCATTGTTTCTGGCCAACAAATGGTTGGAATCCATTAACCTCTTGTGCATGTTACTGATTATTGAGTTCAAGAGTTTCTCCCTGGGCAAACTCACAAACTTGGAATTTTCAGAAAAATCTATTTTCTTAAAGTTGTCAGAGGCTATTTTTGCATCAACTTGTTTTTCATGCTGTCCTCTACCTTTCTTAAGTATCTCAAATGCTTTGATTGTCCTCTTTATCAATTTCTCTGCTGTTTGCAGTGACACACTTCTGGTTTGCAATGCATTTGACAGCAGAGATTTCTTGTAGAATATCTAGCATGAGTGCCAAATCATTTACAAAGTACTTGTTTGACATCCTATTAGCCATCCCTGCAAACTTTGTATTGCTGGAAAAGAATTCATGAAGAACTGCATAGTCCCGCCACACTGCTTGTGCTGCTCTCAAACTACATGCAGCCCATCTTGGCCCTAACACTCTACCTATTTTCAGTATTTCTTGCCCAAGCTGCTCAGATATACTATAGAGCTCCATTTGGTTTTTGTTTGACTCATGAAAGATTGCATATATTTTATCTATGAAGATTTTGAAGTGATTTATTTGTTTTATTTCCTTAACAGAGTCATCCAAAACTAGTTGCAGTCGATGGTTTAAACAATGCCAAATTATAATGTTCGGAAAATCTTTCATCAGTCTAACACCCACTCCTGATGATCGGCCAAGCATCACACTAGCTCCATCTAAGCAAAAGGCAATTAAGTTTCTTTGCAGATATTCCATAGTAAAGCCAACATTGTGTAGACATTTCAATAAACACCCGTGTATAGTTTCTGCTCCTTGTCCTTCTAGTTCAACAAGTTCTAAGAAAATTGTTGGAGATATTTTACAATTTTCAATTTTAACATATACAATAAGAACTGGAGTACTTGATATAGTAGAGGCTTCATCCACAATCACACATAATTTAAGGTCTTCTTTCATAATTGTTGAAAAGATTTGACCCCTGATATCCTTTGCCATATGATCCACTATTTTGACTGCAGTTTTCCGGGAATGAAGGCCAACACCCATATCGACTCCATTTTTTATTTGTAGTTCAATTTCAGCCTCAATATCGCTAAATGGCCTGCTCCTTTTCGCTAAGCTGTACACTGTGTTAAAAACTTTACACGTAGAGCTCATGCACTTCTCGTTCGCTTTATCAATGCTTTTGGTAATAGCATCCTTTTGACACGCATCAATTTGATTTACACAAATTGCATGTGCTTTTGATGTAAAATGTTCATTCATTTTCTTTCTGAGAGAAGCTTGCTGGGTTGTTTTGTTCTTCCCTGATGCTACGACATACCCTTAATGAGAATAAAAGTGTAAAAATTTGTGAATTTCCATGCTTTTGTACATTTAGTGTATATGAATTTTCATCTTAACCCTATTAAGGGCATATGATTTCAGTATACTGGCATTTTTCATGGAATGTCACTACTTTTGTAAAGGCTATGCCTCAATACAATGCCTTCTCATAAGGTTTTTTGGAATTTTCTGGAAAACTAAGGTATATGGTAAACTGAAATTAAAATGCCATCAACTAGACCCTAGAACCTCTATCTCTGCCAAAAATCAGCTGAATCCATCAAATAGTTGAGGGTGGCACATACGTACGTATGTACGTACGTACGTACACACAGATAACATGATTTCATGATTGAACTTTCTGGATCGCCTTGACTAATGATGCTGAAATTCTACACACTTATAGAACCTATCAAATAAAAATTTTGTGCAAAGTTTTAACTAATTTGGTTTATTGGTTTTTGAGTTATGATTGATCAAAGAAATGAGATTTCCAGCATAGGCCATTCTTGGAGTCTATTAAGGGGTAGAGCGCTCTCGCGTTCCCTTGATTTTGTAACAACAAAACGGTCTTCAAACGAAGGGAAAATAAAGCCCTTTTATAAACAACAACGATACATTTATTTGAGTGACCTACTACGTTGGGTGTAGGTTGCGAAAATTAAGACAGTGTCCGAGTGAAGACAGGAATTAAGTAAGAAAGTTTGATTGGCTGCCAAAAATCTTCTTGGAGCAGCAGATCTTCAGTAAAAGTAGCTTTACTCGGCGTCGGTGACAAAGGCAGGAGAGAGGAGAAGAGACATCTTTCTTTGTTGGTTCCAGGAAATTCTTTGACTGCTTTCTACAGTTCCCGAATTAGTCCTTTAAAGGTCGGTTGAAATTAGTACACCCTGGAAACTAATTAGTTATGTTATATCCACATATTTTGCCCCATAAAGCATAAAAAAAGGAACAGGGGACTTGTTGGCACATGTTCCCCTACACATAGGGAAAAGGGTGCAGACGGGCAACAATTGTCAAAAGGGATCAACAGGAAGTTCGACAGACAGGCTTTCATAATTCAGCTCACGCATTTGCGGGGGCGGAGGATTCAACCAATCAAATGGGAGAATACTGTTGCTATGCAAACGTAATACCCAAGAAGCGGGAAAATGGAGAGAAAAAGAAACAGAGAAGTTGATCGAGCAGCGTCAAGAACAGACATATATTTTTGACTGGCAGCTCACCAAGCAGCCAAGGCAAATAATTATTCCAAAATAGGAAAAGTTAATTCGAAAATTAACGGCTGAAAACATCACGAGGTATAAAACCAAATTTACCAGACACAAAAAAAAAGAAAACAAAAAAAAACAAACAATATAGCTCCGTTAAGAACGGACCACAAAATCTAAAATTCTGTTAAAATATCCTTCCCTCCGCCGTCAAACCAAAAAGGTATGTGTTTACGACATAAAGACAAAAACAAAAAAATACCATATTAATTCGTCCTAAAATTGAACTTTCATATTGTTATATATTGTCGTGTTAAATGATCTCATTCAATCATTCCCCGCGATTTTAACACATTTACCTTCATATCTCGATCTCCCGTGGGAGGAGAAGGACTTCTCATCTGTTTTCCTCGAAATTACGTAAGGAAAAAGACTTTTCTATTTTCATTTTCCATAAAGGCTATAAGCCTCCTTAATTGCTATATTTGGACTTTTAATTCTTATCCTGACTGATCAACTTTCTCTGAATAACTAAACCAGCTTCTTATAAAGAACTCCGTTTGTGCAGAAAGAATATTAGTTGATCTTTTGAAAAAAATAAATACTTGTTATGTATTGTTAATTTGTCTTGGTTGTTTATACAATAATATGATTATAATTTGTGATACGATGTGTTATTCATTTTTATGGAGTACGGGTTGTTTTCCTTTCATCGCGTTTTCAACCTTTTCACATTCTTACATTCGTGGCTGAATTACGTATATGTAACTAGTACCACAATTATAACAGTTATCATGGGACCAAATCGCCTCACAGGGGCCGTTCTCCGTGAGAAAAAATAAATGTCAATGTTTATAACTGCTACAATGTCCCTGCAAAATCTCCAGGCATTGCATGTTATGGATGGCAACATCATTCCTACTCGATGGAAACATGCACTTTGCTCAACATTTAGTGGGGGGTCATGGATGCATGCTACAAATGGAAGGCCCCTGCGATGGGAAAGATTTATCTATAAGAAAAGATCATTCAAGTAATTGGTTATGGGTTCATGCTGAGAAAGAAGACCACTTGACATTCTGAAGAAATTATGTCGACTCTAGATAATAAACACCCTGGTCAGCAAGATTTTATGTCCAATGATTAAACACCTGATAATTTTCCAGTGGTCTTGTAATGTTGTCCAATTGATATCTATATATATCCAAAGAAAGAGGCAGGGAGAGATTTCTTGTATCAGTTGGTCTCAAGGAGAGGAAGGCGGGGGGCTTAAGCCGAAGGAATGTTTGTGTTCTGTTGGAAGAAATGGTCGTTCTAATTGCAAGTCTGTCATTTGGTAGAGAAACCAAGTGTCATTTTAAACTTCACAAAATAAAATATTGTTAGTTGTTTTAAAATTCAGAGTTGTAATTTTATTTGGAGGGTGTAATGTATCAAGTTACAGCCATTGGGTGAAGTTTTTGATTGGCCCAGAGGGCGCCTTTGTTGTAATTGTTGTTTTGATTATAAAAAGAAGAGACTTTAACAGGTCTGGACTTGCTTCAGTCTTGACACTTAGTGAATGGTGCAGACTTAACAATTGTTAAGGTAGTAGAAGAATATGCGAGGAAGGGATTTGGAAGATTAACACCAACATGTGCTGGAAGTTTTTAAGGAAAAAAAAAAAGTAAACACACTCATTGGATGTGTTCGTAGTTCCCAGAAGCATAAAAAAAAAAATTAAAAAAAAATTTTTTTTAAAAAATGGCGTTGATGGGCACTTTACGGGAATGGAACAATGTTGAGGAGTCCTGGATTAACTACATTGAACGTGTGGTTTTTTTTATAGCCAATGATATTGAGAGTGAAGGGAAGAAAAAGGCGATTTTATTATCTGTTATTGGTGCAAAAAACTATGCTGTGTTAAGAGGTTTAGCAGATAATCGTCCGGAAAAGAAAACGTTTGATGAACTAGTTGGGCTGATGCAGAGACATATTAAACCAGCACCTAATGTGATTCATGAAAGATTCTTGTTCAACACGAGGGACAAAAGGGAGGAAGAGTCTATAAGTGACTATGTGGCTGCATTAAGGAAAATGTCCGAACACTGCAATTTTGAAGAGAGGGTTGGTGAATACATACGGGACCGCTTAGTCTCTGGAATTAAAGATGTGAAAATCCAGGAACGCCTACTAACCGAAAGGGATCTAACGTTGAATCAAGCTATTGAAATAGCAGTGTCAATCGAATCAGCCCGGAAATATTCTATATCAATGCAGGAAACATTTCCCGATTATGAAAACCCAATACACAAATTACCCTTGAGACGGGAGTGTTACAGATGTGGTAGTACCAGACACACGGCAGATAAATGTACATTTAAAAATAGTGAATGTTACAGATGTCATAAGACAGGACACACCCGCAGAAAGTGCAGGCAGCAACAAGGTAGATTCTTTAAAATAACTAAAAAGAGCGATCCAATGAATGTGGTGGATGAAGACCAGACAGTTGAAAAAGGATTCACTATGGAAAGGTTAAATCTGGATGAGAGGGAGGTTCGGCAAGAAGAATTGAATTTATACAATGTTTCTAACTTGCAAACACCACCGGTAAAGGTGGAGCTGTTGTTAAACAAAAAAAAAGTGGTCATGGAGGTAGATACAGGAGCATCTTGTTCGGTCATTAGTCTAAAAAAATTTAAAGAACTGGGCAGGATTCAGGATTTTTAAAAAAGCACAGTAAAACTGACGACGTATACTGGTGAAATAGTAAAACCTCAGGGGACAACAATTGTAGAGGTATTACATGAAGGACAAGTGAACTGTTTACCACTACTGGTTGTGAAAGGAGAGGTACCAACTCTACTGGGTAGAGATTGGATGAAGAAGTTAAAGCTGGACTGGGAAAGGCTGTTTTGTTTAACAAGGGAGAACCCATCGAGGCTTAAAAAAATACTTACAAAATATGATGCCTTATTTAATGGAGAAATGGGATGCCTGAAAGACTTTCAGGTGAATATACCCATTGATAAAGAAGCCAAGCCTAAATTTTGTCGAGCCAGGCCTGTACCTTATGCTTTGAGAGAAGGGGTGGAGAAGGAGTTAGACCGCCTAGAAAACCAAGGCATTTACAAAAGAGTAGAATATTCTAGATGGGCTGCACCCATAGTGCCCGTTGTTAAAAGTAACAATGGGGGGATCCGAATATGTGGGGACTATAAGCAAACCATCAATGCAGCAGCTCCATGTGTCAGCTACCCTATTCCTCGAACCAAAGATATATTTGCCACACTGAGAGGGGGTGAAAAATTCAGCAAACTGGATTTAAGCCATGCCTATCAGCAGCTGAAATTGGAGGAAGGTACCCAGGAATTGTTAACTGTAAACACACATAGGGGTTTGTACCAACCCACAAGGTTACAGTTCGGGGTGCACAGTGCTACAGGCATTTTTCAACAGGAGATGGACAAACGTTTTAAAGATGTTCCTTTCTGCAAGGTACGAGTGGACGATATACTAATTTCAGGTCCCGATGATGACAGCCACTTAAAGAACCTAGAGAGAGTATTACATACGCTGAGCATAGCTAGGCTCAAATTGAAAAGAAGCAAGTGCGAATTCCTTCTTGAGGAAATAACCTATCTAGGGTTCAAGGTTAGCAAGGATGGTACAGGTCCTCTACCAGAGAAAGTGGCTGTGATGGCCAGAGCCCCCACACCCAGGAATGTTACAGAGTTGAAAGCCTATCTTGGGGCAGTAAATTATTATCGCAGCCATTTACCAAATTTGTCCACACAACTTGAGCCACTGCACAGTCTAATGAGGAAAGGCACAGTTTGGAAGTGGGAAGCCTGCCAACAAAAAGCTTTTGAAGAGACAAAGAAAATGCTGTGTACAGCACCCCTTCTGACTCATTTTGACCCATCTAAGCCCACACTTGTACAATTGGATGCTTCTCCTTATGGCTTGGGAGCTGTGTTGGCTCATAGGATGGAAGATAGCAGTGAAAAGGCAGTATGTTACATCTCCCGAACGCTCTCAGATGCTGAACAGAATTATGCACACATTGAAAAGGAAGGGCTTTCCCTGGTTTTTGCAGTGAAGAGGTTACATCAATATCTGTTTGGAAACCCCTTCACGATGTTCACCGATCACAAACCGTTGTTGGGTCTATTTGCAGAGAACAAGCCAATTCCTGCTATGGCAGCTGCCCGGGTTCAGCGTTGGGCTCTATTCTTGGCTGCCTATAATTACAAACTAGAATATCGAACTGGAGCCCTCAATAGTAATGCGGACTGTTTGAGTCGTCTTCCACTGGAGGCTCAGGAAAAAGATATATCTAAATCCACTAATGAAATATTTATGATGGACCTTGTGGAAGCTCCAGTGAAGGTTGAAGCTGTGAGAGCAGAGACTAGGAAAGATCCAATCTTGAGTCGGGTATACAAATTCACCATGAATGGCTGGAATGGGGTCAGTTGGAGTGAACAGTTAAAGCCCTATTTTAATAAATGGGAGGAACTGACCTGTGAAGATGGCGTGTTACTGTGGGGAAGCAGGATTATTATTCCTCCTAAGTTGAGAGGAAAAGTTCTGCAGCAATTACACCAGACTCATGTATGCATTGTGAGGATGAAAGCATTAGCTAGAAGCTATGTATGGTGGCCAAAACTGGATGAAGATATTGAGTGGACCTCCAAGGGGTGTGAAAGTTGTGTGCTAAATCAGAAACAGCCCAACAGAACTCCAATTCATTGTTGGGAATATCCAAGTCAGCCCTAGGAAATAATTCACATAGACTATGCTGGTCCAGCTTTTGGACACATGTTCTTAATAGTGGTTGATGCATACTCCAAATGGATGGAGGTTTGCATAATGAAGACATCCACTGCTGCAGCTACCATTGAGAAGTTGAGGGGAATCTTTGCGACTCATGGCTTGCCTCTGCTGGTTGTGAGTGACAACGGCCCTTGTTTCTCCAGTGATGAATTCAGGAGGTTTTTAGAGGCAAATGGGGTTAAACACATATTCACGGCTCATCATCCCTCTTCCAACGGCCAGGCTGAACGCAGTGTGCGTACATTCAAGGAAACAATGAAGAGGATGGACAAAGACACAAAAACATCTCTTGAAACAAAAGTCAACAGATTCCTTTTTAACTACAGGACAGCTCCACACACAGTAACTGTAGTTCCTCCAGCTGAATTGCTGTTCAAGCGACAATTAAGAACAGCCTTTCATGTGTTACAGCCAAACAAGTTTAAGAGCAGGGTGTATAACTACAAAATGGAGAAGGGTACTAAAATCATGACACCGTGCCGAAATCATGGGGTGAATGATCCAGTCCTTGTGAGGAATTTTGGCACTGGTCAACGGTGGCTGGAGGGCATCATTACGAGGCAGTTGGGTAATGTCAATTTTGAGGTAGAGACCGAGAGAGGAGTTACACGGAGACATTCAGACCAGATCATTAAAAGGACAATCCTGGTCCCAGAGGAGAATGTGACTGATATGAATGATGCCGCAGAGGACATGGTGACAATCAGTACAAGGGAGGAAGAAGGAGTTCCTGAATTGGTAAAACAGGAAGAGGCTGAGGTGGAACCTATAGACTTCAAACAGAAAGCATCGCCTATTCCTCGGAGATCTGAGCGTGTAAGGAGAGCTCCATTTAAGTTAAGAGACTATGTTTAGTGATCCATCTAAGAATGGAGGGATGTAATGTATCAAGTTACAGCCATTGGGTGAAGTTTTTGATTGGCCCAGAGGGCGCTTTTGTTGTAATTGTTGTTGTTGTTTTGATTATAAAAAGAAGAGACTTTAACAGGTTTGGACTTGCTTCAGTCTTGACACTTAGTGACACTTAGACTTAACAGTGGGGAATTCCCTTTATCACAGCACTGACAACCAAGCCCCAAATTCAGATGAGACAATAAGTGGACGATTATTGTGCAGGAAGGTTGGCACTTTTGAGCTCGATCACCAAAACGTGTGTTGAACCAGTACTTGTCTGCAGGTTTGGCGAACTCGTTGGAACTGTATGTTCGGCTTCTGTTCCTCTTGAGTTTCCAGTGATTTTCTTGAAAGAAGAGGTAGAGTTCTTGCATATGCTACTGAAACTTGGCAACCTGGCTCTCCTAGCATCGTGTATGGTCTCTGGAATTATGCTCAACCTGGTGAATGTCCTGGTCAATTTTTGTGTAGATCCGATAATCTAAATCGGCCAATTGGTCCACGGGTGTGTCGTTCAGCATCAGAGCAAGGATCTGCATAACTGTGATGGTAAACAATCTGCCCACAGGCTGTGGAGGATTGGTTCTGCCATGACGTGTTGTAGCTGAGATGAAGTCCTATTGCCTCTGGTGACGGTCAAAAGATCTCATATGATGTCTACATCTGAGCGTCCAGTTAGTCCACTTGAGTATGGCTTCTTTGAGGTGGGTCTAAAGTAAAGACTGGGATATCGTCACCCTCCACTACAATGGAAGGTGGTTGAGTCTGTTACGCTGGTTGGCCACAATTCCAGCTGTGAATATTGTCTCGAGTTGGATGAACTGGTTCAAGGTATTAATTGTACCAAAGGAGCTGATACATTGAATTCAGGTTCGTCTACGTGTTCTGCCATCTTTTTTGCCGGCCATTGCCTATGTGTATCCCGTCAGGATCACAACTTGTTGCAGAGTCCGATGCTGGTGATTGGTCTTACAACTATTAAAATGGTCAAGAAGGAATGACAAACACAGGAGAACGGTGTAAAAGAAATGAGGAGCATTTATTGCACTACAAATATAAACTACTTAATGTGTACCAACTGCCCTTTTCAGGGCAACCTTTCAATGACTATTACTTGCATTCCAGCCTTCTTCAACTTTCTGGTGATGTCCTCCTGTTATTCCATCTTCCCGACCAGACCTGCCAATCAAGCTCTTGGTGATGTCTACATTAAATGAATGCTCCTGAGATACATTTCTAACCTCAGGGACATCCACATCGATCAGCCCAGCATAAGTAGTCTCTTCAACCTCAGAAATGACCACGGCGACTATATCTACCTGAAGCATATCTACAATTTCTTAGATGTCCTTGATGACTAGGCTCTTCTGAGATGCCTCTCCACTAGCAGAGGCGTCCCCATGTTAACCAGGCCTTCCTCCTCGTCTTGTGTCTAAACAAATAGTTATAAAACCAATGACCAGCATCAGATTCTAAAACTGTCACATTGCTGAACGGACATCTCGTGATCACAAATGAAGGTATATTGGAGGCGTATATTGGAGACGCTGATGATAGTGATCGGTCTGACAACTATTTAGAGACATTATAGCAGCAGCAGCAGCACTGGCCTGGCCATCGCTAATCCATGCCGTTGCCCCCATTACACAAATGGCAGTGGAAGACATGACAAATACAGGAGTTAAAGGGGTAAAGAAACAAGTAACAGTATTATTGCACCCTAACAGTACAGTTGATGATGTAGTGATTGCTTCTGCTGCCGGCATCACAGGAAAAATAGACAAAGAATGCCCGGACGAGTTAGTTCTCGTACGTGAACTTCTTTGGGGACAGCCTGAAAGGTCTGGTTACTGGAGGGACAGCTTGCAAAGTATGGTCACTCGGCTGTATGAACGTGGGCATCTCTGAGGTTTAAGAGATGGCTCGTCAGGTCTGGTCAAACAGTAGTTATCGATCAAAGTGGATGTTCACTATGGTTGAAAGACTCCTGGGAATGCTGCAGAGCAAGAAATCCTGAGTAATGACAAAATACCAGTGTAGTTTGTGAGTTGAAGAGTTGCCCTTAAAAGGGCAGGTTGGTTCGCATTTAAGTCTGTAGTAAGGTTGCTCTGAAAAGGGCAGGTTGGTCCTGGGATGGACGGTGGTGCTGCTGCTGGACTCAACGACTTGACAGCCGGGAAGTCAACAATTGTATATAGGAAGTATTATAATTATATTCCTGAAGGCAACTTTATTTACTTCCTTCCCACCAAAAATAATGTAACACAAGGCCGTAAGATGTGGGGAAAAGCCAGCGCTCTCAAACTCGCATTCTGTAAAAATAGCCTTAGCTAATCAGGAATAAACCAAACCCTCGTCAAAGGAAGGAGATGATGCCTGAGAGGGTGCACCTCCTTGGACCATCCCTCAACCTGACAGTGTAGCAGAAAAAATTAATCTTCCACCTCTTCTTTCTCTACTTCGTTATCTTCTTCTTTCTCTTCTTCTTCCTCTCTCTCCTTCTTCTTTCTCTTCTTCTTCTTTCTCTTCTTCTTCTTTCTCTTCTTCTTCTTTCTCTTCTTCTTCTTTCTCTTCTTCTTTCCACGTCGTCCCTCGTAGACTACGCTCTCAGCCTTCTGCCGTCTTGCCTCCAGCGACCCGTTTTTATATCAAACTGGACTCTCGTCTCCGCGAGAGAACACGAGATTTCACGGGATTACCTGGCGATATTAAGCCTAGGACGCCATCTTGCCGCTCTTTGGGCGATCCAGCCCTGCAGAGCGCGCATCGAGACCGTTTGCCAGGTAATCCCATGTTTTCACAATTTATAACACACTCCCCCCTGATCTCATTATCACAGAAAGAGCAGGGAGGCCGTGTCCTTTTTCTTCGAGTGCTTCTTCGGGGAGGGGGATTCGGGGCCTCATCGTCATCCGTGCTGTCTTCCGTGGCAGGAAGGTCAGCGAACCTGAGGCTGCGCATCGCAGCATCACTGTCCGGGCTTTCATCAGCAGTAGGAGGGTCAGTACATTCAAGGCTATCACTCTCAGTGTCGCTGCGCGATGAAGCCGTCATGAACCAGAATGATGGTTCGCTGGTCACGGATTCAATGTCATTATCCTCGTTAAATGGCAGCTGCGTTTGGAATACCGATCTTAAGTCTTTAATGTGACGGGGTACTCCATCAACTCGCACCGCCTGCGGGCTGATCACTTCAGTGACACGACCGGTTCCGTAACGAGTCGTGCACTGGCCTCGGGGTTTTTTAACCCAAACGACATCTCCTTTTTTCATTTTCTCCTGTGGAGGTTCTGGTTCGGGCAGTAAGCTGCTCTCCAAACCTCTCGCCCTGACATGGTATGTATGTAGCGCATTAGCTGGCGCGGTGGAGGGTGAAGTATCGTCCTTAGGGGTGACGTTATACCAATAGACTGCTTCAGCCACCGTACACCCCTTCCGCGCTGCGATGGTCTTGATAGTCCTATGGTTGCGCTCAATAATTCCGTTCCCACTGGGCACATGGGCACACCGAAAACGCAGACGGACACCCCAGCCATCTACAAACTGTTTGAACGGTGCACTAACAAAAGCGGGGCCATTGTCGGTCAATATCTCAGAAGGAGGGCCACGCTCAAGGAACACACTTTCCAACTCATGGACAATGGCAGCCGTATCCTGCCGGCGAAGGGACCGCCACAATGCAAATCGGGACGGTCCGCAGTCAATAAGGGTCAAGAAATTCCCCCCGTTGTAGTGAGTTATGTCCATCGCAATCCTATCCCAGTTATACTTCACACCGAGTGTGCCCTTCTTCCACCGGACAGGTGCTGGGTCGATCGATTGGCAGGTGTTGCAACTTCTCACAACAGATTTCACAGCCCTCCGTGACACAGAGGGGTCAACCAACCTGGCGAAGTAAAAGGTTCGGTTTACACCAGGGTGCCCGCTTTGGCAATGGACATCAGCGATACGCTCTGGGCTGAGTCTACGTCCCACCGCAGCACAATTTACAGGTGCTGGTTCGTTCACTTCTTTCTGCAGGTCCAGCCAACGGCGAGGCACTCTGGTCAATCGATCCGCTCGATTCAAACAGGACTGCACCAGTGTCACATCTATGACCAAGTTGTATTCATTGATGGTTTCGGTTAGGGTAGCAAGCCGCCTCCGGATTAACATTTCGGCCGATGCCTTCGTTGTCAGCCGTGCTTTTCCGTTCAAGGCATCGGTCATCCACCGATGCACACACGTGGAATCCGTGATAACGTGGAGGACGCTAGCCTGCCACTGAAGCGCTAGATTGACTCCTTTCAGTGTAGCATCGAGTTCAGCTAGGTTTATGTGCTTAGCGTCATTCTCTGGCCGGAGCCAGCAGGCATCTTCTACTATACTTCCGTTGACTGCCAGAGCAACGCCAAGGGCAAGTGAGCTGGCGTCCACCCAAACTGTAAACTCACTCCCATCGACGCACCAGCTCCCTCGTACAGGGTCATCATTGGTCACTCTGGCCACAGCTTCCACCAGCATGCTTCGCAGGGAAGGATCACGCACCTCATCGTCCCATCCTGTTGACAAAGAAGTTGCCCGTCGCTTTATAGCCGCCACAGCCACTCGGAGCCACCCACACACAGGGAAGTGACCCACCAGTTTTCCACACACGGAAAACGTGCTCCGACGTGTGATGGTAGATGGGATTTCCGGGATTTCACCGCCCCTTCCCCATTGGAGGCCATCTGCACTTCCGCTCACCTGCAGCCCGAGCACTTTCGCCCCATCCTGCAGCCGCTCCGGTTCCTTGCACGACAACCCGAAGTGCTCAAAGTGTTCTTTGACCGCCTGGGCAGACAGCAGGCTCTCATTGACAAAAATGTCGTCTATATAAGACGATGTCGCCTGTTGCACAGCTTTATCCTGACGCCGGATCGCCCGCATGATCGCCGTCATGATGCCCGGGGCTACATTCAAGCCGAACCCCAGCCTGGTCAAGCAATAGCGAGTTCCTTTGATTACCACTGTCTGGAATGGCCACAGCGATTTCTCAACACGTATTTGTAGGTAAGCTCTTCGCAAGTCCAGTATGGCCGCTTCCGCACCGTGCCGTCGCCACTCTCGCAGTTTATGAGCACAAACGTCAGCCCCCGAAGTGTACGGGTCAACGTGTTCATTGAGTTCCCGGTAATCAAGAACAGGTCGAACTTTCTGCTTGTTCTCTTGTCTGATAGCCATCAGGGGAATTAGCCCCCGCGGGGGCCCGAGCTCATCCTCTGGGTATGGAATTAACCAGCCGTTATCCAGCCACACTTGAAGTTCTGCCTCGTACTGCCCCCTAAGCCATGCAGGAGGGGGATACTCTGTCAGCCGATTCCGCAAAGACACTGGTGGCTGGTCGCCTGCCCACTTCCAGGACGCTGTCCATGTGTTTGTGCCCTTGTCATATTCTGCGTGGAAATCGGGTTCGTCAAGAGTGATTGCTGCACACATTTGTTTGTCTGGTCGAGGGAATCTCACATCACCGACGCTGTTTACAGTAATTCCGCCTAGTTGTGTAATAGTGTCCATTCCAAGGAGAAGGTCATATCCGAGCAGCTCCCCATCGACCACCAACACCGTCACAGCCACCGGGGGGCCATTGTCAATGCTGATATGAACAACACTGGATCCACAACACACTAATGAGCCTTTGCCGATAGTCAGGACGGGGATCTGTCGTTTCTTCCATGTGGTGCAACATTCCTTTCGAAGGAGGGTTTGGGTACAGCCGGTGTCAACCAGCGCTGAACGTTTACACCCATCAACTTGAACTGTCACTGCAGGAAGCGCTTTGTTCAATGCCGCTTTGGGGAGGGTGCTAGCGCTGCGGCGTCCTCCCCTTGCCCGTTTCCCGGACAATTCCGTGCTATGTGGCCTGGCTTATTGCATTGGTAACACCGTATTACTTTTCGTGCTCCATAATTTTGGGTGCGCCTTGTGCCGCCTCTGCAGTCTCTGGAGAAGTGGTTGGGGCCACCACATGTATAGCATCGTAGGCCCTCTGCTGGCGAGTCCAAGGTGTCAACCGCTGCAGAGACCAGTTCTCGATCGTCCTTCAAGATGTTTCGTGCTCTCGCCAACAACTCCACCAATTCAATCTCTGTGAGTCTCAATGATGCTCGCAGCAGTCGGCTTGCATCGTCCGGAAGTCCAGACAAAAAGGCGCATGCCAATATGCGGTCACTCGCACCGCCGAAGGGAGCAGCAAGCTTTTTTAAGTCGGCCATGTAGACGTCCACTGTCTCCCCCGGCCCAAGCCGGCGTTCGGAAAATTGCCTCCAGGCAACAAAAGGATCTGCACCAAATGCCCCGTGCAGCGCCTGTGCAATCTGCTCCATGGTCGCATCATTACTGAGCTGCTGGTACACGGCGTAAGCCCCCTTAGTGAGTCTCAATGGGATGACCATAGCTGGATCTTTAATTTTGCACAACCGGCAAACACGCTCGGCCTTCTCCAGCCATTCGACCACCGATGGACCAGCAGGAGAGCCGTCGAATTCCGGAATCAATCTGATGTCGAATTTTTCCATAACAACGCCGAAAATAGCTTGTAGCAGAAAAAATTAATCTTCCACCTCTTCTTTCTCTACTTCGTTATCTTCTTCTTTCTCTTCTTCTTCCTCTCTCTCCTTCTTCTTTCTCTTCTTCTTCCTCTCTCTCCTTCTTCTTTCTCTCCTTCTTCTTTCTCTTCTTCTTCTTTCTCTTCTTTCTCTTCTTCTTTCCACGTCGTCCCTCGTAGACTACGCTCTCAGCCTTCTGCCGTCTTGCCTCCAGCGACCCGTTTTTATATCAAACTGGACTCTCGTCTCCGCGAGAGAACACGAGATTTCACGGGATTACCTGGCGATATTAAGCCTAGGACGCCATCTTGCCGCTCTTTGGGCGATCCAGCCCTGCAGAGCGCGCATCAAGACCGTTTGCCAGGTAATCCCATGTTTTCACAATTTATAACACAGACAGAAGAGGGCCTGAAGTCTCGTGTGTGTCAGATTGGGTGCCGAGAACGGATCCTCAACGAATATGACAGGTCCGAAGGCAGATGATTTTTCCTAGGCATAAATCACCATTTATATGTGAAAAATGGTAAACAAGAGAAGGTGATTTCTGTAAATACAACACATCGTGCTAATTAATTTTCAGCCCATAATAAAGTGGCTTAATATAATTAATATGATGCGTGTTGTATTATCTTTCAGTTAGACCAATCTCTTTCACCACCGCAAGTTGCTTTGATGTTAGAGTTTAAATAGAGATTATGACTCAGTCATAAATAAAAGTGCAAGTCACTTCTGATCACTCAATACATCCAGTTTTGTTATTTTCAGCAGCAGTAGCAGACGGCAAAAACCGGAGGCCATGATAGGCGTTTTGTTCTCATTTTCAGGGGAGCTCGGTCTGTAAGTTAGGTTCGATGCCTATTTGGCCAACTTTTTCTCATCTTATGGTTACTAAAGTAGTTGGGTGTGAAGGGTGTCATTGAGACTACTGCTGCCCCATTTTTTTTTCATAATTTAATCACATGCTCTAGCTAGGGATTTTCCATCCTTCATCTAGTCATTTTCATATTCAGGATTTTGCTTAGTCTTTGCATGGCTGTAAACAAAAAATTATTTATACAGTTTCATCAACACAACAGACATGATCGGGAAAGAGTTGTGTAGAAAAAAATACAAAAATATGTTGAGTCAGTAGATATGCATGTTGTACTATAAAAATGAGTTTGAGTCTGGGTCTTTCATCTTGCCTAGCCCAAATCATGGTTAAGGGTGAGACTGGCATATAACGTCTTGTCAATTTGATGTTTAAACACTGAGCATTTTTTAAAGAGCGCAAAAAAGGTTTGGAGGAAATACAAAAATGTTTTCACCAAACAATTTATCAATCACTCCGCGAGTGATAACAAGCTAGCGTAAAATAAAATAGATTGTAATTACATAACTGTCTTGACATTTCTTTTAACAGGTGCTGAGATTAGAGTCATCAACATGGAAATCAAATAGCATGAAATGGTTGCAGAGGCCAAAATCAACTGTAACAACTTTGTTGGCTTTTGCACTGTTGCCTGAAAGGATGTATTTCTACCTGGTATCTTTAGCTGGACTGCATCTGGTTTGATTCTGATCTCCAGCTGAATTAAAATTGGTCAGAAGTATTGAAAGCAATTATGGCTGCAGCTGAACCGTTGAATATTTCATTAAAGGGGAGGGCGAAGTGAGTGTTTTGCACAATTTATCCGTTCATCACAATTTATCTGTTCATCGGAAGTGGTAACATTGAAAGACTATAGTCTTTCAATGTTACCACTTCCGTCTGTTTATTTACTTCCTTCCCACAAAGAATGATGTGGCACAAGGCCGGAAGATGTGGGGAAAAGACTAGGCCTTCCTCCTCAGAGACGTTGGAGAACAAACCATTCCAAACAACTTGTCACCTTTTCCTTCAACGCCGGCAGCCGAAAGACAGATTTTCAGCTTCCAGAGTTTTTGTGTACCTTTTATTGCAATTGTTACATTACGAAATGCCCCATGTCAATAAAAAGTAATTCAACTAGTATGAATTGTGACAGTCGAGAAATTGGAATTATTGTCATCCCACTTCGATTAACTGGAGGAGTGTTCACAGTTTATCAACAACTAACTAAAGAGAAATTTGATGCAGCATGGATTAAAGAAGCACTATTTACTGCCTTTGCTGATGACAGATTTATGGCATATGAGGAGTTGGAGGCACTGTGTTGTGTCTGGCTGACATCATAGATGTGTATTTGGCGGATTTTCAGAAGCTTTCAATCCTATTTGGAAGAATATCAGATGATGTGATGGTATGTGTGTTTGTGAGAAGGCTTCCCAACCGTGTGAAAATGGTGTTGCAGCCCTTCTCAATCCATTCAATGACTGCTCCAGTCCCATCAAACTCAGGAATGATCTTTAATTCAAAACAGCTGTCCATTTTAGGCTAAAATAGCTTGTAATCTGACTAAGAAAAAAAAAAAGGCCACAATCACAATCCAACCTTCAAGCAGAATTCCTGTTCTTCAAATGCTGAAATAACAGTTAATCAATTTCCGGCACCAACACTTTCTTTTCTCTCTAAGATACACCACCTCTCCTTTCAATCCATCCTTATTTTTAAGTCTCCAGACATGCAAATTAGTTATTCACGTATGCAAACTACAAAAATCTACCTTTCTTTTTTCCTCTGGTTGATAGGCACACACGACATGCAAAGCATCTTATTTGCTTTGCAGCTGGTAAATTCTTGTTTCTATTATTACAATGATCAGCAAATTGTATATATCAAATGTTTGTTTCAGTTTTTAAATTACTTCCAAATACAACAAACCTAAATGTTTATCTTATCTATACAATTTCATCATTCAAAATCTGTCAAAATAAACAAGTCTTGAATTCCAGATGTGATCAAATTTCACTATTTACATTCGATTACATAGTCTTGTTTTTTGTAACGTAATTTCATGGCCACAAGCAGCTATCATCTTTTAATATTACTTGTTATCACATTAATAACTGTAGTATTGTTAGATGACGTATTCAAGGAGGCTGTCATTAAAAGGACCGGACACACGGATGAACAAATGTTCTAGGAATTGTTCAGCAACAACTGGTGATAGAACACAATCACAAATGAGGGGACAAACGATCAATATTGAGATGTTTACAGTTACACAATTATTCAGATCCTTAACCCCATGCTAGGGGGCATCTCTAAACAAATTAGCAGATATTGCGGAAAAGAATATTTGTATCGCTGGATAGCACCAGAAACATGTTCATATATAAGGGTAATGCAGAACCTAACATAACTATTGAATGCATGGAGAATACACTGCCTTTTGATATTTTCAACTCCTCTGCTAAAATGAGTTTGTGGACTTTTTTATATTTTCCGGAACAACTGACGAATCAGGGTGATCTGAGCATTCAGCATCATTTGTGTCTGTACAATGGCATTTAAAGTCAGCATACCACATCTTAAATCATTGTTTCAACAAAACACAATATTTTTGCTGTATTTTATTATAATACAAATAAAATTTTTGTTTTTACTTTATTTTGTTATTTTTATAGCTTTTTACTGTAAAAATAGAAGGAAGTTGCAGTTTTAAATCGAAAATTTATATTAGTGTATTAGTCACATTCCTTAATTCTATATTCCATAGCTTACTATTCTTGAATTTTGGGGTTTACATATGTTGGAAAGACTATTATTGAGAAAAAAATAGCTGTGCTAAACTAGTTTTGCATCTAACAGATCTGCACCAATGCGAGCTTGATCCAAAGGGCATGCATTGGGGTATACTTGGACCAGTATGGCTGCGTCGATATGAGTCTGTGCAGAACTGCTAGCGTTGAAATGTTCTAAACACAAATAAAACAATGCAAAATCAATGATATCATCATTTGGAAATATATAAGCTTGTGAACACCTTTTTTTTCGAATTTGAAATATACTAAAACTTAGTTAAGAACAAGTTGCGCGACAAACAGCTAGATGATGTTTGGTTCCTTTCATTGATAAATATTTTTACCTGATGTAGGGAAGTCATCACAAAATAAACAGAAACAAGTTTACAATTAAATAATTCATATTTTACTATTTTTAACTCTTTTTTGTAGAAAAGAATTTGCATTTTTTTCATTCTCTTAGTCACAGTCGTTTTTCTATTATTCTTACAGTAAAATAAGGACCTCTGTTAAAATACAAATATATTAAATTTCTTGTTATTTTTAAAAACCTCCAGACAAAGGCAACTTTCCGGAGAGAGTAGCAAGAGTCAAAAAACATTTATTTATATTATATTTAATAATATAGCCAACCTTTCGAGACATTGCTGTTTGGCCCTCTTCTCGGAAAGGTTACCGACCCCTGCTCCTCGGCAATTCTTCATTACAGTTACTGGCTACAACAAATTGCACTTGGATAAGAGTACAACAGCCGAACATAACTATCACCAAGGTGATGACAACAGTTCAAAACATGGAAATAAAAACAATAATTAATCTCAGAAATATCGTCAAATACCTTTACCCTCCCCCAAACACCACTCTCCATGATCCCCAAAAAAGCCATTCCTCTCCCCCCAAAATAAAGATAGAAAATCGGAAAATAAAAAACAAAACTTTAATCCAATATATGAGGTCTTAAAATTATTATTGACAAATAGTGGAAATGTCTTTTCTTCGTTTTGCAGAGTTTTTGACGTTCAGTTTCGACTTCAATCTTTTACCGATTTGCTTGCGAATCTCAAACATAATGATTCCTGCAGCTACGACAGAATTAAGACTCTCCACACCATTAGCGAGAGGTATATAAATCATGTGTCCATAATGGCCAAAAGCCAACTTCTTTGCCTCTGAACTTAAGCCGTGAGCCTCGCTACCAATGATAAGCACAGTCTGTTCCTTGTCAAAGGAGAACTGTTCATAAGACTCCGATGGGATTGGGGCGTTCGTATACAAGTGTTCGGCATAATCATTCTCTTTGGAATCATCAGATGGTTCTTCCTTTCCAACAATCTCTAGATCATTGTCTGATGGTGATTGTTCACAAAAGTCCACAAGAGAATGCAGTTCTTCAAAACTCAAAACGTTTGTGTTAGGGTTTGTTAATTGGTCGTTTAAAGATGGTGATGCCAGCAGAACTCGGGCGTCTGAAGAAATATAATTTGGTATCTGAGACCAAGAAATGCTGTTTAGGATTGGTATACGGAAGTGGCTGCCACAGCCTGATCTGATTACCTTTGGTTCCCAAACATCAACACTGCCTGTAAATGAAGAATAATAATTGATTCAGTAAGAAAATGTTTATGTATGTGTATCAAAAATCAACAAGTTTTTTTTTTTCACTTAAAAAAAAAAATAAATAAAGTGTTCGAAAGAACATTTGAGAAGGTTCAAACATGATGACAGTAAGCCAGCTACGATGATTTTACCTTTTTCTTTCTTTCATATTAAAGCAGTTGACGTTTGCACATGAATGACAGAGAGGGGGAAGGGGAGAGGAAGAGAAAAGGAAAGAGAGAAATGAAAAGAGGAATGAGAGAAATAAAGAAAGAGTGAGAAAGATGTACAGAAGAAGAGAGGGATCTCTTGAGCGATATATTTACTGCTTATGCTCCTCTGAGTATTCGAATACTTCATTATGCAGTCCTTTAGATGCCAGGTCATTTGACCATTTCCATGCTGTTGTCTTTATGTGAATCTGATGATCGAAGGTAGCAGATAAGTCAGATTCATTGATATGGATAGCTGCACACGTCAGCACCCCACCCGCTTACCGAACGTGACTGATCCTGTCGGTCCAAAAACAAGGCCTCCTATTGTTTTTATCACATTGATTCGCAGTAGCAAATCAAATCCCACTGATTTGCCTATTACAAGCAGAACGTTTTTAGTAGAATTGCCTTTATCTGAGCAAATGGTGATGACTCAGCACACCTAAGTCACAGTAGTTGGTGCTAAGCAGATAAACAAGACGCTTCGAAGAGAAGAGTTACACACTATATGTAGACATAAGACGGTGATAATTTCTCTCTTAAATTTCATCTTTGATTTAGTAATTGTTTAGTATTTAAAAGAAAGGATACTGATGGTTTTGTTCATGTCATTTTCAAGGTGAAATTTTGAGTGATTTGAAGATAAAACTATACAAAAACTTGTTTAGACTAAAATTGAAGATGGATGACAAACCTGTCTTGATAGGAAAATATTAAATAAAAAACAAATATTTGCTTGTTTTCCCTAAAGTTTGAAATATTTTTTACACAATAACGAGTCTGTATGACATAAAATGTTTTGTTTGTCCCGATACAAAATTCTAATTTAATTTTGAACATATATAAAATTTAACTTTTATGTCCAGGTGTCAATACCATTTTTCTTCTTTTTAACAATTTGTTAGCAATAAAATACTATCGACTAGAAATTCCATTAAAATTTGTTTCTTTTTGTGTAAAAAGAATGTTCAAAGTTTATTTTTTGTTCCAAAAAGTTCTTTGTGCGTAATAAAATTCTAAAACAGTTCAAATATGTTTGGTGCTGGAAAAAAGACAACTATTAAAACATTAACTTTAAGTTACATTCTGAACACTTTAAACATAATTTTATTTCAGAACAAGAAATACAATTTAAACAAAGTGATCAATAAAATAACTTTGTTTATATATTTATTTCCAAATAGTTTTGCATTTTTATGACACAAAATTCATTATTTATTTATCATTTGTTCTTAATTTGTTTATTTAATTAGTATTTTTTCCCTAAATTCATAATTATAGTTCCTTTGCCTTTTAAATTTAAATTGTATTTTTTTTGAAAATAAATAATTCAAAGTGATCTGATACTACCCTTCATTTTTTCTCTCCTGGTCAATGGAGGAGAAATCTTTTTAGACAATTTTAAATTTTGTCCCAATCCAGAAGCCCCCTTTTTGGTGGCTGAATTTTCTGCACACTAAAAACTAACCTTGTGTCTAATTCTTCCCTGTTGAAGTGGCAAGTAAATAGGAATACGTAATTACATACATCATAACCAAAAATATTTTCTACGAAACAAATAGGTTGATATTGTCACTTTAAAAAAAGGCTTTGCTTGACTTTGCATGTTTTTATTTTAATAACTTCTGCAAAGAAAATCGTTTCCAGATTGTTCACAATCAAAATAAACAAAGGAATTTTAGTCTTTAAAATCCAGCAGCAAAATGCAGCAACAAAACACAACTTTTCCTTTTTAATTAATTCTTGTTTTGCTTTTTTAAAAATGATATTGAATAAAGTTCAGTTTCAGTATGAATCAGATCATGTTCCTTTCTTTTCTGTTTTATTGCAATTTTTAACGTTTTCTAATACTTTTTACAAAAACTATCATTCATTATTGACAGCCTGACTTTTTGATATGTCTTGCACCAAAATGTATGATGTCATGTTCAATCGCACAGGCCTCCTTACTTTACAAAGGTCATGGTTTCCCCCATAGAGAACCAATGTCTGGGGCCTACTGTAGTCCAACAGAGATGACATGTGGGAACCCTGGGACAAAGGTTAATTTTACAATCTTTTCCGATTCAATTGGGTAAAACGGATGCACATACCAGAGGCAATGGCCGAATCCTTAGAAAGTGACCTCCAGTCTGTAGTGGAATGGGGTCATAAATGGATGGTAACATTTAATGCTGCTAAGACAAAGCTACTTTCCTTCAACAACTACAAGAAATCTTTTCAACCACCGATTGCCATGGCAAATAACACCCTACCTGAGAGTCTAACGTTTAAACTCCTCGGCCTAACATTCACAGGTAAGATGAATTGGAACAAATACATAGAAAACATTGCCAAGGCTGCTGCAAAGAAAGTGGGCTCCCTCTACCGTGTTAGAAAACTTCTCACACCTGACAGTATGCTATATCTCTACAAAGCCACCATCCACCCATGCATGGAGTATTGTCACATCTGGCTGGTGCACCAAAAAAGAATCTCTAATCTAATAGGTCCATCACTATTCACCAAACTCCAGCCCATGTCCCATCGCCGCAATGTTGCATCCTTGTGCTTGTTTTTACAAGTACTTCAATGGAATGTACTTCGATGAACTTGCTGCTCTGGTGCCCCCTCGACATAAATACACTTGACCTACCCAACAATCAGCTAAATCCCGTCCATTCACTGTGGAGGTCCCCAGATGCCGGAGAGCCTTCTACTCCAATAGCTTTTTTCCTCGAGCTGCCGGTCTTTGGAACTCCCTCCTTGCTCCCTGTTTCCCCGACTGTACCGACATGCAGAAATTTATAACTAATGTGAATAAGCATCTCACTGCACAGCTCCCAATTTAGGATAACCCCCTAAACTTTCACCCTAATTCTCAGTAGCCCCTTACGTCTACAGTAGCAACTTGCCTTGTTTGGAGTGAACTAAGTAAAAAAAAAAATTCCTTCAAAGTCTGTTAGTTCAACCAATCACCTGATTCTGGCAGCATAAACGTCTACTGGCTCACATAACCACCTCACTATAGACAGCTTCTTGTACACTGTAATTGCCCTCATCAGTAAATACCTCCTTCAACTTTATCTTGCTCACATCAATCTTCAAGTAGAGGGGCACTCCGGCTCCCTCCAGATATAGCAGCAACAGGTTTACCATATGTTGAAGTGTCACCACCAGATGTCCTTAAATGACTTCAACATATCGCTGCTTAGGTGGACCGTTGCCATCTTGAAAGGCTGAAATAGTTTGAAACGGATGTAGAATGAAATTGTTAACATAATGTATTCTACTTTAAGTTTTGTTTTTGCCAGATTTTTTGTTGTTTTTGGTGAGTTGTTATAAGATTCATAAGAGGGTACATTTCTTTCCTCTTCACCATCTAACTCCCACTACACTTTCACCTACTGCTTCTTTCCAACTGTCCTCCTCGCTTCACTCCTCATCTTACTCCTCTGCTATTGCTTTGATTTCAAAGTTAGCATGCCTCCACTGACAAATCCTTAACGTTATATACCTAAATGCATATGTATTTTGTGTATATAAGCTGAAGCAGGTGCGCATATGTCTGTTACATGGTGAACAACGGTGAAGCAGTGTGGCCTTTGAGCTCCAGGTAAGTCATTAACATTAATCACATTAGTAAATCTATATGTAAAAATAAGAGAAATGTAATTTTTTAAGATTAGTTTAATCTTAACCTAGCGTGAAAAAGTATTTCACCTAGTATTTCAATTAAAAGGCTTCAATGCATGATGTTACATCCTTTTTTATCTAGACAAACTAATAATCTAATATTTAGACAGTGACAGTAGTGGAGGGAAGTAAATGAAGATTGTCCCCAAATGACTTACCAACAGTGGTTAAGATTCTTTGACATCCGACAGCAGCAGCTGTTCGAATGAGTGATCCCATGTTTCCTGAATCCTGAATATTGTCACAAATCAATGTCAGAGGAATCGTCTCTGTTTGTGGAACCATGGATTCTCCTGCCGCCGGCATTTTGAAAATACCTATAAGAAACCAGACCAGAAAAAGGCAATAAAAACTTTCTTATTTTTAAATAAACATTCAGATTTTGATAGTTTTTTTTTACAATCATGCAGATATAAAAAGAGTCAGATTATTATTTTTTTTTGAAGTCCAATTTTCTGGGGTGAATACTCCAATTGCTCAAATTTGGGGGTGGATACTAAAATAGCAATAAAGTCTTGGTTCATTTCGATAACAAGTAATATTTTAAATTTTTACTAACAACAACAACATAATAACATAGTGTGTCGCCATCTTGTCTGCCTCTGTACTATGGCAGCTCAAAATCATTTACTATTTTTATGTTTGGGTGCCTTACTATTATTTTTATTATATTAATATTTTTTCATTTAAAACCTCACCGAGTCAATACCACATAAACTAAATTTAATTTGATAAATAAAATAAAATACATTGCAAAGTACCTAAATATAAAAATAGTTTAACGAATAAAAGGTTAAATTGTGTTACTAACTAAAAATGGAAACTTATCAAACTCCTAAATGTTGAAAAGTGAAAAATATATAAATAATAAAAGTGTTTATAGAAATTTTTTTTAAATCACATTAACCGATAATATTTTGTATATATATATATGAAATGCTCAGGATTATTACTCTAATAAATTTGGTATATAAATGGTATATATCTCATCTGATAGAGTTCAATATTTAAATGGTTATTAGCAGAGTGAGTATATTTATTAGCTATTTGGCTTAGATTGACATGTTAGGGTTTCAACCTATACAGGTTCAAAATAGTGCAACTCATTTGGCTACCTTATATTAGAAATACCCATCGACCATAAAACAGTTTGGATAATCACGGATTTCAAGGTAGTTCTACTAAAATAGTCATATTTTAAAAACCAAAGCACTTTAAGTCGTCAAAATACCACCATTTTGTTCGGAAATGAATATCCTTTCACATGCATTAATAAATAATAATCTGCATTATATATTTTGAGAGTTTTCAGAAAATTAAGTCATAAAAATGTTAACATCATTTTTGGCCATTTACGTCAGTTTTTTTTTTTTAGCCCCCCTTCTTTTAAAGATATCGTACCTTTGGGGAATTTTGTCATGAAATTTAGAAAACAATCAGGAAAAATATCAATTTCAATTATTGTCATGGTACGAAATTAATTGATCCATTATTTTTTTTGTAATCTTAAAAATAAACCTTCAACATGACGTGTATCGAACATTTTTTAAAAACTATTTTTCATACCCCAAATCGTAAATAAATCAATCTTTTCTCTTTTTTTATGCATTAAAATTATAATTGTATGTTGTTTTGTCTTTCGGTAGTAGTAATTTTAAATTACATTATCTGAAAAAATATTGTCCCTTTTTGAGCGAAAGTCAATAATGGCTTCTAGTATTGCTGATATAACAATCAATCAGCAGCAGCTAGCTATAAATAGCTTTGTAAAATTCGTTTACAAACTTTAAGAAAGACGAAAAAGCTTTTTGTGCTTAAAAAAGTTAATGCTGTTTGTGATTCTTTTATAAAAAATGCTTCAAGAAATACTGGTTTTCACTCAACTTTCGAACTTCTAGTAGTAATAACTTTCTAGTCGCCAATTAAAAAAATTAAATAAGATTTTACTTTTTTAGGTGATTACGTGTGAACACCCTAAAAGTCTTGGCGAAAAAAATAATTTAGAATTTAGAGTTTCACATATAAATTTAATGTAAAATGATCTCCTATTTCCCGGCCATTCTTGCCCTTTAGTGCAATCTTAAAAATATTTTTTCAAGTTGAAAACTTTTTTTTCCTTTTTTTTTTTAAAGTTGAAAACTTTATATAAAATAAATAATTACTCTACCACTAACTCTAGGTTCGAGTGACAAGCGCACCTCCTAAAAATGCCTTCTCTTGAACGTGTCGTACCATTAACCTTAAATCTGAGTGACAAGCCACCCCCTAAAAAAACTCCCTTAACCCTAACACTAAGTCCGAATGGCAACCTCCATCCAAAACAAAACCCCTTCCTTAACCTTATCACTAACCCTAAGTCCGAGTGGCAAGCCCCTAATCCTACAAAAAGCCCATTAAAACCACGCAATCATCTAAGGAAAAAAAAAAAAGCAGACACTTATAAAAAAACCGCACAGGATTTATTTCCCATAGAAAAAAATTGATTAACTGCCCTAAAATGCTAGAATGGCCCGGATATGGTGAATTATTCTATATTAAACACTTAATTGCCCCTAACCCTACCACAAACACGAAGTCCAAGTGGTAAGCCGCCCTCCTTTCACAAAGACCCTCTTAAAACTACACATAATCGTCTAAAATAGAAGAAAAAAAAGAAAATAGAAAAATTTTGTATTAAAGATTTGTCTTCATTTTCTAATTTTATACAAAATTATTCTCATACTGACAGATTTGGGTTCCTTTGACATATCAAGTCTTTTTACCTGTGTTCTCCTTCTAAAGACTATTAATATGTGTGGATGCCTTACATTTTAGTTAACTGTCCTCTCCTCCTATTCTTGAAAGTATTTTTGGGGGAATTAATGAAATTTGCCACAATATCAGTTGAATTAAGTTTTCACAACATTATGTACAGACAGATCGATGGGGTCCCTTTTTGTTCTTCTTTGGGACCGACATCTTTGCAGGTTTCTATAAAGAGGACCTGTTATTTGGTCTTAAAAGACAAGATGTTGACTATTGTTTATAACACCTTTTGTCTGTTCAACAATGAGTCTGAAGCGGACATATTTTTATGTCCTTTAACAATTCATTCAGCCTTTAAGTTTACTATAGATAAGCAAGCCATTTCTCGATGTTCTAGTCTGTAAAGCTTCCTCCAGTTTTCTTACCTTGGTATACCGGAAACCAACTGTTACTGGTCTCATTGGGACTCATTTAATCCCATAAAATAAAAGTTTAATTGAATTAAGACTCTTACTCATAGGGCCTTAATGATTTGTTCTAAGATCCAGCTGGATGATGAAATTAAATTCATCACTAAGACCCTCTGCAACAATGGATATCCATTAAATATTGTTCAATCCACCATCAGAAATAAAATTTCTAATTTCTATAAAAGTAAATAAGCTTCTGTGGACAGATGTCTCATTTACCTTCACCTGCCTTGGCTAGGTAATGTTAGTGATAGATTTGCCAAACAATTCTGTTTGTACAACAATGTTATTTTGCCTTGAACACACAAGTTGTTTTTTTCCACCAGGCCGATCTTGATGTCTATTCGAAAAGATGTCCTCCCTCTCTCCATAATAATTCTATTATTTATTTATTTAAATGTAGTTGCAGTTTGCACTACATTGGAAGGATGTCGCAAAGATTAGACATCCGGGTTAAACACATACCCACAAAAATTTGTCAGGCAAATTATTTACTATTGGATGTTCTGAACAATACATACGGGTCTTCCATCTCTGAGCATCTAATAAATAGCCATATCTGTGCCTCTAATTTCAGTGTTGACTTATTCTCCATTTTAAGTCACACTTTCACCTTAAGATTCAAAAAACTATTTATATTAATCTTTGCAACCTTCTCTTTGTAAGCAAAGAGAAAATCTCGGGCTTAATGTAGTTTCTATTCCCCCCTCCCCATCTCCTTAGACTTTTAGACTTAGGTACCCCCATGTCCTGAGACATATGAGCCAGTCAAAGTGATCCATCGCATTCATAAGAATTTGAATTTGACATACTTTAGACTATTTTCGTAACAAGAATATTTTACAGGGACAGGTTGCTAGCCTGAAGCCAGACCACTAACATTTATAAAGAAGACTGTAAGTGGAGAAGTCTTCAGTAGATATTTACTCCCTTATTTTCAAAGTGAAGCAAAAATTTCAAACACTTCTCCATGTCGTTGTTGCTATTTTTTTTTATTTAAAAATTTTTTCTGTAATTTTCAGAGTATTATTTTTTTTTCTCTTAACCTTGATTTAGCTCTGTTGAAACCGGTTAGCTAGCCTTTTCATCCTTTTATTATTTTAATTCATCATGCTTAGTAAAAATAAATATGGTCTGTTCATTGCCATAATAAAATTTTGTACTACAAAAAAATATTTAGTGTACCTCAGTGTATATGTATGTACTTCTGCTTTATTATGAATAAGCATGTGGAGTTATTTGTATGTATATATTTATATACCTCTTTATTTATCCAGATATATCTACACATATATGATTACGTATACAGTCACTTTATTTGGTTTTCAAGTACCGACAACCTGGTCAGAGGGTCATCAAATTTGAATAAATTGGGAAGAAGGTTTTTATTATTTTATTACATTGTTGAACTTCACTTGACCACCCAATGAAGAATTCCACTATCAACTTAACATTCATCCCCTATTCCCACATCCCACATCATATTTGATATAAAACAACTTTTTAATAAAATAATTTTTTTAAAAAGTAGCTTACCCATAATTCCTGATGGAGTTACAACATCTGACCACAACTTCAGGTGTTTATATTTGACTTTATACATAGGAATCTGGCTGGACTGGTCCAAAGGTAATTTGTTTGGGTCAACTTCACTGGTGAAGTAAATGGAACAGCACTTTGCACCTGCGAGAAGAGCATCAGAAATGAGACGCTGACCTTCTAGCAAAATTTGTTGACTCTTTTGGCGTAGTTTCTTCGATTTCGCATTCGTTACAAGAACTCTGACAAAGGAAAACATTTGTAAATTTATATTTTCATAGATTCTAAAAGATTAATAGTTCTTATTATGATCATAGATTATTGTCGAAAGTTGAAAAATATATGAGATATGACAAGTGATATTAACGGCATATGCGTGAACAAAAAAAAAAGAAAATTAATATCCAAGAAAAGATTGAAGAAAAAGAAAAAAAAAAGAATGAAATAATTTCTCAGTTGGTGAGATTTAAGCATCATAAATTTGCTTGAGGAAAAGGCAACCATACAAAATACAAATGATAAAAAGTTTGTGGAATACAAAATACAAATGATAAAAAGTTTGTGGAATACAAAATACAAATGATAAAAAGTTTGTGGAATACAAAATACAAATGATAAAAAGTTTGTGGAATACAAAATACAAATGATAAAAAGTTTGTGGAATACAAAATACAAATGATAAAAAGTTTGTGGAATACAAAATACAAATGATAAAAAGTTTGTGGAATACAAAATACAAATGATAAAAAGTTTGTGGAATACAAAATACAAATGATAAAAAGTTTGTGGAATACAAAATACAAATGATAAAAAGTTTGTGGAATACAAAATACAAATGATAAAAAGTTTGTGGAATACAAAATACAAATGATAAAAAGTTTGTGGAATACAAAATACAAATGATAAAAAGTTTGTGGAATACAAAATACAAATGATAAAAAGTTTGTGGAATACAAAATACAAATGATAAAAAGTTTGTGGAATACAAAATACAAATGATAAAAAGTTTGTGGAATACAAAATTTCAGAGAGTCCCAGGAAGGTTCTGATGAAAGAGGAGTTATTTTGTGTGTAAGTAGAACTTGAGAACACATATTTGTTTCGGCTGGTACCGTGTGTTTTTACGTATGTGTAAATGAAATAGGCATGAAGATGTATGTATGTGTGTATGTTAGCGTGCCTGTTTTGTTGGCGAGAGAGTATGTACTAACTTGTGTGTGAGAGTGTTCGCTTAACAGTGTTTATATGCTGATGCTGTCTTTAGCAGTCCGTGAAAGTCTTGTTGCTTCTGTCAAGGCCCTTCGGCCAGGGGCCACGGTTAACTTAAGGATGTATCCACATGTGTTGAGTATGGAAGAAAAATACTGGAACAGGGAGAAAAGAAAGCCGTGCGTTTGGGGTTTATACTATTCACAATATTTTGCTACTGAATATTTTCTGCGTTGTGATTGGTCAAAAAAAACAAAACTGTTGATTTGAACTTTTTTCTAATCTAAAGTCGATATGTAATAACAATATTCACTGCTGCTTCCACCAGTCTCCTAAGTTGATGCTCACAACATACTGACTCTTACTCCTTCACAGCCTTATACCGTTAATCTTTAAAAAAAAATGTTGTTTGTGATTTTTGTTGTCTTATAATTTTTTTAAAAATATTTGTCTAATGCTGAAAAACTATCAATTTTTAATTGAACATCTATATCATAAGTAACGGGTTAACCGTGGTATCACCAGAAAGGAGATGCCATGAGCAACGACCAATGTCAAACCATTATTATTTTTATAATATAACAATTTGGTGCTTAATGGCTAGTATTCTGAAAGAATTGAAAAGAAAATCATTGCAGAACTCTAATTTCATATTTTGTACCAGTGAACTAAAAACTAGCCTAAAATTATTAAAAGCATATTTGTTTTTCTTTAGCAATTTCATTAACAAAAGCATTTTAAAAATGAAAACATTTCTTTCGAGTTAGAATATTAGAGTTATTTCCCTTTGAAAAGAAAAAACAAACACCTTTTGTCAAACTGCATAATTCCTATTTAATTTAAAAGACGTCATATCTTATTCTGATAAAATAAAACTTCTTTTTTGCTTTAGCAAAAAGGAAAATACTTTTGTTAGAATCAAGTCCCAAGTAAATACTTGCCTCCCGAGGGCAACGTTAGGTGTTGGGAAAATATGGGGAAAATCCAGCTACCCAAATATTGGCACTCTGGATCGGAATAAAAATAAAAATATAAATTGCCCCAGTCTAGAAGGATCTCTTTCCTCTGACAGAATAAATACTACACTTGGAAAATGTATTTATAACGGTAAACAAATTTTACAAGGCACAAGGCCAACAAAAGTGAGGATAAAGGGTCGGTAGTCATCCTCTTAACTAGATGCATTATGACCCATTTGTCCAAGAATTGTTTTTTCCAGTCTTTCATTATTTGTCCATCACTTTCATTTAAGCAGTCGCCACAATACCACATTTACTCTATGGACTACCCTATTTAAAATATCCCCAATAGTTTAAAATTAATTTAATTTACAAAGGATATTTACAATTTCATGAAGATACTACACTTTGATCCTAGCCAAAATGCAAGATAGAAGTAGTTTACAATCAAGTTTTCAATTGAAAAATGTTTTTGAGATTGAGAAACAAAATAGAGGTCAAAGAAAATTTAGGATCACTTTGTGATATATTAAAAAAAAAAACTAGGTTAAAAATAAATAAATGGAATAAAGCTTGGAACGTATTTAAAAATCACTGAAATAATGATCTAAAAATGGAAAATGTATATCCAGTCTGTTGCTGAAGTCGCTGGAAAAATAGTTGGATCATTCTATCGCTCCAGAGAGTATCTCACTTCAGATGCAATCCTGTACCTATATAAGAGTCAGATAAGTCCTAAGACGGAGTACTACTGCCACACCTGGAGAGGTGCCGCTCAAAGCACTCTTTCCTGCCTTGACAGAGTGCAAAATCGACTTTGAAATCTAGTGGCGGATGATCATGTCTTTTTCTTACAACCCCTTTCTCACAGAAAAGATGCTGCTAGTCTTTCTCCACTCTATCGTTATTTCCATGGAAGATGCTCGACTGAGCTCTAATCTCTAGTTCCTCCTTGTAAGACATTCCCAGCAAGAACTTGTTTTTCTACCACAACAGAAAAATACTTTTCTTTCTTTCTCGATGGGCCTGCTAGTGTCAGGCAAAAGTTCCATGGACAGAGGTTCTTTGCTGTCTGTAGAACACATTAGTGTGGGACTGCTTCCCAGCAGAATACAACATAGTCATCTTCAAATCCAATGTCAACAAATACAACCGCCCCATAAGGAATCAAACTTAGTTCATTCCGTTGATTAATTTTAGTACTCCCATAGTGTTCTTCATCATTCGGCTGAGAATCATTCCATCTCATTAACTCTCATACTGGAGTGGCTCTTCACCGTCATAAGTAGAGACCCAATAGTAAAACAAAAAACAAAAAAGAATTGTATTTTACTGCAGTTACTGAGGAGTTTTTTCGTAAGAAGTAAGCATGTAAACATGAGCAATGCTGCAGATGATAGGTTGATGATGGAAAAAATATCTCGGGGTAGACTACCCAAGAAATTGGCTCGCTCTTTGAAATAATAATGCTGTGATTGTGAGTCACTTGAAACTTTGAAAAAGTTCATACAAGATGGTAAGTCAGTTTTTAGTTCCATAGATTAACAGCTGATAAATCTTGAGTGGTTTTGTGGTGTAGCCCAAGTGATATCTATATATATTCCAGCAGAACGGACAGAAGGGGTCAATTGGATCTCTGTTAGTCGAGAGACAGATGAGTCTCTAGGCCTTCAGTTGAAGGACTGTGTTCAGGTGGGTTTCTCTGGATCTCAAGAGACGGATGGGCTTTAAGCAGATGGATGGTTTATGTTTGGTTGGCAGATAAGTCTTTCCTAATTTGCAAGTCATTCATTCGGTGGAGAAGCCCGGTGTCATTGTAACCTCAAAATAAAACATTTTTTATTTATTTTAACTTATTTTAAACTTGTTTGGAAGGAAAATCCTTTTATTACAACAGTAACTGAGACTACATGATTGACACTACGGCAATGTCGAAATCAAGCACCGAATTCGGACAAAGACAAGTAGACGGTCATGACCCGTGTAGTGAACACAAATGCAGGTTCACAGTACTAATTAATGTTTTCCTTTGAATTTCAAACAGAAATGAATGAGAATAATTGATTTTTGCATCCAAACTTTAATTAACACCAGAAATAATTTTTTATTCGTCTGTTTAAAAGCTTCAAAATGACTTGAATAATAAACATTAAATAAGTTAGCAATTACTTTGTGACCTTGCAAAATTCGAAACTAATTTTGAAGACATTAAAATTGAGACAGAAATAATTTCTGGCTTGAATTAAAGTATTATTAAGGTTCGTTTGTCCTCTTCAAAAGGAAAACATTAATTTTCTCATGTGCCGCTTTCTTATTAAAGAACCATTTTTTTTTTTATTAGATTATTTATTAAATTATTATTTGATTGAATATATATTATTTGGTAGCCTTCCATTTTTAGCAGTTAAATGCTGGCTGAGAAAAAAAAAAGCTGGGAATAAGTTCAAAACAACTTAATTTTGCTTAAACTCATGATTTGTGATGTTTTACTTTTTTTTTTTGTTAAAAACAATATGAAACATTAAAGGGTCAGAATCTAAAAAAAAAAATATATACCAAACTTATTGCATAAGCAACAAGTTTGGTCCACCATACTGAAAATAGCCATAATCCCATTGAATCATGGGTTATTTTTAATATGACAGATGGGAAAATACGACATGTTCGGTACATTTTGTGCAAAAATATTGTGTCCATTTAATGTTTCATAGGGTTTTTAACAAAAAAAGAAACACAAATGCCAAAAAATAAGCTGTTTGGAACAGATGCCCCCCCCCCTTTTGTTTAAATCATTATTCAATCAGATTGACTGCTAAAATGGATGATTACCATCAACCGGGGTAATTATAATAGGTTTTATTTGTTCTTAGTCTGTCACTCTCATTGCGTAAAAACCCTCTTCCCTGAACGAATAACACTTAGGTTTTGATCTTCTAATAAAATTGAAGAATTTTTTTTTCTTATTTCAGCTTTTTATACCTTTTTTTTTAATGTCAAAAAATTATTATAGTAACCCCACCATAAAATGCATTATCATAGTGCCGTACAACATTATAACACCTCTAACAAGACACAAACATCCCTCAAAACAGAAAAAGATGATCAGGCACAGCTGCAATAATTAGTGGCACTCGACCCATCATTTTCACTCGGGCACATTTTGTGATACAATAGATCGCATTCGTCACATCCCTCTCAATCCACTTTTCATTTTCCAACACTAGGAGGATCTCAGCGGTCGATAATGGTGCAAACTTCTTTATCTTCACTGGAACTTTCAGATTCATTTTTGCATTTTCTCACACCAGACTTAGATGAACGCAAATAAACAAAATTGCGCAATGAAACAGCTATTCTTGGAGTTATCTTTGGTCCATGTTTTTGTAATGGTATAGCAGTTACATGAGAGATTTATTTTGTTTATATGTACACGCAATATCTTGCGCTATGTCTAGTTGTTTGGTTGGCGTATTGATACACGGGCGATTAGCACATCACTGACATGCACACTCGTAATCTGCTGATTTTTGCCCAAAGCTGAATGCGCATCAAATACAACAGCTCAAGTCGTAGGGACCTCCAAAGCTAACCATAGAATTTACCCTCCCCCTATATGTACCACGATGTAACTTTAATATAGGTTAATATTATCATTATAACTTTTTTACCATTTAACAGAAGAAACACAAAATAAACTGCTGCTGATTTTTTGCAATTTTTTTCAGCATACGAAAATAATGAAACTGAGAAACGAAAAACGTGTCTACATTATTGACGCCTTAAAACAACGTTTCTATGTAGTGGCGGTTTTGTGTGCTCTGATAGATACGTGTTTAATAAATCTAGCAAAAATCAAGTAATGGTCAGATTTTCACAAATTTTTTTATACTTATTCAGTATTGGACTATTTTATTTTTTAAATGTTGTTTTCGTAAAATATAAGAGGGGAAATATTCTTTTATGATACAAATCTAATTGTTATTAATCGTAAAAGGCCAACATCGACTTCGACCTAATAATTTGTGCTTTTTTATAGAATGTTTATTTGCTCGAGGTTTATTTGCTCAAGCGTTTCGTCAAATTCCTCTGACACTGTCAAACTATGGAAGACCTTTATTAACGTATCAACTTGCAAAGAGAAAGTAGTCGCTTTTGCAAACGCATGTGTGTAAATTATATTGTTCTGTTTAAGAGTTTGTTTTTTTTGCTTACATTCTTTAAGCTGAAAAAAAAAGAAACTGTCTTTGTACGACAAAAATAAGTACTAATAATACTTATTTTTCTTTTTTCAAATTTAAATTTTTTCGAATTTTAATCGGCAAAAATGCGACCTGACTTAAAACTTATTTTCACTTTGAAATCATCTCATTCATTTTTACTTGACAAATAATATTGTGAAATCATTACTTTTTCAATTTTCATTATTAGTTTACATATAAAATTTAAGCTAACAAAACAAAATAATAGCAAAAATCGTTACTTTCATTAATCCTTTCAAACTATTTTTCCCGTAAAAGTGTTCACTTCAGTTATATATTTTTAGTTATTTGTAGTATTAAATTTTCAATAATACAATTATTTATTATTGTATGAAAGAATTTTTTGCAAGCAAAATTGGTAAAATGTAATTTTAGTCGGAAATTATTATCAAGGAAATCAACTTAGTTGAAAATTATTCAAGTATTAATGATAATTAAGTTATAACAACTAATTACTTTCAAAATGCATTGAAGAACTTACTAACTAGTTACTATGAAAACGCTTTAAAAAAATATTTAACCAATAATTCTATTTCGGTAAAAAAAAGAACAGGGGTAAAAAAATTCTTAAAAAAAACGTTCATTTTGTCTACAACATAATGTAAGTAATTTGTGTCCCCGTTTGCTCATTCATACATATTTAACATTTCACACAATAATCTCATTTTTTGTGTAAACAATAACCCCGCCGTAGAAAAAAGCGGATTTCATACTAATAGCTCAAGATAAAGAATGTGTTTCTTTCCCAGTTAGATAATTTAATCTTTAAATTAACTATTTTACTTTAAAATAACTTCCGTTAAGTATAACTTTATTTTAGGGAGATTTAAAAACAATAAAAGTAACGTGGATGATTGGATTTCTTAAAGAACGCAAAACCGATGACGTCAGCGATTCTATGGTATGTTTTGGAGATCCCTATCGAATCGAGACATTAATCGGAACAGACTGACATTTTCTCTTGGTAGTATTGAATTTTCTTGCTCACACACCACTATTTCTAATTTGTGGCTGTGGTCAACATCAGTGGACTGTTTCTCTTGTGTCAAACGGCCATAAACAACGTGTTAAGTGTAATTTAGACGGTTTCAAACCGATATAGGGTAACCTGGGGTATTAAGCACCGGAACTAGGTAACCTTCACAAACCTCTCTATAGTATTATTATGGCACTTGTAGGGCAATAAGCACCAAGTTTGTCTGATAACTGACCAATCACAGGCCTTGTTTCTCACGAGTAGCATTTACTGAGCCAAACAAAAGTAGTCTTTTTGTTTTAAGTTGAGAAGCTGTTTTTTTCCCCCACATCTGCAGCCATTTTGAAAGACTTCAAAACTTCATGCTCCAGAAGGATAACTGAACAAAACTTTGTTTCTCTGCAAAACCACTGAGCTTGCAAACTGTTCCTTTGCTGCTGAAGCACTGAGATTTATCAGAGATAAGTACCTGAACATACATACATACATACATACATACATACATACATATATACATACATACATACATACATACATACATACAACTGCCCTTTATATAAGAGATAAGTACCAGAACATTTTTACACTTGATTTAATTCAGATTTTGATTTTTCAAAGCTGGAAAGTGTGTCATGGTCCTCTATCAAATGTGATCATGATTTCCACACCAATTTTAAAAATTGCTGCAAATTCAACCTGCCATGTTTTTTGTGCTTTTAGTAAGTTAATTGCTTTGTACTGGTTCTCATTTAAGCACATGAAGCACATGGTAGACAACAGACTATTCTGTGGAGAGCAACATGGATTTATTCCAGGCAGATCATACATGACACAACTCATAACATGTCTCGACGATTGAACGGATGTGCTGGACAGTGGTAACCCGGTTGATGCCATCTACCTAGACTTTCAAAAAGCTTTTGATACCTTTCCCCATCAAAGGCTACTTAGTAAACAGAAAAGCTATGGCATCAAAGGGCAAGCAAGGGATTGGATCAAAACCTTCCTACAGAACCGTGTCCAACGAGTGTCAGTGAACAGGCCTGTCTCCAGGTGGGCTGATGTCACAAGTGGCATACCACAGGGCAGTGTCCTCGGACCGTTGTTGTTTGTCATCTTCATTAACGATTTACCAGATGAAATCAAAAGTATGTCATGCATATTTGCCGATGACACAAAGATCTATAGCAAGGTTACAACGGAAGAGGACAGAGCCGCACTGCAGAATGACATAGAAAGGCTGTCTAAATGGTCAGCAGATTGGCAGCTAAAATTTAATACCTCGAGATGCAGAGTTATACACTTTGGACATAACAACCAAAGGAATATCTATCTCATGAAGGACAATGAAGGAAATGACAAAGAAATTGGCCCTTCGCATATTGAAAAAGACCTGGGTGTATACGTAGACAACAAACTCATTTAATCACCATGTTAATGAAACGGTAAAGAAGGCAAACCGTACACTTGGGACAATAAAACGAACGTTTGTTAGCATAGACAAGACCGTGATCAAGAAGCTCTACACCTCAATGGTTAGACCCATACTTGAGTATGGAAATGCACCACGAGTCCATCAGTTTGTCGGTGATATTGACAAGGTTAAAAAAGTCCAGCGCCGAGTAACCAAATTGTGCCCTACACTTGTGGACCTGCCATATGAAGATAGGCTGAGACACATGTACTATAGAAGGGAACATGGAGATATGATCTAGACATTCAAGATCCTCACAGGCAAAGACAACATGAACCAGGAGAGACTGCTACCCCTCAGCAAGATCACCAGGACAAGAGGTCACAACCTAAAACTGGAAAAGAAGCATAGTAGGCTAAACATCAGAAAGTATTCCTTTGGGATACGGGTTGTGAACAATTGGAATTCTCTGCCAGACTGGGTCATCGACGCAACAGACATAACCGACTTCAAGTGCAAGTTGGACAAACATTGGCTTCACAGACAATATTTAGTCAGACCTGTGCACGAACTGATATAGTGGACAAGAAGGAAAGGAACGGGAGTTACAGGCAAAAGCCTTTTTCCCAAATATATGTTATGTTATGTATAATTCATGTCATTGTGTCTAATTTATTTGTTGAAAAAATATCATGATCTTTGAAAAAAGGTGGTGCTTAATACCCCATGTCTGTATTTTTCTGAAGAAAAGAGTTGAAAATCCATTAGAGTGTATTAATTAATAAGAAACATGATTATATTAGTTAAGTTTGACGTGTTTTTATTATTGAGGAAGTTATATAAAACCAGAAATGTGTAATAACAACATTTACTGATAGTAATACTTGGGCATAAAGGTGCTTAATGCCCTGTTAAAAATTTGTTTGTTCACAAATGGTTCGCAACTATCAAAAGAAGACTGAGGGTGGAAGGAGGAATCTGAACCGATCAGAGGAGATGGTTGTTACATATGAGGCTGTCATGAAGAAGCAGATGTCTGCCAATCAAGCAGCCAAATATTTAAAAGTCAGCAAGAAGCCAGGACCCTCATCCTCAGCTCCCACTCAAGGACCCTCATCCTCAGAAATGCCTGTTTACTTGCTGACTTTGTCATATTCATCTGATTCATTGAAAGACTTCTTTCTCAAACAAATAACTCCCCACGTAGAAAAAATATTTTCCCTAATATATTTTAGGAAAACAGCATTTTAAAGATAAATTAGTCCTATAGTGAATAAGTATTGAAAATTTCGTGAAGATCTGGCCATAACTTGATTTATGCGAGATTTATTAAAAATATGCCTATCAGAGCGCGCAGAAATGCTTATACATAAGAACGTTATTTTATCACGTAAAAAAAGTAAACAACATCTTAACTTCACATTTTCATGAGTTTCGTATGCTGGAAAAAAATTCTAAAAAATCATCAGCAGTTTATTTTATGTATCCTCTTTTGAATGGTAAAAAAGTTTTGTTGATAATCTTAATCTAAATTAAAGTTACATCGTGTTACATATAGGGGGGGGGGGATAAATAGTTCACAACCATACATATGTGTTACAGCCCAGTTTAGGGGTCAAACAAATCAAGGTTGATTAGTTAAAAGCGAAAAACACAGGCTGAGGTGTAAGAACTGAATAGTTAACAAAACTGCCTTCGCCCTCATGTTAAGTATAAGTTTCTAAATAATTACGTTATTATATAAAAACACATTTTTAACATGAGGGGGGTTGTTACTTATTCTGTACCGTCACTGGTAAACAGGCATTGTAACTCTTTTAATTTTTTTTTTAGTTCCACTAAAAATAAGTTTCCAAATATCGGTTGCCACTTACCCAAATCGCTTGTCTCCTTCTTCAAGCTTCTCATATCTTAAAATATTGTGTGTTTTTTCTTTTGTAAAATCTGAATTTCTAACATTTTTTGTTTTCGTTTTTTCCCCAGGTGTTTCATAACGATAATAATGTTCATCTCTTTTGCGCGATCCACTACTTTTGTCATCATCAACGTTATAGCCTTGTTTCTTTAATAATAACTGTTTTTGTTCTTCTGGGGTGATTATTCGAACAGATCGACGAAAAATATCACTGCGTGCATTCCGGACTGGACATTTAACTAAACTTTGTATTAGAAAAGAAAAAGAAGAAGGCCATGCTTTACAGAAATAAGCTGCCATTTTGAATCGTGAGTGATCAATAAGCTTATAAGAGTTAATTCCCTTGGATTAAAAAAAAATCTTTTTTCAGTTGTTTTTCCTTCAGTGGAAAAGTTAAAAGAACTTTACATCATGTAAACCTATTGGTATGCAGATGCCCGGAGAAAATCCGCCCTAAATAGTCCATAAATGTCTACTTTAACGACGATAAAACAATTCGGGTTATATTGAAACTTCGAAGCGACCGATGGTCGGTGTTAATCTGAAAAAAGTATCCAAGCTTACTAAGGCTAGCGAATAGTAATTTGTTTTCTTAATGAAATAACCTGAAACAATTTGTTTTAATAACTTTTTTAAAAATTGGGAGATTGTCAAGAATTGTCAACAGAAAAAAGGGGATGGGGAAAAACAACAAATAGTCAACAAATAAGGCAACAATAAAGGCAATAAAAGTTAGTGACAGCGGGGAAGGAAACAGTCGTCACACGTAGGCGCGAACCCACGCCCATTAAATTACGGGAAGCGATTGATTTATCTCTTTATTTATCTCTTTAAATATTTACAAAAAATATAAAAAAGATGTGGCACAAGGCCAAAAACGGGTATGGGGGAGGAGTGGGGGTCGGGGGTCGTCCACTGGTATAGACCAGTGGACGACCCCCGACCCCGACCCCCACTCCTCTAAAACTAGCTTCAGTCACCACAATACCACATTCATTCTATGGACTAAGCTACTTAAAATATCCCCAGGTGTTTTGATGAATGTTATTTACAAAAAATATGTACAATGCGTATGATGTTGGGAGTGGGAGAACAAAGAAGCCTTAAAGAATCCCCCCAAAATAAATAAAAATAAAAGGGATAGAAAAATAACGAACAAAATAAAATGCTAATTATGGTAAGTTAGTAGGACCCTACCCCCCACCCCACATCCTATCTAAGGTATGAACTGCTCGCTGTCTTCCGTAAGACCGAAAGCAAGAGAGTCAGCTCCTAAGTGGGAGTTAGCGTTTCCTACGAGACAAAAGAAATAGTGGGATGGGTTCCTTAGGGATGTGCAGTGTCCTCCAGGATAAATACCATTAGGGCGGATCAGGGATAAAAGTAAATCTGGGAGCGGGCATCCTGGAGGAGTTCTGACACCTAAAATAAAGATGGGGACACAGGACTCATTTGTACTACTAGCTAGCGAGACTGATCCAACACTTGGATGGTAAAAAAATGGGTCAAAATGAAAGACTTAAGGTCGATGTGTGCCATGCTTAGGCAGGGAACACAAACTCAAATCTATTTTGAATGAACACGCATAAACTAGTGGTGTGTATCCACTTCCTTTTAAATAATGAGGTAGACAACCTCCGTCTATCAGATTTAATTTTGATTTTAAGCTGATGCTTAAAATACGAAATCAAATCATAATGAGAAGGTCTTTGCCGGGTGCTGCTTCGCAAAAGTGGGGCTTCTTCAGAGGCCTGGGCTTCTTCGGGGATGTGGTCCTCTTTGGGGGTGCAGGGGCGCGGGCCTCTTTGGGGGCGCGGGCTTCTACTTTCATCTCGGATTAATCATCCGACTCTGTGTTGTCATCAGTTATCAGACTCTCTGAAGATGCTGCGCTGTCAGAATCTTCATCCAGCGAGAGGACACTGTAGTGGGGGCGCAGATACTTCACATGTCTGAGCATTCCATTTACCACGACAGACTGATTAGTTCTGTTACACATGTTGCACCATGTTACACATGTTACACCATGTTGCATGCTTCATTCAGTGATGTGTGTGGATACAAATAACACAAAGACAGAAAGGGGATCTATTCGAAACCATCTTTATTTAACTTGTTCATTGTGCGCATGACAACACAGTTTACGAGTAAACGGTTAAGCCCCCACTTAGTACCCCATGTAACAGCGAACACGTGTAGAAAAAATCTACCACAATGGAAAATAATTGTGTTTGGCTAAGTAAAAGCATACATTAAAAAAAGAACACAAAAAATTATTAAAGAAACATACAAATGCATGGGGAGTTTGGATTACCTACTAAACACTATCCTCGCGTGTTTTCGGTCTCTCTGTACAAGGGTTTGTCAGGACAACCTGTCATGAGGATACTTCACCCTACAAGTAAACCCTGACTAAATATTCAAAATAACATAGTATTCACAGTACAAATAAGATCCCCTCAGAACGGCTATACACTTGCTCATACTAGGAATAGTGCATCTTCTAGTGATGTTACCTCAAGTAACAACACTTAGCTGGATACTCCATCAGACTAGATGGATTCTTGTCCTGGAATCTGGTACGACCAAGAGACCGCAAGTAAAAATATACTACAACATAGTTAACTGGTCAATTGGGGAGAGGGAAATGAATGTTCTTAACTTCTTTACTAACTCAACGTTAAGAAATAAAGAAGAACTTTAATAGAATATTCGAATATCTATGTATCTCATATAGAGATTAATTGTTAGCTCCATGAAGGGGCCCCTTGATTTCTGAGAACTTCAACTGAAGTAAAATAAAATGAAAACTCTTATAATATATCAAAAACGCTAAAAACATGTAGACACTATTTTTTACTTACAAATAATACAATTTTTGTGTCATCTAAAAAAGAGCCTTTGCAGTCTGAAACACTGAAATTGCACTTCAGTTGCAACGCCACATTCTTTGATCTTTACTTTTTTCAGCAGAAAAAATGACCAAAGTTAGTACTTACCCCCCCCCCCCCCCTCACCCCTAATAAAATCTAAGATTATAAGTTTAAAGCTATTTTTAAAACAGAAAAATAACTATATTGGATAATGGAAAGAAATGTTACGGCCGAAAAAAAAAAAATACAATAAAAAGTATTTTTAAATACTTTTTAAAAACACAAAAAAATCACAAAATTGGATAAGAAAAATATTTCTCCATCTCCATTTTTTTTTCGCCAATGGCCAAGAAGTGGGTGTGGCCAAGAAGTGGGTGTGGCCAAGAAGTGGGTGCTCAATTTACGTTAAAATTATATAGGAAATTGATCCCCCTTCTAAAATGTAAAATAATAAAAATTAATTTTTTTTTTCTTTGCGGATATTTTTTAAGGCTGTTTACATGTAATTTGCCAAAAAGAGTAGAAAATTATTTTTTTTAGGGGCGGGCGGGGGGGGGGGACTGTGGGTGCGATTCTATAACATTACCAAAAACAAATATCAGAGTTCAGCGAATGTCTTTGTTTTTCAGGCTAACGTAATATATTTGACTGAACTTTTTAATTGAAATATAAAACGCTTTAAAATACTTTAAAACGCAAAATAATTAGGCAGGTCGGTAGAAAAGTAAGTTTTATTGCCTTTGGTGACTATTTGTTTGTTGATTATTTGTTTATTTTTTCACCAATTTTCTTATGTTGACTATTTTTGCCAATCACCACAAATTGTTTCCGGTTATATTAAGTCATCTGAAAAACGTACCCGAGCTTACTAAGGACGGCAAATAGTAATTTGTTTTCTGATTTTTGCAGTAAAATATAATATATTAAAAAATTTTCATTTTTATTGTGAAAATAAGATTTAAAATATAACAAACATAATTTTGTTTTTCAGAATACTAATTTACAATTTAACAAAAGAATAAACTTTTTTTTTCACATTTTTCAAATAATAAAATCAGTATTTTTGTAGGGTTTTTTTATAACATAAAAATTAAGTCAATTAAACAATTGTCTATTAAATTTTAATTATTTATTAATTATATTTATTTTTATTTATAAAGTTAATGAAATAAACTTAATTATGATATCCCGAAACATTTGTTTGAATTAATTTATTTTAAAAGATATTAAAACAAATTATTTTGGATTATTAGTAAGCTCAGGTATTTTTTTTTTAGATTAACACCGACCTCAAAGTGCTGACATCACAGTGACGTTTGGCCGCCATCGGTATGTTCGAAGTTTCAATATAATTCAGCTGAGAGAGCCAATTTTAGTATTGAGTTTAAATCAGGAAGAAAATCAGAATGACGAACTTGGAAGAGTAATGCGTCTGGCCAAATCTGACTGAAATAGAATAAGCAAAACGGGATCACCATTCCTCACGAAATAAACAATGGCTTCACAACTGAAGAGATGTTCAGATTTGTTTATTGGAAACACAGGAATAAAATGAAGGTTGTACAATGGGTTGATTAATGTTGACAAAGAGGAAATAATCTTATCCTGGAGTTTGTCAACTCGCTTACCACAGGCCTGGTAGAGAGCGCAGGAATATACGTCTTGTGTGTTTGAAATTAAGACTGGAACTGGAGATTCATGTTGGCTCATGTTTACGCTAAAACTATTCATCACGTATGAATTTCGTTACACGCAGATGTGCTATACGTACACGTGGTGAAGAGGTGATGATTACATAATCGCTAAGCCGAATCAGAACTCACGTAGACAATAGAAAATAGTTCACTCATATAACTGCTACATAACCCTTTTTTTCTTTTGTATTGCCATCTTGAACTCAAGGTTAGTGTTTTAAAGGCATTTTCTTTTTTGCTGCAAAAAAGAAGTGATCTTTCCTGGTTTATTTTAAAAAAAAGAAAGAAATACCCTTGGTGCTTAAGCATATCCGCCCCGACATTAAAAAATTTAAAGAATGTATAAACGTTATTATGTACTTACGTGTTAGCTGAAAATAAGATTGTGCAGAAAAAATTACGCAAATTCATCCAGTAGTTATTTAATTATAACAAAAAGAAAAAAAAATGATTTAAATGATTTTACGTAGATTTTGACATTTTTGTAAACAAGGGAGATAACAATTTTTTTTTTTTTTACCAAGTTAAATTTTTTTTTTTTACCAATTGCGGAAAAACAGCTTATAAGTACGATATCAGAGAAAAAAAATTAACAAAAGACACAACCAATTTTGGAAAAACAACTTATAAGTACGATATAAGAGAGAAAAAAACGTAGCATTTTATTGACCCACAGGATAAATTTCGGCAATCTGTTTAAAAAGGTTTTCTAATGTTTTTCCCCGAAATTTTTGTCGCCACATGAACTCGGCCAAATATGAGTTTATCATATGCGTATGGGTACCACATTCAGCCTTATTTCGTCTTTTGGCCTCTTGCCACATTCTTTCCACATGATTTGTGGTTGCGCCTGTTGTTGGGTCAACAAAATTATATCGATGGTTGACGCGCAAATGATGGTACCCTTCGGCACCCAGTCTATCATAAGCACGCCAACAATCAGATATAATTGTTGTGCCGGGAAGAATGTATTTTTTTATGATTGGAATTAGTGTTGCAGCATCCCTTGAAGGCACTGTGACTAGAAATCCATTTTGGGTTGACTGTTCATAGCCACCGAACATTTTTTAATTTTGAGTTATGTCATTTTCCGGACAATCAGAAAACCTCAAACCAAGAAATCGTGAAAATATGAGTTATCGTTCTTGACCACTGGAAAATCTAAGATACAAAATGGTTGAAATATCTACCGAGTAAAAAAAATCGTTAAAATCGTTTTTTTAAATAATTAAATAACTACTGAATGAATTTGCGTAATTTTTTCTGCACAATCTTATTTTCAGCTAACACGTAAGTACATAATAACGTTTATACATTCTTTAAATTTTTTAATGTCGGGGCGGATATGCTTAAGCACCATACCCTTTATTAACCGAAACGCTTACTCTAAGTGCGGGTGGCAATACGAAAAAAGAGAGTAAAGTATACTAGTTCTGGAAAAAAATCTTTTAACTCATCAATCTTCATTTTGAAAAACTAAAGTTTTAGATATTTGACTAAAAGTTTCTGCATGTGCAGCAATTTACCAAAGCACTTTGTTCAAAAGCAGCAGCAACAGGAATGTTATATTTACATATCGACTCTTGATTGGACAACATCTCAATCAGCAAATTCTTTCAGCCAATCAAAATTGCAGCATGTTCTATAAAAAGCCAAACGCGGTTTTATCTGTCTCTTTTCTGTTGTCTTCACAAAAAGAGCATATGTGCATAAGTCACAATCCAGCTAGGCCCCAAAGGTTCTCAGCAATATTCACATGGGTATGTCCTTAAAGGCGAATTCCAGCTGCTTGGTGACAAACGAGACTTTCATGGACTTTTAAACACAACGACCCCCCCCCCCCCGAGCATATACACGCTGCTCAATGAACACCCAAATTCATAGACACATACATTCACTAAGAAAACAGGCACACGAATACACACACACACATCATCCTGCCTATCGTATTTATACACACATAAGCACATGCGGTGACACCTAAAACAAACATGTGTACTTAATTTTTCCTTACATGAAAAATAACTCTTTCTCTCTTGGACAGTTTGCACTCTCAATTTCCTCTTTGATTTGCTGTGTTTTGCTTTGATACCGTCCATATAACCCACTCCTCCCAAGCATCAACCTAATAATGTCGCCTTCATGCTCGTACACTTCCATTTGTGTCTCCGGCGTTGGTTGATGTGGCGTTGCCAACTTTTGTCTGTCTTCACATGCCATGATGTCCACTCCCTTGAAAAAAGACTATTGCGCTCAAAATGTCGACTGGGCCGTACCTCTCGCATGTTGTTATTATTGATCAAGAGATACAGTCTTGGGTCAAATTCTACTTGTCTCAGCCAGTAAGCAATCTGATTGCTTGTCGATTCACAAAGCTCGCCTCTCAGGCTGGACTATATCCTTGTACATTACTCACCCCCTCTCGTGATGTTGCCGGTCACAACTTGGGCCATGCATTCTCACCACATCTATTGACCTAGATTACCTCGAATTCAGTTGGACTGACCTTTGGTCATCCCCTGATCTTCACAGCTGCAAATCCCGACAATTATAACTCAAAACAATGTCTCCCCAGAGCCCAGGACACAAATAATATCTATTTCTGTGTGAACATAAATTTAATTCTTTTTTTTTTTCTTTTGGTGAGGGTGCCCAAATATATATTGGTGCATTAATTACCTGAACTTCTTTGCAGGATCTCGGCACTCTGTTAAATATGGTGGTTCTTTCATCATCTGTTAATAAGTAATCAGATTCCTCACAGATTCCTTCACTTGTCTGCTAAACATTTTTTGGCAAAGTGATAAGAGATCTTTTAGAATCTGTTTTTTTGTATAAAGAGATTTATTTTTATCTTTCTAGTTGTGATTTACTGCCTTAGAATATTCTCCAAATTCTTCTACCAGATGTTTTGTTGTTTCTGTCTTGTTTTTATTTTTGCTTCTAGAATTAAATTGTCCTCTGATGACAGACAGTGATCATTTGTTCTGATAAAGATAGCCCTGAACCAGACTAATTTGGATGTATTCGAGTTCGCAGTCTGTAGTTTAGTGACGAATGCGTCAAAATATTAAGCTTCATTTTGACGAGCTGTGAGGAATTTAAAGTGTAGGAATGCAAAGCTTTTCTTTGGGTTGCAGTAGTTTCTTATCACTACATCATTGTTCATTTCTTCATCTTTAGAAGAGGATTTGAAGGTGTATATTTGTAAACATTGTTAGAAATAATATGCTGGTTTTGACTCTTCTGTTGCCATTAGCTATAATCTCAGTTCTTGTCTGAAGGTCTTCCAGCTTTTTACTACATTGCCATTAGAGAAATTTAGAGGTTTTGGGAGTTCAAAATAAGAAGACATGAATGGTTGTAGTAATACCGGTTTTGTGATGTGTTCAAGTCAACACACTTTTGCGATAACGAATATTCACATTCAACTTGTGTTACCATATTATAGTAGTGGAGCTGATATGCAAAATGAATTGCCCATTGTTTCCAATGGTGATAGGCATCTTTGTTAGGTGAAGCACCATCACCTTGTGTGTCTATCTGTGGTGGAAGAGGGTCAGGGTTAGATTTACCCGAACAAATGAGATCGGGTTAGGGTTAGGGTTAGATTTACCCGAACAAATGAGACCGGGATGCTTGGTTGTAAATAAATAGGACAGTCGACTCATCTATACAGATGAGATTTTTTTCTCACTGATGGCATTCACGTATTAAGCATAATATCAATCAGGTCGAGAATTTTTCCACTCGATCTCTTCAACCATCTTTGTCAGATATCACTGTCAGCAGAGTCTTCTACAAGTTAGTCGATGTAAGTCTTCCAACAAAACTCTTCAGCCTAACATTCAGAGGTAACATGAGTTGGAACAAATACATAGAAGACATTGCCAAGGCTGCTGCAAAGAAGTGGGCTCCCTCAACCATCCGCTCATGCATGGAGTATTGTTGTCACATCTGGGCTGGTGCACAATCCACTAGTCTCTCCTTCTTAGACAAGGTCCAAAAAAGAGTTTCTAATCTAATAGGTCCCTCACTATCCACCAAGCTCCAGCCTTTGTCCCATCGCTGCAATGTTGCATCTTTGTGCTTGTTTTACAAGTACTTCAATGGAATGTTCTCTGATGAACTTGCTGCTCTGGTGCCCCCTCGACATAAATACACTCTACCAACCCAACAATCAGCTAAATCTCATCCCTTCACTGTGGAGGTCCCCAGATGCCGGAGAGCTTTCTACTCCAATAGCTTCTTTCCTCATGCTGTCGGCCTTTGGAACTCCACCCCCCCCCCCTTGCTCCCCTGGCTGTATCGACATGCAGAAATTGAAAACTAATGTGAACAAGCATCTTGCTGCACAGCTCCCAATTTAAGATGACCCCTAAAACTTTCACCCCAATTCTCAGTAGTTCCTTAGGTCTCAGTAGCAACTTGCCTTATTTGGGGTGAATTAAGTTTTAAAAAAATCTTTTGCTGCATAATGGATTCCATATGATGGTGACACTCTGACTTACTTCTCCATGAGTAACCAGCAAGTTGAAACCGTCTCTCTCTTAGCGAGATTGAGATAGGAGGAAGGTGTCCATATAGGCGTTTCTTGGTTGGGTGTTCCTTTCAGCTAATGCAACTCATAACATCCTTGTGTATGTTCTGTCAAATGATGCTTTTTGTTGTTTTGTCATTGTCCAGATAACACTGTGACCCTGAAAAAGCTCATCTTAAGATTGTCAGAGAAGGAGTACTTGTAGATGGTGCACAATCCATCAAGGATACCTCAGACTTTGCCTTTTGCGAATTTTGATGTCTTTTTCTGCTGACTGAGGTATACAGATTCTTAGATTGACTTGATGTTGCAGTTTTTAGCTTAATTTCTCCTTGATTGTAGCTAATAAATTTTGTTTTGCCAGCATTAATGTAGAGGCCAAACTCACTGGCCAATTCTTTCGATGAGATGGAGAAGTTTGTTAACCTCATCAATCGTGTCTGACAACAACGCAAGGTCATCTGTGTAATGCACATCTGTTATTGATTTGCTGTGTGATTTGAACTTCTAGCTCTTTCAAAGGTAAATCTCAGATCTTAACATGGATGTTAAGATCAGCAAATGTCTGCAGGGTGTAATCTAAGCACAGGATGAAAAGGAAAAGAGCAAGTGTATCTCCTTGCAAAACTCCCGCAACAACATTGGCCAATTCTTTGATGAGATGGAGAAGTTTGCTAACCTCATCAATCGTGTCTGACAACAAAGCAAGGTCATCTGCGTAATCCACGTCTGGTATTGTTTTTACTGTGAACCTCTTTCTCTTTCAAGGATGAACCCCAAATCTGTGTTTAGATCAGCAGATCTCTGCAGCACGTAATCTACTCACAGGATGAAAAGGAAAGAAGCAAGCGTATCTCCCTGCAAGACTTACGTAACAATGTTGAAAACCTTCATATCTTCATTGGGAGAACAGATGCTTGAAAAAGGGTTGTTAGTCAGCATTATGATAATTGATACTGACTCTTATGGGATCTGAAGTGCCAACGAGGTAAATTCCAATAAATATTTAATATTTAGCGTAAATTCTTGTTCTCATAGATAAGAAATAATTTTCATTTTTAAATATAAATTTTGTTTTAATAGAAGTATATTCTACATTTCACTTGTATATTTTTGGCAGTCATATTCTGTATTCCCAGTGTTCTTGAGAGAACCAACTTTGTCTCTATGTTGCTGTTGTATTTAAATCTATCAGTTTGTTTCATTATATTTTGTACATTTGTTTATTTGTAAATATTTTACCTTTTACACCTCTGTGTACATTTTCCCAGTCTGTTTATGTCAACCCTTTGTCTTAAATTGCCGTTTTCACAGCTGCATTGCATATGTCCATTGGAGAAATAACATATCCTTAAACATAATTTGTACAGTCTGCCAGTTCTTTCATGCAAAACATGGAGACCAAGGAATCATATTCTCATCCCACTTGTAAAATAATAAATTTGTAAATAGAATACACTATTGACCTGATGAAGTGCAAACCAAATCTATTGCATCATCAAGAATCATTGCTGTATCATTCACAAAATCAAAAATAATTCTAGCTTTCTTCATAAACATTTTACTCAAAGGCAATGAAATTTCATTATTCTCTATACAGAACTCAATCTAATTTTTTTGTGCCAATAATTGATGGAAATTTTACTTTCCTAGTTGCTTTAACCCCAGCGCCATCTCCAAACTTGAATGTTGTGTCTGTAAAAGAATATTCAACTAAGTATTTGGCTTGATCAGACAGAACATCAATAAAAACATCCAACCATGTTTTACCAGTGGCAATTTCATACATGGAATCATGGAGTAATGTATTAAATAGGGTTGTGTGAATCTCTTGATGCTTTTTCTATTTTCTTGATGATGCCTACAATCTCTTGAAAAGTGTTTTGTAGAGTCACAATTAAAGCATCTCATAATTTTCTCATCCTTGCCTATTGGATATGAACCTATACTGCGATATTTTCGATTCCTCTATAATTTATTCAGCCATACCTGTTAATGTCAGATGACAGATGAGTTACTTCCCTTGAATGAATATACAAGAAGTGGAAACTATTTAAGGCAGACATGCGAAGTGTGAAATAAGTGGACCAGTAAATGTCTGTGGAGGCTGTAGAAAAACTTTAACATTTGATAGCAAAGCGTAGAGTTTGCAATCTGGTTCTGCCGTAACGAAGAAACAAACAAGAGATTCTTTGGTTAAATGGGATCCACTAATATTAACAAGTCTCCACCTATATTCAAGAATTATGAGAGAATTATGAGAAATAGAAACACTGATTACAACTCTTGCTGAGTTTCATTACTTTAGAAAAAAAAAACGTGTGAGTAATAGTCTTTACACTCATTGTGAGGATGCTGTATTACAGCAAGGAATAAACTCCATTCATAATGAAGGAGTTGAAAACATAATTGCAGTCCTTGATATGTTATATCTGAAAGATAGGACTCAGCATTTGAGCCCCTAGAAAATTTCAAAAGTTATAAAAGGCCTCAAGATCTTTTGATTGCAGACTATTGAAATGAGTTTGATAAACAAGATCCTATAGAACAGAAATGTCTGAGGATGTGCTCGGTTTCTGTTGGCTAAAATCGGTAAATTTACCCTTCCAATCGGCAGGAGATATTATCAATGTGCTCACTTATGGTAACATAAAAATCCAATTAAAAACATTAATGAATCTGAAGACCAAGTAAAGACTGAATAAAAAATTAAAATTGAAGAATCGGATGTGTTATATGGACATAGTTATCCAGATCGTAGAATTGGTTAGTATTTTTTATAAAAGACCCATTAATCATAGGTATCTGAGACAATACAATGGTGGCAAAGGATCTAAATCAAAAGGAAGGAGAGGTAGAAATCTCCTTGATAAATTTGGAAATCTAACAAGATACCTTGAATGTCATAGTATTGGGTAATAAATACCCATATCAAAAACAAAAGAAATGAAAACCTTTCATCCAGAACAGAAGGTACCTACCATCATGTAATTCTGTTCCAATCAGATTTTAGCAAATCGTATCAAGCCAAGTCTTTGGTCACTGAATCTGTAAGTTTTGGATTGTGGTGTTTTCGAGACAAACAAGAAAAAAGCACACGGTCAGAAAACGAACTCATTTATTACCAACATATTATTCAGAGTCTGCACATAAGCAACGCCTATTTGACTTGACTGGTGTTATGATGAATCCTACCAGAAGGCAGCTCAACCATCAGCAGCAGCCTCACCAAGATGCTTTCTCAATCAGCAGATGCTTCCACTAACGTCTGAATGTCAGCATTAGCAGCAGCCAGCTCAGAGATTCTCCTCAACAAAATGTCATCAGCAGCAGCAAAGGTGTTACAGTAAATGCAACTACTACAACTGCATGCGATGCACATGCTGTGTATCTCCTGTTTTTTATCAACAATAAAATTTGCACTTAAACATTTACCAAGTCTTCATTTTGTTATTTTTTCTGTGCATACCTATTACTCATTTAAGCATTTATTTATAAAAATCAGACTAATTTTTTTCCATCTCTTTTTAAAACTCACAGTCTAACGCTACTAAACCAGCAGTAACAATTGTGGCATAGATGTAGAATATAAAATATGAATCTAAGATTAAGACCATAAATGTGTTACATAGAAAAAACAAACAAAAAACATGAAATGTCGAAGAAGCTAGAGAAAAAAGAATAAAAAGAAAAACTGTAAAAAGCAAGGAATCTAAAAGAATTAGTTTGTATCTAGTTTTTTGTAAATCTAAAATAACCAAAAATGTAAATCTAAAATAAAAAAATAGAAATAAAAAATATTCCAAACACACTATACAAAACTAAACGAAAGAAAAAAATGCCAAGTAAAAGTCAGCCGAACCTTTGTTTCTGAGAAGCCCTGCCATTAGATAATGAAAACATGAACCTGTGGGAGAGAATAACAATGAATCTGATTGATTAGCTAGCTAAACTAAACAGCACGTGGATATATAAAAACATTCGGTAACACAAATTCCATGCATTTTAACCTGACGATTCTCTATGGAGATGAAATGTGGACACCTCTGTGTAGCTTAATTGCCATAAAAATATTTTCATAACGTACTATATATATATATATATATATATATATATTCCATGAAAAATGCCAGTATACTGAAATCATATGCCCTTAATAGAGTTAAGATGAAAATTCATATACACTAAATGTACAAAAGCAAGGAAATTCCCAAATTTTTACACTTTTATTGTCATTAAGGGTATGCGAGCACAACAGGGCTATGTATTTTACTGGTAGGAATTTTTCTTCAGCGCATCTCACACACTTCATCCACTCATGCATAGAGATTTATACTGTAGTGATGTAAAAATGAAATGGTTTGGTTGATATGTAGTCATACCCTTAATGACAATAAAAAATTTTCATGGAATGTCACTACTTTTGTAAAGGCCATGCCTCAATATAATGCCTTCTCATAAGTTTTTTTTGAATTTTCTGGAAAACTAAGGTATATGGTACACTGAAATTAAAATGTCATCAACTAGACCCTAGAACCTCTATCTCTGCCAAAAATCAGCTGAATCCATCAAATAGTTGATGAGATACAGGGTGGCACATACGTACGTATGTACGTACGTACATACAGATAACATGAATTTCATGATGAAAGTCTATTAAGGGAGAAGAGTGCTCTCGCGCCTCCCTTTATATATATATATATATATATATATATATTTGTTTCATTTTAATTCAGTCGAAGTTCTCAGAAATCAAAGGGCCCCTTCCTGGGGCTAACACTTGACTTCTATATAAGATACATAGATATTTGAAAATTCCATTAAAGTTCTCCTTTACCTGTCAAACTTAGTAAAGTAAAGAACATTAATTTTCCTATCTCCAATTGACCAGTTAACTATGTTATAGTATATCTTTCTTGTGGTCTCTTGGTCTTACTGGATTCCAGGACAAGAATTCATCTAGTCTGGTGGAGTATCCAGCTAAGTGCTGTTACTTGAGATAACATTACTTGGAGAAGGTGCACCCTTCCTTGTATGAGCCAGTGTATAGTCATGTCGAGAGGATCTTATATATATATATATATATATATACAGGGTGGGCCAAAATAAGGGTCCTATCTTTAAATTTGAATAACTTGAATTTGAATAACTTCCACAAAATAAAAGTTAAACTCACCAAACTTTATGTGTGTGTAGACTGACCCTTCCGAGATTTTTTGAAATAAACAAAACAAATTTTAGCCGAAAAACACTTCTTAAAACTTACAAAAACTAAAGTATTGTTTTTTACACTGTTTTGAGTTTTTTAAGCAAAAATAATGTTTTCTAAATGAGGGTACGTTCCTTAGGGCTAATACGGCTCATGCTTGCTTCGGAAGGGGTCCTTTACTTATTCTAAAAAAAAATTAAAAAAAAATCAATAAATAAAAAAGTTATGAATTTTTAAAAATAGGACCCTTATTTTTGCCCACCCTATATATATATATATATATATATATATATATATATATATATATATATGTGTGTGTGTGTGTGTGTGTGTGTGTGTGCTATTGAGATTGCTGATTTCATATTATTAGTTTGTTAGTGTTCTTGAAAGACTATTATTAGAAAACCATAGCATTGAAATAACATTCTTCTTTGTAAAGATACGAAAAGAAAAAATGTGAAATAGGCTTAATTCAATCTATGTGACGCTTCGATAAAATGTATATTTAAAAGCCAAGAAAAAAGTTAGTTTTAACTCAAAGAAATATAATGTTTTCTCTAGTCTTACATATCTGAAGAAGATTTTACTGAAACATCAATTTATATTTATGAATATAAAGCCTATTTCATATAAAAAATCTTTTCACTCTTTGCCTCCCCAAAATCGGTTTTTAATGTGAAGAAAATCCAGCTCCCCAAAAAGGGGCACCCTGGATTTAGACAAAAATAAAAACTGTCTCAGTCTAGAAGCATTTCTTCACTGACCGAGGACATAACAGATGAAATGTATTCGTCATTATTTATCTTATCTATACATGTTTTTTAAAGGGTTTCATAACTTTATAGGCATGTAACCCAAAATACATGTTATAGAAGGTCGTCACAAAATCTCCATTAGTAGAGATTTTAATAGAATGTTTTATAGCTGTCTGATTTTGATAATAATAACCAATTGATAATATTATCCAAGATTCCATTTTCCACTGTATTTGCACAGTTGGCTCATAGATAAAAATGAAAACACGCTTCACAAACTAAAAATGTCTAAATGGTTTATTACAAATTTTCAAGCAAAAATTTACGTAATATTGTCATTCCTTCTTGCTGAGAAGATATACCCATAAGAGAAATAAAACCATGAAATGAATGTTCAAAATGTTCATGTTTGACTGTTACCCCAGCCTGGGTGAGTCTCTTAGCATACATAAAGCCTTCATCTCGTAGTACATCATACTCAGCTGTGAGCATAAGCGTCAGTGGTAACTTTTGCAGATTCAGTGCTAAGAGCGGACTATAGTATGGATTAAGAAGGGTTGGCTCAAAAGTATCCGACATCTTTTCATCTCCAAAATTTTTTTGTGGTTTTTCATGAAGTTCTTTTTGAAATTTTTCAGGAAGCAAGCTGTGGTCAACAGCGTCTCCATATTCAGACGCCTTCAAGAGTGGTCCGGTGTGAGTATTACTTAGGAATTTCTCAATGCCACTATTGTTTCCTTGGTAGTATAACAGCCAATTTTCTATAACTTGCCGTCGTGTAAGATATCCGGGCAGTTCACGAGTGATCATAGAAGGAGTCATAAAGTCAAATGCTTGAAGGAATGGATACATGAGCACTTGTGCTTTCAAACTTGGAAAAGCGGTTTCTACTGCCAGTCGTTGGACAACCGCCGCAGCTAAATTACCCCCAGTGCTTTCACCTAAGAAAGAAGAAGAAGAAGAAGAAGAAGAAGAAAAACACATTAATTCCTTGTTTTCCTTTGGACTCGTGTCCTCATCAACACTGATATCTATGTTACGTTTTGGCCAATATGTCTGTTACATAGTAAAGAGGGATGTTGACAGATGCACTATCGATCACATGTTCAGTTAGAGATGAGGATTTTGAAACATATGTTAAGGTAATCGCCAAGAGACAAAGTAGCATACACATCCTCATGACCACCTCGAAAAGGCAATGAATATTGTAAAGTCCAGTTTCACATTCATTTTGATTCTAAAGATTTATTTGTTCAATGCAAAATTATTATTTCTTTAAATACCATGTAATTGTCTTCATTATTTTTCTTTCTTATTTTATTGATTTGTATTTCCCTCTATGAATAAATAATAGATTTATACAATCATCTGTGTCTTTGTGTTCCTTCATTTTTTTTATTGATTTTCTCTGAAAACCAAAATGAGTGTCGGAATGGATAACCATTTTTATTGCTTTTATTTATACCGAATCTGAAGAAATCATAGTTTATATCCTGCAGAAACATGCCAACTTGTGCAAAACGAATCTGTAATTTATAAGCGGAGTAGCAGGTGATAATAGTTGTACTAACATAGGAACAAGGTTATTATTGTAGTTTCTTTTCTCTGTACATTTACTTTGGGTCAACATATAATTGTAATTGAATTGTGCTATTATTGTATTTATTGTAATCATGTCAGCTTATTCAACTTATAAGGTTGGGGAGTCAAGTATCAGCAATTTTTGCAGCAATTAAAAGTGGGAGTCATTTTTTTTACTCAAGTTTTTCAAATTATTTCAGCTGACTCCCCTTTTGAGGGAGGAAGTCAGAGTTGTGAATTTTTTAGTTGAAGTTTAAAATCGACTCTGAAATTATGAGTCCAGTCGGAGTTTTTTTCAACCATCTCCCATCCTCTGTGGTAGGGCTTTTTTTAAAAACCCTGGAATCGGGACTCGGGTAAAAAAAAAAGGTCGACTACCTCACCTTCCTTAAACTAAAAAAAAACCCAGAAACAAGTGTAACCAATAAGACAGAAATGATCTAATTACTAACCAATAACGGCAATCCGATTAATGTCAACTCCATATTCTGCACCGTTACGAAGAAGATGGACAGTAGCCGTCAAACAATCATCAAATGGTATTGGAAACTTGTATTCTGGAGGACGACGAAACCTATTAAAAGAGAGGAAAAAGAAAAGAAAATTTGAAACATTCGCAATAAGAAAATAAGCAAAATCTATAAGAACAAATTTGACTTTCTCTGCCTCTATCTGCATGGATTTCTCGTTTATAGATTCAGTCGTCTTTTTAATCTATTATATTTTTTTTTATGGAAATGGCTCCAGACAAGGCATGAAGCCACTTGATGTAAGGAGCTAACAAGAACAAGTATGATTATTGCAAAGACAGAAGATGCCTATTGACCTTAGTCTTGAAAAGACCAAGATTATAGGTAGGAGGAAAACAGTCAGCAGGAAGAGCGTTCCACAAGCCTGCTGTTCTTGGAAAGAAGCTACTGGAATAGGAAGCTATAATATTACAATGAGGTATATACTAATTGTTATATACTTCTACTAAGTCAAACGCCATCTCTCAGCAATACTCATTACTTCATATGAGTCTACACCCTCCCATTCCTTTTATTGTCACTACAACACATTAGTAAGTCATCAGTTTGAATACAACACTTAGAACATTAACATGTATCTTTGGCATTCTTCATTATAAAATATCATAAATTAGAATTTATTATAAACAGAAGATAAAATACAAAACTAATGGCATTTCTGTCTATTCATAATGACATTATGGCATGAGTGACTTAAAATTTGTTCTCAAAACAAGGAATTATTCTAAAACTTATCTTATGTCAGCGTCTAAACAAGGTTGAAAATATTTTTAATGAATGAATAAGCAGAGAACTTTTTTCTCACTCATGTCAATTGCGTTGGTTTCTTCAAATAATGAATCTCTTTTGGCTTATGTTCTGCAAGCATGAATCTGATGATTTAGTAATTAATTAAATTTAACTTTTTTATAAATTTGTTTTTATCAATAAAATTTATTGCAATTTTATTTTCATTTAATTTTTTGCTTAAATAATCTTGGGAACCATGCGTTTAATGGTGAAAAGTTTTATAAACTGAAAGGTCTGTTGTGCTGGAAGGAAGCTCACAAGACAGCATCAGCCTTTTGACCTGAGATCAAAGTGTAGTATCTGTTCTGATGGATGCTACACTCGTTAGACTGGTACCGTCTTGTCTTTCTGGACCTTGATTCCACCAGTCTAAAGGATTGTCCTATGCAGTTCTAGGAGGTACACCCTCCCAGGCTTTGTCTTCTCACCCTTTGAGAAGGGGTTAGTTTATTGCTAATCGTCTGAGGTGCCCCTACTGCTGACGGGGCTGCTCAGCCATTTTTTGACGGTCAGAGTGCTCTTCTTCCTCTAGGACGCTGGCTTTTCAAATTCCACTTTCCCGACCTTGTGTCACATCTTACTGCTGTGGGAGATAGATAAATACCAAATACAAAAAATAAAATAACAATCAATATAAATCTACATTTAAAAGTAAAATCTACCTATTATATATAAGTGTTTCTCTGCCTATTTGTCTATATTGATGTCATAACAATTAAGATTTTATTCTCCTCAACAAGAAGCCAGAATGCTATTCTCCTCAACAAGAAGCCAGAATGCTATTCTCCTCAACAAGAAGCCAGAATGCTATTCTCCAAACGAAAAACGAATCAACTTCAAAACTTATTTTAACCAGGTTTCAAGTTGAAATGTTCTTCTCAATTTAAAAAAATTTTTTAAAAAGATTTTTGCAATGGTTTGGTTAGCAATCAGTTAAATTTTATTTGTTCTTTTTAATTTTTAAAACCAAAATGTTGAATATTAAGTCTGATGGACCGCATATAGAATTAATAAAACCTATTTGATACAGACATGCACCTGCCTGGAAGAAACAAAATCCGGTTGACACAGAGACATGAATAAATATCTGGTGATTTGATGCAGACACCTGCAAAGGTCATCTACAAAGGTTATTCTATTGGGAATACGCCTGTCACTAAATAAACAATAAAATGGATGGAAGGTATGTCCTATATGGGGCGTGGCTACATTGCCGACAAAGGAGAAATCCCAAAATGGGCATATACAGATGGATGCGTGGGCATCCAAAAATGTTATATAAAATAGCCCAAATTGAGATTGACAGAGTCTGTTGCCTAGCAAGTTTGAGAACTTTCATTCAATTCCTGTTCTTCCTCCGCCTCTCTCTCACTCCATATTTACCAAACAATAAAAATATACCATTATATTTTTAGACATCAGTTTTTGTCATCATTCTTTTAAGCGTTTGCTCAAATATTGCCATTTATTGAATTTATTTAAATTATATATGAACAAAATCTGGAGGCTGAATTCACAAGTAAATATCCTTGCTAACACAACTTACAGACTATCTTTCTGCAGCCCACAGAAAACGGTTTTCATGAGAAATATTTTCCTCAAATTTGAATAAGTTGAATAAATTTCTCTCTCGCCCTCCATACTTTTGCATGTTAAACTTTGTCTACCTACCAAATGCAATCAATTTTAAGGTCAGCAAGTTCTGTTTTAGTTCCTTTCCAGGAAGGAAAGAGAACCTCACCCTCACCACTATCATGTATTATTCATTAGTTATCTTCTAAGTAGAAGTTGATGCCGGCCCCGTTGATAATAGCTCCGATGGCATTGCCTGATTTTCTCTCCTTCATAATGATTGCTTTTGTGTCTTTCAGTTTCAGATGGCTGCTTTAATCTACATATATTATAATTGTGTATCTGTGCTGCTGTCACCGAAACTACTCAATAGAATTTCGTATGAAGCTTTTTTGAAATGCTGAATGTATCGTGAGGGATGACATGCGATGAGTGAGAGTTGTTTAAATCTTAATACTACTATTACTGCTAATATTAATATTTGTCAGAATTGCACCAAAATTATCATCAAGCACACATTTCATGCCGAATGTGTCAAAGGGGAGGTTATAATGCTACTATTGCTACTGCTACTATTACTACTGCTACTGATAATAATAAACATTTATGGGTTAAAACTTATTTGGCAATTTTCAGTATATTAGCATGAAGAACCCTCAACATAACAGGTGTGTTATATGAGTGTCAACATAATAATAATAATAATAATAACAACAACAATAACAACAATAACAACAACAATAATATGCAGAAACAACCCAGATAACCAACAAACGCTTACCAGCCACAAGAAAGTTGAAATAGAAATAGAGTAAAAATATAGAAATGTGAACATCACAGAAGCCCAAGGGAACTGAAACTGCCAGAAATCCCATAAACTGACCCCCCCCCCTTCCAACAAAAACACACACATGCGATGGCAACAGTCTTGACAGGTACCACATAAGATGACCATGAAGCGTCAAAGAGAATGGAAAACCGAGCAGGGATAGCACTAATCAGAGTTCTACTGGAAATGTGCAAAGAGTATTGGACTTTGAAGAGGTTTATTGCCATTCAAATTCCAGAGAAGACTACCGTCATTGCCAAGGAGAAACTAATGTTAAACGGCTGTTGTGATAATGCAAAATGATTTACAATAGTTATTGAAAGGAACGGAGAGTGCTAGAAATCTGGGAAGACTTGTTGTCACCCAGACTAAATGGAACACCACTTGTTATTGCCAATAAGCAATCACTGATAATGACTTGTGTGAAATAATAATAATAATAATAAAAACAATAAACACTATTGGGTAGAATTGCACTAAATTTAGTATAAAGAGCCCTTGGGATGCTGGAAGCAATACGATCAAAAATACTAATTAAAGGGCTAAAGCAGACCTCCAGAAATGAGCTAGCCACAAATCCGCCCTCTGTGGTTAGTAAATTAATACAAAGAATCTATTATTATTCAGTTTAGAGAAATTAGTTGAAGTCTCCATCTGCACCAAATTAAAAATTTTCCCTAAAGAAAATTCTTCCCTTATGTCGTTCTAATCCTGTAAATATGCGCGAGTTATTCCCCTTTTGCTTGTTTGGCCGGTATTAATTCACAAAAGGGACATTCAGTTTCTGCACCGTCCTTTTTCTGGTACTAATTAACAGGATGAACTTTCTGCCTCGACACTGGCCTTCTCAAAATGATCAGTATGCTGAGAGGAACGTGATATGTTGTTTCCAGGCTAAAAGCTGAGGCAAAAAAGAGGTAAAGATGCAGACTCTCCTGAATTGATCAGAATTCAACTCAAATTATTATTGGTTTGTTTTAGAAATGCTTATGGAAGTTTATTTGTTTTTTTTTAGTTTTCACGTGTGATGAATATCTTGCATTTATATTTGCACCGACCATATGCATTTTAAACAAATATTCTATAACTTCCAACCTGTGTATATCTCACTTATCTCTTTGAAATCCAACTTCAAAGTGAACGTCGCGCCAAAACAACAAATCAACCCTCTTTTATCTCCAACCAGGAGCATCTCATTTACATATCAGGTGGTCACATTGCAGGCATATAAAGAGACAAGGCAGCCATTTCTGTTTCTTTCTTCTTCATTCATTTACTTCCACGACCGACCCATTGAACTATGCACACATGCTAGTTAGGTAAGTCCCGCGTTTCCCTACACTCCCCCCTGATCTCATGATCACACACAGGGCAGGGGGGTGGCCGTCGTTGTCGAGTACTTCTTCAAAGAATCGGGGGCAGCACTTCCTCATTGCCATCTTCCTCATTACCACCGTTATTGCCACCAATCTGTTCCATTATCTCCTCTCGTGGTTCCCTATGCAGTGTTTCACAATCAGGGCATGGGGGCAGTATCCGTCTTTGTCGGGTACTCCTTCGAAGAACCGGAGGCATCACTTCCTCGGTCCCATCTTCCTCAGTATGTTCCATCATTCCCTCATCTGGTTCTGTAGGTAGTGTTTCTACGCTCACCGGTAGGGGTAGTAGGCAGTCAGGATCATCCCTGAACTGTATGTGATCTTCCTCGTTATCCTCAGAATCAGGAGAGGTATAACAAGGACGGATATCTTTTACATGCCGTGGTACATCATCAATCAACATGGTCTGAGGACTTATGATTTTATCTATTTTTCCTCTGCAAAATTTTTCAGTGCACCTAGCATTTGGGGGTTTCACCCAAACACTGTCTCCCACTTGATATGGTGTATTGACAACGCCAACCTCTGATGGCGTGACATCAATACCTTTTATACGCTGTTCATAGCGGTAAATCCCATTAGCTGGGGCAGTTTCTGGTGTTGCATCGTCCTTTGGTGTCATATTATACCAGTACACCGCTTCTGGAATAGAACACTGTGTCCTGGCCGCAATTCTTTTAATGGTGCGGTGACACCGCTCCGCTATACCGTTACCTTCGGGAAAATATGCGCATCGGTAACGCATTCTAATCCCCCATTCCTGCGTTAATTTCTGAAATTCTTGACATCGAAATGTAGTGGCGTTATCAGTCAGAATTTCAAGCGGGGCACCACGTTCAAAAAAGACAGCTCTCAACTGTCGTATAATGCTAAATGCATCCTGTCGTGTCAACAGGCGCCATATTGTGAAACGTGTTGGTCCACAATCTGTCATGGTCAAAAAGTGCTTGCCCTCATAATGCGTTATGTCCATTCCTACTCGATACCAGTTGTCCTCCACCTCAAGCTTTCCTTTTTGCCATTGGGATGGTGCCGGATCAATTCGCTGACACTCTTCACACGAGCGTATAGCTGCCTTGATTGATGCTCTTGTAGTTGAAGGACACACTCTTCGGACAAAATATGTTGTCCTCCGAATTCCGGGATGTCCACTCTGCTGATGTATCGTACGGATCTGGTCAGGTGTCAATTGATCTGTTACGGTCGCGCATGTCTGTTGTGGAGAATCAGATCCCTGCCTCATTACATCAATCCACCTCTTTGGTACTCTCGTCAGGCTATCAGCCAAATTCTGCATTGACAAAACTAAAGTGATGTCCACCTGCAAGCTGTATTCGTCAACTAGACGCTTTATTATTTCCAGTCTCCTACGTACTAACATCTCACTTGCCACTCTAGTCTTAACCCGGGCCTTCCCAGTTAAGGTGTCGGTCAACCAGTGGTAAACACACAATGAGTCAGTGTGAAGATGCACAACCTTGGCCTGCCATTGCAATGCAAGATTAAGCCCTTTTAACGTGGCATCGAGTTCTGCCAAATTTATATGCTGGGCATCATTTTTCGGACGAAGCCAGCACGCATCTTCCACGACAGCTCCTAATTGTTCCAACACGACACCTGTAGCCAGTGAACTTGCGTCAACCCATGCATTCACTTCGTTTCCAGATACTTGCCACTCACCCTGGGCAGGATCGTTCCTATGTACTCTGGACAACGTTTCAGCCATCATTTGCCGGAGAGCATTATCATCCACCATGTCATCCCATCCTGTGGTTACTGCAGTTACTCGTCGTTTTAACACTCCTGTTGCCGATCGGAGCCATCCACAAACAGGTAGATGTTCTACTAATTTACCGCAAATAGAAAACACAATGCGTCTTGTCAATACACTGGGTAACTCTGGAATTGCGCTCCCTCGCTTCCATCGCAAAGTATTGCCCTTCTCATAGACCTCTAGCCCTAACACGGGCGTCCCATCCTTTAGGCGCTTAGGGTCTTTGCTTATTAACCCAAACGATTCCAGTTTTGTTCGAACCACATCTGCAGACATTATATCCTCATCAATGTAAATGTCATCAATATAAGCTGAAGCAGCTTTTGCTGTGGTCTCATCCTGCATCAAAACAGTTTTAATAATAGCTGTCATTATTAAAGGTGCTACATTCAGGCCAAAACCTAAACGTGTCAAACAATATCGTTTTCCCTTGATTATCACCGTCTGAAATGGCCATAATGACTCATGGACACGTATCTGCAGGTAGGCTCTCTTCAAATCCAACAGTGCTACATTACTCCCTTTCTGACGCCACTCTTGTAGTCTAGCAGCGCACACATCTGCATTTCCAGTGAAAGCATCAACGTGGTGATTCAATTCTCGGTAATCCATTACGGGTCGAATTTTGTCTTTAGTAGGTTGTTCAACAGCCATGAGCGGAATTAATCCTTTGGGTGGTCCCAGACGTTCCTGTGGGTACGGTATTAACCATCCGTTTTCAATCCATATCTGAAGTTCTTCTTCATATGCGGCCCTATTCTTTGTGGAAACTTCATACTCTGGAATGGTGTTGCACAGTCGATCTGGTGCCTGGCTCATAGTCCATTTCCACTTTGCAGTCCACGCCTTTTCGTTGTCGTCAAACGTAGCACAGAAGTCCTTTTCTTCAATAGACACGGCTGCACAGACTTCTTTCCCTTCTCCAAGTATTACACCTCCAGTCGCTGTGATTATGACGCCTCCTAGTGCTTGTATCGCATCAATTCCAAACAACATGTCATAGCCAAGGGGTTTTTCTTGCATCACCAGAACATCAACTTTGGCTGTGTCACCCTTCTCAGTACAAATCGTGACTGTCCCTTCACCACAACATGCTCGGGATAAACCATTGATTGTCATAATACCGACTGGTTTCTCCCGCCACATCCGACAGTAATGTGCACTAACTATAGACCGGGAACACCCCGTGTCTATGAGTGCTGAACACTTCACATCGTCGATTTTAACGCCAATGACCGGTAATCCTGTGTTTATTGGTTGGCAAGGGGCAAGGGTGGCGATAGTACCTTGCCCCCAACCTCATTTCCCGAACAGTTGCGAGATATGTGCCCAAACTTATTGCAGCGATAGCACTGTTCCGTTCTCTGTGCTCGTGGATATACACACCTCCTATCACTTCGGCACTCCTTAGCAAAATGATTGATTTCCCCACATTTATAGCACACTGGGCCTACACGCTTATTACTATCTGGGAGAGAATCTACCTTGCCTCCATGTGGTTCGACTGCTGCATGTTGAATACTAGTTGCTGCTGCAATTGGCTCATGTTCCTTGCAGATGTTTCGAGCTCGGGCTAATAACTCGTCCGTTGTCAATTCATCAATTCGTGACGATGTCCGCAACAGTCTGCTGACCTCCTCAGGTAAGCCTACTAAAAATGCACATCTTAATATCTTATCGCTGACTCCACCAAATGGTACCGACAACTTTCGTAGGTCAGCTAGGTACACGTCAACCGTTTCCTTGGCCTGAAGTCGCCAGCTCGTAAACTGTTGCCATGCAACAAACGGATCTGTACCAAATGCTGTATACAGGCCATGTTTGATTGTATCCCAGTATGGTTCATCCCCGAGTTGCTGGTAGACTGCATAGGCCCCTCCGATTAACCTCAGAGGAATGACTGTGGCTGGTTCTTTAATTCTGCACAGTGTACAGATCTTCTCAGCCTTTTCAACCCATTCAACAACAGACGGTCCAGTGGTAGATCCATCAAACTCAGGTATCAAGCGAAAATCGAATTTGTCCATTTTCTGCCTTTCGAGTCACCGCACACCAAGAGCCGAGATAGCTTATAACTTCCAACCTGTGTATATCTCACTTATCTCTTTGAAATCCAACTCCAAAGTGAACGTCGCGCCAAAACAACAAATCAACCCTCTTTTATCTCCAACCAGGAGCATCTCATTTACATATCAGGTGGTCACATTGCAGGCATATAAAGAGACAAGGCAGCCATTTCTGTTTCTTTCTTCTTCATTCATTTACTTCCACGACCGACCCATTGAACTATGCACACATGCTAGTTAGGTAAGTCCCGCGTTTCCCTACATATTCTTTACCAGTCAAGTTGCTACTGTTACAAATCCAGTCTCTATTTCATTCCCCCCCCCCACCACCATCATCATCATTGACCATACTATTTGCTCTCTTATCTCTCGTTTGAGCCATACTAACTTAGATGAAATGTGAAAAATGATCCATTTCCAAAGTCTATGGACACAAATCTGCAATTAAATGAACAAATGGTACATATATGCACTTTTTTCCTGAAAGGGATGACTTATAACACTATTGTTAAAAAAATCTAATTAGTCATAGGGAAATGCAGATTGCATATAATAAGCAAAAAGAGGTTACTTACTCAACAGCAATTACAACAAATCCGGTTTCATTGGCAATGGAATAAATTAAAGAGTGGTAAAAATCTGAAAAAAAAAGCATCATTCATGTCAAGGGAATTACCAATAAGCAAACTGGCCTGTTGCTGACTTATTAGGCACAGACGGTTTTAATCTGTTTAAATATTAAATGTTTTTTTATAATAACGAAATTGTGGTGTAAGTAAAATTTTTAAGAATACTGACTTATGAGCGAAGTGGATGTTGCTGCAGCTTTGGTAATGAAAGAATAAGAAGCATATAAAATAGATTATTAACGAATGAGTTCGCTACAGAACAGAATAAGGCAAGATGGCAATATAAGTAAGATTTATATTTAGCTGTCACAGAACAAAAACGGGAAAGTCAAGTTAAATAACATTGTAAAATCTTTATTTAAAGATGAGTTAAAAGTATTGTTTCCAGTATGAATACTATCGTCCACAGGTTGATATTTCTTTACTCATCAACTTTCAAGTAGTCATTCTAGTTTAGAATAATGGTTGGAATAACCAAAAATGAAATGTACAATAATGAATAGCAAAATCACTTTTACGTACCCAACAATGAGATGTTAACAACCATTTTCCTTTTTCTGTAACAACTAGCAAAAATATGCTCCCCCTCTGGTCGCATATTTTTGCTAGGCTTGGAGTATTATATAATTGTGACAGAACTACATACAATACGTAGTTAAAACAAAATAAATTGTTTCAGACTATTAACATAATAAGCATATTATTGTTATAAATAAGATAAAAGTAAAGTACCTCATTTATGGATGTCAGGTGCGAACACAGACACCACAATATTTTTATAAATAAAATAAAGTAACACCTATTTCCATTTTATAGATGTGAAAATTAACACAGACACCACAATTTTTTATACATAAAATTAAGTCATACGCGAAAGAAAATAATAGGAAATTACAACATTGCCGCCAGCGATTAAAGCATTGCTTTAAAGTTCGATTTCAAGTCTTTAAAAATATATTAGAATTTTATTTTTGGATAACAAATACAATGTCAGACTAATTAATAAATTTCATTCAAAATGTGTGGCAAAATCAAACGAAATAAGCGACATATTCAAATAATCCCTTAGTACAATTGAACGCCAAATGGAATTGTCTTCAATTCAATTCAATTAATTTGGCAAAAAATAAAACAAGCATGTTTCAGTTGCCATGTAGGGAAAGGATGGCAGAAATTTACACAGAAGAGGATACAGTTGTCCAGCACATGTCCAAATTCACCTTGAATTGCTGCGTTGTTGGCGCATTTATTACCTCTCTTGGGAGACTATTCAATCGAACTCAGCAGTGAAATAATTACTTGTGGTGTCCACATAGACCTCTTTCTGGTGCAGGAGTGAATAACAGGTCCTCTGTAATGACCATTGAGGAGATTGTAGGCCAAAATGAGATCACCATGTTATTGTCGGCGTTCAAGGTAAAAAATGTTAAGTTTCTTGAGTTTGTTTTCATAGACCCTGCACTATTCAAGCAGCCAGTCTTTGAACTCTCTCCAGATGCTGGATATCACATATTAGATATGGAGCAGAGGTCTGGATACCATACTCTAACAGTGGTCTGATGAGGGAGACATAAAGTGAGAGAAATATTTCAGGAGTGAGTTTTCAGAAAGCTTTGTTCGCAGCCTGAATGCAATGTTTAGATGGCTTCAAGGATGAGTCGACCAGAAGGCCAAGATCTTTTGGCTTGTTCGCCTCCGTGAGCAGAGTCGTATCACTGCCAGGAGTAAGAGCTGAGTCAGAAAATCTCACTGAATATGGAAACATTTATTGACATTAAGGTATAAGTCCTATTCAATGGACCTTTTCCAGACATGTTGAAGGCTAGACTTGAGATTGTCAATTTCGCTTCTACGAGCTACTAATTTGACGTTATCTGCAAATAGGAGCACATTTCCACTAATCACTTCTGGCCTGTCGTTTATATAAAGTAGAAAGAGAATAGGACCCAACACGGAGCCTTAAGAAACACCACTGCAAGCATCCATTTCAGATGACAGACTGCCATTTATCTGAACCCTGTATGTACGATCACCAAGAAAGGATCTTAGCCACTTTATAACTGATTCATGAAGACCATAGTTGTTGAGTTTATATAAAAGTAAGCAGTGATTGACAGAATCAAAGGCCTTGGCAAACTCCAAAAAGACAATGTCAGCAGTATCTCCGTCGACCATTATACTCGTAACCCATTTTTCCATCACAAGTAAGTTTGTGAGACATGAACGTTTTGGAATGAAACCATGTCGTGATGGAGAGATGGCAGCAGTAGATGTAAGATGAGCCATGATTACTCGCTTAAGTAGAACTTCCATGGATTTTGAGACGATAGAGATAAAGCTCACTGGTCTGTAATTCATTGGGTCTTCTTTGCCACCTTTTTTAAAGATAAGTCAGACTGTAGCCACCCACCAATCAGCAGGAACAACTCTGGTAATCAGTGAAAGGTTGAAAAGGGCTGCTAAAGGTTCAGATAGTTCAGCTGTAACAGCCCGTAAAATTGCTGGATGTAGTCCATGCGGACCTTGCCCCTTATTCACATCCAAGGACAAAAGCTGCTTCTTGACCTCATCCTGAGTGATGGTGATTGGCCGCATTGGTGATGCTATCATATGTAGAATTGCAGGTTCTCTGTCATCATAATCTGTGAAAATATTTGTGAAAATATTTGTGAAAATATTTGTGAAAATATTGGTAAAGAGAAATACTTGTTGATTTGAGTGCTCAATTTTTTTTTCCTTTGGAATTACGTAGTTACAATTTGATTGTTTAATTTTTTATTTCTTTGCACGTGAGCTGCCTCTTAAAATTTTGTCTACTTATGCTGGGGATGTGTTTAACGTGATTACGTTGTTTTTTGTAGACCTCCAAAGCCGCCTCAGACATCGTATTTTAGTAATGCCTCCATGCAGCATTTCTCAGTTTTCGTTCATGAAGAATCTTCCTAGTAATCTATAGTTTTGGCACTTTCAGAGGTACGGACATATCCATAAGGTGAAATAGAAATTTCTTTATTTTTGCCCACATTGTTTCACTTCTTTTCACTGTGACAAATCCCAAAGAGAAGGCGGTAGAGTTAAGGTGTATGCAAGCCATCCAAATTTCAACTCCCTCCAAATGTTCACCTGTATGATAAATTTGATGCTGTTCTCTGCAATATAAACATTAGCTAAGAAAATATTCCTGTACTTTCTATATATCGCAGTCCAAGTTCTACAGACGCTGATGACAACAGTCTGACACTCAGTAAGGTTATGCCAATTTAACTCATCGGAGGCCGTTTTAATTAGATCATGATTCACAATGGCAAATTTTCTTCTTGGCTTATCTGAGACAGCGGGTGGTGCAAATTGCATTATCACTCTTGCCAAGTGGAGGCAAAATTTGCAGAGAAGAAATGGAACTTGGGTAACAGGTGAAAACAAGGTCAAGTACCGACGATCTGAGGCCAATTCTGGTTTTTGTAGATTTTGTAACATGCTGGCATAGAAAATATTCCTCCATCGTGTCCAAAAGCGAATTATCAAACACGTCATTGGAAGTGCACAGATTTGACTGCATTAAAATCTCCCAGTATGAGACAGTCATTCTGCCATTTGGAGACAGCCAAGAAGAAAATTTGCCGTTGTGAATCATGATCTAATTAAAACAGCCTTTGATGAGTTAAATTGGCATAACCTTACTGAGTGTCAGACTGTTGTCATCAGCGTCTGTAGAACTTGGACTGCGATATATAGAAAGTACAGGAATATTTTCTTAGCTAATGTTTATATTGCAGAGAACAGCATCAAATGTATCAGACAGGTGAACATTTGGAGGGAGTTGAAATTTGGATGGCTTGCATACACCAAAACTCTACCGCCTCCTCTTTGGGATTTGTCACAGTGAAAAGAAGTGAAACCCGGCAGGTGAATCTCTGCTTCTTTGACTTCTGAGGATAGCTAAGTATCAGTTATCACTACCAGGTCTGCTTTCTCATTTGCGATAACGGATTGAAGTTCATTCAATTTGGAGCGGATAGAGAAAGCGTTTGTTAAAATAATTTTGAGGGTGTGTAACCAGGGTACAGTGATTTGGACTTTAGTCTCTCTAGGGATCTTCGATGGGAAGTTACAAGACTCTGACACTTGTTCCGCAGACCAGTTTCTGTGTTATAAATTGTGAAAACATGGGATTACCTGGCAAACGGTCTCGATGCGCGCTCTGCAGGGCTGGACCGCCCAAAGAGCGGCAAGATGGTGTCCTAGGCTTAATATCGCCAGGTAATCCCGTGAAATCTCGTGTTCTCTCGCGGAGACGAGAGTCCAGTTTGATATAAAAACGGGTCGCTGGAGGCAAGACGGCAGAAGGCTGAGAGCGTAGTCTACGAGGGACGACGTGGAAAGAAGAAGAGAAAGAAGAAGAGAAAGAAGAAGAGAAAGAAGAAGAAGAAGAAGAAGAAGAGAAAGAAGAAGAAGAGAAAGAAGAAGAAGAAGAAGAGAAAGAAGAAGAAGAGAAAGAAGAAGAGGAAGAAGAAGAGGAAGAAGAAGAGAAAGAAGAAGATAACGAAGTAGAGAAAGAGGAGGTGGAAGATTAATTTTTTCTGCTACAAGCTATTTCGGCATTGTTATGGAAAAATTCGACATCAGATTGATTCCGGAATTCGACGGCTCTCCTGCTGGTCCATCGGTGGTCGAATGGCTGGAGAAGGCCGAGCGTGTTTGCCGGTTGTGCAAAATTAAAGACCCAGCTATGGTCATCCCATTGAGACTCACTAAGGGGGCTTACGCCGTGTACCAGCAGCTCAGTAATGATGCGACCATGGAGCAGATTGCACAGGCGCTGCACGGGGCATTTGGTGCAGATCCTTTTGTTGCCTGGAGGCAATTTTCCGAACGCCGGCTTGGGCCGGGGGAGACAGTGGACGTCTACATGGCCGACTTGAAAAAGCTTGCTGCTCCCTTCGGCGGTGCGAGTGACCGCATATTGGCATGCACCTTTTTGTCTGGACTTCCGGACGATGCAAGCCGACTGCTGCGAGCATCATTGAGACTCACAGAGATTGAATTGGTGGAGTTGTTGGCGAGAGCACAAAACATCTTGAAGGACGATCGAGAACTGGTCTCTGCAGCGGTTGACACCTTGGACTCGCCAGCAGAGGGCCTACGATGCTATACATGTGGTGGCCCCAACCACTTCTCCAGAGACTGCAGAGGCGGCACAAGGCGCACCCCAAATTATGGAGCACGAAAAGTAATACGGTGTTACCAATGCAATAAGCCAGGCCACATAGCACGGAATTGTCCGGGAAACGGGCAAGGGGAGGACGCCGCAGCGCTAGCACCCTCCCCAAAGCGGCATTGAACAAAGCGCTTCCTGCAGTGACAGTTCAAGTTGATGGGTGTAAACGTTCAGCGCTGGTTGACACCGGCTGTACCCAAACCCTCCTTCGAAAGGAATGTTGCACCACATGGAAGAAACGACAGATCCCCGTCCTGACTGTCGGCAAAGGCTCATTAGTGTGTTGTGGATCCAGTGTTGTTCATATCAGCATTGACAATGGCCCCCCGGTGGCTGTGACGGTGTTGGTGGTCGATGGGGAGCTGCTCGGATATGACCTTCTCCTTGGAATGGACACTATTACACAGCTAGGCGGAATTACTGTAAACAGCGTCGGTGATGTGAGATTCCCTCGACCAGACAAACAAATGTGTGCAGCAATCACTCTTGACGAACCCGATTTCCACGCAGAATATGACAAAGGCACAAACACATGGACAGCGTCCTGGAAGTGGGCAGGCGACCAGCCACCAGTGTCTTTGCGGAATCGGCTGACAGAGTATCCCCCTCCTGCATGGCTTAGGGGGCAGTACGAGGCAGAACTTCAAGTGTGGCTGGATAACGGCTGGTTAATTCCATACCCAGAGGATGAGCTCGGGCCCCCGCGGGGGCTAATTCCCCTGATGGCTATCAGACAAGAGAACAAGCAGAAAGTTCGACCTGTTCTTGATTACCGGGAACTCAATGAACACGTTGACCCGTACACTTCGGGGGCTGACGTTTGTGCTCATAAACTGCGAGAGTGGCGACGGCAGGGTGCGGAAGCGGCCATACTGGACTTGCGAAGAGCTTACCTACAAATACGTGTTGAGAAATCGCTGTGGCCATTCCAGACGGTGGTAATCAAAGGAACTCGCTATTGCTTGACCAGGCTGGGGTTCGGCTTGAATGTAGCCCCGGGCATCATGACGGCGATCATGCGGGCGATCCGGCGTCAGGATAAAGCTGTGCAACAGGCGACATCGTCTTATATAGACGACATTTTTGTCAATGAGAGCCTGCTGTCTGCCCAGGCGGTCAAAGAACACTTTGAGCACTTCGGGTTGTCGTGCAAGGAACCGGAGCGGCTGCAGGATGGGGCGAAAGTGCTCGGGCTGCAGGTGAGCGGAAGTGCAGATGGCCTCCAATGGGGAAGGGGCGGTGAAATCCCGGAAATCCCATCTACCATCACACGTCGGAGCACGTTTTCCGTGTGTGGAAAACTGGTGGGTCACTTCCCTGTGTGTGGGTGGCTCCGAGTGGCTGTGGCGGCTATAAAGCGACGGGCAACTTCTTTGTCAACAGGATGGGACGATGAGGTGCGTGATCCTTCCCTGCGAAGCATGCTGGTGGAAGCTGTGGCCAAAGTGACCAATGATGACCCTGTACGAGGGAGCTGGTGCGTCGATGGGAGTGAGTTTACAGTTTGGGTGGACGCCAGCTCACTTGCCCTTGGCGTTGCTCTGGCAGTCAACGGAAGTGTAGTAGAAGATGCCTGCTGGCTCCGGCCAGAGAATGACGCTAAGCACATAAACCTAGCTGAACTCGATGCTACACTGAAAGGAGTCAATCTAGCGCTTCAGTGGCAGGCTAGCGTCCTCCACGTTATCACGGATTCCACGTGTGTGCATCGGTGGATGACCGATGCCTTGAACGGAAAAGCACGGCTGACAACGAAGGCATCGGCCGAAATGTTAATCCGGAGGCGGCTTGCTACCCTAACCGAAACCATCAATGAATACAACTTGGTCATAGATGTGACACTGGTGCAGTCCTGTTTGAATCGAGCGGATCGATTGACCAGAGTGCCTCGCCGTTGGCTGGACCTGCAGAAAGAAGTGAACGAACCAGCACCTGTAAATTGTGCTGCGGTGGGACGTAGACTCAGCCCAGAGCGTATCGCTGATGTCCATTGCCAAAGCGGGCACCCTGGTGTAAACCGAACCTTTTACTTCGCCAGGTTGGTTGACCCCTCTGTGTCACGGAGGGCTGTGAAATCTGTTGTGAGAAGTTGCAACACCTGCCAATCGATCGACCCAGCACCTGTCCGGTGGAAGAAGGGCACACTCGGTGTGAAGTATAACTGGGATAGGATTGCGATGGACATAACTCACTACAACGGGGGGAATTTCTTGACCCTTATTGACTGCGGACCGTCCCGATTTGCATTGTGGCGGTCCCTTCGCCGGCAGGATACGGCTGCCATTGTCCATGAGTTGGAAAGTGTGTTCCTTGAGCGTGGCCCTCCTTCTGAGATATTGACCGACAATGGCCCCGCTTTTGTTAGTGCACCGTTCAAACAGTTTGTAGATGGCTGGGGTGTCCGTCTGCGTTTTCGGTGTGCCCATGTGCCCAGTGGGAACGGAATTATTGAGCGCAACCATAGGACTATCAAGACCATCGCAGCGCGGAAGGGGTGTACGGTGGCTGAAGCAGTCTATTGGTATAACGTCACCCCTAAGGACGATACTTCACCCTCCACCGCGCCAGCTAATGCGCTACATACATACCATGTCAGGGCGAGAGGTTTGGAGAGCAGCTTACTGCCCGAACCAGAACCTCCACAGGAGAAAATGAAAAAAGGAGATGTCGTTTGGGTTAAAAAACCCCGAGGCCAGTGCACGACTCGTTACGGAACCGGTCGTGTCACTGAAGTGATCAGCCCGCAGGCGGTGCGAGTTGATGGAGTACCCCGTCACATTAAAGACTTAAGATCGGTATTCCAAACGCAGCTGCCATTTAACGAGGATAATGACATTGAATCCGTGAGCAGCGAACCATCATTCTGGTTCATGACGGCTTCATCGCGCAGCGACACTGAGAGTGATAGCCTTGAATGTACTGACCCTCCTACTGCTGATGAAAGCCCGGACAGTGATGCTGCGATGCGCAGCCTCAGGTTCGCTGACCTTCCTGCCACGGAAGACAGCACGGATGACGATGAGGCCCCGAATCCCCCTCCCCGAAGAAGCACTCGAAGAAAAAGGACACGGCCTCCCTGCTCTTTCTGTGATAATGAGATCAGGGGGGAGTGTGTTATAAATTGTGAAAACATGGGATTACCTGGCAAACGGTCTCGATGCGCGCTCTGCAGGGCTGGACCGCCCAAAGAGCGGCAAGATGGCGTCCTAGGCTTAATATCGCCAGGTAATCCCGTGAAATCTCGTGTTCTCTCGCGGAGACGAGAGTCCAGTTTGATATAAAAACGGGTCGCTGGAGGCAAGACGGCAGAAGGCTGAGAGCGTAGTCTACGAGGGACGACGTGGAAAGAAGAAGAGAAAGAAGAAGAGAAAGAAGAAGAGAAAGAAGAAGAAGAAGAAGAAGAAGAAGAGAAAGAAGAAGAAGAGAAAGAAGAAGAAGAAGAAGAGAAAGAAGAAGAAGAGAAAGAAGAAGAGGAAGAAGAAGAGGAAGAAGAAGAGAAAGAAGAAGATAACGAAGTAGAGAAAGAGGAGGTGGAAGATTAATTTTTTCTGCTACAGTTTCTCCAACAGCTCTACATCCTTGAAGCTTGGCCTTTAAGGTTCTCCAGCAAATTCTTTCTTTCAGAGAGAACTCTTTCCAAAAATCCAAGCCTTTTTCACCCCAGTTAAACTTTTTAGCTTTATTTAAAAAGGTTTTTGAATACTGAGAAGTGGAAAATTTAACCTTGATAGGACGAGGTCTTTGGTTTATAGATTTCCCTTCTGGTTGCGCACCAATTCTGAGGGCTCTAATTTGAGTTTGTTTACCTGAGTTCATAGGAGTGACGACGACGACGATGATGAGATTTGAAATAGCTTCAAAGTCCTCATAATACGTCCCTTCAGTTTTTAATTTTAACTATTTAGTAATTTGAAAAGTTTTTTTTTAAGTTTTAAATATAAAGGAGGATGTAGTACATGGGAGGATTCCTCCACCCCCTTAAAAACAGAGGAGGTAATTCATGGGAGGACGGTCTTATGACAATAGAACCGATACTACACTTATAAATTTTGATTAAATCGAGTTATTTTTTTTTCATTCGTTTAAAAGAATAATTTTTTTTTGTTTTTTTGGCTAAGATCAGAGTGTAGTATCTGTTCTCTAAACATTAGCGCCGGAAGTTTTCATGTAATTATCTCCCTTGAAACTGAAAGTTTTAAAATGTTTTTAAAACCTATCGTTTTTTACTTATAATAATTTTAATTAATTGTTTTAATAATTATAATAATATTACTATCGAGGAAAATATTATAAATATATTATAAAATTTGACACTCCCAATTATAAATGTATATTACAGAATATTAATTTATTAAAACCTTAAAAATAAAATAAATATGCAAATGTGCAAAAGGGGGTTTTGTTTGACGGAGTTTAGAGAATACTATATATACTGTACCATTATATTTAAATAAGACTGAAAGGTTTTGATGTTAATATACTTAATAAAGATTCATATTTATTTATATTTAGATTAAATTAAATTAGATTAGATTAGAATATTAGATTACCTAATGCAGTATTCTCCATTATTTTGCAATGTATTTATTATGTTTAAAAAATTGTGACTGACTGATAGACAGACAGACGGACGGACAAAACCCCTATTTATATAAGAAGGAAGTGACAATATGATTGGCTAATGAATGTAGATGATCAATTAATGAAAAATACAGTGTAAATCGGGAATTTTCTCTGATTGAAGAAAATGTTTGACTGGCTATAGTATGTAATCTATGAAATAGATTGGAATTCCCTTTTCTATTATGTGAATAACAAGGATTGAAAAATTCTGTACTTCACTGACTGGGCAGAATCAAATATCGATTTGGCAGATCTAATCCTATTTAGGTCTGTTGATGAGAATTCCACAAGATAAGTTTATTATATGTGAGAAGAGAAGAGATAGAGAAGAAAAGAATAGAAGAAGATAACATTATTGATTACCAATTAATTGGCCTTGACTTATCAGCCACTGATTATTTATGACAATGTTTATTAAACCAGTTGCTTGCAAGTCATATGCATCTTTTTTCGTTTCATATGCGTCTCTCCTTTCTTTCCATAGTTGCTATATTGAAAGTAGCATTTCAACCAATCAGAAATGGGTTAGGGGAGACATTTGGGGCTAATAATAATGCATGAGTGTGGAAGAGGGGGGATCTGATTTGCCTGTTTTACTTCAAAATTAGGCAAATTTTGGCATATCACCCAAATATTTTTTGTCGAGTTTTATATATTAGAACAAAATTGTATAAAATATGAACAGGAGAATAAAATCACTGAAGAATGTGACTTGGAAGTAAAAAAATGCAAAATTCATTTACTTATGTAAATGAATTTTGCAAAGGTAATTATGCATCATTTTTTAATAAAGCATACAGTTTGTTTGAGTGAGATTTTCTCTAAACTTTGCACAGTGTATTTAGTATTGGGAGAAAATATTTGTGAAAAATGTGTAGATTTGTTTAAAAAAAAAGAAGCCATTTTTATATGTGCATAATTTAAAAAATTTTTTTTAACTAATGAGTCACAACTTATCAAGACCAAAGCCACTCAAAAGTTCTTGGAAAAAAACGCTGTTCATGGAAATTCTACCTGATGCTAGGCACACAGAAGAAAAAAGGAAAATTCTTTTCAGTGATGGTAGAAAATGAATTCTTGCTGTGAATGCCTTGCAAAGAGGAATCAGATTGGGGTTCAGTTGAGCACCTTCCATGGAAATAATGATAGAGTAGAGAAAGACTAGCAATGCCTCTTCTGTGAAAAAGGGGCTGTAGAAAACAGAAGAGACCCCCTCACTAGATTGCAAAATTAATTTTGTACTCTGTCAAGGCAAGAAAGATTGCTCTGAATGGCACCTCCCCAGATGTGGCAGCAGTAATCCATCTTAGGATGTATTTGACTGTTTTACAGGTAGAAGATTGCATCAGGAGTCAGGAACTTTCTGGAGCGGTAGAATCATCTAACACTTTTTTCAGCGAACTTAGCAACAGATTTTTTTAAAAATAAAACGAAGAGAATTAACAAAATATTCTGTATTTTGCTTTTGCATAATGTAAATCTTTGGTCAATTTCTCTCACTTCAAGCTGTAAAATTCCTGATGTAACTGAAATATAAACTTCATTTTGATCAACGAAATACTGACCAATGTCCAGCGTTGCGAATCCACCACCCCGGAAATACACCAAACCAGGAAGTTCTTTGGTAGTTTCTTCTTTTTGTACTGGACGATAAATACGGACTGGTATACCATCGAATTGCTCATCAATAATCTATAAAAAGAAGAAAAACATTATTTTAAATGCATCAATATGTGATCAATTGTGACATGTTGGGAGATGGAAGCAATAAGAAAAAGAAAGTGTAGAAAGAAAATAACAACAACAAAAAACGAATACGGTCAATTGACAAAGCCTGATGTCATAAACAATACATCAACAAATAAATTTGTCATTGTCAATGATACATTATTGAAATAAATAACTAATAGATGAATGAAACGGGGACATTTCAATTGTCAAAGCAAGGGTTCACAATCATCAGTGTGTGTGTGTGTGTGTGTGTGTGTTCCTCAAATTATGAGAGAGGTTCTGGTGATCTAACAAACAAGCTGAACATGTTATTTAATGGTTGAAGAACAAGGAAAGGCAGACAGTACTTATTGGGTCAAATGCATCAGTATTTTCATATTCAAAGCTGTTTTTATTTCTCTCTCTCACTTTTCCTTTAATGCAAACTGCAAAGTGACAGAGAAAATAAAAATCTATGAATGAAATTCTAAAGGTTTGTTTGGGTTGGTGAGAACGACAAAGTGTAAATAAAAGCTACATGTATTAACACATTTATCTATTTATACGTGACAGCAACAAAAGGTGGAACGATAGCAACTAGTATATTGTATGACTTACTCGAATCTGTTTGTCAAAGACTACACAAAACGATTGACACGACCCTTTCACCCATCTTATGGCTTGCCCTCACAAAATAAGTACTGTAAACATTAGTACATATTTACAAATGCTTTCAAAATAAAAATAACATATTTTGAGACTAATATTTGTGGCTTACTATTCATAAGACTTCTCTGTACTCATGCAATATGTGAGATTTGAAAAATGTTAGTTTCTTTTATATTCAATCTAGTTCAATCTATCTTCTTCTATATATATAAAAGTCAATGTTGTTTGTGTGTTATAAAAATCGATATGTTAACAGTTAGCACATTCAAATAAGTTTCAACAAGACTGCAAAATAATACTAAAGTGCTGGCAATGAAAGAGAGTTAAGACAGTCGAAGAACGTTCTAGGTGAAAGAAGAGTTGTTTTGTCTGTTAAGAGAAATTAAGTACACATGCTCATTTCAGCTGGTGACATGTGCATTTGCATGTTACAGTGTGTGTAAATGGGATAGATATGTAGAGGTGTGTGTATATATAAGCATGTCTGTTTTGTCAGTAAGACAGTGTATGTATGAACTTATGTGTACGTGCGTTCAGTGAGTAGCGTGTGTGTGTGCTTTGCCGGCTATATAGTAGTTTGTGAATGTCTCTCGTCATGTGTGTGCTATTTACCGAGAGCATTTCGGCCCCAAGGAACCTAGGAAGAATGTGTCGTATGCATGTATGTTGTCTGTGAAATAAAAAAAAGGAAAGAGAGAGATAAATGCTGTGTTTGGGTTTTTATACTATGCTTGCGATTTGGAAGTGTATATCTCTTGTGATCTGATTGGTTGAAGGAAATTGCTGATTTGAACTTTTGTTCAATCGAGAGTCAATATGTAGAAACAACATTTGCTGCAACTGTTGCTTCTAACAACCTGTTTGCAAAACCTTTTTTGGTTTCTGGCGCACCCTCTCCATGCGCCTGGTTATATCCACAATTGAAGTAGGCCATCTTAGCTGTTGGGTAACCCTTACAATTCATTGATACATCAAGGTGTGAATTCTGTTCACATCCCCTGCACAGTTTGGTATATTGTTGAATCTGAGAAATCTTGGCTTTCTCGGATCGTTGTTCACAGTTCGAGCGCTGTACATTGGATAATGTGATGGGGTGCATGGTGTTATAAAGATGGGGTGTTGACTTATCTGTCATTAATAGACTGACTAGCCTGTAGAACTTCTGCTGCAGCCTTTACCAATATCTTGCTATGGTGTTCAACATTAGCCATTTCTGTCACCATGTCACAGGAATAGTTTACATGCCAACTGAAGTTTATGTCATTTGAACAAGTTACTGAAAACTGGCAAAATTTTACAAGGGATCAACAAACAAGCAAGAAAAAAGTGGAAATTCGGCCAATATTCTTTGTTGTTCCTCTTATAATGACAAGTCTTATTTGTTGTAATAGCTATTATTCTATTGCAGTGTTAAGTGTCTCAGTTTCCACTAGGTCAAATAGTAGTCTGTTCACCTGCCGGGCCGTTTTGCTATTTCATGTAATTGCCAGTTCCGTCAGCTTGCGCATTTCTTTATAACAGTTCATTGAATCAATAAATATTGCTTAGTCGCTGTCAGTTGAACTCAGTCTTATCATAGGTCGATCCAGTTTTTTGATTGGTCATGAATTTTTTCATTTCATAGCACGATATTTTCTTTCAGTAACTCAACAAGGTGTCAATACTGTTTGTATGCAGCTGGTCTCCATGTTTTGAACTTGTGAATTTCGAATGTTGGTAATTTTTCGTAGTCTTATATAAAAAATCCTATCAGTGACGCAAGTGCTAGAGCAACAGGTGAAATATGTTCTGGCCTGTTAGTCGACATTCTCCTATAGAGTCTGGTTTATATTGGTCTCATTTACCTGCTATGTGAAGTGTCACACATGAACAAGTTAATCCAATATTGTTAGGGGACTTACCGGTGTTCGTCCCTCCACACAATAATCTAATATATTACTCTACAGTAGGGAGGAAGGTAAATGTGGCACTGTTCTATCTACAATGGGACAAACAAGTGTGAAAATTAACAAAATGATAGGAGACATATCAGTTGCAGAAGCTCTGATTTTATAACTAACTAAAATAAAATTCATGTCATTTGCAACTAATGTGCGATGAGAAAATAAAGAGATATAAGGGATGTCATTTTTTGTTTTGATTTGTTTTTTCTGTTGTATGACATATCAACGATTTTTGGATGATTTGATAGCAGAACACAATACCTATTGCATACGATTAATTCAACACAAGTTGCTATTTTACCTCTAGCTGAAAGCGACCCTACAGGTTCACACATTTCCCAACAGTATTAATGGATAACTGACCACCACACTTTTGAGCAGGATTTGAACTCAACGCAGCTGATTCCATAATCCATGACAGTATTCATGATTTCAATCATGCATGCCTAATGGCATTTTGTCCATTAAATTTAAATTACTCCACAGTCCTGGTTCTAATCTAATATCGGATATAAAGGGTGGCTTTGTCATGCAATCAAATATAAATAGATACTGTATTGATTATAAAATCATTATGCTAATAATACAACAGTGACCAATGTTTATATAGTCAATAACCGAATGTGGTATCTCTTGTAACACCAGATCTGCATTGCATTGACTGCAAAGAAAGCTGCTAAGATGACCAGTTATAAATGAAACTCAACTTTTAATCTCTTGTTTTTTTTTATCAGTTTGTTCATCTTAGGGATGGGAGAACCATCAATAGTGAATATTATATGCCATTATTGGTGTGTTTTAAAGAAGAAAGTGATAAAAACGACCATAAATAGAGAAAGAAAAAAGTGCTCTTTCACCAAGACTATGCACCATGTAAAGTTGATCGTAAAACTACCTGAATTGCATTTTGAATTTTTTTCACCCCCCAAAAAAATAAGGTAATTTGTCACTGTAGATGTAAGGGGCAGACTGAGAATTAGGATGAAAGTACTGGGGGTCATTATAAATTGGAAGCTGTGCAGCAAGATGCTTGTTCACATTAGTTTTACATTTCTGCATGTCGGTACATTCGGGGAAACAGGAAGCAGGGAGGGAGTTCCAAAGGTCGACAACATGAGGAAAGAAGCTATTGGAGTAGAAGGCGTTCTGGCATCTGGGGACCTCCACAGTGAAGGGATGAGATTTAGCTGATTGTTGGGTTGGTCAAATGTATTTACGTCTAGGGGGCAGCAGAGCAACAAGTTCATTGGAGCACATTCCATTGAAGTAATTGTAAAACAAGCAAAAGGTTGCAACATTGTTGTGATGGGACAGAGGCTGGAGCTTGGTGGATAGTGAGGGACCTATTAGATTAGCGACTTCTTTTTTTTACCTTTTCTAAGAGGGAGAGACTAGTGGATGGTGTACCAGCCCAGATGTGACAACAATACTCCATGCATGGGCGGATGGTGGATTTGTAGAGATATAGGTTACTGTCTGGGTGTGAGAAGTTTTCTAGCACGGTAGAGTGAGCTCACTTTCTTTGCAGCAGCTTTGCCAATATCTTCTATGTATTTTTTCCAGTTCATGTTACCTGTGAATTGTTTCTGCACCCACCTTATTTTCCAGACCTAGTCCCCAGCAACTACTAGCAGTTTGCAGACCTCAAAAGAATGCTCCAGGGAAAGAGATTTGACTCCAATGAAGAAGTGATATTGTAAACTGAGGAGTATTTTGAGGGCAAAGACAAATCATTTTACAAAAAGGCATTGAATTTTTAGGAGACTATGTTGATGAATAAAGTTGAATTTTGCCTGAAAATTGTTGTTTTATTAGCTAGAAACGGGACTTATTGAGAATGGTGTGAAATATACAAATATAACTATCAAAAAACATGAGTGTCCTTATAATATCATATTAAAGATTAAGCAAATATTTTAGGAAGAGGCTATTTTGCCGGTCACGGCAAAAATAACGATTCCTGCATTATTTTGCCGGTTCATGTATATTTAACTAAATTGTTAAACATACACTGACGCCCGGCACAATAATTATTTACTAATGTAAAGGGATCGTTATTATGCCGGTTCATTTTTTTTAAAAACCTAATTGTTATGGCCTTGCGAAAGAAAAGGTAATTAAATAAATAAGGGCAAATATTTAAAAACAATTTGTTTTCATCATCAGTTGTGTCGGTTAAAGAAATAAAAAAAAATCGACCTGCCCTATTGTGTCGGGTAAAGAAATATCTGCTTTTAATACAAAAAACATTAAAAGTAAAATAATTAAATGAATGGAAATATTAGAGACAATTAGATTATTTAGTCGGATTTCATTTGCTGTAAAGCGTATCTTATGCAATTTCTTTACGAATTGCTGTTTGCAGACGGGAATATTGGGACCCCATTCGTACACAAGCATCTGAAATCCGGCTAAAGAATCTAATTGTCTCAAATATTTTCGTTCATTCAATTAATTTTTATTTTCAACTGCTACACATTTTAATCCAAGGTTGAATTGTTTTATAAACAAACATTGTGAAGCGGCAGCACTTTTTATACCCGCCACGGGAGCCGGACATACCACGGGCACCAGTAGGCGTGGCTCAAATGAACCAAACAATCGCAATCATTTTAAAATAGATATTTTACCTTTATTATTAAACTAAAAAAAATACTATTTTTCTTTTCGGTTTATTTTTATTTTGTTACTTTTCATAATAGAATTAATGTTGATGAATTTTCCCAACATTACTAAGTCTGCTCTCGATTTAAGTAATTGAAATTAAGGAAAGTTATATATAAAGAAAAAAATAAGCAACAAATAAATGTTACCAAAGGCAACATAAATTATTCTTCTACCTACCTGTATAAGTTTATTTGTTTATTTTATTATTTATTTTGATAAATGATTTTTTTTTATAAAAATAAATAATCAAATAAACAAATAAACTTATACAGGTAGGTAGAAGAATAATTTATGTTGCCTTTGGTAACATTTACTTGTTAAAAATGTGCTTTACAAAGGAAAGATTTTAATGTAAAATTCTGATTTTCTTTATGAAGAAAAACTTCGATAATGTTAAAATATACAGAAAATCACTGGATTTAAACAGTTTCTATTTTAAAATGTTATTTGAATGAAATCATAAAATAAGTCGTAATTTTGAAGAGTTCACTCCTAATCGAATCAACCGGAAGTAAAAATTAATTTTATCGTTATTTTAAAATATATTGTCGCTTAATAAAGTTTTAAATTATACAAAAAATCAATCAGGCAAAGATTAATTAAAAACAAACAAAAAAAATCAATCATGCAAAGTTTTAAATTATAAATAAAATTTCGTTTGATAAAGTTTTAAATAATACAAAAAAATTAATTTAAATAATAGAAAAAAAAGTAATTTATAGTTAAATAAACACGAGCCGGCAAAATAACATAAGACTCATTATTGTGCCGGGCGTCACTGTATGTTTAACAATTTAGTTAAATATACATGAACCGGCAAAATAACGCAGGAATCATTATATTGCCGGTCACGGCAAAATAACGCAGGAATCGTTATTTTGCCGGGATCGGCAATATAGCCTATTCGAATATTTTATTTGACTAATAATCTCTTAAATAAATTATCTCATAGTGAAAACATTCCATAAATTAAATTATATTCAATACAAAATCGATTTTAACGTCTGCTTCTCTTAAAGTAAACTTGAACTATCAACTAAAGGTTGAAAATAATAAAATTAGTAAAAACTTTATTGAAATAAACAATAAAAGCTATAAAATATAAGTATCACACACACATACACATATCTATCTAAATAGATAAATGCTAAAGTTTTTTTTATTTATCACACCTATATTACCATCAAAACAGATCAGTTATTTAAATCAACAATACAACATAATCTTTTGAAATACTGTATATATAGTAGAGACCAAAAACCCAAACACAGCATTTTGTATACCTAATTTGCATAACTATTTTTTAAACAGTTTATAATAAATGTTTGGTGTTATTCATTTGTAATTTTATTCTCATATTTCCTATACATGCAATAGTTTTGTCAATATTAAGAGTAATTAATTCAAGTGATTTAATAAAATAGGATAAATTAGCAAAATATTGTTCATTGATTTTCAAGGAAGGTAATCTAAATGAAAACTAATATATCTAAGCTAGCTAGAAAGAAAGACATACCGATGAGGCATAAGAATAGTAAGAAGAGTTCATAAAGAGAGGAAGAAGGTGAATGCTTTCTCTCTCTCTCACTCTTCCCCTCTCTCACACACTGCAAGAGGAATGTCCAAACAGACATGTCATAGTATGACCGGGGTGGAAGTTGTTGTTAATGGCGGGAGATTCAAACGAGAACAAAGGATTATGGATATTAACCACAGTGGCGAAGAATGCCGGACAAATGGTTTTGCGATAATGAATCTCCCGGCCATAGGTAGTGTGATAGATGCCTTTGTAACGGCATGTAATCTCACTGTTAGGATTCCACCATCGGACCACGTGTAGATTAAATAAAACAGTTAAGACAAACAAAGAGAAAGGAAGAAAACATTTTTATTAAAAACTTATATTATTTGAAAGCGAAGGAATGAGGAAGCTAAACAACATAGTCATTTTATAAAAGTTAATAAAAAAGGAAAACATTTATACTTAACAAAAACAATTTATTTACTTAACATTTAAAAGAGAGTGTAAGTTCGTAATTGGGGCGTATAAATGCGATGCGTGTTGAAATGTCTTTTGTGTGTAGAATGCAATACGTATGAAGAAATAAGAGTTCGTTTGGATTGAAGATAGATTTCTGAAGAAAAGTGATTACCTTCTATGGGGGTGGGGGTTGTCGACGAGCGTTCCTTGTGTTCGTCCGTCCAAGAATGCTGCAGGCAAAAAGAGAGGGAGAAAAGGAACGCATGTTCTTTTATTGACCCCAAATCACGCGTGGTCAAGTTGGCCGGAATCTTTCGGCAAACGTGAATCTGCTTGACTTCGTAGGTTCCCTACTTCGGAGACGAAGAAGGATTAAGTAAACAAAGAAAGAAAGAGGGTAACCCGTTGTGGCGTTCGCCACAATAGTTTATCAATTTTGAATAAATTGAAAGTAGAATAAATAGTGATAGTCGTTGTGACCTAATATATATATACTTTAAAATCCTTACAGTGTCATGCCATATGCCGACACCAGTGGTATCTCCCCTGCCCCTCTCACACCATGCGTCTCCTATCCTTTGTGTTTTATCCGGGGCCTGTGAGTCACTTGTTAGACTCGCTGTTAGTGAAAACGTCTTTTTTTTTTCAATAAAACGATGAAAGGGAGACAAGCAAGTAATCATGCAAGAGAAAAACGAGACACATTCGAATCACAATTTAGAAACATAAAAATAAGACAATTGTAAGTATAAATGATGATGATAATAACTAAAGCATATCTATGATTGTGTGTGTTTTGTTATAAATGTGTGATTTTGACACGAATGTTACAAATGTGTAATTCAGCCCCAAATGTTAATAATGTGTAAGGTTGGAAACATCCCCTACACCAACGCATAGATCCAGAAATGATATAACTGAAAACCCTAAAAAGCCTACAACGTCATGCCATATGTCAGCACCAGTGGTATCTTCTCTGCCCCTCTCACACCACGTGTCTCCTATCCTTTGTGTTTTATTCGGGGCCTGCGAGTCATCTGTTAGATTCGTTGTTAGTGAAAACGACTTTTATTTATTTTTTGATAAAACTGTGAAAGGAAGACAAGCAAGTAATAATGCGAGAGAAGAAACAAGACACATTAGAATCACAATTTATAAACATAGAAAATAAGATACTTGTAAGAATGAACAAAGGAGATATTATGCAAACATAACAAGTGTTTATTATTTCAAATGATCAACGAAAAGTTCTGCTCCGCTCTAGGGGAGTTCTTAATAGAGGGGCTGGTTTTGTTAAGACGGAGAATGGTTGATCAGTCAGGATATTAACTCAGAGTCAAAAATTAGCAAATACGAAGGTTCATAGTTTTGGACAGACTAAATATGAATCTCCTTCTTTTTTTCATATAACATGTATTTCAATGAACAAATGAAAAGTTCTTCTCCACTCACGGGCAGTTCTTAATAGAGGGACTGGATTTGATAAAAACCGTGGTGATTAATCAAATATGAGATCATCTTGAAACAAGATTGAAAAAATACGAAAGTTCAGATTTGGGACGAATTAAATATGGAATTCTTTTTTTCCATAAGACACACACCTTTTATAATGTTTTTCGTGTGGTAGTTTACACGTTGAGGGAGTAAAGAGACCTTGCGGCGACCCCTCGATTTCTGAATGGCTATCGTTAGTTGACGGCTGTGTAAAAAATATTATCACAGAATTTTAGATTCTGATGTCCGTCTTTCACGGACAGTTTTTAGTGTGGCGAGATATATGTAATCTCGTATCGAGAAAGGAAAATATTGACTTTGTCTATTGTGGTCAACTTTGTCGGACTGTGTTTTTCCTTATGATGTCCAATGGACAGTGGTAAGACCGTCGCTGTATTTTTTCTCAGCGGATAAATCTTGAACCCCACTTTTTATATGCAGGGATATATTGTTTCAATTTCTGCTTGGTGAGCAGCAAATCTTGAAAACGACCTCTTTCTTCCACCGCTGAAATTCGTCTCCTTGTGCAGGGATATATTGTTTTCAATTTGACTGCGTTGTGAACAGCAAATCTTGACACGACCTGTCTCCACCGCTGCCGACACCCGTCTCCTTGTGCAAGGATATATTGTTTTCGATTTGTCTACTTGTAAGCAGAAAATCTTGCCATGTCCTGTCTCCACCGCTGCTGAAATCTCTCCCCTCTTGTTTCCACTTGCCAGAGTTTTCCCGCTATTCTCTAGGGCCTTTCGTTCACATAGCGTTCCTCCAATTTGATTGGTTGCCCACATCTGCCCCCCCCCCCCACACACACACACACAAACTGCTTGGGCTGATATTATGGCTCTTGACCTCTCACTGTCTAGATTACATCCGGTCCCAATATTGTGCTCCCTTTTTGGCGAATTGCACCATACTTTTTTTTATTGCTAACAAGTTCCCTATTCTTCTTTTCATGCTTTATGGGGCAAAATATGTGGATATAACATATATATATATATATATATATATATATATATATATATATATATATTGAAAAAGTGCTAGTATGAAAAATAATCTTCTTAAAATTTTAAACCTGAGAAAGGACAGGACAAGTTGCAAAAGTTTAGGATAAGTTATTACTTTTATAGTCCAGTCAAAATGTGGCTGAACCTCAAACAAATTGCTAACAAAGGTTTTTAACTTGGATATTGGGCATGAATAACCTCTCTTTCAGATAAAAAAAGTTTACCAAAATTAGCCTTGTGGAAAGGGGTCAATGGACGCCATCTTTAAAATCCAACTTAACAATATTAGAATTTCGAGACATAAAATTCCTGACATTTCCTGACAAGTATGTCCATTATTCCTGACAATTACTGACAAAAATAAACGTTTTTCCTGACAAAAAAACCTTTATTAAATTAGAAATAAAAAAAAAATTTTTTGCATGAAAACTTACACAGGGCCCACCCCAAGCCAGCTTGACATTTTCTTGGTGTTTTAAATTGTAATGATATGTAGCTATATGCTAATACCAGAAAATGACTAGCCCCTGCCATTGTTTCCATGTTTGTTTTTTATTTCTTATACAAATATGAATATAAAAGATACAAAAACAGACTAAGTAGCCTTTTTCAAGGCAACAATTGTCACATTAATTCCTGACATTTCATAAAAAATAGGTACAAAATAATTACAATTTACAATAAAGGAATGGTCAGTTGGTCGAATTCTTGGGCATAACCACCACAGAACAAGTTCATGAACGGACCAAAGAACATTTCTTGTCAAGAACTAGTCAAAGGTAACTTCATCATCATCAAGATCTGGCTGTGGAGGCCTTTGCAATTACCACACAAGTTTGAACAGTCAATGCCATGTTTCCTGCAACTGCATCTTCCTGAAGTACAGTCACACCTAATTATAGCCAACAAATTCACAGGACCAGCTGGCAAGTCAGTTTTAATTGGTTGTAATTTACCATCTGAAAGTTTCCATCGTCAGGTTTTAGCTGGTTCATACATTTCCATTCCTGAATTTGGAAGTAAACTCGAAAGCTGTGGAATTTCGTCGCTGTTCTTGTAAGTGGCAATGATTTGGCCTCAACATACTTTGAGCTTTTTACAACCTTTTCCTTAAAGCACCTCAGTCGGAGATGATTGATGTTTTCCCCATCATTACCATTGTACAGGCACACTAAAGCCTTTTCCCCAGTTTCAATAACCTCTTCTGCACTGCTATCCTTGCCAAACACTTCTGCCAGTTTGAGGAAGTTTCTATTGTTCATCACCTTTCGAAGGGATGCTGTCTTCCCAATTCCATAAACACTGGATGTAGAATCACAACCCAGTAGTGCATGGATGAAAAGAATGTTGGAACAGCCCACATCTCCCAAAGATTTCCTCATCTCTTTGATGTTCCAGACTTTCACACTTTTTGCACTATCCTTTGGTTGTGGCATGAAGATGTTGTAACCATCATCTCTATTGGCATGATAACATAGAAGGACCAATAGGTCAGTGTCATCTGCTATCAAAATTGTTTTTCCTGTCTGTGCCAGTTCTAGAGCAGTCGTCATAATCAATACATCAGCGTCTCCAGATGCATGGACTACTTTACAACCTGCTTCCTCCAAACTCTTTCCCAGCAAGTTGATAAACAATTTTTTGTTTTCTTGATTAGCTAGGAACACATCCTTTTTTAATTTGAACACCATTAAAGGGGTCAGTAACACATTAACACAACAGAGCCCCCTGCTTGGCAGCGGTGAGTCACATCTTTAATGGATGGACCACTTTCATACCCATCAAAGACAATGCATGCTTTTCCATATCTAGTTGTGACATATCTGCGGTATTGGGCACAGATCTCATCAAATGTGTGACCTTTTTGCCATGGGAGGCGTTGAAGTGGTGCTCCACCATCTAAGATACTGTGGATCTGATTGTACAGGGGAAGTCAGTTTCCATATTGCGTCTCCCAAAGCCGTTTTTTTTGCCTCTTGCAAAAAGTGCAGGTGGGTAACCACAAAGCTTATACTGTAAATGTTCTTGCTGCTGCTGAGTTGAGGGTTCATTGGTAGATAGCACACACAGTCTCTAGAATAGGAGTTGTGGATGAGTCTCAACTGCTTCATCTTTGCTGAGCGAAACTTTTGCCCCAAGTGTAATTGCCTGATCCTTTCTTTTAAAAGTGTATTCGTAGACATTTTCTCCAACCATTGAAGCTATGATTGCCTCTCCTATGGAGTTTGCTCTGTCCACATTCACTTTTTTGTCTCCAGTTACTCCATTTGAAATAATGTGAATGGACGGATCTTCCGTGAAAGGGTCATATGTCTGGAGAAACGCAAGGAGCTTCCATGTATCTCTCACATCTCGCTCTTTTCTTGCTGGAGTAGCCTCCTGGTGCTGGTCACTAGTGCTATAACGAATGCCTGCTAGTTCTTGCATTGTAAACTTGATTTCAGCTCACGCTGGCAGTGATAGCATCCAAACCAATCGTTGAATTTCGTCCATTCCTCTGCCATGTGTAAGACCTCCAGACGTCTTCATGCTTCTCATTAGCACCTGCTCAATAACCAGATCCGTCGACAAGCCAGCCCAGTAGCGATCACTCCATCTAATCACATGGAATCCTTCAGAAAATTTATGGTACACTTCAGGATAGCATTTCGGCAGCCCCTCCATTTGCTGCAAGTACAAGTAGGCCGACTTTGCATATAGGATGTGTCCTGCTGCAGCGGATATTGGCAGCATTTTCCTTACAGCGTCAATGTGCAATTCCCAGTGCTCTCTGCCTTGATAAACAATTGCAGGATCTTCACCATATCAAGGTATTGAATCCACAATTTTGCTATTTGCTGGTCAACCATCGCATCCTTCACATGGTTGATTCTCTGGGCAATCCTGGTCATAGACTCTGATGACAGAACATTATTCAATGTCTCAGTCCCATCAAGGAGACCTTTCAATAGCCCCTGAGCTTCCTTCATGTCTTCATTTTGAGGAAATGACTCTTCTGCATCAGTGTTAGGTTCATCATCCTCAGTGACATGTGAAACTGGCAAATCATAGGCTTTCGCTAACAAAATAGCATTCAGAGCAGCATCAACTAAGAAGTGAGCACGAATGGCTCTTGCAATTGCTTTGCCACTTAGCATGTGCTTGACTGTGTTTTCAGCATACACAAGTTCAAAAAGTTCTTGCAATCCAGAACCTGTTATCAAATGACCAATTGACCTCAGAAAGCTCATCTGTGTATGGAGCCCACTAAGTCGCAAGACAAATGATTTCGGGAGACTGGAACTAGGCTGTGACTCGACTATCATCATTGCTTTGTACCAAAGTGGTTGATCAAATGTTAGAATTGGTGTAATGTTGTTTTTCCTGGATAAATCACTAATGTAACATAACGTTGAGTACATGCAGGTTGGGTTACCAGGGTCCATGTCGATCATTGGCAAAAAAACTGTGGCTGATTTCCCAGGATATGTTCCTTTGTGCACTGACTGCATAAGGCCTAACCATGCAGGTCTGGACGGATGTGAAATTAGTGAAACCTCCCAAAGGATGTCAACATTAGCAGTGGAATCGATAACTTTCTTGAGTTAGAGCTCTGTAAATGTCACTGGTGGTTTGTTGGTGTGCTGTGAATCTAGGTACTTGATGTTGATCCTTCCAACTCTTATTATATCTTCTGAAAGGACCTGAATCCTTGTAACTGGTTTTGCTTTAACTTTCTCGGGCGTAAAAGATGCTATGATGCCCATACCATGGAATGTGTTGAATCCATAAATACTCCTTACATTATGGTCCACATTATCAGCTATGAACCGCACAAATTCAGTTTCAACAGGGAAGAGAATTTCAGCGCCATGAAAAAGAGCAGCACTTCTTTTGAATCTCTGCACTTCCGAGTAAGATGAAGAGAAGCCATGCTTATTCAGAGTGTCAATTAAGAACCTCGATCCAAATTGGTCATGCATTTCCACTGCTAAACCAAACTGCAAAGGTTCAAGGAGAACTCTGAGTCTAGCAGCCTGCATTATCGCTTGACCAACTGATGCAAGTTTCAAATCATTGTCTTTGCCTGCAAATATCTTCCTGAGAAAGATCAACAATGTTTTAGGAACATATTCAAGAATCACATCCTGTTCAAGATAATTTTTAGATGAGTAATATTCTGAACTCGTTTGGGTACCTTTAATGTCATTCTTAATAAGCTTGGCTGCCGTCTCTATGATTCTAATGGTCTCTGATTCTGAATTGTCTGTTGAGCGGCTCTGTGCATAGAATTCATGGAGAATACATTTTGATGTACTTAAGAATGTAACACCATTATGTTTCCCATTAATTTCAGTCACAATGATTTTGTCTTTGAAATGATCTAACAATCGAGATTTCATGTATGAGAGACTGTATGGTGCAAAGCCAGTGTCCTCGAGAATTTCCTCCATTTTATTAACAAGATCGACAATGGTGTGTTGCTCCTCGTCATTTTCATACAAATATTTAGCAACTTCCAGAAATGCCTGCTTTCTCTCTGAATTCTCTGGTCTACCAAGTTTTTGTTTCTTAGAAGAATCAGCAGAAAAGAATGTCTTAGGAATGTTTTTATTGGAATCAAAGTTTGCAAAACATGTTCTGTGATAACGTGCTTCTTCTGAAACAAGGTCAGCTACATAACCTATTCTACATTTAACAGTGGATGCCCAGCCATCACTTTTTCGGACTTCCTCACAAACTTTTAACACTCTGTCCTTAAACTCAATAGTTTCTACATGGGAAACATCAACACCTCTTTTCTTTCTATCAGATTTTGCTTCAGAACCACAAAAAAGACAATGTTCCTTAAAGTTAAACACACACAAAGAGCAGCTATGTATTTGGGGTTGATCCAACGCTGTCTGCATTTCTTGTGAAGATGTTGACCTATCTAAATTATGATCTTCTCTTCACGTTGTTCAGAAGCTCTGTTAATGAAATTGATGCCCTTCTGCCTGACGATGAATGTTTCTTCATTACTGGACAGTTCATTATTGCAAATAGCACACTTGTCAGCATCCATAATTATCGGTACTTTACTTTGGCCAACCTGAAATTAGAATATGACAGAATATTAAGCTCCTGCACTAATATATCAAAAGAGACAAAAATAAGGCATAAGAAGTTATAATTATATTTAACTTTATGAAAACTGTTGGTTTTATCAAATTTCACATTGCTAGATTTGGTATTTTTGAAGATGAATTTACAGAAATTGAGTTGAGAGAGGAGAGGCTAGAATCGGCAGCAATCTTTAAAAATGGCGCCCGTTGACCCCTTTCCGCAAGGCTAATTTTGGTAAACTTTTTTTTATCTGAAAGAGAGGTTATTCATGACCAATATCCAAGTTAAAAACCTTTGTTAGCAATTTGTTTGAGGTTCAGCAAAAAAATCAGCTAGATTAGTAAAGTAAAATATAAGAAAGTTTTTACTTAAAATATTGCAGCAAAGAATAACATTTGATATTTAAAAAATATAATATTATAAACTAAAGATTAAACACATTTTAATTTCATTGTAAGCAAAAATACAAGATAAACCAGATCAAGGGAGATAATTGAACACAGTGTAAATTTGGCACCCCACTTATGCTGGTTTCTGAAAAGACTACATTTAGATGACATTGTATCTGGCATCACACCTTTCTAAATATAAACAAAGCATAAACACCTATTCCAAATTGACATGGAATTTTTGAGAAAAGGATTGATAATTTGTATTATTCACACTATTATTCTCATCTTGGTTATTATATTCACAATGTTTCTACCGGGGTGGGTTATTAAAAAAATAGTATTGCACACAAACCAATGGCAGATTCATCAATGTCTGTTTATAAAGACATGGGTATTTGTCAGAATGTTTTACAGACAGATAAATAAAATTTGTTTTCATTCATAAACATTTTTTTGCCATTATTTCTGATGGCACTGAACACACGAGTAACAAATAAAAATAAAAAAAACACAAACCTCAATTGTGTCATCATTTGGTATGTGAACCATGGCGTTTTTACAAAGAGACGTAAAGGTGTTAATTGAAGAATCTATTCCAATCGTTCCAGAAATTGATGACTGGAAAAAAAGAAAGGAATTATTTTTATTTGAAAAAGAAAAAAAGAAATTTTTTAATTTTCATCAATTCATGAATCAATAAGTAAAATGAATAAAATTGTTACTATAATAGACATTTTGTGTCAGTAGGCTTGCAACCAAAAATATTATTTAAAAGAAACGATGATCATTATATTTAAATTTCTTCTAGTCATTTAACGTCACCTTTCCCTTGTTCAGGATTTAGTGACTTCAACTCTGTACAGTCTTGTCTAATCACTTGCTTTCAAGTTTTCCTTACCTGCCCAACCTTCCTATGATTCAAGACATACAGGCTTCTGCAATGGTTCATCCACAAGGCTCCACATGAACATACGAGTGTATAAATATATTGACCTGTGTTTCTTTTTAAATAATAGACGCAGTTGGTAACTCTACGTATAGTGTCTCCATAGCACACTCCCTCTCACATACTGTCACTTTCTCGACCCGTGTCCCTGATTGTGTGGACCAGCAAGCCTCACTTCTTGACCTCATTGCTTGAGGCTTGTGCGACGAATGCCCATAGCCCACTCGGGAACACTGATCACCCTGTGGTACTGATTTTTCTCTCTCTGCTGATCAGAGTCAAAGTAGGCATTGAAGCATATGTCCCAATGTGTAAATTTTACAGCAAGCCCCACTCTCCTCAATGGTTCCCCTTGGAATGTGCAGCTGCTATTGCTAAGAGGCAGCAAGCATTTCGTAAATTTGACCGCCATAAGTCAACTATGAATAGACAGAAATTTATAGCTTGAGAAAAAATTGTAAGACTTTGATAGGTGAAGCAAAGAGAAGGTATACAGAGATGACCAGAAAACACATTCAGTCACAGAAACTAGGTACTTGGGATTTTGGGAAAATCTTCAATTCCCCCACTATCAAACCACAATGATGTTGTTTGCACGGCAACTGATAAGGCTGAACTACTTGCCCAGCGCTTCACCTTAAACTCCACTTTGGACTTTACAAACCACTCCCTCCCAAAATCCCCATTGCGGAATGAAGCCACACTTGATGACCTGGTCATCACTCCATCTCATGTCAGGGACATCATAAAAAACCTTGACACCTCCAAAGCATGTGGGCCTAATCTTATACCAGTAATATTAATAAAGAAATGCTTTGCTGAACTGGTTCCTGTCCTCTTTAAACTCTACAACAAATGCCTTGCCGAATCTTGCTTCCTTGATGGCTGGAAAATTGCCTCTTCAGTCTTCAAGAATTCTGTAGATAGAACTGACCCTCAGAATTACTGCCCCATCAGTCTACTCCCGCTCTTTGCAAAAACCTTTGAATCCTTAATCAATCTAGCGATCGTCCATCACCTCGTTAATGCGAAACTTCTTTCTGACCATCAGTATGGATTTAGGCAAGCACAGTCTACTGCGGATATCCTAACAGTCATCTCTGAACGCATATATCATACACTGGAGAAGGCAGGTGAAGCTAGGGTAGTAGCGCTTGATATATCCAAAGCCTTTATAAGGTCTGGCATAAATGACTTCTCATAAAAATCAATTCATATTGTATTACTGGACGAATATTTAATATAATTAGATCCTTCCTAACCAAAAGAAAGATCCAGGTTGTCCTCGATGGCCGCTCATCCAAACAACATGACATAAATGCAGGTGTACCCCAGGGATCGATCCTTGGACCTTTATTGTTCCTGATTTTCATAAACGACCTCTCTGATGACATTCTATCTGAAATGGATATATTTGCTGATGACACCACGCTCTACTCTCGTCATGTGGGTAAAATGGACAAGCACATATCCGAGGCAATGACTGAATCCTTAGAAAGTGACCCCCAGTCTGCAGTGGAATTGGGTCATAAATGGATGGTAACATTTAATACTGCCAAGACAACTACAAGAGACCTCTTCAACCACCGATTGCCATGGCAAATAACACCCTACCTGAAAGTCCAATGTTCAAACTCCTTGGCCTAAGATTCACAGGTAGCATGAATTGAAACAAATACATAGAAGACATTGCCAAGGTTGATGCAAATAAGGTACGCTCCCTTTACCGTGCTAGAAAACTTTTCATACCTGACAGTATGCTATACCTCTACAAAACTACCATTCGCCCATGCATGGAGTATTGTTGTCACATCTGGGCTTGTGCACAAGTCTCTCCCTCTTAGACAAGGTCCAAAAAAGAGTCGCTAATCTAATAGGTTCCTCACTATCCACCAAGCTTCAGCCTCTGTCCCATCGCCACAATGTTGTATCCTTGTGCTTCTTTTACAATTACTTCAATGGAATGTTCTCCGATGAACTTGCTGCTCTGGTGCCCCCTTGACGTAAATACACTCGACCAACCCAACAATCAGCTAAATCCCATCAATTCACTGTGGAGGTCCCTAGATGCAGGAGAGCCTTCTACTCCAATAGCTTCTTTCTTTGTACTGCCAGCCTTTGGAACTCCCTCTCTGCTCCTTGTTTCCCCGACATGCAGAAATTTAAAACTAATGTGAACAAGCATCTCAATTTAGGATGACCCCCAATACTTTCACCTTAACTCTCAGTAGCTTCTTATGTCTACAGTGGCAGCATACCTTGTTTGGGGTGAACTATGTAAAAAAAAAAAAAAGATCTCCAGATATCAATTAAGCACCAACTTTTCAGATTATAAATTTAAAATTTCTGGCATTGGAGTGAGGGGGGGGGGGTCTTCGGTTAGTTCTGTAAGTTTAATGTAAAATCCCCCTCCCCACACCATACACGAGTTGATATTTCTGGATGTCTATATCTCAACGGGAGATTTCAACAGCTATCAAGGAGCATATCTATCAGGCTATGGTGCAAATGATCCTTCTCTATGATTGCGAAATGTGGCCAATGAGAGTGGTTGATCTGCATAGGCTCAAAGTTTTCAATAACGACTACGTTCACTGTATTCCAGGTTGTGGCTGTGTGGATTAACAACTGAATCTCTGACCCTAATGCCGTCCACCCTTCTCCAAGGCTAAGATGGTCTGAGCATGCAGCTCGGCACTTGGAGGGAGGGCTCATCCACAAGGATCTTCTGCCCCTTCTTTACCTGGTTGGCACAAATAGGCTGGTAGGCAGTTGAAGACCTGAGCGGCGACAATCAAATACTACCTCGCAGCACTGTCAGACTCACGAGTAATTGACCTTAAACTATGTAATCTGAATTGGCTAGTCATATCGTGTGACCTAGCTCAGGATTGGCAAAAGTGGGCTGCAATGGTCAGAGAAAGCTGACTCAACTCGACCAAGGTGATAGCTGATACAAGTACAAGTAAGTCTATACCAATTAAACATCAAATTCTTAGATTATAAAAACGATTTCCTGTTCAAATTTTAGGTGGGAGTTTAGTTTGCATTATAAGTTTAGTGTAAACTGACACTCCCGCTGCCGAAATTGCGAATAGTCATTTATAAATAAATAAATCAAGTGGAGGGTCCATTTTTTTACATTTAAAATACATAGAGAACGGAACTCCTTTACTAAAAATTGAAAAATAACTATTGTTCAAAGGTTTTATGCTATAATTATATAGATTTGCTGCTTAATCAATAATAATCAGAAACAATTGTTTCCAAATTGTTTCAATAATAAAAATGTCATATAGTTCCACTTGACAATTTATTAAGAAGTTTTAGTTGGGACCTACAGAACTTCCCCGGAATTCACATCAGCACCTATGGGTCTTGAGGACTCATCACATTAAAAATCTATCAGAACGTTGCACTGATTGATTTCTTAAAAAAATGTTCAATGCTATGTATAATTGCTAATAATTCTAGCCATCTTAATTATGTCTTTTGTCAAAATTTTTTTTTTAATTTTACAGCTTTTTGTTTATTTTTGTCAATTTTGCAAATGAAAATATTAGTTTTTACAAATAAAAAACTAATTTTGAAAATTCTAAAAAAAATGCCTTTGTACCCTCATTTTTGTAAGGCCCGTAGAGGCAATTTCTGACTGCCTTTCTCTGAGTCGAAATTAATCCCTACAATTGATTATAGTATCTCTTAACTGTTCCTTCCTATACTATATTCTCTTCTCCATCTATTTTACCTTCTTTTGACCTTTGAACTTTGAACTTCTCCTGACATTCTTCTCCTTTATCTTATCTTCAGGATAGGCTGTTAAATTGGAAAGTCTATGTAACACTTTCCTTCTTTTCACCACAACTTTTATGCGCACAAAAACTATGCATACACCAATGATCTTATACTCACAGCAACTTTTATAATTTTGAGAATAGCAATGATTATCCTCAATACGTTTTTCTCCTCAACTTCTTCAGGAATTGGTTCATGTAGCCAGTAAGCAACCAGAACCATGGACACTGCCAAAAATAAACCGAGATTCTTCAGGAACATGGTGATTCTGAAAAAAAAAATAATGAGATAGATAGATAGATAGATAAAGAGAGGAGAGAGAGCATAGATTTGGGATATTTAAACAATTATAAACTATTTTTTTAAATACATAAAAAACTTTGTTAATTAATAAAATTTAATCTATATTAGCTGAAATATCTGTCCTTTTCGGATGGGTTCATAATACTAAGATAGCCTTGGGTGCTTTTTGATTGCTTTTATACATAGTGAGTCGAACCCTAAAATACTATTACAGTGAAAACTATGTAAAAATAGAATTTACACAACTGAAATTTTGGACTTGGAAATCAATAACTTCAGTTGTGTAATATCTATTTTCACACACTTTTTACCAAATCAATGTTTTTTGCGTTCATGTTTTTTGGGGTTTGATCTCTTGCACTTATTAAAATTTTCAAGTTTGTCCCATTACACTATTAACCAACCCATTATGGACTACATATTCCAACTAGTTGGTATAAATACAGGAGCGAATCAAGGAGAGATCATATGGGGAACATATAGAACCTTAAGCAGCAGCAGCAAGCAAATATTTTTTGTAAAAATATCAGCTCTTGATTGGATAAGAATCTTTATATAGAAATCTTATTTCAGCCAATTAGAAGTGCAGAAAATATACGCCTATGCATATTTAAAATCAGAGACATTGGAATATTTTGTGCCCAATGCTAGGAGCTAACCAATTTCGTACTTTAGCAAAAGTCCAACTAACATTTGGTACAGTCTACCCAAAAATTTCACCGCACACATTGGTGTGTCACCCCATGCCAACAGATTCAGACTGTCTTATTTACTACTAATCTTACACGCAAGGCAAGCTAATGCAGAGACATAAGCTAATGAACTTTTTCTAACGAACTACTCCTGATGTCATGCTTCTTACTTTGTTTTTCAGAACTTGCACAAGCTCCTAACTTACTCCTTTCTCACCGGTGTTTTTATTTATTGTTATTATTCCAAGTTGTTGTCTGTTATCAATAAAATTTGATATATTTTTGTATGGAATGACTGTCATTCTTTTTTGATAATTGCCTTTTTCGCTATAAACGTGCCTTCCAATAAATTTCCTACACTTTTAGATAAAACATTTTCCCACAGTGAAAATTCAAAGAAATCATAATTTCCCAATATGAAAGTTAGGAATTATAATAACAATAAAGTAAATTCGTATTAATCAGCATGACTGGCTTGATTCTGTGATTGGCATTGCTTTCTCTGATTCTTTTAGGTACTTACAGGACGGAATCACATGAAGGTTGCCAACACCCATAAGTAAAAGTGGTGCTATGGAACCGACTGGATTCGAACTTGTCACACCCAAGTCGTCAGTCAGTATCATTATCCACATCCTCCCAGCAATTATAATCGGCCAAGTCGAATCAACAATGTAAGTTATGACCTTGATAGAGCTTCAAATTACACCAGGCAAACTGTTCTAAGAATGTGTGGATGATTTTAATCAAGTAAATCGTTCATTTCTCATTTAATCTTTGATCGGATAACATAAGCGGCAAATATCCATTCAGAATTGTGTGAACAAAAGAGAATAAGCTGAAAGATATAAGCTTACAAATGAAATAAGATATGTCCCTTTCTCTCTATAGCCACAGTTTATGTAAAATTATAGCAGAACCGGTGTAATTTACACAGTATTATTATTATTATTTTTACAAATATTGAAAACATCACTCCCCAAAACATTTCTTAATTTTTATTAGTCAAATCTAAATTTATCCCAACAGATACTTTTTACTTCAATCAATGAGAACATTTTCAAGAGAAGTGATTCATGGAGACTATCCCTCCACTAGAGATGGGCGGTTTTACCGAAAAACCGCGGTTTTTCGGTTTCGTCTCCATACCGAATACCGAATCGGTTTGTTTTTTTAAAACCGTAACCGTTCGGTATTGTGTTTTTACTACAGTAAGCCACCATATACAAGGAAACACGGTTGAAAAGATTTTACGATTTGAATAAAATTGAATATTACCAAAAAATGTTATATTAGTAAGAGGACAGAATGAACAAATATATTACTGCAATTACTGCTATAAACACGAGGCGATTTTTGTTTATTTTCATTCTAGAACGAATTTTAAACATTTTAAAATATGAATATAGAAAATGTTGTTACATTTTTCGTACCCAACTAGTAAATAAATTAATCTTTCATCTTTTTTTATGCATTAAAATTATAATTGTACGTTGTTTTGTCTTACGGTAATAGTAATTTTAAATTATCTTATCCTAAAAAATATTGTCCTTTTTTTGAGCGAAAGTCAACAATGGCTACTAGTATTGCTGATATAACAATCAATCAGCAGCAGCGTCTTGTAAAAAAAGATAATACTTTTTGTGCTTAAAAAAGTTAATCCTATTTGGTTCTTTTATAAAAAATACTTAAAAAAGTACTGGTTTTCACTCAACTTTCGAACTTCTAGTAGTAATGAATTTCTAGTCGCCAATTTAAAAAAAAAATTAAGATTCTACTTTTTTAGGCGATTACGTCTTAAAGTCTTGGCGAAAAAAAGAAAAAAAAAACAACAAAAAATAGTTTAGAATTTAGAGTGGGGGATCAGTTTCGCATATAAATTTAATGTAAAATGATGAATTTCCCGGGCATTCTTGCCTTTTAGTGAAATTTATAAAATAAATAATTATCCTACCATTAACTCTAGGTACGACTAACGACTAACAAGCCCACCTCCTAAAAATGCCATCTTGAACGTATCGTACCATTAACCTTAAATATGAGTGGCAAGCCACTCCTAAAAAACTCCCTTAACTCTAACACTAAGTCCGAATGGCAACCTCCATCCAAAACAAAACCCCTTCCTTAACCCTATCACTAACCCTAAGTCCGAGTAGGAAGCCCTAATCCTACAAAAAAGCCCATTAAAACCACACATAATCGTCTAAAAAAAGAAAAAAAAAGAAGACGCCCATAAAAAAAAACGCACAGGATTTATTTGCCATAGAAAAAAATTGATTAATGCCCTAAAACGCTAGAATGGCCCGGAAATGGTGAATTATTCTGCATTAAATATATGTGAAACTAATCCCCCACTCGAAATTCTAAATGAATTGTTTTTTTTTCTTTCTGCTAAGTTTTCAGGGTGTTCACACTTAATTGCCCCTAGCCCTACCACTAACCTGAAGTTCAAGTGGTAAGCCCCTCTCCTCCCACAAAAACCCTTATAATCGTCTAAAAAAAAAGAAAAAAAAAAAACAAGAAAAACGCACAGGATTTATCTCCCATAGAAAAAATAATTAACTGTCCTAAAACGCTAGAATGGCCTTGAAATGGGGGATTATTTTATGTGAAACTGATCCCCACTTTAAATTCTAAAATAATTGTTTTTGTTTCTTTCTTTCTGCCAAGTTTTTCAGGGTGTTAACATGTAATTGCCTAAATAAAAAAAGTAGAATCTCATATTTTGGGGAGGTAAGGGGGTGAGTTAGCAGAAGGTGTAAATCTACAATAATGCTAAAGAAATCTTGCAATATATTCATTTTTAAACAGTCCTAGTATTAGATTTTAGTTTCTTGTACATAAAAGGTATTACAATTCAACTTTGAGTTTTCTAACTTCTTTCTTTTAATGGATTCATGGTATTTTTAAGGTATTGCAGCATATTTATGTGCACTTAGTGCAGATTACTTGGAAACCATTAATTTCTGGAGATTTTTCAGTGGCATATTCTGATTCCTTGTACAAAAATACACTTATATGGTAAATTTCATTGCTTAATCTTGTGTTTTAACAAAGATATAACATTTTTACTGAAAAATTAGTGTAAAAAATGTGACGAAACGCATATGGTCTTAAAGAGGGGAAAATATCCAATTGTGTGAGGCACAAAAATAGTCATAACTTCCTTATTTTTAGTCAGATTTAAAAAATTTAAAAAGATTCTTTCTTAGATCATCAAGCTCTTTCTATATATGCCATTATTGAGATTTTTTAAGCAATTTACATTTTTTCATGTGTATTGCTACTTGTAGGAAGAAATCTTTGTTTACAATTTGTTTATTAACATTTTGAATTTTCAAATGAAAAAAAGAGAAATACGACAGACAACATGACATCGTATTTTTAGCATAAACTATTTTCAAATGAAAAAGAAAAAATCAAACGCGTTCCGTATGATGTCGAAAATCTATTTGATTCAACTCAAAATTGTAAAATAATTATTTGTTTGTTTTAGAGTTATCTAAATAAGTTATTAAAATGAAATTTAAAAAAAATACTTGTAAAAGTAAATAAACGAAAAGTAGTGAGTAAGTATAAACATTTAAAAAGAATAAAGTAGTTGCCAATGCTAGTGTCACTTTATTCGGATTTAAAAAATTATTTTAAACATTAGGCATTTAATTGTTTACTTTTGAAAAGCCACTTCATACATAAATTGTAATTTCTAGAGAACTATCTCTCAACTATACCGTTTTCTCTCCCAAAAATGGGTTATTCAAAAAGTAGACTATGCAACGATTTATATTTTACTAAATTGTTAATATGGTATTTATTTAGAGTTGACAATTTATTCGAAAGTTTAATTATTAAACTTTAATCCAAGTCATGAATTCTATGACTAAAATTACCTTAAAGCTTAAAAAATGACTTTAGGTGAATTAATAATCTCTACTTTTTTTTAACCATCCTTCCTTTTCCCTTGGCGCGGTTTTCGGGTGTACTACTAGTCTTTTACACATGTCTATAAAGTTTTATTACCCTGTCTTAAAAACAAATATTAACCTCAACACGCACCAGTTGACAGAACTTCGAGCACACAAAATGACAGACATCCCAACAGTCAACACCGGCAATTCGAGAAGTATATGGTGTGTTTATTTTACGTGACAAGACACGTCTTGCAAACATTTTCACCTATTAAAAAATTAAAATTTTTATCTGTCAAATAATTTTGACAATATTTCATTTTCATCATCATTTTTGCTTAATTTTATTTGTAAAATTATTTTGTTTGTTTAAATAAATTTTCGTTTTTTAATTTCTTGCATTTCTGAGTTATATTTTAGCTTCTGATGGGTTAAAGAATTAGATAGAATGTATATTCAAACTCAGTTTTATTCTTCAGAAATCTTTCATGAATCTTTGGTCACTGTTTTAACGAGTTAACTGTTAAAAAGATATCAGAACTTTGATTACAACAGTCAACACCTTAAAACTTATATGATTCATATCATGGAGAATGATTCAGTCACAAAATTATCGAAACAGTGGCATAATTCAACTAAACGTTGAATAATAACTAATCATCACACAAGAGAATGAATAGCTTCCATAGTAAAAATTTTTTTTTCAAAAAAACCGAAAAACCGAACCGTAAACCGAGGTTTTAAGGGAAAAAAACCGAAACCGATACCAAAACCAAAATTTCAAAACCGCCCAACTCTACCCTCCACATAAACATTCTAATTGGTGCTCTCGCATCAAAATTAATAAAAGCTAATCATTTGTATATATGCTAAGGCTACAAAACTAGAATATTTAAGCCAATAAAACGTATATCTTATATATAAAATAGAGCCAGTTTTCCATTGTGATTAATAATTTCTTTACTACAAAGTACATAATTAAATCTTTTCGTCAGTCAGATAAGGCAAATATTTGTCTGCGTTCTAAAAAAATAAAAATTGTATTTCCGATCGATTTTAATATTTAATCTTAATCTATATTTTATATTTTTGATTAGTCATAAATAAAGGAAGTGGGAGGAGCTTTTATCCTCACCCAAAAGTCCTCCCACTGTTACGGAACAAATTTAATAACAGGCAAGTTTTTCAAGATTCACTGGTTAAAAAAAGTTGACCGTTGATCTCTCTATGTCAGCTATCAGATAAACAATTATATTTGTTTACTACTGGGTTATGAAAAAAGAAATATTAAATTATTTATTTCTAAAATGTACTTGTATATCATAAAAGTAGGTATACTAATTTAATTTTGAGCAACTAATTAAAATGTTGTTTTAATGAATTAATACAGTCAGCTGTTGTGAAAGCCTTAGAGCAGACCGAAAGGAATTTTAAAGGCTGGATTCTTTTTATAGTAAGTTTATTATTATCTATTTATGATATGTTTCTTTTTTCTTTCGTCGAAAAAATAGTTAATTAAGTACATTTTTCAATGACATAACAGCTTTGTCCAAAGATATTCTATGTTTTCCATCGCTTAGCTCATTATTTTAAAATTTAAAAAGAATTTGAATGTTTTAATTTTATTGTAGAAAATACATTGTGTTTATACACAGAGAGAGAGAGAGAGAGAGAGAGAGAGAGAGAGAGAGAGAGAGAGAGAGAGAGAGAGAGAGTTATCAGTGGTTAGGTTGGATCTTGGAAAGAATTTCATTATTCCTCCACTCTATTTTTCTCGTTATATAATCCTTATTATACAGTAAGATGTCAACCGTTACAGGTTATGGGCCCAGAAAGGATGGAGATGAAGAAAAATACGAATTATGGGAAGAAAATTCATACGCCATCCATGTTGGTTTGTCTGAAAGATACCATAGGTGATGATGAAGATACTATCATAATTTTGTAACGTCCAATAAAATTCGACTCAAAGTAACAAAAAAGTTTATTAAAATAAAAGGTTAAAAGAGAATAAAAAGATCTTTGCTTGGAATTCAAGAAGGAGCGAAATATGCCCCAAAGTAGCTGCAAAAATGTCTTTTATCAAATGATAAACGTCAAGTAACAAATACAAAAATTATATTACAATAATAATAATAATAATAATAATAATAATAATACAAAAAACTCACCTGCAGTATGTTACACAAGTAATAGAAAAAATCTACGCTTTTCAAACAGAGCAAATTTTTTTCTTTTTTATATACATCGCTTTAAGCAGGAATTACTTTTTTTTTCCACTTGTGGACTCGACGCTGGCAGACTGCAATAACACATTTTTTTTCGCCCATAGCATAAATTCAGGTAAAAATAGGAAATTGTTCACAAAGAGACTTAGTATATTTTGTTTGATTTTTTCTCTTATGTATTTGTTGAACAAGTATCATTCATGTGGCATGAATGATACTTGTTCAGCAAATACCTCTTTCTTTCATTCCCAAAGTGGAAATCTTTGCAGACAGAAGTGTATTGATAGAATATCCACACAAATGATGATGAAGGGTTTTTTCTTTACACTAAGCAAAGTAAAAAAGAAAATTCTTCAGACAAAGTAAAATAAAATGTTCGTTTTTCTGATGAAATCTGTTCTTCCAACGGCTGGACTTTAAGGCTAATATTTTCCGCCCAGCAAAAAAATTTTCCTTTGACAAAAAATCACAAACAGATAGGAACCATACTTGACAGATTAGAGATTGTCACTTAAATAGGATTTCTGATAAAAATATTTGGAACATCTTCGGCTCGACCCCCGAGTGAAATATGCCAGATCAAAATAAAATAACAATACTTATGATGAAAAAAATATAGGTTCACCAAAAATTTCGGAAAATAATCGAGTAGATTTATAATTATCTAAAAATTTAAAATTGTCGATGGGATGCTCTGCCATGTAAGGGACCTTAATCCCGTCATAGGCCTAGATACTTCAGAGAGTGGGAGTGACGGCAAACTCTCAACCCAAAGTGCAAAGGTCATCACGATTAACAAAGCTAGCAGTGACCCCCTTAAGGTGGTCAACGAGTATGCAACAAATGACAATTCTGCAGACAGATCTTCCGAGAAGAAAGTACCATTACTACAGAATGGTGCTAGATGCAAAGGACCCACCCCGGGTTGTGATCTATCTCATCATCAGATCACGAGGGAGTATAACGAGGTTGAAAGGGAAAACCCCCAGATTGCTGACATTGAGCCAGCTGCGGTTCATCGTTCAAAGAGGCAGCAGATGGCGTGCTGTGTTTGCCAGCAAGACTGGATGTTTAAGTAAAGTATTGATTAAAATAAATTCAAATAAGTGAATTTATGAGTCACAAGTCTTGTCTCAAGCGAAACGAGATTTGTAACATATGCAAATTAGGCACAAGGCCAGAATTAATATAAAAATGACAGTGTCAATGGCAGGGAGATTGTATTGTTTTTCCTTTGAGGGAGAAATAAGGTGCGTATTTGGAGTGGCTCATACTCGGCAGTTCTTTGATATGATAGAGGCGTGTTCACAAATGAAGATCAAGATATACATTTTCTTTATATTTTCACCCTCCTGAATCCACAGGTGACCGGTAAAATCAACCCCAATATGTTGAAACGGTCTGACAAAACTAATCCTGTGCTTGGACATTTAAAAAATAAATTAATCTTAAAGTGAACAAGTACAGAAAATTTTGTGAAAATCTGAATATTAATTGATTTTTCATGGAATTTATAAACGTGTGAATAGGTGTGTGTAAATAATGGCTACGTTACAAGTTGATTTAATGGTTCTAAAATGCAAACAGTTTTCATTTCCAATTATCATTATTTTAATAAGCTGAAAGATTTTTAAATCATTAGGAGTTTATTCAATGTTTCTTTTTAAAATGCTTAAAAAAAATGATGAATATATTCATGCTTCATTGTATTAAATATAGGGTGAGGTAATTTCAATCATTGAAGAAAAGCTGGTGTTTATTTAATAGTAATCAGTGAATTGATCAATTTTTTGGTGGGAGTTAAGTTTAAAATAAACTAACCGGTAATACCTGGTTTGGTATTAGCCCTGGGCAGGCTAGATCGGTTTCCTCCAAAGTTGGAAGTTTCTAGGGAATATCAAATTCACAAGCAGTCCCCTGCCGCGTGTATATCCCTGTCATGGGAAGATGACACACAGCGCCTAGCATTCCCAAATGATCACCCATCTGGTACTGCCTAGGCTCCACGTCACTTAACTTGGGTGATCAATGCGATTATGCCGGATATCCAGAGTTAAGTTTACATATGTTGCCCCATGAACAAGAAAATAATAATAAAGGACTTGTTTGCACATGTTCCCTAATAACAAAAATAAAATACAAGTTTAACCAGATACTACAAATAATAGAGGGGCGAAGGCTACCCACACTGACATGGGTAGGTGGAGGAAGAACTGCTAAAATTATTCTGTGCAAGCAAAGGATTGGCTAGTCAGTCAAAAGCAAGAAACTTTGTTGCTATGCCAGGAAAAAGGGTCTACACAGAAAAAAGTGAGAAGAAAATAGTGAGATGAGATGAGAGAAGAACGCATGCCTAATTTTAATGGCGACACACAGACAAAGTCAAGAAAATATATCAACTTTCACAAAAAGTAAATTCAACAATTTATCGGACAAAATTACAAGAAAGGACTTTACTGCTGTCAAACCAAGTGACAACATGAAGAAATTACGAATAAAGTCCCGTCAGCTATGAAGATAAATTCCATAGATAATTACTGTCAAGTGACAAAGTCAGCATTTTTCTGCCCAAATCCGAAATTACATATTTCCCTGCGCTCAGCATCATTTGTTAAAATTTACAAGTTGAACAACGGAATCTAAAATTTCCATGAAGAATCTCATCCACACAGCCAAAATAAAACCGATTTGAAATTGGAAAGGTCGCTAAGGCTCATTCTATTCGCTCCACAAGTAATACCTCATGAGGGAACGTCGCAAGGTATGTGTCCAAACAAAAAAAGGATTTCCCACTTATAATTTGTATGCTATCATAGCATTCCCACTCATAATTTGTATGCTATCATAGCATTCCCACTTATAATTTGTATGCTATCATAGCATTCCCACTTATAATTTGCATGCTATTTACCCATATAATTTGCATGCTATCATAGTCCTTAAAAAAACTTTCATATTATAAAATTAGTTCACAAGATACTGTCTACTTTAATTCTACCAGTCAGTTATATAGATCCAGCTACTTCTCTCAATTAAATACTTCCCCAAGAAGCGGAGAATTACAATTTGTAATTTACATAATAAATGCTTGTTATTCATTGGATAATCACAACATTTTTTTTCATACAATTGCATTTATTTATTGGTTTAAATATGATAAAATTGTGATACGCCCAACCTCTTTTGCAAGAAATATCAACTATTTTATTTAAAAAAGGCCATTTTCACTAGTGACGAGTCATAACATGCAACTTGCCGGGCCCTAGATAAACACAAAGCATATGAGGTATATTTCAGAGAAGAAAAACGTATCACTGGTGTCAGATTCTGAATATTTATAGTCTTAATCATAATAATTCCATTATGTCAATAAATGGCTTTATGTCAGAAGGCGTGAATATAGCATTAGTGTCAGAAAACGATATCCTTGGAGTTGATATTCTTCTTCACCACCCATTAAAATTTGTGTTATTTATATTTGTAAAAACAAATTTTTGATTACTATTGATTCAAAACTTGTTCTGGCCTACAGGTTGCCATTCCTTTAGTAACAAAACCGGATGTTGTTGAACTGACAGTTGATCTTCATCTTTTATTACTAGTTGGTTTCTGATTAAACTGCTGATTACAACATCAAATCAACACATAGGGAAGAAAGAGATCAGCCTAGTAACATGATATAACACCTCAGCGTATTAACTGTGTCCATATTCATTATTGTGACCATATAATTAAGTTCTACCATTTTAAATCTCAGGCTAGCCCTTTCACTAGCATGCCTGATTTCACATTTAATCAGCGATCAGAAAAAAGAAGCTGTTAGGTGTCATAATCTGTCTGCATTCGGCCTTTTGCATGTCCAGCCAACGATTTGACCAGCCCAGAAATTGAGCACAGCAACCAACGTCATTTTTCCACATTCCACCACCAACATTGGAGAAGAGTACAAAATCGACTTCACAATCTGGTGGAGGTTGACCGCTTCTCTTCTCTACAATCTTTCTCACGTTGCTAGTCTTTCTCTGCTCTATCGTTATTTTCATGGGAGGCGATCAACTGAGCTTCAGTTAAAAAAAAACAAACTCCGGTTCCCTCTGTAAAACATTCACAGCAAAAACTCATCTAGCTACAACGACTGTAAATAATTTTCTATTCTTCTTCTGTGTACCTAAAACTTAATGGAATTTCCATAAGCAAAGTTTCTTTTCAAGAACTACGCGTCTGTGGAACACAGTAACATGAGGCTACTTCCTATCTGACTACAACATGGTCGTTTTCAAATTCAACGTTAACAAATTGTTGCAGAGCAAATTCTGCCCAGTTTCAACCACCGTCTCCAATTCTCTCAAATTCTGACAAACTCATTAACCCTTTCGCCCTTGGTAAACGGTGATTCATTAGTAAAAACCAGAAAAATAACTCGACCAGACACTCCTCGTCCAACCCTTCCTGTGAGGCCGGCAACTGAAACAACTCTTTATTCATTACCTTTATGGTCCAATAATCTGATTATTTGTTATATACAAATGCAACTCTTGCATTTGTCATCCTTCTTTGCAAAAATGGCCGTCTCTTATTAAAAAGCGCTTATCATTAATTATTTAATTAGTTTCCGTGTAAACTTTGATTGTGTTTGAAAGATAAAAACCTAAACTTAATCTCTAAAAGGAAAAAAACTGCATATTTACGCGTGAAAAAGAAATTATAATGAAATATGTTATCACCACGGCTAAAAAAATAAAAAATTCAGTAAATTTTGAACTTTGAAAAAATTACTTGTAAAAATCCCCTGAAAGATAAATATAAGTTTTTGGGAACTATTTCAAAGATAATTATTAAATTAAAGTCATAAGATACTGAATTGAAAAGAAAAATTCCCACTTTTTACTAAAAATTAGCAAAATTATCCCCCCAAAAGTCATAGATTAGTAAAATAAAATCCGGCATCAGTTAATCGGTAAAGGACTTTACCGATTGACTATCGCTATGCAAAATATATCGAAGACAAAAATGTAATAATTTATCATTTTTAACTTTATATATAAAAATGGTTTTATAATAGTTTATAGAAGTTGAAAAATTATTATCCATTAATTTCTTTATTCTTTTTAAAGTTATAAAGAAATTTAAGTACCCTTATTTTGTTGTAATAAAAAAGGAAATGCTTATTTAATTAAAATATTTGTGAATGTACGCAATTAAGATCTTATTTATTTTATTTTTAACTAAAAAGGTTCATATTTAACTTGGTATTAGTTTTTAATTTAGTAATACTCTGAAATTATTGATGACCAATGTTTACCAACGGTTTTCCTTAGAATTTGAAATAAAACTTTTTTTAAATGTTAAAAATTATTTTTACGTTACGAACTGCGTCAATTTTATCAATTTTTTTACATGATTAAAAACTTTAGTTACTCGATTTATTCTTAACGTGTTGTAACGACATTGATTCTTTTTAAAATAAAGTGTATTTTTAAAATTTTAAATGTGAAAAATTAAATTAAAGTCAATGACTACACTGACAATTTATTCATTAAAAAAAAGAAGTTAAAATAATATTTATTAATAAATAGAATTCAATTTTGAAAGAAAATGGCATGTTTAAATTCTATTTATTTATTAATAAATAATTGTTTTTAACTTTTTAAATATTTATTAATGAAAAAAAGACAAAAATACAAATCTTTCCAAATAATTGACGATGAATTGTGAAATTAACGAAATTGTTGAATCTTTAAAAATAAAATTTTGAGGGCGGTGTAAAAGTGAGTGGTGTGGAGGGTTAATCCCACCTGTTTATTACAGAACAGGGCCACCATACCAATCCAAGTGAATCGTTAGTAGAAATTATTCAAGTTTAAAAAATTTTTTTTCGTTATGTTCCTGGGTCTCAAATTTGTCATTTTTTATTTTTATTTTCAAGATTATAAAAAAATTTCTTGCGCTGATGATGCCACGTTTATGTATGAAAGGGAAATATAATTATGTCGCATTTTTTATTTTCCCAGAAACTCTAATCATTAAAATCACATAAAATATTTTTTGCAATTATATTATTTGTTTGGTGAAACTATTGATTAAACAATGCTATATTCAATAATAATATCGCTAATTCAAAAAATTAATTTTTCTTCGAGTTATAGTGATTTTGTTAACACGGTAGTTAGGGGCCTTTTTCGTAATATATATAAAAAATAATATTTTATATATATATATTTTTTTAAATTTAATATTTTAAAAATATTAAATTAAAAAAAAAATTGTTAACATCTACAATGCTTTATTTTCATAAAAAAAAAACAACAAAAAAATAATGCATTTTTTAATTAATATATAAAAATATAACTTTAGTGAAGGTGTATTTTGTTTTAAAAAAATAATACATTTTCACTAAGTTTTTTAAAACTTAGTGAAAATGTATTATTTTTTTAAAACAAAATACACCTTCACTAAAGTTATATTTTTATATATTAATTAAAAAAATGCATTATTTTTTTGTTGTTTTTTTTTAATGAAAATAAAGCATTGTAGATGTTAACAATTTTTTTTTAAATTTAATATTTTAAAAATATTAAATAAAATGGTTTCATTGATTTTGCACATTTTTGCACTAAATTCTAAAATTTTGAAAATAAAAATGGATTCAATCTTAAAAAGAAATTTCAGTTTTCTATGCAAATTTAGTCTAAAATGTCCCCTTCTCGAAATTCCGAAAAGATGTTTGTAAACGGAATTTAAGATTCTTTTTGATTAACCAACGATCCTTATTTACTTCCCTCCCCACGAGGGCAGAGTTAGACACAAGGTCGATTTTAATCTGAGGAAATTAATCCACATCCCTAAAAAGAAGCACTCTGGATTGGGACAAAAATATAAAATACCTTAGTCTAGAAGGATTTTTCCTGCACTAACCGAGGACAGAAAAGACGAAGTGTTCCTCGGTAGGGACCTCCAATTGGTTGTGAACTATTTACCTCCCCCTATATATAACACGATGTAACTTTAATTTAGATTAAGATTATCAACAAAACTTTTTTACCATTCAAAAGAGGATACATTAAATAAACTGCTGATGATTTTTTAGAATTTTTTCCAGCATACGAAACTCATGAAAATGTGAAGTTAAAATGTTGTGTACTTTTTTTTACGTGATAAACTAACGTTCTTATGTATAAGCATTTATGTGCGCTGTGATAGGCACATTTTTAATAAATCTCGCATAAATCAAGTTATGGCCAGATCTTCACGAAATTTTCAATACTTATTCATTATAAGACTAATTTATCTTTAAAATGCTGTTTTCCTAAAATATATTAAGGAAAATATTTTTTTTACGTGATTCCCCCCCCCCCCCTGTTTCATTTTATGAAATATTGAACGAAATATATTGTCATCCGGCGATTTTTTTTTCTTATATAAAACTAAACTCTTTTAAAAAACACATTGGATTAATTTTATTAAATTTTACGTAAACTGTTTTAGTAAACTGGTCCGTGAATGCACAAATAAAAAGTGGAAATAAAAGCAATATTATTATGTTTTGAATTTTTTTTTACCTTTTCTCAATAAAATATACTGTGATTTATTGAAATGCAAAAAAAAAAAAGTTTTACGAAATAATTTTTATTTTCAGAGACATTTATTCATTTGATCGTATTGATCGAGTTTATCGGTTTTAAACATCATTTTTGAACATATTCGTGTTCGAAATTTTTCAAAATATTTTAATATAATATAGCCCGAAGTATTATGAATCGTAAAAGACAAAAGTTGTGGCGGATGTCATATTATGTACTTCGAAAAAACTACTTCATTTGCTAGAAGTAAGAAAATTTTTTTGCACTAACTGATTTTGCCGCAACTATGGAACGCAATACTAGCCATAATTAACACGTCAATTTTTAAAGTGAAATTGTCCCACGCGCATGCGCATACATTTTTAGAGTAAAATTGGTGCACGCCGCACGCTAATTTATAAACAGTAACACTAATAAGAAAAGTAATAATCTGTCTCAAGGAAGAAAAAAATGGTTAAAACAAACCGTTAATTTTGTTTACACCATAGTAGTAAAGTAATTTGTTTCACTTCTGTTCATCCGTACATAGATAATATCTTGCCATGTCTCACGCGATGTTTAGTAAACACTACCCCGTGTGTCGTAAAACAAGAAAATTTCGTAGTTTCATCGGACAATGAAGAAGGGTTTCTTTCAGAATTTGATAATGTAACCTTTAACTAAACTATTTTACTTTAAAACAAGTATAACTTTATTTGAGAGAGTTTTTTTTGCAATCGGTAAAGCAAAACGAATGTATGACTTCTTAACGTACACATGAAATAGTGACGTCACCGTTCTTCACATGCAATTGGAGGTCCCTATTCCTCGGGGTGGTACATAGGGAACTGACACCCACAGCTAAAATTTGAACAAGTAAATCTTTTTGGTATTATTGTAGATTAATACCTCGAATGAGATTCTACTTTTTTTTTTTTTAGGGGATTACGTATTTTAGAATTTAGAGTGGCGGGATCAGTTTCGTATATTTATTTAAGGTAAAATGTTGCCCCCCCCCCCCTCCCCGCATTTCAGAGCAATTAACCAATTTCATTTTTTATCATGGGAGATAAATTCTGTGCGCCTTTTTTAAGGGGGGGGGGGGCTACTTTTTTAGACGATTACGTATGGTTTTACGATCTTGCCAGTCGAACTTAGGGTTAGTGGTAATAATTTAGTTAACCGCCCTAACAAGTTAGAATGGCCCGAGATGTAAGATAATTTTACGTTAAATTTATATACGAAACTGATCCATAACTCGACTCTTTTCTAATTTTTTTCCCCTTCCGCCAAGTTTTTCAGACGTATTGTCTAAAAAAAAGTAGAATCTCAATTTTTAGTTTTTGGAGTGGCGGTGATTTAGCTGAGGGTGTTAATATCTACAAATCAAATTTACTAAATGTTATCATCTAAAATGTGTACTTAATCGATAGTATTCCGAAGAATTAAAAAAAGTCTAACACAAATCAATTTCCCCCAAAAGGTAATTGTTAATTTCATTTTAAATCCTATTTTTAATGTTGTTTCTTTTTATTTTATAAGTTAAACAACACACAGGTTGTTGTTGTCGTTTGATTCTTCGACGCTTTATGCTTCCTAAATACGACCATAAATGTATTTAATAGCACCGGCCTCTGCAACATGCTGTCAGATTAAAAAAGTAACTTTTTATCTTTTGTTTTAGAGTGAAAAAAGAATTACAAAAGAAAAGGGGATTAAATTAAGAAATGTAAATAAATCTCGCACTTTAATAAAGTAGGAAATTTATTTGTCTAAATTTCATAATTTCCAACGAAAACACCACCAAGCCTTTCTTTGCTTATACGTAAGATTTTCATAAGAAAATCTTCCAACTAGTGAATAATGGTTACAAATTAAGGAGACAGATTTCTATTTTTGTGAGCAGATGCAAAAATGAAATTGTTTATTTAATTTTAAATAAAATATGGCAGTTCAATTAGTAAAATAATTGTTAATAAAATTTTAAAAAGATTAATACATACGCTTTTAGTTTTTAAAGACCCCTTTCAAAATATGATGTCGTATGAAGGAATTTTAGAGTTTGGAAAAAATTTGCTGACTTTGCGGTCGTGTACCCCCCCCCCCCCCACTCGCTCTTCTTTTCCTTCCGTCCAAAAGTTTTTCCTGGATGAAAGAAGAAAAGAAAAAACATGAAAACTACACAAAGAAAACATTTATTTTGGCCTACTTAAAAAAAAAAAATGACTTGATTTGATCAATAACATTTCAAACTTTACCAAATTAAATTTCTGAACTTTTCTGCGGTCTCAGAGTAAAACAGATTAAGAGAAGAATTTTGAAGGTTTCGGAAATTATGATGCGTTTTTGCGTAATTTAGTTTAAGCCTTATTACTATTATTATTACATTTTAATTTCTCAAAGATTGTTGGAAAGTGAACATGTCAGTTTCATGTTAAAAACAATTTTATCTCTAGCTTATTTTTTAATTTAGAAAAATGTACATTTAAATCTTTTTTTTTTATATCAATTCAACCGAAAACAATATTTTTAGTAAAAAATAAATAAATAAAATTAGTACTTACTTATACAGAATTTGAACTGGACTTTAAAAAAACAAACCCTAAGCTTAACCTACTCCTAACTTTTAGGTTTAGTTCAGCAAAAGTCGGTTTGGTTCGGTTCAAATTCTGTAGAAGCACCAACAAAAATATAGGTCCGTTTTAAATTTAACGGAGAATGGAGAACAAGAGCCAGCACTTTTCCACCCGCCACACCCCTCCACCGACCGCCGCCGGGCATTTGACGCACGTGACTCAATCGCAGTCATTTAAAAATAAAGAATAGTCTTCATTATTAAAAATAAGCATATAATTGTCATTTTATCCCCCCCATACAATTTGTTTAGTAACTTTTATGTTATACAGGGTGGGCAAAAATAAGGGTCCTATTTTTAAAAATTCATAACTTTTTTATTTATTGATTTTTAAAAAAATTTTTTATAGAATAAGTAAAGGACCCCTTCCGAAGCAAGCATGAGCCGTATTAGCCCTAAGGAACGTACCCTCATTTAGAAAACATTATTTTTGCTTAAAAAACTCAAAACAGTGTAAAAAACAATACTTTAGTTTTTGTAAGTTTTAAGAAGTGTTTTTCGGCTAAAATTTGTTTTGTTTATTTCAAAAAATCTCGGAAGGGTCAGTCTACACACACATAAAGTTTGGTGAGTTTAAGTTTTATTTTGTGGAAGTTATTCAAATTCAAGTTATTCAAATTTAAAGATAGGACCCTTATTTTGGCCCACCCTGTACTTAATCTTTTCTAGGTACTTTTGCACTTTAAGGACCGCGCTGAAATAATAACGTTATTATTTAGAAACCCATTATAAATTTTTAAAAAATTAGAATTTTTGAAGGCCAAATTGTTGCCAATTGACTGCGATTGATTGGTTGATGTGAGTCACGTGAGCTAAATGTCTGGTGAAGGGTGTGTGGTGGGATTGATAGGTTGATGTGAGACAAATGCCTGGCGGCGTGTGGCGGATCTTTTTTGAAAAGTAACAAAATAAAAATAATCCGAAAAGTAAAATATTATATTCGGGGGGGGGGGGGGGGTTAAAGCACCGAAAAGTACAATATATTTAAATCGAGAGCAGACTTAGGAATGTGTGGGAAATCCATCAACGTTAATTCGTTTTCGAAAAGTAACAAAATAAAAATAAACCGAAAGAAAAATGTATTCGGGGGGGGGGGGGGATAAAATGATAATTATATGCTTATTTTTCATAATGAAGACTATTCTCTATTTTGAAATGACTGTGATTGAGTCACGTAAGCCAAATGCCCGCCGGCGGCCGGTGGAGAGGTGGAAAAGTGCTGCCGGAGAACAAAGGTTGAAACTAACAACCGTGATGATCACTGATCACAGTTGTTAGTTTACCATGATCAGCCACTACCGGCAAATGGGGTCAGACGAATAAACATTTTGGCACTTCTGTCGTATCTATGAAGCAGCAGATTTTCTGTCCTTCTACTGAAAATAAAGGGAGGTAATTCAACCGGAAGTGATTTTTTTACAACATAAAAAAAATGCAAGACTGATTTGTTTTTGGGTAGCAAGAAACAATTAACAATTTCTTTTCTTTATTATATGAAGTAAAAATTTATGAAAAGTCAAAAAGGATTTTTTCTTTAATTTAATTGAAAAGTTTTGGGGAACAGAATTTTTTTGTCAACATTGATTTTGATTTTATTTTTTTTTTAATATAAACAATTTTAACATTTGGGAGGTCTTTTTCTTTTATTGAACAGGATAAAGTTCTGCAATTTGGTTTACAATGGCTTCCATGGGGTTAGCAGAAAACTTCTGCCGCCACATAAATTCGATTAAGTAGGACTCCACTATTTGCGTGTGGATGCCACCTTCTATTTTGTTACGCATCTTGGCCTTTTGCCACATGTTTTCCACATGATTTGTTGTGGCACCTGTAGATGGATCCACAAAATTGTATCTGTGATTTACACGCAAATGGTGATTTTGGACTAGCGAGCAAAGAAACAAAGCGGCTGCAGAACAGTGTGTGCCTATTCTTACCCATCGCAGTGTGTTCTCATTTTGTGACAAGCTAGTCGGACACTTCTCAGTAGTTAAATGGCTCAGGGTGGCTGCAACATTCATTAAAAGAAGAGCGGCAGACATAACAAACGGTTGGAACGACAAGGTGACCAATATTCCTCAAACAACAATGATAAAAGAAGTTGCTGCAAGAGTGCACTAAGAATACCCTGTGCGAGGAAAGTGGTTTGTCAATGGTCCCGAGCTTGACATGTGGATTGATGCAAGCTCTCTAGCTACCGGAGTATCATTGGAGTACGATGGAGCTACTGTGGAGGATACAAGCATGTTACGAAAAAGAAAGGGTTGCACAGCACATAAACTTAGTGAAGCTTGATGCTGACATTAATGTGGAAAGCGACTATATTGCATTTTTACACTGACTTTGCCTGTGTGCACAAATGGGTCACAGATACACTCACGGGAAAAGCCAGGGTGCACACCAAAGCAGTAAGTGAGATGCTAATCAGGCGGTGGCTTGATGCACTTGCAAGCCTGGTCAAAGAGTATGAACTGTCTGTAGATGCAGTTCTGGTGTGGTCGGAACATAACCGAGCGGATAGTTTGACGAGAGTACTACAGCGATGGCTTGATTGTATTAAGAAGACGATTGAACATCCATACAGTGCAAGTGTTGTGTTGTTAAGAAAGCACGACTTTGACCAGATAGGGTCCATCCATCACCAAAGCGGCCACCTTGGCATATGGTGGACACTGTACTTTGTCAGGCAGGTTAATCCCACGGTTTCTAAAGCATCAGTGAGGTCTGCGGTAAGAAATCGTGAGAAGTGCCAGTCGATTGACTCACCACCCACGCATTGGCCGAGGGGGAAATTGGACGTTAGCGACACTTGGTTTCGAGTGGGAATCGATGTAATCCACTTCCAAGGCAGACACTATCTGCTGCTCATTGACTGCGGGCCCATGCGGTTCTCAATTTGATGTCATCTGATACGACAAAATGCAGCAAGCGTCATCACCCCTAAGGATGATATATGGCCACTGATTGCCCCTGCCAACTTGATCCATCGCTACTGCACCCGACTGCACTTCTCTCAGAAAAACCCAAACTGCAGCAGCTTGGATTAAACGTGGGCGATCGTGTCTGGATGAAAACCCCAATTGGACGATACAAGTCCCTTTATACATGGGGACGCGTTACGGGTGTGATCAGCCACAGAACGTCCTTGTTAATGGGATGCCCCAATAATTACTGGGATGATGGAGATCATGTCGTACATAAGACCTTGGTATTTCGTAATATTTTCCCTTTCAGCTCTGTTTAAGCCAGCACCATTAAGAACACTGACTTGAACTAGGGTTGCTACTTTCTCCCTTTCGTCCCATATTACTATGTCAGGTTTAACAGCTCCGTTTTCTAAATATGTAGATGTAGGGATTGCATAGTCATAGTGGATGGTGTATGACTTATTTCCAACTGTTCTTTCTAGTATATGCTCATAGAACTTGCTGCTACACTGGGTATTCAACTTTTTACATATAGTCCAGTGATGATATTTACACACTCCATTGTGTCGCATTGTATAATAGCCATCCCATAGGAGAACCTTGGATGTCAGGTGGCTCACACTCTCCACTTCTGTGTGGCAGAAACTGCACTTGTTATTGTTGCTGAGACCACTCATCTTTTTAAAGGGATTGATCATCAAGCATTGATCTTGGGCAGCCATTATCATTCTCTCCTGATCATAGCGGAGCGATCCTCTTTTCAGCCAGTCTACAGAGCTTTCCTTATCTATATATTCCTGAGATAATTCACCTAGGAAATACTTAGCACGTTGTTGGTTGGCCCATTCTTCCAGTTTTCTGTAATGGAAGGTTTTGGTGTATTTCTGACGGCTCTTGCAAGCTATTTCCGTGGCAGGATTGTTATCCGTCTCTGCCTCATTTGTCAGACAGTCCTGTCCAAAATGTTTGGCCAGTTTTGTGATAGAAGTTGTTCTGCTTGCTCTGGTTTCTTGATGTTGGCATACCATCATAAGGTTTGGGTTCTGGGAGCTCATCAAATATTGGCCGGTGCTCACAATAGTGGCTCGATGTTGATGGTCAATTTCTGAGATACCCATTCCTCCTGCTCCTCTTGGCAGATACAGTCTTGGTAGACACTGGTTTCTGTACATTACTCTGTACAGTGTCAACATTTTTCTCGTTTTAGTGTCTAGTCTATTAATGTCCTTTTGTGGCCAATCAATAATGCTAAAGCTGTATGTTATCACTGGCATAGCTAGTTGGTTAATGGTAGTTACTTTGTTTTTGTTTGTGAGCAGTGTTTTGCAAATCTTTCTAACACAGCGTATATATTCTCTGCCTATTTTTTCTCTCATCATGGCATGTTGAATTGAAACGTTTTCTTCTATGCCAAAGTATTTGTATTGTTTCTGCTCTTCAAGGTCTTTGATGTCAGTATCTTCATCAAGCTGTATGTTTTCCATTTGGATCTTTTTCCCAGCTCTGAGGGAGCACTTGGCACATTTGTCTAGGTCGAACTTCATTCTATATCTTTGGAGAAGGTATGGACAACCTGCAGGAGTCGGCTTAAGTCAGCGTCTGAACTATCATACAGCAGCTTGAGGTCATCCATGAAGAGCAGGTGGTTGACTCTTTTATTTGAGTCTTGTTGGTGGCCCTGGCTTAGATTGTAGGCTCTTCGGTTTTTGTTCAGTAATTTACTTAGCAGATCTATCACCAGGCAAAAGAGTAGAGGAGATAAGCTATCTCCTTGGAAGATTCCTCTTCGGATCTTGTATATATGTACTGCCATGTTTTTTTTGATGACCGGATAGATCTTATATAATTCAAGGCAGTGCAGAAGCCATGTGTGAGGCACACTATCATATAACTTTTGGTAATCGATCCAAGCCATGCTTAGATTTCTCTGCCTCTTCCTACAGTCCTCAAGGATGGTCTTATTGATCAACAACTGGTCTTTGGTGCCTAAACACTTCCTCCTGCACCCTGCTTGTTTTTCTTCCAGGTATGTACCAGAAGAGACGTGTTCGTAGATGCTGTCTGCAACCAGGCCAGTGAAGAGTTTGTAGGTTATAGTGAGACAGCAGATCGGTCTGTATTTAGTAAGGTGTTGTGTCTCACTCGTTTTGGGTATGAGGGTTGTATCACCTTTTACTAGCCATGCTGGTGTGGCCTCCTCATTCCTCAAAAGTCTGGTGAAGCATCTACTATAATGGCTATGAATAGCTGTTAGTTCATTTAGCCAGAAATTGGGTATATTGTCTATGCCAGGTTTTTTGTATATTCTGAAATTGATCCAACTTTCGTTTTATTCCAGATGTTATCTCTGTCATTTCTGGCTTGCTTTCATTACTTTGAGCTATATCTAAGATCCACTTGGCCGTTTGATTGCATGGTCCCTCATTCTCAAACAGAGACCTCCACTAGTCTTCTAGCTCTTGCTTTTTCGGTGACTTTTCCACCATGATTTTCTCTCTTATTAAATTTCAGTAAAACAGTCTTACATTCTTTTTAAACTGTTTGTTTTCCACTTTCGCCCTGTGCTTGTTATCTTTTGTTTGGATTCTTTTGCCTTCAATTCCTTCGCAATGTTTTTAATTTCCTCTAAATTTTAATTGTATTTAAAACTGAGTCTGCAGATGGTGTTCTTCACCTGCCCTTACATAGTAGGGGCGACAAGGAATTGTTTGATCTGAGACAATTCCTTTCTGCCAAGATTTGGTTGTTTTTGGAGCTTCAGTTTCCAAGGGGGTGTTGTGTTTTGTGCTCTGGACTCCCATTGCTTTTGGAATTGAGGGAGTTTTTTCCTGACAATGTGGAGTCCTGCAGCATATGTTACCTGATTCAACTCCATGAGGGATATGGTGGATGGAACAAGTCTTTGGAGAGCGATGTTCATAGCTTTTATTACTGCCTTGGTAGCTCTTGAGGCTTCGATTTTTAGCATTCCTCCAGCCTCATCATCTGGACTTCCTTAATGGTATTACCAAGTTTTTCCTCAAAGGCCAATTGTTCATCATCTGACTCCGGTAATTACTGAGGTAATGGTGGAGGTCTAGGTGTTGGTACTGATCTCGGTGATAGTGGTGAGGAAGAACTTACGTTCAGCGAGGGGCTATCTTGTGATTGTAAATAGACAGCTGATAGTGTAGACATACTTGTCAGGGAGCCACTTGATAAAAGGGGATTCCGGTGTTGAAGTGGCTGTATGGTGGGTTTTTATGGACCCAGACTGTTGGACGGCTTGATCCATGGGTGAATGGTAATTTGGTTCTAGCTGCACATGTGGTGTGGTATTTTGAACGATGATGGGAATTGTGGGAATTTTGATGGGGCTTTCAAGTGGACACTTTTTGGTTCTTATGAGAGCTGCTAGATCTGATGCCATATAGTCCAGCTCAGCCTCATTGAACAGGCTCATGCTGTTATATCTTTGGCAAGTTATCTGTTTGGGTGGAACATTTCTCTTGCCCGGACAGAAGTGGAAGAATATTTCCCCCAGGTCTCTGTTCTCTTTTTTGTTTAATATATTTTGCCTGAGCATATTTCATAGCTCATAACAATGCCCACTTTTCTTCCCTCTCCCATCTAGAGTCTTGTCTCCGTCTAGTTTCTTCTTTCCTGATAGGAAGGGAGTCTACTTCCGCCTCTCTTATGGCTGCATTTTTTATGAGGGTGCTCTCATCTTCTGTTATATATATATATGCCCATCCGGGAAACAAGCGATCGTAGGCGGGCAACCGGTGTATTCTTTTTTTCTTCAAGTTTAAAAGATCTTTTCGGCCAGGATTTCATTAGATGTTTTGCTCCACTTTTCAAACTTTGAGTAATGGTAGCAAAACAATAGCACCTTCTTTTGTGCAACAGTCCATGGTTGGGCTTAAAAGCCTTTTATTTTCCTTTTTTGTTGCTGTATATGATGGAGATATGGGGCCAGGACTTTTTGTCTCAACGCCTGATGGCTGACCTTGGTTGGCCTCTGTCATGGCTGAAGCACCATTTCCAGAGGCAAGAAGGTTCACACCATTGCTTACATCTTCTCACCTGGTGTATGAATAGGTTGACGGGCCCTTTTTATCCTGGGTGCCGGCCTGCCAGTATTTATTTTTGTTTTTGTTCATATTTTTTGTCATTTCCTCATTGTCAACGGCTTCTAATTTTTTATTCGAAGCTGCCCTCTATTAATAGAGGGGGTTCCCCCATCCACAATTTGGGGGACGTGCTGGATGGCTTGAGGAAACAGCGCACCATTTAAAAAAATATTTGGTCAGGGTTTACTTCAAATGGAAAGTATCCTCATGTCAGGGTCTCTGACAAACCCCTGTAGAGAGAGACCGAAGACACCCGGGAGTGGTGGCTAGTAGGCATTCAAGTCCTTCTAGTATGTATTTATGTATGTAACATAAACTTTCAAATATTTGTTAATTCATAAATATTTATACCAATGTTTTTATTCTGTGAAGTCTTATTTCTTTTCTTTTAATTATAAGGTGGGTTTTGTAATTAATATCAAGATAAATTCCTATAATGTTTTGACTCCGATCCCAACATTCTTAGAATCACAAAAAATGTCATATCATTTCCGTTCACTTGTCCAAGATGCGTAGGTGTTCTGTTTTAGATATTGTTAATTATAATTAACGACTACTACTACTACTACTACTACTACTACTACTACTACTACTACTACTACTACTACTACTACTACTACTCATCATCATCATCATCATCATCATCAGAAGAAGAAGTTTAACATTTGTTTTACATGCTGGCATGTTATTAAATATTAGTTTTTGGTATTAAATCTGAAATTAGCAGCAACTCAAAACTCTACTGATGGTGTATTTCCATCTAAACTAAGGTGATTCGAAGCCTCTCTTTGTATATTCATGACAAAAGTTGGACTCCATGGTGGGTGGATGAGCACAGAACCAGAGAATAACACATCACTCAATAAGTCTCAGGCCTGACATATAGATTGTGCCACTAATAAAAAATCCATATGACTTTTTATAAAGTACTAACCTTCAAATGGCACGTTTCAAATTTGAGGCCAATCGGATTATTAGTTTACAAATTATAGTTATTTAAGTGAAGCTACTGTTGCAAATTTTCAATTTTCAAAACAATGGAAAAATCTGAATTTTGTGTGTGCATTGCTTTCTGATGGGGAAACTACTGTTCAATCAAAGCAAGGAGGTGACGGTGGTTAAGTTCGAATCCAGTCGATTCCATAGTACAACCTTCACTTTGGGATGTTGGCAACCATTAAGAATGCCAACAACAAAATCAAGCCAGTCAACAAAGTTGTTCCATGTTGATTCATACGAATTTACTTTTTTAATCAAAGCAATGGTTTGATAAGTGCTATTCGGACTCTGTTCCATTGAAAAAATGTTAAGAGATAGTATGCTGATTTTAAACACGGTCGTACAGACAGAAATGATGATGAATGCTCAGGTCGCTCAAATTCGGCAGTTGGCCTGGAAAACATAAAAAAAACTCATTTTGGCTGATTGGGAATTGAAGTTGAATGAAATAGCAGAGGATTTAAAGATATCAGAAAACAGTGTATTCAACATTTTGAAGGAATATTTGTCAATGAGAAAGCTGTATTCAAAATGGGTGCCGCATTTGCTCACAGTCGATCAAAAACAACAACGCGTCGACGATTCAGAGCATTGTTTGTAACTGTTTTAACACAGTTGAAAGAAGTTTTTGCATCAATATGTGACAATGGGTGAAATCATGGATCCACCACTTTACTCCGGAGTGAACAGCAGCAAGTGAAAACCGTCCAAAGCGACCAAAGATGCAAACATCAGCAGGGAAGGTTTTGGCCTCCATATTTTGAGATGTGTAAGGTATTTTGTTCATCGATTACCGTGAGAAAAGAAGAACTACCAATAGTGAATATTGTATAGCATTATTGGCACATTTGAAGGAAGAAATTGCCAAAAAACGGCCACAAATGAAGAAGAAAAAAGTGCTCTTTCACCAAGAAAATGCTCTGTGTCACAAATCGATCTCTACTACATGAATTGAGCTCTGAATTGTTTCAGCAACCACCTTATTTTTCAGATCTGGTCCCTAGCGACTACTGGCTGTTTGCAGACATGAAAAGACGGCTCCAGGAAAAGAGACTTGGCTCCAATGAAGAAGTGATTTCAGAAACTGAGGCGTATTTTGATTCCAAAGACAAATTGTTCTATAAAAATATATGGAAAAACAAATAAAGAAAACAAGCGTGTATAAAAGAATTCTAATAGATCCTGTACAAGCTACCAAGCTCCAGCCGCTGTCACATCACCGCAGCGTTGCATCCATGTGCTTGTTTTACAAACACTTCCACGCAATGTACTCCAATGAACTTACTACACTTGTAAGCCCTTTCACGTAAATACCCAAGAACCACCCGACTAGCAGCAAAATCACACCTCTTCTCAGTAGAGGTCCCTCGATGGTGGACGATTTTCTACTCTAATAGCTTCTTTCTTCGGACCACTTGCTTTTGGAATTCTCTCCCTGCTCCCTGTTTACCCGACTGTACCAACATGCAGAAATTCAAATATAATGTCAACAAACATCGTGCCACCCAACTGCCTACCTAGGTTTGCATCTCTATAAATCTGGCCCTTATCACTGTAGCCCCTTTAGCTCCAGTGGTAACATGCCTGGTTTGAGGTGAAAAATAAATAGCAGACAGATGAAGCGCTCTTTAGCCTTTGGGGACAATCACCTAGAGATGGTGTTTCGATAAAAATAGTCTCCTTATCACCTCACTGGGTTGATGTCATGAAATGGCATCCAACATGTAAAAAGTTTCCCATACTTAATTATGAAATGCAAATGGGACTAGAACTAAAAGTGTTGAGCACTTATCAGATGTAGACATTGTCAGACCATTATCAAGCTATTACATCAGTCAAATGTAAATGTGTCCAACTTCAGGCTGTGTAGTTTTAATGTTGGAAGCATGCGAGGAAGGTCAGGAGATATTGATGAGATGAGGTAAAGAGAAACTTTATCTCCAGGAGAAAGGTCTGGAGGTTGAATAGACCAAGTGATAGAGTGTTCTCTTACCAGATCCACTTCATGAAGTGTGAAAGAACATTAGGAGAAGTTTAAAGATACACAGAACATGCAGGATGCTTGGAAATGCTATTATGGAAGATTGTTGAATACTGTTTACATCGGACCGAGAAAATCTACAAGTTGCAGAAGCCGTATCTGGACCAGTCATAAAGATTGAAAAAGAAATGGTATGAGAAGCTGTGAGTAAGATGAAGAAGAGTAAGGCTGCGGTGTTGTTACAGAAATATTGAAGGCTGCGGGTGAAACAGGCATTGAGATGATCACAGATTTGACAAATCGGATCATAAAAGAAGGGATTGTTCCTGAAGACTGGGATCTTAGTAGAATTGTAAATTGTGACAATAGTAAAAGAGGAGCTCTGGATAGAGGTAACTATAGAGGCTTAAAGTTGTTGAAACACGTCCTGAAAGTTGTTGAGAGAATAATTGAACATCAAATAAGTCAGATAAACATAGATGAAATGCAGTTTCGTTTTATATCTAGATGATATAATACTATAGATGCTTGGTCTACAAACTCCTATAATATTTTGTAATAAAAGAGTTGTCAAATGAAAAGAAAACAAAGCTCTTCTATAAAAAAACAATATATGTATTTATTTAAGTGGCCAACACCGTTCATTGCTGAAAGTTTAAACAATGAAGAAAGGAATAGAAGTGTTACAAAGTTGGTTGACTGCCGAGAATCTTCTTGGAGCAATATATCTTCAAGTGAAGATAGCTTTGCTCGGCATCTGGGCGACGGAGAAGCTGTCTATCTAAACTGCAAATCCCAAAGAGTCTTGAAGTAGTTTTTAAAAGGTTCAGTCGAAATTAATATGCCCTGGAGTCTGATTGATCCTCATGTGACCAAACCAACTCGCAGAGGCAGCTCTATGCAAGAAGAAAGAAATGTTAATGTTTGTGACTGCTACAGTACCACCCGTGGAATATTTATCCTAAGACAAATCCAATAGAAGTATTTTAGTAAGAATAGAACCTGTATTTTGCTTTTGTGGATTAGGAGAAAGCTTTTGATAGAGTGTCAAGAGATGTTGTCTGGTGCTTTGCGTATATTAGTGGTTGGTGAAAGTTGTTGAAGCAATGTACAGAAATGCTCAATGTTGTGTTAGAATTAACAGCACATTTAGAGACAGCTTTAGTGTGAATACATTTGGGATCTGTGTTGAGTCTTTTAGTTTTCATTTGTGTCCCAGAAGTGTTGTCCACAAAATTTTGTATGAGTTGTCCTGAAAAGATGCTTTATGCTGATGATTTAGTGCTTTCCTGTGAAAGAATCGAAAGTCTATTTGTTAAGATTTGGAGAAAAGCTATGGAAAGTAAAGGTCTTAGAGTGAATATTGCCAAATAGACCAAGGTTGTAGTGTTGGAAAGCCATCAGAAAGACGAAACTTCCCCTATTTACTTTATGGAAAGGGAGTTGAGAGCAACTAAATTTGTTGTGGTACTTTAAGCATTGGGTACACAAGTAGTTCAGATGAATTACAAGTAGGTTGAGAGATGATAAATCAATCTCAAAGGAGACAGATGAGACCTCAGATGCCGAGAAAGTATATTTGGATGGCGATGCTATTGACATTTTCCACAAGTTTTGTTAACTTGGTGATACCATTCGAACACTAGGCTAACCACATAAACATCATCTCTGGAATGAGACTGTATATGCATCACTGAGCTAGTCTAATTTCACTAGTAGGATGGAGGTTAAGCCCAACCCATAAAAGTAACAAGCTTTCCTGTTCTGCCGGCTTTTTTTCCATACCAACTATGGTTTGTTTTGACATGATTCTGGCAACCTAGGGGCTGACGAGAAGGGTGGTGGTTTATTGCCGATCGCCTGAGATACCTCTATAGGGGAATGCCGACGGGTTTATTCTTGATTATTTTTATATCTGTTAGTCCCTGCTCAAGGCAGCTGTCATTACCCATATTCAACAGATATTGAATAGAGTAGAGTGTAACATATCATAAAAATCCGTAACAAGAAAAGTACTTCACCAGCTAAATTTGATAATCATAAGAAAAGTAATCCGTGTTTCGGTTGCGGACAGCTGCATTAATACAAAGATTGTCCATATAAAATGAAAAAGTGCTTTAGGTGCGATCGTGTGGGACACAAAAGCACGCACTGCAGAGTAAAAAGTAAAATACAAAAAAGTTTTATTAGAATCACTAAATGTGACTAAGTGAAAAATATTAGGAAGGTTGCTCAAGTAAGAATATTGAATAGAAATATTAAAATGCAACTTAACTCAGACTCCGATTTGTCAATTATAAATCTTCAGACATAGAAAGAAAATTGGAAAGCTGACTTTATTGAGGACTAAAAAAGTAGCCAAAAGCGTCACTGGAGAACAAATCACATTCGAGAGCAAACTAATAACTACAAGGAAAAACTTTAAAATTGAAAATATTTATGATAAACAATTTTAAGTAATATTTTGAGCACAGATTCGATGGAAAAGTTCCAATTATGGGATATGCCTCTAAATTCTTTATGTAAGAGTATAAATGCTGTTGCAGAAAAGTGAAAGAAAAAATTGAAAGAAAGCTATTTGGAAGAACTAAAAAAAATTGTTCAAAACTTTTTCTGGTGGACTAGAAAGAGATTAAAAAATGACTGACAAAGCTGAATTAAAAATATATATTCGACGAGTTTCTAAAAAAGAAAATGTTCCATTTGTATCATTAGATAAGATTGATGGAAAGTAAATAAATTTTTTAAAAGTGAATGTAGGATACAGCAAATGGTTTTCGCCGACATTCCATGAAAAGAAAAAGAAATTAAAATGTCTTAGTCGAATCATGGACAAAGATATGAAAAAATCAGACTCATTACGAGCGACTACGTTAAAAAATATGCCATCTCCGGCAAATGTATTGGCTCGACAAAGTTCTCTTAATTTTTTAAATTGTTACAAAGTGTTTAGACAAAACATACAAAATTTGCGAGCGTCTCTTAATGAGATATTTTAAAAAAGAGAAACATGGACGAGAGAATGCCAGTAGGCGTTTAATATAACAAATATTTTTTTAAATCACATCAAGAAGAAACCATAAATTACGGACTTTATTAAAATAAACCCGAAAAGAAAATGGTATTGACTCCATACGAAGCAAGGCTAAAAAGGGTGTGTGCGTTATGGTGTGATTTTGATCTACCCTATTTCGTGTGTAGATGGACTCTTCGAGAGACTATGAATAGAGTATGATCTAAGTGTTGTAGCAGTCATGGCGGTAGTCATTGGTGGCAGTCATAGCAATAGTACACAGACTTTCTGTAACATACTATTCTGTACTTCTGTAAATGCACTCTAGTAAATATACCACCGTGTTGTCTAAATTATTAGCGGCCCTTCAAAGTCACAACACCTTGTCAATGTTGTTTTGGTGTTGTTGTTGAAACAGCGTTCACCTTGGTCTGGTTGAAGCCGGCGTCTTCCATGGCTTGCACCATATCCCGAACCATATTATTTACTCCCTTGCCAGGAGGTTAGACCCAAGGTCAGGTGTGGTTTTGAGAAGTCAGTGCACTAGCATAAGTGCACTCTGGCCTACAAGAAATGCCTGAGCTCTGATTTTTAATGGGATTTAAACTGCCGGTAAATTACACCAAATTATGCTCATTCTAATAAAAGGAGCTTAACACAAAATGAACATTTTTTTCTCAGACCCAAAATTTAATCATGTCTCTTCTTTTTTTATACAATTTTTCTCATAGAGTATTTTTTATTTATTTTTTATTGCTGTGGAGTATTTATGAGTCTGAACCCCTTTAAAGAGTCCAAACATGTTCCAGGATTATGCACCAATCTTAGAAAGGGTATTTCAGCTAGAAAATCCATATTTTAAAAAAGATGTTTTCACATGATAGAAAACATATATAAAGTGATATACATTTGTTCTTATCATATGAGTTAAAAATTACGCCCACCCTGCAACCGAAATGACTGAACTGTGAACTTTGGTGCATTCTATTTATATTTAATAAAACGTCCCAAATAAACTGATTATCAGTGGAATAAAAAAAAAGACTTTATAAACAGATTTTTATTACTTTTTCATTATTCAACTGTTCTTGTTTTTGACCTAATAATATGACAGTAAGTTTTTGTATGTCCTGTCCAACAACTGATCATGGCAAATTATGACATTTATTTCGTAACAAGCAGGATTATCAAATTCAGACAGATTTAAGTATTCATATAAAGTAGGATTATCAAATGTATACAGATTTAAATATTTATATAAAGTAAGATTATCAAATTCATACGGATTTAAATATTCATATAAAGTAGGATTATCAAATTCAGACAAATTGAAATATTCATATAAAGTAGGATTATCAAATGTATACAGATTTAAATATTTATATAAAGTAGGATTATCAAATTCATACGGATTTAAATATTCATATAAAGTAGGATTATCAAATTCAGACAAATTGAAATATTCATATAAAGTAGGATTATCAAATGTATACAGATTTAAATATTTATATAAAGTAGGATTATCAAATTCATACGGATTTAAATATTCATATAAAGTAGGATTATCAAATTCAGACAAATTGAAATATTCATATAAAGTAGGATTATCAAATTCATAAAGATTTTAATATTTCTATGAAGACCTTTGAACTCTATTTAACATAACAACACTTCTTTCTTGAACATTTCTTAAACATTTTCTTCTTAATTATTTACTTTTGGTTGTTCAACAAGTTGTAAATAAAGTTGATATATTATCGATGGATAGACTTTGAAAAACGTCTTTTCCACTACAATGGCATAGTTTGGGTTGTTTTACAGCATATCAACTTTTTTCATGGTTATTTAATGCTGAAACACAATATCGTAAATATTTGGACATATTGAATTTGAAAGTTGCTATTTTACCCATAGCTGGAAGAGGAAGATTGTAAGTTTGCACCTTTCCAAGAAGGGTATATGTGTAATGTGATCACAGCAAAATCCAATAGGATTTGAACTCTGCGTCGGCAATTTCACCGTCTGAGACAGTACCCCCTACACCAATCCATCATTCTCATTCAAATATTGCATCGTTAAAATGAAGATTATTTAAATATGATGAATCCACTTTAAGAGATAATGAGGTAATTTTATTAGCATATGTTAGATTTAACAATGATGAAGGACCCAAAGAGGAAATGCTTTCTGCCAGAAATCTTGTGGCAGACACAAAAGGTGAAACAATATATGATGAAGTCGTTACTTATTCTCATGAAAATAATATTCAACTCAAAAAAATAATCGCTTGTGCTACTGATGGTGCACCATCTATGACAATCAGATACAAAGGTTTTATTTCACATTGAAAAAGCTGTCCCGAAAGTATTTTGTATTCACAACATTTAGTTCCAAAGAAGATGAGTGCATGTTTGTATGATGCACTTCCTGTCGTTAATCATATTAAATCGAATTCTTTCCAAGACCGCATTTTTCATAGATTATGTAAGAAAATGGAGAAGAGTTTGAACGGCTTGTATTACATACAGAGGTGAAATCGCTATCGAAGTGGAATTGTCTTCGTCGTCGTCGTCGTCGTCGTCGTCGTCGTCACCACCACCACCACCATCACCATCATCATCATCATCATCATCATGTGGTGCATGCACGGGACAATTAGCGTCCCCCAGTTATTTCCCTTGTTACAGAGACAGTTGGAACTCTCCTGTTTGTGTAAACTTCAGTCTAATAAAAATCTCTTGTCTTATAGCACGTGTTTACATCTTCCTCTTTTGTTCTCGATCTTTCAATACTATTCCTTTCCGTTCATGCTTGTTTATACATATATATATATATATATATATATATATATATATATATATATATATATATACAGGGCTTTACGCGCTCCACTACTTTTAGAGCTGCTTCTCTAATCTCGCTAATATTTTGAGATGAGCTAAGGGTTATAGGAGAACATGTCGGACGAAGCATAGGATTATACGTAAATTTTCGTTTCCTGATGGTATAAAATAGAAATAGAAAAACCCCTGAAGTATTTTAAAACAATTTTAATTTTCATTACATTAACAACCTATTTTTTCAGTGGAGGAAAAGTTGCCCCGATACTTTTTCTATCTATTTGGGAAGGGAATTTAGATTTATTTTAAGTAAATAAAGTTTTACTTTTAAACATTATTAGTGATTATTTTCTTTTTAAAGAAAACATTTCTCTGGGAGAGGAGAGACAGCCAGGGCAACATTAATCGTCGTGTTGTTGTTTAATATTTGTTTGTTTTACGAACGTAACTATATTGTATAATGTATATTATTATTTATAACAGAGAAACGCGCAAGTACTTTCAAACAAGTCGATTTATCCGTTTTTTTCAATAGTACAATTTGGGGCGAAAAAAACCCCCAATGAAGTTTATTTTTTAAAGATTGAATAAAAAAATATTTTTCATAAGTTGGCCAAAGGATATCAATAAATTGTCAATAAACAATTCAGAGATCCATTTAATGTCTTAAAATTTCATACAAAATATCTGGCCTAAACCTTGGGAGTTGAAAAAATATCGGGTCAAATTTTCCTCCCCCGAAAAATTAACTAGAGCAAGTTTTCCTAGGTAAGGCAAAAACATTTATTAAAGTTAAAAATTCGAATAGAAAAGGTGAAAATGTCTATATTTCAAATCTCTAACAAAAACAAACTGTTTACAATTTTAATATTCGATAATAGATTTTTTAAGATGAAGAAAGATATCTAATGTACTTTCGGTTCTAAAAAAAATATTTAAGATATTTTCTTTAATTTAATTAAGTTTAAACATCTGTTTAATTGTAGAATAGGGACCACTGTTTTTTTTGTTGCTGATTTCGCTTGGGTATTCGCCCAAATTTTTGATGAAATTGATTGTTGGTCCTGAAATAAAATTCTCATTTACTTTTTAAGAATCTAACTTTAATTCCAGGTTTTAATCGCAGGCAGCCATGTTGGTTTTTATTGTTTTTTCCTTGAACTAAAGATATTTTTTTCCTTGGACTAAAGATATTTTTTCCTTGGATTAAAGATATTTTTACTGCTTTAACATTTTATTACACACAAAAAACAAACTTTGAACATTCTATTTACAAAAGCAAGTTTAGCAGAATTTAACGAATTTAAAAGCGAACATGAAAAGGTTAAAACAAAATGTAGCCAAAACGACGAAAGAATGTGGCATAAAAGTTCAATTAAAATTAAAAGAAAAATTGGCTTATTTATTCAATCAGCAATAAACATCCTTGTCATAAATGCAAAAAAGTTCAAATCTTTAAGAAAATAACTTCAAAGACATCTATAGACTCACTTGCACATTTGAAGACATTTGTTGCCAAATTGTCTCCTGCCTTAAGAAAACTATCCTATCAAAAATGTAACATGTAGATGTAAAAATGTACTTGCATATATAAAAAACCCTGAGAAGTTCAAATGTTCTGTTTTCATGTGTAACTCTCTCGTTCTTTCTCCCTCTTTCTCCCTTCTTCTCTCCCTTCCTCTCCCCCCTCTCTCTCTATCTCATATACATTTACCAGAGATATAATTTAAAAAATAACTCAAAGAGTTTAGCTAAGACTTTCTTTTCCTTTTTATTGCTGAATAAAAAAAAGTAATGTTTAAAAAAAAAAATCAAATAGTTTTGGAGCGAGGGGCGTGGAATGATAAAACCACGCTCTCTAGTCCCAAATTGAGTTGCTCACGCTCCACTGCCGCTGAATATAAAATGAGCCCTCTTCTCCTTCGCTCCAGCAAAAAAGAGCGCGCTCCTTTTTGGAGGGCTCCGTAAAGCCCTGTATATATATATATATATATATATATATATATATATATATGGGAAATGAAAAAGGAAAAACCAAAAGATGTTTTTAATGTATTCATCAACGTTTCGTCTTCTCAGGATGATAATTTTAAGAAAAATGTCATGCAAGTACATGAAAATATTGGGTTGACATGATGGGTTAATGAGAAGAAGTAGTAGCCACTACTGGGAGCTGCTTGCAAATAAATGTGATGTGTTTTTCTTATAAGATACATTTGAAAAATTGAATTCATATAACAAACAGCTTCAAGGAAAACATTCTGATCTGATATCTAGTAAAAGTGCTATTGTTGCTTTTCTGAGGAAACTACAGGCGTCGTGCATTTGAATCGTTTCCTTGTTTGGTATCTGTTAGCAGCGATTAGCAAAATGAAGATCTTGCTTTATATGGTGACTATATGGAAAATATGCATGAAAATATGCAAACTCGGTTTTGTGACCTATTCATGATGGTTATACCGACTTGGATTTCAATTGATTTCAAAGTTAATGTTGCCGATATAGACATATCTTTGCAAGAGCTTCTCATCAAATTATAAAGTGATGAAATAATGCGTGCAAAATTCAAAGATGAAAAGTACGATGTATGGAAGACATTTGATGTTGCTACAAAGTACCCTTTGCTCCGGGATAAAGCACACCTCTACGTTATTGCTTTTTCAACATCTTATCTTGTTGAATCGGGATTCAGTTGTGTTTCTCAACTGTTATCAAAAGCTCGCAATAGACTTGGCATTGTGAAAAGAGGGGATTTTCGACTATCATTAAGATCGGTGGAACCAGACATAAAGAAACTCACTGAGCAGCATCAACCAGAGGGATCTCATTGAATAAATATGCTTATCTCTTTTTTTTCTTATCACTTTAACTGGTTTATCAAAGATTTTAACCAGTGTACATAAATACATGATGCAGTGAATTCAATTGACTGAAGAGCTCTGATCTCCATGGCCTTGATCATGGAAGAAACATTATAATATCTTGTAAGATATTGGTAAAAAAGTATTATCATAATAATTTTGATTATTATTATTATTATTATTATTATTATTATTATTATTATTATTATTATTATTATTATTACTTATTATTATTATTATTATTATTATTATTATTATTATTATTGTAGAATACTTTATTTGCATTAAATTAGTTTTCATTTAAAAATAAAGCTTAATTATATACTATTTCTTTTATTATTACAACCTCAAAATTTATATTAGTTAAAAATAGAATATTGTCTTCTTATGAACAATAGTTATGAAGGGGTCCACCAAGAAAAAAGAAGGGAAAAAGGAGAATAAAAATTAATAAGATGGTTGCATGATGAATAATATTATGAGAAGATTGAAAATGATGAAAGGAATAAACAAAATTTGATTACTTATGAGGACGGTTTATGACAAGTGTTTGTTAACATTGGATTTGAAGATAACTATGTTGTAGTCTACAGGAAAGCAGTCCCGTGGTAATGTGTTCCACAGATGAGAAGTTTTTGGAAAGAAACTCTGTTCATGGAAATTCTGCCTAACACTATGCACACGGAGGAACAAAGGAAAGTTCAATTGTGGTAGAAGACGAGTTCTTGCTGTGAATGTCTTACAAAGAGAAACCAGAGATTGAAGCTCATGGAAATAATGATAGAGTAGAGAAAGACTAGAAAGGTCTCTTCTGTGAGTAAGGGGATGTAGAGAATAAAAGAGGTGAAGATCATCTCCCACTAGATTGCAAAGTCGATTTTGTACCCTGTTAAGGCAAGAAGGGGTGCTGTGAGCAACACCTCCCCAGATATGGCAGCAGTACCTCCCCATCTTAGGAGAATTGCATCAGAAGTCAGATACTTTCTGGAGTGGTAGAATGATCCAACCATTTTTCAGCAACCTTAGCAACAGATTGGATATGTCTTCTATTTTAGTACTGGAGCTTTTAGTTGGAAGGTTTAACATCAAATGCCCTCGGGAAATATCAATTCCAGGGGAGGTGGTCCCCTGGAATTGATATTTCTCAAGGACACCCTCTAAATCTTTTGTTGTTTATATTTTTGTAAAAAATCTTTGGATTATTATATCAATTGAACATAAAATTCTCAGCTTCTAAGGAAGAATTTTGCAAATCTTATCCGTTCAAGTTTTAGAGAATGTATTCAGTTTGATGTAAAATTATCTCCCTGCTCGAAAGTTTGAAACAGCGTTTTTGGCTAAAGCAAGGTAAAAAAATTAAGTAAATTTTATATTAAACTACTTGCTAAAAAATGAACAACGAATTTTGTTCAGAAGCTGCTTTTTTTATAATCTGAAAATTATAATCAATTATAATGAAAAAGATTGAATATGGTTGTTGGGAAAAAGAATTGATCTTATATTCGAACTTTAATAACAATAACAAAAGGTCATGTGGTCAGTTTTTTTCCGCCCTACAACCGTTAACACATTCTACTGTTAACCTTTTTATAAAACTTTTAGTATCTTATTATTTTATAATGTTAATTTAATGATGAAATTATGATCATTATGATGTGTTATCTCAATAGATTACTTGCGATCAGCTTGTCTTTCCCTGCAGTGTGGATAAAGGTCTCTCCTAAAAATGTTTTTGTGTCAGAGTTTATTGTAACTGTTAGAGTGCGACAATTTTCATGGGGTTGAAATGGAGATCAGTGCAGACTTGGCATGATGTGATCGACTTCTGTCATCACTTTCATTAGAAATGTTGGTAACATTTACGTGATACCTTCTGTGAGTAGCTTATTTCATCAGGGAAACCATTCCCAGCAAAACAGGATCAAGCAAGTCAAAAACATGTAAGTCGTTGATCCACACACATTGCGTTTTTATATCTTAAAACAAAAAACAAAGACGTGCTAAGATAGGAAAGAAAAACAAAATAAAGATAGAGGGAGATGCGAATATTTAAATACTACGACATGGGGCACTCATTGAAATCTGTGGAAAGTAAAATGTTCAACTTTATATCTCGATAGAAAAGTATTAGATGTTAATCGATGGCGATTTTAGCTGAACCCTGGGTTGCATCTCCTATCCCTCTGATATGCGTTTAGAATCTTTAATGTTGGCAGGATAATTTCTGATGTTAGAGGGAAAAAATGTTTTTAAAAAAAAAGACCATTTACTTAAAAACCTGCCGTGTGCTATGAATTTCAGCATTCTCAGTCATGCTCATTCTCAGTCATGCTCACTCACTATACCATCTAAAAATCTTCGAGACGGTCCACGTTCGTCTAAAACGTCCCTCCCTTTGTAAACAAAGGACTATTAGGACTAGATGTGATCAGTCTCTAAGATTCATCTTCCATTCTACATATACCATAACGCTATTTTAATTTTTTTTCTTCTCTACTCTCTCTTTTCACTCCCTTTTTAAAAATCCCTCGTTTTTTTTAAAAATCCCTCGATACAGCCTTTGTTAAGAGAAGGCGAAACCAGTCGGCTGGCTTTTTTTTCTCTTGATTAACTTTTAATCATTAACGATAAAACTCGTCTTCCCTTCATGCTTGCGATAATATATATATATATATATATATATATATATATATATATATATATATAAATAAAAATAGGTATAAATAAAATAATCCGACATAATGGAAAGTTAAATGAGTGGTCGTGTTGTGCAGCGTGGGAGAAAAGCACATTAAGGGAGTTGCTATTTTTAATGTCTCTTTTGCGTTCATAGAGCCTTTTCCTCAGTTCCCGTTGAGTTTCCCCTACGTATATTTGCTGACAATTATTACATAGGATAGTGTGTATACCGGTGTTAGATGTGGATTGTTTATGGATGTGTTTTGCAGAGTTTATTGTTTGTTTTGTGGTTTCTGATATGGTTTGTATTGTAGGAATTCCTAGTTTATTAAGCGTGTCACAAATTATTGTGTTATTGGAATGAGTGGGTAAAAGAAGATGTCTGTTTATGAGAGAAGTATTCGTTGTTTGAGATTCTTGTTTATTGTTTTTCGAGAATACTTGTAGGGCTTTTTTCTTAGCAGTTAGTATAAAATGTGTGGGGTATTGTAGTGCTTTTAAAGAATTTGTGATGTATTTAATCTCCTTAATATAGATTTTGAGAGCATGTAGGAAAAAGCCAATTATCCTGTTGTTATGGTGTGAATAGAAATGTATATAGTCGTTTTTGTTAGTGGTTTTGTGGTGCAAATAATCAGGTTGTTTCCACACATGGTATATGGGCATACACCTACATGTTATACACACACACACACACACACACACATATATATATATATATATATATATATATATATATATATATATATATATATATATATATATATATATATATATTGCATATGCATATGCTTATATGCTCAAAAATAATTTAATAATTATTGATTAATTAATAATATACAAATAATTAAATAAATAGGAATAAATAAGTACATTCATACATAAATAAATGAACTAATAGATATCATTTCCATCTCTCTCTTTTTTGCCACACTTTTCGTTTTTCATCATAACTTTGTGTTTTAAAACTTTTCACGCGATTAAATTAACATAGAAATTATTTCCTTCCTCCTTCCTTTTTTCTGGTTTCAAAACGTGGCAATGATTTTTTACATGTGTATACTTATTTATTTGTATCCTCCACCATCGGCCCCTACGATTCACCTGACACGGTGACCCAGACAACCCTTAGCAAAACGTTCTTCTTTCAAGGCTGATTTTAACCAGCACATCGCTCCTCCTCTCTCCCCCCTAAAAACTCTATAAACTGCTACTACTACTACTACTACTACTACTACTACTACTACTGCGCATCCTTTTTTTTGCCTTCTCACTTTTTTATTTTTTTTTACTTACAAACCAGCCTAAGCTCTTAGCTTGCAGGCAAATCAAATTTATGCTTGTATGATTTATTTTCTTCATTTTTTTTCATCCAGAGGAAGTCTTACAATAAAGACGAAACGTTGATGTATACATAAATAATATATTTTTTGGCTTTCCTTTTTCATTTTCCATATATATATATATATATATATATATATATATATATATATATATATATATATATATATAATTATTTAATAATAAATATTTTTTAATTATTAATTGTTTTTTAATATATTATATATACATTTTCTTTTGCATTATACTTCAGTGTAAGTTCTCAAAAATCAAGGGGCTCCTTCCTGGGGCTAACACTTGCTCTCTATATGAGATACATAGATATCCATGAGTTTCATTAAAGTTTGCCTTTACCTCTCAAGCGTTGAGTCAGTAAAGAAGGGAAGAACATTAATTTTCCTTTTCCCAATTGACCAGTTAACTATGCTATAGTATATCTTTCTTGTTGTCTCTTGGTTTTATGGCAAAGGAAGAAAATGGATGATATATACGGCCGTGCATGCATATTAAATATAAATGGATAGAAATTAAATTTTGAGGGAATAGAATAAGTCACCAGTTCGCAAGTGCTAACTTAACATAAACGTAGTTTTGTAAATGAAAAATCAAGGAAAACATTATTAAATAACAAAACATTTATAGAACTACAATTTTACATTAATATAAAACTCATTCATAGTCAGTAAATATTCATTTAATAAAGTTTATACAACTCGTGTTTCTGGTAGGAAAATGTTCAGTTAATAAGAAGACACGAGGGTTAAGGATGTGTATGTCTCTATATATAATTGTTAGTGTGAATATGTGTGTGTGAGTAATATGCGTATGTGAGTAATAGATAATGTGGCACTGTGAAAGTATGCGTAGGTTTACCTTGTTCTGTTAGTGCGTGTGTAGATGTGCGCAAGGTGAGGGAAGCTTGTACGTGAATTTTGAAGTGTCCTTTTCTACTCGCCTACCCGGCAAAAGGCCCAGGGAGATGGGGAGGGGGAGCGTACATTCTTGTAGGTCCTTTCGAGGTGGTTGGATCTTTCTTGCCTGTTTATTTCACTGTCTCTTATAGGGGTTTCTCAGTTCGCATCGGTTTGTTAATTTGACATAGACCGGCTTGGCCTTTTGGCTAAGATCAAAGTGTAGTATCTGTTCCGATCGATACTGCACCCCATACTGGTGTTGTCTTGGCCTTCGTGTCTTGATTTACGCCGGTCAATGGGTCTGTCCTGTGCAGTTCTGGGAGGTACACCTTCCCAGGCTTTGCCTCCCCTCTTTGGGGAGGAGTAAGTTTATTGCTTACTGCCTGAGGTGCCCCTACCGGGGAATGCCGCCGGGGCTGCCCAGGCAATTTTTAAACCCCACTTTCCCGACCCGACCTTGGGTCACATCTTACTTGTGGGAGTAAGATAAAAACTGGCCTTGTGCCTAACTCCTGGAGAGGAGTAAATCAATACTCACTTTTTTGCGTTCGCTCGAACTGCATCTCTGAATTGCATCTCGATCCACCACAGTTTTACTGGATTCCAGGACAAGAATTCATCTAGTCTGGTGGAGTATCCAGTTAAGTGCTGTTACTAGAGGCAACATCATTTGGAGAAGGGGCACCATAAGCCAGTGTGTAGCCATATTCGTTGAGAAATCATATTTGAGCTTTGAATACTATGTTATTTTGAATATTTGATCAGGGTTTACTTGTAGGAGGAAGTATCCTCATGCCAGATTGTCCCAACCAACCCCTGTATAGAGAGACCTTAGACACTCGAGGACAGTGTCTAGTAGGCATTCAAATTCTCTCCAAATTCTCTATACATATATGTGTGCGTAAATAAGTAGTATGATCATTATCATATTCAGTTTAACATCCGATTTATATGCTGGCATATGTTAGACGGCTTTTAGAAACTGACTTCCAAACTAACCTACATCTGGCCAGGTCTTTATTTATCCCGCTTTCTCTCAAATCCATCCTTATTACTTCCTCCCATGTTTTCCTTGGCCTTCCCCTCTGAACTAAACCTGCTACCTCAACTGTTCTGCATCTACTAACCTAAAAACTCTCAGCAATTCTTTCAACATGACCAAACCAACAAAGTCTACTTTTCTGCACACACCTCCCTATACTTTCCAGATTTAATCTTCCTCTGAGGTCATCAGAACTAAGCTTGTCTTTAAGACTCACACTACACATCCATTCTCATATCATTTCCATTTATGCAACACATAATCTCAACTCTCACTGGTCAGGTTTCACTTCCATACATCATCACCCAGTGTGCACAGTGTGCATGCATGCCAGATAGACAGAGGTGACACTCTGCTGGTTAGTAATGCTAGAAGTTCCTTGAACTTACTTCATCCACTCTTAACTCTTGCTATCACACAAGCACCAGCTCCTCCCTGTGCTCCAATTGTATCACCAAGATAATAAAACTTCTGAATAACCTCAGTAGACTCACCATCCAAATATACTTTCTCATCCATCTCCATTATTTTACACTTCTTGCACACACAAATGCGAAAATCTTTTGACTTGGTAGTAACGTGATCCTTGGCCTTTTGACTAGGAGCAAAGTGTACTACATTTCATCTTATCTGTCCTTGGTCAGTTAAGCGGGGAATAGATCACATAATTCTGAAGAACACATGCCATAATAGTATTTATAGAAAAGACTGAGACTAGCAACATCACGTCTGTGAGAGAGAGAGAGGGTGCAGAGAAGAAAGGGTAGGGCCAATCAAATTACAGATACATTTCTGCACCTTATCAACAACCCTCAAATAGATTCACCAGTTAAAATATGACAACAGTAAATACTTCCTTTAACACGTGATCTGTTTTACCAATCATGATTTCATATTTTTCAGACCTGTATTCTCTAACATACGTATCACTCTTTGAGAAAGAAATTCACAAGGAACATATGAAATTTATCCCAAGTCAAATATTAGTTTTCACATATTTATTCCATGAAATTTACTCTATATAACAAAAAAATGTCCCTTTCATAATAAATTAACACAAAACAGTTTTTGTGGGCTTTACGTTTACCACACCTCCTTCTGTAATTCGTACTTCTTCAACAGGAATGCTATAAGACTGACTGTGCAATCACTGAGACCGAATCTTTTCTCTTAGCTGATATAATGGCTGAGATCCTCGTTAGAAGCTGGGCTAGGGTCGTATCATTAATTTTCAATGATACCTAAAGGTGCTACCTTATGTGACCTGGAAGTCCAACCACAAAGGGACATGCCATCCATTTTTGGGGAAGTGCTTCTCCCACAAGCAGAGTAAGACTTCGAAGTTCAATCAAGAATATGTTTATAGTCTCAGCAGGCCTTAGTCATTCTGTTGTAAAGCTGTCAACTGCCACACACGAATCAACTGCCAGGAATCGCCTAACTTGCTCAATGTTGGATCTTTGCTCCTGGTTGAGCTGCAGATAGATCACTAGGGCTCGCCTCTTAATCACAACAGAATGACACGTCCCATACACTGAAGCTCACACAACTCACAAAAGAGCTCAACATTTTTGAGCCACTCCACTATAAGAATCTTGCGGCTGTTCCATCGAACTCTGGAATTAGCCGAAGGTCAAATTGCCTGTTTGCCATTATTCCTTTGCCGAAATAGCTTAAATCAGGGCCTTCCAATCAGATCATTTCAGTGGTTGGGATCAAATCAGGACCTTTCAGATTTCAGAAACCAACAAGAACAACAAACAGAAACAACAGACGTGAGAGACAAAAACAAGAGGATCACCAAACTGGAGATTACGAGAGAAAATCGTCAGAAGGATCAACAGACGCAAACGACAAAAACAAGAAGATCAAGGGAAGCACAAACAGGAGGTTATGAGAGAGAATCGCTACAACGTCAACATGACATATGATTACAGGTGAACAAGCAAATTTTGTCCACTTAATTATGCGAATGCCGCCAGTAATTGGCTGGCGAAATGATCCATCTGCATCGCCGATGTGCCAGATTAGTCAATTGTCGGGACTATTTGTTTACAATTCCTGGGTTTATGTCAGCCTCGTTTGTTTTAAGAAAGCCACTTTTCGCTGCAAACACAGCACACAAGGCAGTGGCACTTCAGAGTTTGAGGAGGAGAAACTTTTTTTATTCCAAACAAATAAATTTGCGGAAAAATAGAATTACCACACTTTTCACTCTTCCAAAATTGATAATTTTATTTTTCTGCAAATTTATTTGTTCAGAAAAAAAAATTCTTCATGACCATAATGAGCTACTCACTCAGTGTACCTTAAAATATTTAGAAAAATACATATCAACAATGAGTAACATGGACTGGACAACAACCATGTTAAAAAGATTTTTAAATTAAAATCTATCGGATTAACATCCTCTATTTTATCAACAAACTGCATGGACAGAAAAACAGAAACCAACCCGAATTCACTTCAACAGCAAAAGCTAAAACTGGGGCCCTAAAAACAGCTCCCAGCGCCCAGTCTAACAAAAAGGCGCAAAAGCCCAAAATAACTGTCACGTGACCTGTCACCAACTACGTCGGCCAAACCACTGGTAAAACAATATAAAAAAGCAGACCGTGTGACAAAATCTATCTCTTTTTTCTCATTCCTCTTTCTCCTCATCCCAGCGAGCAGGTAACAGCGTTTTCGCTCCAACTATCCCCCACCCCCCCGACCTTCCTTCAGGTGTGGGTAGGCTGATAGACATTTCATTTACACACGTACAGCGGCTACTTTTAACTCACACACACACGCATGCACATACTTACACACACTGCTGACATATTATTTTCAACTCACGCATGCACGCACACACACACACACATGCGTACAACCACACATTGCTGACAAAGACACACACACATACGAATGCCTAAGCGACTTATCAACTCACGTGTACGCACACACATTCGTACAACCACGAAACAAAAGGTGACACGCACATTCACACACTTCGGCGGACTAACGCCAAGCCTCACACATGGCTACACTACGCACATACATACACATTCATAAATCACAGGCATAAACATTTATCGTTTCTTGAACTGGACACTTGAAATGAACACTTAATATGAACCCCACTCCGTGCCGATCGTCGTCAACCGCAAAGGTGTGATATCCTGGTCGCGGTGCCGGATTGTGAACACACTTCAGCCGTGTAGATCGTCGTGGCAATAACAAAAAATAGATCCAAGTTCCTCCAGGCCGGGATGGCGATGATGATGATGACGTCGCCGATCTGGTCGTCTCGTCCAGCTACAAACACACTCCCACGTTGAAACTGTTTATATCAGCGAGCGATCACTGGGCGAACAGCAACCGTTGGCTGTGTGGGGGCGAAGAATAATTCAAGCAGAACAAAAAAGGAAAAGAACAATGTTCAACAACTTGGTCTGTTTTTTTCTTGTATAGAAGAGTAATTATTAATAAAATAAAAGAATTGATTTTACATTGGTCAATGGTAGGATTAATGTCTACCGTACTCGTAAATGACTTTAGCAAAGGTTGTTCTTTTTCTCTAAGTTATTTCACTAGTTCTCTGTGTGTGCGAATTCTTTACACAAGTTGTTGTTTAAGTTACAAATTTCGTCCGGTTTGTTTTCTTCAGTCGGCGTAGCATCACCACCAAGATGCATACTAGCGCGTCACCAGGGTACCCGATCCCCATGGGGCACCGGATACTTTGTCACATTAATACTCTGTATTTTGTTCATATATAAAGATTTTGTGTTACTTTTATATTACGTTTTATTCTTTCTCTAACAATCTAAAAGTAAGCGTGGATCTTAGCATATTCTCTAAGCTTACTATTTGTCCTGTGTCCGTGAGGAGGAAGGGGGGGGGCGGCGTGGAGTGAAAGTAAGACATCAGCAGCCGGCTTGATACGTTGCGTGCGGGAAAGTCTGTTGACCGGCCCGTCTTAATCGTTTGATTGGAAGGAAAGGAGGAGAAAGAAAGTTTGGTGCTACGTGATGCTTTTTATATGTTTTACTAATGGTTTGGCGGACATAGTTGAGAGCACCCCACGTGATCACCATTTTTGTCTTTTTTGTGTCTTTTGTTAGGCTGTCTCTGGGAGCTGATTTTTATGGCCACAGTTTGAGCGTTTGTTGTTGAAGTGAATTTGGGAGTTGTTTCTGTTTACACCGATGATAAAATATTAGGATGGCAATCCCATAGATCTTAGCATTTTTTCTAATACACAACATCTTAACAAGCTAAGGTCCGCGCTGCTACACAAAGAGGTTCACGCCCACACAAATCTATTTTTTGTTTAAAAAATTAAAAAAACAACATTGAAAATAATGGTTGTATGCAACAAAAAGGTATTTTGAAATAATTGTTTAGGATTCCCTTAAAGTTAATTAACATTAATTTTAGAGAGAGATAGAGAGAGGAGGGGGGTAGATCTCCCTTTTATTCTTAAAAATGTCAAAAGTTCTCTATAGAATAGCGAACTGTATCCGTTAACACCGGCACACACACCCACACACACACATGTACCCGTAAACAATGACCGTTCGTCCCGGTTGTGTTGTGTCCTTTTAACTTACGACTTTTTCTATTACCTATGGAACAACAGCAGTTTTTTTTTATGTTATCTTTCATTCTAGTCAGAGGTCAATTCGTTACAGCTTGACATATCAAATTTAATAGACAATGCATCGGCTACTCGACCGACATTATTCTCTTTTCTGCTTTGGTTTACGATGCCAACTTAAGTAGTCGTACGTATTACTACTACTACTACTACTACTACTACAGGGCACCATTGATTGTGTTGCTTTTAAACTTCGCACAGCCACAAAGAAGTCTTCGTTTGAAACGTAAGTATAATAATAACAACCAGAAACAAATTTTTAAAGAATCAAAAATAATTGAAATTCTTATTGGGATGTTAAGAACAACATGAAGAAACTTTTTGAATACAATTGTATGAATAAATTAAATTATTTAAAAAAAAAAGAAAGTAAGTGTGGATTCCACCTGCAAACTTTCTTTTTTTCAACTCGGAGTGGGATTCGCATCAGTAACGAACGAACATCTATAAATTGCTTGTTTACAAAAATAAGGTTTATTCAAGTCAATTTAAAGTTGTTTTGTTTTTGCATCTGTTTGCTTAAAAAAACTGATCGAAAATTCAAGCAAAAAAAAAAAATACATTTTTGTAACTGCACATTCTTAAGCCTATCCTTTTAAAAAAATTTTCTTTTAAAAAATATTTTTGTTTTCTCGTGTGTCAACTTCTATTGTAAATATGATTATCACCCAAATTCTGGAACACGCAAACAATTGTCTAAAATTTATCGGCACTTTAGTATATTTTTTTTCAATTTTCTTAATAAAAAAAAGTTTAGTATATTTTTTTTCAATTTTCTTAATAAAAAAAAAGGTAATTTTATAGAATCTCCGATCGGGTGTTTTTCTTTTGTGGTTTTATGGGGTTTCGAGTGCTCTAAGAACGATTTCTCATGAATTACCACGATTTCTAACCATAAACAAAAACCCGATTGGAGACGGGTGTGATTCTAGAAATTTGCGGAAAAATAAAAAAACAAACAAAACCATGCAGTTTTTGTCGATTCTTTAGAATAATTATCGGAAACCATATTTCCCGAAAATAATACTTTCATTCGCTGAAATACTCCCATTTACAATGTATATCGTTGTTCCAGTTACATTTCCGTATAAATTGGCGATTTTCCATCGTCCATAGTCGGTGTGTTTACCTGCCTGCCCCACAGTGATAAAGTTTGACGTAAGCTCAGTTTACAGTGACAATTCCGCCCCGTCTCATAAAAGGGGCGATTTCATATACAATGACAATTTTAGAATAATAGTGAGGCGACCCTCTTCTTCTCTTTTCGGTGGATGAAAAGAAATCCTTTAAAAAAAAAATTGTTTTCGATAAATTTTGGCAGAAATTTTTTGGTTATATTGAAGCGGTTAGCTCTCAGAATGGTTGTCAACATTTATAGACTAGGTTTGTCTGATTTGCCAAGTGGTGACAGGGCAAATTAACCCACCGTATAAATTTGTGTTCTCATTTTTGCGGATTAAATTGTATTTTTTAAAGAAAATTTCTTCGTTAGTATTCTATCCCGAATACGCCATTATTATGATGGTTAATTTGTAATATATTTCAATTTTATTTTTAATAAATACTTAGATTTTAAAAATTAATTAATTAATATTTGCAAAAAAAATAAATAAAATGAAATAACAAATTAAAACGATGAATTAATTTGCCGTGTCACCGTTTGGTAAATCTGACAAAACTAGTCTATAAAATTTGGCAGCCATTTTGTGAGCACTTACAGACCAAGAGCACAAACAAGCATGCAGACTCACTTGCGCTCACTCATCACTTTCAACCTGCACCATAGCCCTTACCAACAATAACATTGCAGACACACTTGCAATCACCAAATTTTGACAATCATTTCAGATACATTTTTCACACATCTGCACACATGTTTGATACAAGTTTTCACCACATTTTTTAAAATTGATTATGAGAGGGAGAGGGCTTTGTTGCGGTCTGTACACTTCTTCCATTGTTTACAAAATTCAAACACGCCTTAATCAAGAAGCATAGACCCCTAAACAACCAAACACAACCTTAGAGATAAAAGCAGGAGCAGCTGGGTATTTTTCCCCACCACCTTTTTTCTCAGACTGGACCAAAACATTCAATTTTGGGAAGTGGCCGAGATTTAGGTAAATACTGACATCTAACCATCCATCTATTTTTGACCGTAATAAATTTGGCCAGGAATTATTTCCAGTTATTTGTTTATTTCATGAAATCACCGGCTGTAATATCCTTACACATAAATAGATTCAGCAGGTGTTTGACCAAAATGTGAGCGCAGTCAGTAGCCCCCCCCCCCCAACCCACCCACCTCCGACTGTGTGACCAGTTGTCCAGCCCAGAAGCAGAATAAGACACCAACAGCAATAAAAAACGACCCTTTTCAGGGCCAATCCAGCTACTTAATGCAATTCACACTTTGCTCCATTCACTTGACTCCAGCCTTCCTCTCCAGTTCCTGCTCCGCCTGCTTCAGCTCCTTCCAGCAGCTCTTGCTTCAGCTCCTTCCACACACCTCTGCTCCAGGACACATTAGAATCACAATTTATAAACATTAAAAAGTAAGACACTTGTAAAAATCAATAAAGGCGATATTATACAAACATAACTGAAGTTTATTATTTCAAAATGATCAACTAAAAGTTCTGCTCCGCTCTAGAGGAGTTCTTGATAGAGGGGCGTGTTGTGTTAAGACCGAGAATAGTTGATCAGTCAGGAGTAAAAAAAAATTAGAAAATACGAAAGTTCAATTTGGACGAATTAAAATATGGAATTTTTTTTTTCATAGAGTTTTTTCATGTGATAGTTGACATGCTGTGTGGAAGATATTATCACAGAATTTTTTATTCTGATATCCGTCTTTCTCGGGTATTTTTTAGTGTGGAGTTGTCGGCTACATGAAGGATATTATTACAGAATTTTAAATCCTGATGTCTGTTCTTCACAGATAATTTTTTAGTATGGTAATCCTGTATCCTGAAAGGAAACTGTTGACTTTGTCTATGTGATCAACTTTGTCAGACGGGGTTTTTCCTTGTGATGTCTGGATGACAGCGGTAAGATCGTTGCTGTATTTTTTTTTTCAGCCGATAAATTTTAAATTCCACTTTTCCTTGTATGCATGGATATATTGTTTTGATTTCAGTGCTGTGTGAGCACCAAATCTTGACACATCCTCTTTCGTCCGCTCTTGAAATCTCTCTCCTGTGTCTTCTCGCTGTTTTCTAGGGCCTTTCGTTCGCCTAGCAACAGGTTGCCCTAACCCCCCCCCCCCGCAAACTGCATGGGCTGATCTCCCGACTCTTGACCTCTACCTGTCTAAACTACATCCGGTAATGTGTGTTTGCTTCTTGGCGAGTTGCACCATAGTTTTTTTTTATTGCAGGGGAACATGTGCCAACAACTCCCCTATTTTCCTTTTATGCTTTATGGGGCAAAATATGTGGATATAACACATTTTAAAGATTAATTTTTAAACAAAATGTATTGATAAAAACATTTGATTAAAAAACTTTTGATTGTGTTTTTTATGCTAATTCCCTTTTAGTACACCCCCAGCAAAATGGTGCAGACAGGCAGTGTTTAAAATGGGGAAAAATTGAAAATGGGCATTCAAATATAAAATTTAAACAAATTTATTTCTTAAAAACAAAAAAGAATTTTAGCAAATCTCAAAATATTAGCAAGATTTTGTAAAATATTATCTTATGGTCTTACACTGAAAGTACATCCTCACACATATTGACAAGACGCCACACCTACTCATTGGAAAAATAGAACGTTTATGAAAGAAGGTACATTTTCACGATGGAGCGTTTTTTAAAAGTTGGAGCTGAAGCAGCTCCTTTTTCAAAATGGAGAGCATGAGGGGAGTCATCTCCAATTTTGGGCATGTGAGTGGGAGCTGAAACAGCTCTAAAGGTAGTGGAGCGTTTTTTAAAAGTTGGAGCTGGAGCAGCTCCTTTTTCAAAATGGAGAGCATGAGGGGAGTCATCTCCAATTTTGGGCATGTGAGTGGGAGCTGAAACAGCTCTAAAGGTAGTGGAGCGCATAACACCCTGTATATCAGTATCGATCACTGTTCATTTCACAATCTGGAATTATTTCGACATTGTATCTTCTTTATTATATATCATATATATAGAGTCAACCTGTTTCTGTTTTTTTTATATAAGGTACATACTTAATTCTGTTTCTGCCAATTATTTTTTGCAAAAGTCCATGTTCTTAAAAAATAATTGTATTTCCAATCGATTTTCATATTTAATCCTATTGACATTCTTCTTTTGATTAGTAATATTATAGAGGCAAGAGGAGCTAACCCTCCCACAGTCAAAACTCTCCTCCTGCCACTCATTAAAAAAACAGATTTTATTTAATATTAGCTTGCTTTGCCAACTCGCTATCCCTTTGCAAAATTTGCTACTTGAAATACTTGAAACCAACATTTTAAATAATAAACATTTAATTCATAAGTTTTTTTTTTTGAAAACACAAGATTTTATAACGATTTGGTACAATTAATAATTGCAGGACCAAACGAAAACATTCACATTTATTCGTATGAATAAGCATTAACATTTTGGTAATTTTGATACAAATTTATTTATATTTTGAATAAGACCGTAATGAAAGAAAAACAAAAAACGAAGAAATCAATTCGCCTGTGCGATGGTGTGTGTGTGTGTGGAGGGCTCTTTTTTAACTTGCAATTTAGTCGTTGAAATTTAAATCAGTCTCCCTAAAAGCTGAATAGGAACATTTTAAACATAAATGCAAAACGTTTTGTCTACGGTATGAAAACAATCATTGAATTTAAAAACAATTAAAAAAAAAAATGGCGTCGTTAATGGGAGAGAGGAAGGGTGGAGAGAAAATGAGCAAGCCAGCCATCTCTCTCCCTTTTCTCTTCTCGCTTTTGCCTGTCTGTAAGAATTCTAGTGAGCAATGTTAGTTTAATTTAAGACAGGTTTTTAGTAAGTCATTCATTTTTTTTATTAAATCATTTTAATTAATTACTGTTAGTGTTAATATCAACGCAACTATTGCATAGATATATACAAAATGGGACAATAACATTACAATTAAATGACACCAAACATGAATTTATTATGAACTGTTTAAAAAAATAATTATGCAAGTTAGACATTCAAATAATTGTCTTTGGATCGTTCACACACACACACACCCACACACACACACCCACACACACACACACACACACACATATATAGTATTTCAAAATACTATGTTGTATTATTGATTAAATAACAGTAACCTGTTTTGATGGTAATATAGGAATGATAACTTGAAAAACTTTCACATTTATTAATTTAGAAGTGACATTTTTTTTGTATCCACCAAGTGTCAGATGCGTTTTGATTCGCTAATTGACATAGATTTGACCAATCGCTGTATTTCTTACAAATTACAGAATTTGAACATCATTTGTCCCAATGACACATTGAATTATTATTTTTGAATCTTAAAAATATAATGAATTTCTTTAAAGAAATTTGGAAGCATTTAAACTGTCGATTAAAAAATCATTTCTAACGTTTTTTGGCAGGTGCATATGTTATGATTGTAAAACGAACGCTCGACAAAAGTTGAATATTTTTACATTTAAATTGTTTATGATGACTATATTAATAAAATTATGCTGTGACACAATGGATTAGAGACCAAGTTCCTTATGAGGCGATTGCAGGTTCGATTCCTAAATAGTTTACCTTCAATGATTATTTCTTTTATTTGCAGCAACATTACCTTAACATTTAAAAGGGCTGATAGCAATGCAGAAAACCGGAATGGTGAAAGAGAGAATGAACAAAAATAATCGAAGACAATATTTGAGGCATTAATTTTCACAATTATCTATTCATTTTTTCGATAGATCTTTCACATACAATATCAGTAAATATAAAGACTTACTGTTAACATTAATAAAATCCAAGATGGTGGAAAATCTTTTGATATTTCAGGAGAAAAACTTCCTTTATCAAAAAGCGTCAAAGATTTTCCACCATCCTAGATTTTATTAGTATCACAGTAAGTCTTATATTACTTATATAATATGTGGAAGATCTATCGAACAATAAATCGATAATTGTGAAAATTAATACTTCAAATATTGTCTTCGATTGTTTGTTTTTGTTCATCTTCTCTTTAACCATTCCGTTTTTTTTTTGCACGGCGTTCACAAATACTTTTCACATTAGTTATAATTTTATAACGATTTGGTACAATTAATAATTGCAGGACCAAACGATAACGTAATTATTAAACTTTACTTTCAAAATCATATTTAGATATTTGTCTTAAAATAAAAATGAAAGTTAAAAGACTCCAGGACAACGCCAGGTAGGTACAAATAGTTTATTATATAGTATATATAATGTAAATGTTGAGTTTGATAATGAACAGCCGATTGTGACAATTTCTTGTTGACGTACACAATCCTCTTCCCAAAAGGAGGAGGTAATGCCTGAATGGACAATAGAACAGATACTACACTACCTCTGAATTAGTAGACTAACAGTATAGTTCGGCTTCAGACAGACGGATACCAAATCTCCATTAGTAATAGATATAATTATTATAATTTACATAAGACTGGAAGGGCTATCTGATGTTGTCTGGGAATGAATGAGGGGCCTTGTGTACTCTTCCTCTCAGCCCTGATCCCTATATTACCATTTCAATTCTTATAATTTTAATTTCTTTAATTTTACATTTGAATTGTTTCAGGGAAAATAACTTTAAAACTATTTATAGAATTATTTCTTGAATGAAATTTTTTTTTCTGATTCCATAGTCACTAATTTGGTCCATGGTAACCCCAAATGAATGAATATTACAGTAAATTGCTGACCGAGGTAATGCTGAAACAGAATATATATAGTTTGTTAGTGTATCTTTGGCAGTTTCTGAGTTTTAGCCGGACACACAGACAAAAAACCAGATTTTCATTATATAACAAAGCCCTTCCTTATTCTAAAAATTCTAAAGTCGTTATGCATACAAAAATCTATAATCGTTATGCATACAAAAATTTATAATCGTTATGCATACAAAAATCTATAATCGTTATGCATACAAAAATCTATAATCGTTATACATACAAAAATCTATAATCGTTATGCATACAAAAATCTATAATCGTTATGCATACAAAAATTTATAATCGTTATGCATACAAAAATCTATAATCGTTATGCATACAAAAATCTATAATCGTTATACATACAAAAATTTATAATCGTTATGCATACAAAAATCTATAATCGTTATGCATACAAAAATCTATAATCGTTATGCATACAAAAATCTATAATCGTTATACATACAAAAATTTATAATCGTTATACATACAAAAATCTATAATCGTTATACATACAAAAATCTATAATCGTTATGCATACAACAATCTATAATCGTTATACATACAAAAATTTATAATCGTTATGCATACAAAAATCTATAATCGTTATGCATACAAAAATCTATAATCGTTATGCATACAAAAATTTATAATCGTTATGCATACAAAAATCTATAATCGTTATGCATACAAAAATCTATAATCGTTATACATACAAAAATTTATAATCGTTATGCATACAAAAATCTATAATCGTTATACATACAAAAATCTATAATCGTTATGCATACAACAATCTATAATCGTTATACATACAAAAATTTATAATCGTTATGCATACAAAAATCTATAATCGTTATGCATACAAAAATCTATAATCGTTATGCATACAAAAATCTATAATTGTTATGCATACAAAAATCTATAATCGTTATACATACAACAATCTATAATCGTTATGCATACAACAATCTATAATCGTTATGCATACAAAAATCTATAATAGTTATGCATACAAAAATCTATAATAGTTATGCATACAAAACTCTATAATCGTTATGCATACAAAAGTGTATAATCGTTATACATACAAAAATCTATAATCGTTATGCATACACAAATCTATAATCGTTATGCATACAAAAATCTATAATCGTTATGCATACAAAAATCTATAATCGTTATGCATACAAACTCTATAATCGTTATGCATACAAAAATCTATAATCGTTATGCATACAAAAATCTATAATCGTTATGCATACAAAAATCTATAATCGTTATACATACAAATATCTATAATCGTTATGCATACAAAAATCTATAATCGTTATACATACAAATATCTATAATCGTTATACATACAAAAATCTATAATCGTTATACATACAAAAATCTATAATCGTTATACATACAACAATCTATAATCGTTATGCATACAACAATCTATAATAGTTATGCATACAAAAATCTATAATCGTTATGCATACAAAAATTTATAATCGTTATGCATACAAAAATCTATAATTGTTATGCATACAAAAATCTATAATCGTTATACATACAAAAATCTATAATCGTTATACATACAAAAATCTATAATCGTTATGCATACAAAAATCTATAATCGTTATACATATACAAATCTATAATCGTTATGCATAAAAAATCTATAATTGTTATGCATACAAAAATCTATAATCGTTATGCATACAAAAATCTATAATCGTTATGCATACAAAAATCTATAATCGTTATGCATACAAAAATCCATAATCGTTATGCATACAAATATCTATAATCGTTATGCATACAAAAATTTATAATCGTTATGCATACAAAAATCTATAATCGTTATGCATACAAATATCTATAATCGTTATGCATACAAAAATCTATAATCGTTATACATACAAATATTTATAATCGTTATACATACAAAAATCTATAATCGTTATACATACAAAAATCTATAATCGTGATACATACAACAATCTATAATCGTTATGCATACAACAATCTATAATCGTTATGCATACAAAAATCTATAATTGTTATGCATACAAAAATTTATAATCGTTATACATACAAAACTCTATAATCGTTATGCATACAAAAATCTATAATTGTTATGCATACAAAAATCTATAATCGTTATGCATACAAAAATCTATAATTGTTATGCATACAAAAATCTATAATTGTTATACATACAAAAATCTATAATTGTTATGCATACAAATATCTATAATCGTTATACATACAAAAATCTATAATCGTTATACATACAACAATCTATAATCGTTATGCATACAAAAATCTATAATCGTTATACATACAAAAATCTATAATCGTTATGCATACAACAATCTATAATAGTTATGCATACAAAAATCTATAATCGTTATGCATACAAAAATTTATAATCGTTATGCATACAAAAATCTATAATTGTTATGCATACAAAAATCTATAATCGTTATACATACAAAAATCTATAATCGTTATGCATACAAAAATCTATAATCGTTATACATACACAAATCTATAATCGTTATGCATAAAAAATCTATAATTGTTATGCATACAAAAATCTATAATCGTTATGCATACAAAAATCTATAATCGTTATACATACAAAAATCTATAATCGTTATGCATACAAAAATCCATAATCGTTATGCATACAAAAATCTATAATCGTTATGCATACAAAAATCTATAATCGTTATACATACAAAAATCTATAATCGTTATACATACAAAAATTTATAATCGTTATACATACAAAAATCCATAATCGTTATGCATACAAAAATCTATAATCGTTATACATACACAAATCTATAATCGTTATGCATAAAAAATCTATAATTGTTATGCATACAGAAATCTATAATCGTTATACATACAAAAATCTATAATCGTTATACATACAAAAATCCATAATCGTTATGCATACAAAAATCTATAATCGTTATACATACAAAAATCTATAATCGTTATGCATACAAAAATCTATAATCGTTATGCATACAAACATCTATAATCGTTATACATACAAAAATCTATAATCGTTATGCATACAAAAATCTATAATCGTTATGCATACAAAAATCTATAATCGTTATACATACAAAAATCTATAATTGTTATGCATACAAAAATCTATAATCGTTATACATACAAAAATCTATAATCGTTATACATACAAAAATCTATAATCGTTATACATACAAAAATCTATAATCGTTATACATACAAAAATCTATAATCGTTATTCATACAAAAATTCATAATCGTTATGCATACAAAAATCTATAATCGTTATCCATAAAAAATCTATAATCGTTATACATACAAAAATCTATAATCGTTATACATACAAAAATTTATAATCGTTATACATACAAAAATCCATAATCGTTATGCATACAAAAATCTATAATCGTTATACATACACAAATCTATAATCGTTATGCATAAAAAATCTATAATCGTTATGCATACAGAAATTTATAATCGTTATGCATACAAAAATCCATAATCGTTATGCATAAAAAATCTATAATCGTTATACATACAAAAATCTATAATCGTTATGCATACAACAATCTATAATCGTTATGCATACAAAAATCCATAATCGTTATACATACAAAAATCTATAATCGTTATACATACAAAAATCTATAATCGTTATACATACAAAAATCTATAATCGTTATGCATACAAAAATCTATAATCGTTATACATACACAAATCTATAATCGTTATGCATAAAAAATCTATAATTGTTATGCATACAGAAATCTATAATCGTTATATATACAAAAATCTATAATCGTTATACATACAAAAATCTATAATCGTTATGCATACAAAAATCCATAATCGTTATGCATACAAAAATCTATAATCGTTATCCATAAAAAATCTATAATCGTTATACATACAAAAATCTATAATCGTTATACATACAAAAATTTATAATCGTTATACATACAAAAATCCATAATCGTTATGCATACAAAAATCTATAATCGTTATACATACACAACTCTATAATCGTTATGCATAAAAAATCTATAATCGTTATGCATACAGAAATTTATAATCGTTATGCATACAAAAATCCATAATCGTTATGCATACAAAAATCTATAATCGTTATACATACACAAATCTATAATCGTTATGCATAAAAAATCTATAATCGTTATGCATACAAAAATCTATAATCGTTATACATACAAAAATCTATAATCGTTATACATACACAAATCTATAATCGTTATGCATAAAAAATCTATAATCGTTATGCATACAAAAATCTATAATCGTTATACATACACAAATCTATAATCGTTATGCATAAAAAATCTATAATCGTTATACATACAAAAATCTATAATCGTTATACATACAAAAATCTATAATCGTTATGCATACAAAAATCTATAATCGTTATACATACAAAAATCTATAATCGTTATACATACAAAAATCTATAATCGTTATGCATACAGAAATCTATAATCGTTATGCATACAAACATCTATAATCGTTATACATACAAAAATCTATAATCGTTATACATACAAAAATTTATAATCGTTATGCATACAAAAATCTATAATCGTTATGCATACAAAAATCTATAATCGTTATACATACAAATATCTATAATCGTTATACATACAAATATCTATAATCGTTATGCATACAAAAATCTATAATCGTTATGCATACAAAAATCTATAATCGTTATACATACAAAAATCTATAATCGTTATGCATACAGAAATCTATAATCGTTATACATACAAATATCTATAATCGTTATGCATACAAAAATCTATAATCGTTATACATACACAAATCTATAATCGTTATACATACAAAAATTTATAATCGTTATGCATACAAAAATCTATAATCGTTATACATACAAAAATCTATAATCGTTATGCATACAAAAATCTATAATCGTTATGCAACAGGTTCTTTTGCCCAGGAATGATATATGTCTCTACCGGTTATAAAAAGGAAAACAGCCGTTATACAACCATAGTTTCAATTCCTGGTCTCATTCTTTCTGCACCTACTTTAATACATTGTACTCTGATATCGTTTTGCTCGTGCATGATTATTGGCTTATTTCCATGACACTCCACGCTTCACGTTATCAAACTTTATGTTGAAATCTGGCCCTATTTATGGTGTGAGCGTCACATAGGAATTGTTGTCTGTCGCAGAACTCCACCAAAATGATTTTGAGTCTCCTCAACTTCATGATTGCATTCATCCCAATCAGCAAGTTAAATCCATGTGGATTCTCTCATCCCACCAGAACGTGATGAGACTTTTACTTTGCAGTTGTAAATCGATTACTCTGATCCCACAACAGGTGCTGGTCTTCCACCCATTCAAGTTCTTTTGCCTAGGAATTGGTTAGGGTTAGAGTTATGTCTCAATAGGCTATAGAAAAGGGAACAGCTCTATTGACCAATACGGTGACAAGTCTGCATTAATCTTGGCTACAACTAGAGGTAGTGTTGGGTTATTGCTTATTCCAGAGAAGAGACTGACACTAACGTTTCTCCTTTTCATCCGTTTTTTCCAGACATATGATCTACATCATAGCAGTGCATGGATAGTCCTTGCTCTCGTCCATTGCAACTCTTTGATTGTATGCTCCAAAGACTTAAGTATAAGTCCTAGTACTGATAAATATTATGAAAAAGGGAGATAGTTTGAATATGTTTAAATGCCCGGGGTCACTGCCCTCCTCTCCCTCTGCATGTCTTTGCGTTATGGGTTTGCCTTAATGTCATCCATGGTGAGAGTCTTATGAATTTTCTCTTAAACATTATAACCACAAAACAACCTAATCAAGATAAGGAGGTGGATAAATAATTTAAATTAGCGAAATGAACTAAACTCCTAAAAAATTCAATCAAATTTTTTTTCCAAATTTTAAATTGCTTATTTAATTGCTAAGTAATCACACACACAAAAAAAAAAATGCTACAACCAGAAATTAAACTCCCAACTTTTGGGTGTACTGTGTATTGTTAATTGACTACTTACAATTAAACACTAAACACTGTCACCACCACAGAATTGACCTACTTTTAAAACCTACTTTATAATATCTTAAAACTATGTCTGTACAAAACGACTTTTTTCTGCCGACACATAAGTGCTGTTCACTCAAGTCCACGTGGATAAAGACATACAGCATGATGGCATAGGTGTGATGTCAAAATTGAAGTAGTAACACCAAGAGTTATCTTCTCCTTTCAGAAGAACCAGTTTCTTCACGTGTTGGTTCATGTTCACTTTTTTTGGAGGGGGGGGGGATATGAAATCATACCTTTCTATAGAGCCACAGCAATTCGTTTTCTAAAGTCATCTGTGATGAATCGTTTACAATAAGTATGCTTTATTTATTCAAATATTATTTTAAATATGCATTCAATAAGTCACAACACGTGGAGAAAGTATATCTGGATGACAAAGCTTGAGGTTGTCGAAGTTTTGTTACCTTGGTGATACCATTGAAGCACAGGGTGGAGCAGGTGCTATTGTGATTGCAAGAATTAGGAGTGGATGGAGTAAGTTCAGGGAACTGCTGCCATTACTAACCAGATTTACTACTGTCTACCAAGGGAAGAGTCTATCAGGCATGTGTACGCAGTGTGATGATGCATGGAAGTGAAACCTGGCCAGTGAGGGTTGAGGACATGCATTTTGCATGGAGAGAATTGATATGAGAACGATACAATGGATGTGTAATTTGAGTCTTAAAGATAGGCTTAGTTCTAATGACCTGAGAGGAAGATTAAATTTGGACAGTATAGGGACATGTGTGCAGAAGAGTAGACTTTGATGGTATGGCAACGTTGAAAGAATGGATGAGAGTTCCTAGGTTAGTAGATGTAGAACAGTTGAGGTAGCAGCTTCACAGGGGAAGACCAAAAAAAAAAAAAATGGGAGGAAGTGATAAAAATGAACCTGAGGGATAAATAAAATGGTCTAAACGATTGCTGTTCTGGCAAAACATTCTATTATAAAATCTATTATAAAAAAATTAAATTGATTAATTGATTTAGTTTTAAATCAAACAGAAATCAAATCAAAGAGAAATTAAAAAAAAATTAAAAAAAAAAAATGTCCATTAGTTATTTAGAAATGCCATTGAAATTAAATCACCCTCGATTCTTTTAAAGTAATACATCACTCAATAAGTCCGGACCTGACATATAGATGATCCCACTAATAAAAACCCCATATCATTTTAATAAAGTACTAACCTTCAAATAACCCATATCATTTTAATAAAGTACTAACCTTCAAATAACCCATATCATTTTAATAAAGTACTAACCTTCAAATAACCCATATCATTTTAATAAAGTACTAACCTTCAAATAACACATCAAAATTTGAGCCGAATCAGATTATTAGTTTACTAATTAGTTATTGTTACTGTTGCAAATTTTCGAAAAAACAAGGGAAAATCTGAATTTTATGTGTTGATAAAGTATTGCTTTCTGATGGGATAAATACTTTTCAAGCAAGGCAATGGATTGATAAGTGTTATTTGGACCCTGCTCTGTCAGAAACAATAATTAAGAGGTGGTATGCTGACTTTAAACGTGGTCGTACAGATACAAATGATGCTGAATGCTGAGGTCGCTCAAATTCGGCAATTGCCATGAGAAACATAAAAAAGTCTTAACTCGTTTTGGCTGATCATAAATTGAAGTCTTGTGAGATAGCAGTAAAAGGCTGTGTTTTCTCAGTGTCGATCAAAAATCAACAACACATCGATGATTCAGAATGTTGTTTGCAACTGTTTCAATGCAACAAAAAAGTGTTTTGGCATCAAGATGTGACAATGAATGAAACATGGCCCTATTACTTCACTTCACAGTCAAATCAGCAGTCTGCTGAGTGGACAGCAGCAGGTGAAAGCCGTCCAAAGTGATCAAAGAAGCAAACATCTGCAGACAAGGTTTTGGCCTCCGTATTTTGAGATGCGCAAGGTATTTTGTTCATCAATTACCTAGAGAAAGCAAGAATCATCAATAGTGAATATTATGTAGCATTATTGTTGCGTTTGAAGGAAGAAATCAACAAAAACGTTCACAAATGAAGAAGAAAAGAGTGCTCTTTCGTCAAAACAATGCACCATGTCAAGTCGATTGCAACAATGAATTGCACTTCGAATTGCTTCCACACCCACCCTATTCTCCAGATCTGGCTCCCAACAACTACTGGTTGTTTGTAGACATCAAAAGAATGCTCCAGGGAAAGAGATTTAGCTCCAATGAAGAAATGCTATCGGAAACTGAGGTGTATTTTGAGGACAAAGACAAATTGTTCTACAAAAAAGGCATCGAGTTGTTAGAGAAGCGTTGGAATCAGTGTATCACCCTAGAAAGAGACTATGTATACGAATAAAGTAAAATGTTGTCTAAAAGTTATTGTTTTATTAGTTTGGCCCGAGACTTATTGAGTGATGTGTTAAAGTAATTAATACTCATTTTTTAATCTCTTCCCTAAAACTAATCTTTAACTCTTTTTTAGTAGTTTTATTACTTTTCTTTGTATGTCTTCCAAGCTTAATATTACACGTATATTACAATATTACGCTTATTATTACACAAATATGGATATATATTATTACCTCTTCGCAAGGAGAGGTTTGATACTGGGTCAGTATTACCTAGCAACTTGCAGAAACCACGACAGGCACAAAAAATAAAAAAATAAAGTGTTGCTATGAATTTTGTTCAATCTTTTTTCCTATTTATTTCAGAAGTATGGTGTCACTGAAAACTTGTGGTCTTCTCATGGCCATTGCCACTGCTCTTGTAGCAATTTGGTTGTATGAACCTCTTCCTCCGGAGATAGAGGACATCAGGAAACTAAGGATAATCATTGCTGTGAGAAAAGTGTCGACTGTTTTTGTAAGTTTTGCTTATTGTTATTTTTTCATAATTGTTATTTCTTCATAATTGTTATTTCTTCATAATTGTTATTTCTTTATAATTGTTATTTCTTCCTAATTGTTATTTCTTCCTAATTGTTATTTCTTCCTAATTGTTATTTCTTCATAATTGTTATTTCTTCCTAATTGTTATTTCTTCATAATTGTTATTTCTTCCTAATTGTTATTTCTTCATAATTGTTATTTCTTCCTAATTGTTATTTCTTCATAATTGTTATTTCTTCCTAATTGTTATTTCTTCATAATTGTTATTTCTTCATAATTACAAACATATTTTTGTCATTATAACAAAACACACGGATAAAAGTTTTGAAAATTGACATAAAAAAACAAAAAAATTAATTCTATCAAAGTTCTTAGGATATAACAAAATGATAAATCTAGTCTCTCTGTCTCCTTTCCCCGATTTCTCTATCTGTCTCTTTCCCCCCGTCTCTCTCTCTCACTCTCTCTCTCTCCTTTCCTCTGTCTCTCTTTCTTTCTCTCTCCCTTTCCCCATCTCTTTTCTCTCTCTTTCTCCTTCCTCTCTCTCTCTCTTTATCTCTCTTTCTCCTTTCTTTTTTTCTCTCTCTCTCCTTTCCCCCTCTCTCTCTCCTTTCCCCGTCTCTCTCTCCTTTCCCCGTCTCTCTCTCCTTCCCCGTCTCTCTCTCCTTACCCCGTCTCTCTTTCTCTCTCTTTCTCTCTCTTTCTCCTTTACCCTATCTCTCCTCCTTTCTCCGTCTATCTTTCTCTCTCTTTCTCCTTTCCTCTGTCTCTTTATCTCTTTCTTTCTCCTTTCCCCCGTCTCTCTTTCTTTCTCCTTTCCACCGTCTCTCTTTCTTTTTCGTTTCCCTTGTTTCTCTTTCTCTCTCTTTCCTTTCCCTTCTTATAATTTTTTCTCCATTTGTTTTTCTACTACCAGTCAAATTGTAGCTTTTATATAGACTCTGTTTTTTTCTGGCTAATGATATATAGAGCATGATAACATGCACATACGTTTTTGCCAAATTGCAAACATTGGACCTTTTGATTCATACAATGAGTTTAATTTTTGCCACAGTGTACCCTGATCTTATGATCATAAAGTATATTTTTGTACAAAATACAGCATCTATTTGCGGTGTCACCCCCCCCCCTTCCCAAGCATTCACTTTTGGGGTACAACTCTGGAACAACATTGACAAGGGACTCTATTCCATATACATTGCAACACACCAATTTGAATTGTGCCAAGCACAAAAGCCAATGATCCTTTCAACAAAAACTTCTTGCATGCTGTCAGCCTTGATCTGGCTTCGTGATGTGCAAATGTCATTCCAGTGCTAGTGTTTGCATGGTTAGCCTCATCTTCTCTCATCATCTGTGAAACCCAGACAAACTGTGTAGTCGAAGACAAGTCTTTTTTGGCGGGTACTATTTTGAAGTGAAACAACCTGAGTCTTATTGGGATATTGAGCAGCTACTCCAAACTGGTGTTGCTTCTCATCCATCTTCCCCGGACAAGTTGAAATATGCAGCTGATCTAGAAGTTAACCTGGGTTCAGTTGTGGATTGGAGTACGAAATGACTTGTTTCGTTTAATCCTGTTAAGACTCAGCTAGTGTCCCTTTTCTTCCTGAGATTCGCATGGATGGCTCTGCTCTTGGCGAAAAATCAACTCTAAAACTTCTTGATCTTTCTTTCTCATATATTCATACATTAGATCCATTGCTCTTTCTGCTTCTTGTAAAGTTGGTTCTCTCTATCGCTCAAAACACTTTCTCACACCTGAGGTTATTCTCTATCGCTATAAATCTACTATTATAGCCATGTATGGAGTACTGTTGTCATATTTGGGCTGGTGAATCTCTGTTCCATTTGAGGGTTCTTGATAAGGTGCAGAAACGTATCTGTAATTTGATTGACCCCACACTTTCTTCTTCTCTGTATCCTCTCTCTCACAAACGTGATGTTGCTAGTTTCAGTCTTTTCCATAAGTACTATTATGGCATGTTTTCTTCAGAGTTGTCTGATCTATTCCCTGCTTCCTTTGTTCCAGCTCGTTTAACTTGTTGGTCTAGTGGTCTCTATAAATTCACTGTTTTGATACCTCATTCTAATATAGCCTCCTATTTGACTAGCTTTTCCCAAGAACTGCAGGCTTGTGGAACTCTCTTCCTGCTGACTGTTTTCCTCCTACCTTGGTCTTTTCAAGACTATGGCCAATAAGCATCTCTTGCCTTTGCAATAATCATCTTTCGTTTTTGTTAGCTACTTACATCAAGTGGCTTCATGCTTTGTCTGGAGCGATTTCCAATAAAACTAAAAAAACTCACTTTCTTCTGAGTCACTTTCACTGTTTAATGATATACATCAACCCTGAAAAGATCTTTCACATGAAATCCACAATGACTATCTCAGTTACGCAGACTTCCTAAATTCTTTTCATACCTACCATGTGGGATCTTGACTCAAACAACGCACCCTTCTTCGACTGCCCATTGAGTGTTCTGTGGCTTAAAGGTGTCTATGACATCGATGTCTCATACCTGACATGGTATTTATGCAGTACTTCGTCCAGTGCTGTGAAAGATGAGGTTGCCCTTGGGTATACCATTAAGCCAGTGGACTACTTTCAACACAAAGCATTGCTTTCTGTCTGCAATGGTGCCATTCCTGACCAGTACATGGATGCATCAGAATCTCAAATGTATGCTGCTGCTACTCACAAAATTCTTGAAGTGTTGTTGTTGTCAGTCAATAGTTCATTCGGTGAACTCTACTCGAAAAAAAAAATGACTCCAACAGATGACTTATATTGGTGTAGTCTTGTTGATGCAGTGACCATCATATTGCAAGCAGAGAGGAACCACAATGAATTAACGTAAGAAAGTTAGCATCACTGTAATGGGCTCTGTCCATCACTGATCCAATGCTTCACACCCAGCTTTCCTTTTTTCCAATGCCTCAGTGGATCAGTTGACACAGTGTTAAGCAGAGGCTTGCTGATGCCCGGGGCAAAATCCTTGATTGTATGCCTCAAAGATAATGTATAAGTCCTAGTATTGAGAAATATTATGGGAAAGGAAGATAGTTTGAATATGATTGTATGCCTTCCAAATTTGCATACCACGGACTGGGAAACTATGCAGGCTTTGACAACCGATTCAACAATCTGATAGGTTAGTGCAACCTGATAAATTGAGACTACAGCCACTTCTGATACCCACTCATCATCATCATCATCATCATCATCATCATCATCATCATCATCATCATCATCATCATCATCATCATCATCATCATCATCATCATCATCATCATCATCATCATCAACAACAACAACAACCGGTTTATTTGTTGAATCAGGCCACAATTAATCCTCTGATGAGGGTGGGGCCTGATTGTCTAGTCTCTAAATCTAAGTCTTCCTCTCCACTCCTGTCTTTGGCAAGGCTTGATGGAATCCATAGTCCCTGAAGATCCACGCATCCTGGGATCTACGAAGCCCAAGACATTACCAGCAGCATTAGTGCTACTGGCACTGCCTTTCTTTTTTCCTGCTGTATTTCGACTAGACATTGTATTTAAGGCAATTTTACGGCTGGATGCCTATCCTTTACCAACTTGAACACTTTTGGCAGTCCAAGACCTTTACCGTTCCCATCTAACTAGGGCTGATGTTGTTTCCACTTAAGCATGTACAAATGTCATACATTACCAGTGAGTTGCTTATCAAGATGTTGTTGGTGAAGTATAAAACAAGAATTCCACTTGTATGAACAAAATAGTGACACATAAGTGAAGTAGATGTGCCCGAAATGTCGTTAAATATTTTTTTTTTTTACCTGGCGAAAGAAGGAAAACAACGCTTCTGTTGAATTAATCAAAATAAAGAATCCTTTTGAAATATACTCGTGTGATGGTCGCGAGTAAAAAAAAAACAAACAAAAAAAACAAACGTCCTTCTCTGCCGATCGGGTGTTTTTAAAAAGACATAATATGCAAAATGGATTCCCCAATTTTCAGACTGCCATTAATCAAAGCAAAACGGTTTCTGTTTAATGCAAAAGTGTGTAAGGCATTTTATAATTTAGAACAACTATTTATTATGAAGGTAGCACTACACTGCACCGATAACACTTAATCAGAATGTGATGTATCAGATGTAGTGGTTTGGATGATGTTGCATTCATGTCATGAACCTTGAATCGTCATGAGACTCAATATCCAGCAATTGAGAAAAAAGCTACTGCAGTGATTACACTGAATATGATGATGTGAGAAAATGGTCCCACTTCCTGTTTGGACAATATTTTACAATTGTGACGGATCAAAAATCAGTGGCATTCATGATGGATAATCGTAGAAGTTTCAAATAAAGAATACGATCCAAGGTTGGCGCCTGAAACTGGCAAACTTTGCTGATACATTAAGTTGTGAATATGGTAATGCTAGCTTTGCCCCATCCATTAAGAAGCAACATTTGTCTCTCTGGAATCACTAGACTTTTTCATTACGTCCGCTCTAAAAATATGCCTTTCTCCACAGAAGAAGTGAAAGAAACTTGCTCATCTTGCAAAATTTGTCCTGAATTAAAACTATGGTTTGCTTTCTCACCTAAAGTTACACTGGTCAAGGCTACTTAACCCCTTAAGCGCCTTTAAAATTGAGTATAAATAAATAAAAATTTATTTGTTGCAACAGATGAATTTTCAAGATTTTCTTTTGCAATTCCATCTAAAACAGTTATCCAGTGCCTGCAATCAATTTTCAAGCTACAACTACTCAGACCGAAGCTTAGGGTTCTTAATTTGTAATGTGAAGAATACCTTTTACTGTACAGGATGGCCTGTTGCAAGATGACCATATATAGATATAATGGCATCTATGGCATCAGCCTATAAAAATTTTGCCTTAACTAAAGAAAGTTGGTTGAACTTAAGGCTCTGCAGTTTGAATGTTGGAAGTTTGCGTTGAAGGTCTGGTGAGATTGTTTAGTGTATTGAGAGACGATATATTGACCAAGAAACTCAATGGAGAAGTAAATCTGTTTAAATGATCCATCTGATATATGTCCATGCCAGCATGTAAAATGGACATTAGAATGATGATGAAAAACGATTTGTCTAAGATGAAATTGCAGAATCTACCTGTAACTCATTGGGAATTCTTCACAGCATCAGACCTAATGCAACACCTCATGAAAGATGTTTCTTGTTTTTCTGCCGATCACCTATCTCTTCCATCTTAGTCGCTAAAACAAGGATCTGTCATTATGTGACAGTTCATAAGATACTCGAAGAATGACCCTTTGGTATAAGAAGTCGAAGTATTGGATGTAAATCTAATTTATGTACATATCAGATATGGTAATGCCCATGAACTGTCTGCGTCACTACATGACCTAGCTCCCTGTCAATCGCAGACACTTGTGGGCAAGCAGAGTCGGCCAAATACTACAGCAAAAGACCCCCCCCCCAATACTATTCTTGAGAAAACCGTTAATGCACCAAATTTTTAAAGCCATACACTGAAATGATATACATGGTGAATTTATTTACCACCTATATCTAGTACTACTCTCATGGCCATGGAACTTGCATCTAACTAAACCTTCACCTCACTGCCATTTATGCACCAGCCCCCCCCCCCCCCCCCCTCTCACCCACTCCACCCGTCTTGTGTACTCTGGTTATTATTTCCATTGGCATGTGATGGAGGGAGACATTATTGACCATATCGTCCCCCATCCTTTGGTTACTGTGCTTGCTTATCACTTTATGAATGCAGTGATCACCCTAAGTCAGCCTCACACAGGGAAATAACCCATCAGTTTATTGCATAGAGAGAATACATGTTTACAAGTGACAATGTGGGGAACAACTGGGACTTCAACACCCTTTTTCCATCGGAGGATTTGTAGTCGAAAATGTGCATACAAGAAATAAGAAGTTTGACTCTTGCATTGTAATTAACAATTCTCCAAAACACGAATCTAGTCAATCGAGTAACAGACACAAATGACGGCAACTCAATTTTTTCTCTCTTTCTCTCGCTGAACACTCGCTGTGGTTTCATCTCGTCATGTCAATTTTACTGTCTCTCCCCAGGAAGAAAGTCTCTACTTTTATTATTTCAACGAGAATTCACACATGCAAAACAATGCTCATTTACATAAGTGAACTCTTGTCATCGCAAAAAAATAACAAGATTATATCTTGTAAGCAGAGCACTCTGAGTTCAATCCCCAATGAACAACACGTGGTGCGACCCTCACTCTTTTACCTCATAGACCCACATGATGGCTACTACGTTCTCCCCTAGACCTGCAGGCCCAGCGCTTTAGTTCAACCTTGGAGTCTCTCTAGATTCTTACAGATAAGCCCCAAATCAAATAAGTACTACCACAAGCTTGTCACAGAAACCAGGTTTTCATTGACATGTTGATGTGGCACTCTTAATCTTAATTGCCTGATCTTGGAACATCACCACATGTCAATGATAAATCTCATGATAAGCGGAAATAAATTGAGATGAAAGCCCAGTCATGTAAGACGAAATTGCTGAACCTTGAAGGCTTCAGTCTGATAGACGTGGATTTTCAAGTAGGCATTTCTTAGGTTCTTGCTGTCAGTACGAGAATACATTTTTGCAATATTGCAAATGCAGACTAAGTTAACATGGTTAATATTTTTGCTCCAGGTAGGTGACTCAGATATTTATTACATAAACATAATTTCTTCTGTTGTTTTTAATTTCTTTTTTAGGGCATCATTTCTGAAGCACTCGGATATACTTCCCAAGTGAATCTCACCAGAAGTGTATCTCACATTCTGATTCCAAAGCCAGCACCATTTAAAAATCTTGAGGTTAGTAAGAAAACAAGGATGAAATTATAAAAAATGTTTTAATGCCAACTTCTACTTGCGTATGTGTGTGTATAATGTGACTATAAATAAATGTTTATTTAGACAAATATTGACTAATATCTCCGGAACAAAACGTCTTAGAGAAAAAGTTTTATATGTGGAATCGGCGAAAAAAGTCGAAATAAGTGAGCACTGAAATCCTCAGAAAATATTTTTTAAAACGTCAAAAAGATTTTTGGCTATGGTTTATGACAGCCCATAAAACAAATTGATTATTGAATCATGCTAAACCATGAATCTTTTCTCATTCATTTTATATAAAGAACATCAGAATAAATATAAGCATGTTTTGTTGACTGATTAAGATTTTAAAGTAAAGATCTTAAATTTTAAAAAATTAATACAAAAAAGGAACAATTTAGTCTCTAGATTTAAATTTACATACAAAAATAAAAGGCTGAAATCAAATCGGTATCTTTACTGATTAATTGAATTCAAAAATAAAAGGCTGAAATCAAATCGGTATCTTTACTGATTAATTGAATTCAAAAATAAAAGGCTGAAATCAAATCGGTATCTTTACTGATTAATTGAATTCAAAAATAAAAGGCTGAAATCAAATCGGTATCTTTACTGATTAATTGAATTCAAAAATAAAAGGCTGAAATCAAATCGGTATCTTTACTGATTAATTGAATTCAAAAATAAAAGGCTGAAATCAAATCGGTATCTTTACTGATTAATTGAATTCAAAAATAAAAGGCTGAAATCAAATCGGTATCTTTACTGATTAATTGAATTCAAAAATAAAAGGCTGAAATCAAATCGGTATCTTTACTGATTAATTGAATTCAAAAATAAAAGGCTGAAATCAAATCGGTATCTTTACTGATTAATTGAATTCAAAAATAAAAGGCTGAAATCAAATCGGTATCTTTACTGATTAATTGAATTCAAAAATAAAAGGCTGAAATCAAATCGGTATCTTTACTGATTAATTGAATTCAAAAATAAAAGGCTGAAATCAAATCGGTATCTTTACTGATTAATTGAATTCAACTCTTTAATTCAAAGCTTTAATTGCATTAATTATTATTATTGAAGCTGTAACAATAATGAGGACAAACAAAACATTAAAATTTTACCATTAAAAAATATTCAAGTAAAAAAAAATTCTTAAATAATTTTTATATCAGCATTGCCACTTTGAGGTTTCCTCATGTTGAAAACATAAGTTTAAAAATTGTTTGGAAAATGTGTCACTTTCGGTATCACCTGCATTTTTTCACGATTGCTATTCTTTGTAATGTATCTTCACAAACAAAAACCACAAAAAACAAATTTTATTTAAGTGATTCTTTATGTTAATGCCACCATGAAATAAATGTTGTATTAATATTTCTGAAATAAACTGATTTTTGGTTATTCCAATAATCATAAACTCTTAGAATCTTGGTGCATTTTGATAGTAAACAACCAAATCTCATGATAAGTGGAAATAAATTGAGGTGAAAGCCCAGTCATGTAAGACGAAATTGCTGAACCTTGAAGGCTTCAGTCTGATATACGTGGATTTTCAAGTAGGAATTTCTTAGGTTCTTGCTGTCAGTACAAGAATACATTTTTGCAATATTGCAAATGCAGACTAAGTTAACATGGTTAATATTTTTGCTCCAGGTAGGTGACTCGAATATTTATTACTTCTTCCATCTGAATATGTGCATCTTACTAATTTCATAGCATGGAATCCAGTTTTGATATTTAGTTTTTGCTATCGAATCAGAATGCCTTTATGAGATAAAAATATGTTCCTCATATTGCGTGATTTATCCATTGTGTAATATATGTGACTCAGATATAAACACATTAACTTATTTTAATTTATTTTTGAACACTTAGTATATTAACAAAACATTTCTGAAATCCCTTTTATGTAACAACACTCATCAATTTAAACGGATCAATTTCAATATGATTGGCCAGTAAAGCCCTGAACTACAAACTGGAGGATCTAATAACTCACTATCACAAAGAACTGGATCAAAAAGCTGAAAAGATACAATTTAAATAATTTAAAAAAATTCTTTTTTTAGGAAATTTTGATTTTAATTGAAATATAAGAGTTTAAACTAATTTGTTAAAAAAAAAAATTTTTTTTTACTTATTTAAATAATTTCAATATTTTGTTTGACATATTTAGATAATTTCAATTAAAATAACAACTCTTACATCTCCTCGCTGGCATTGTCCCTGCAGATGTGAGACGAGAATTTGTTAGCCAAGTAGATATCAGAAATGACCAGTGATGAATGCCATATCCTTCATGGACGTGAACCAATGGCCCAATGACTGAAGTCAAGGAGAAGCTTCCTTCACCATGTCCAACCCCTAACAACATCTCAGGAAGAGGCCAGACTGCAGCTGTTGATCAGTGATATAGAATGCCCCTCCCTCTTACTGATATAGGAATCCCCCCTTTTGAAGTCCTCCCTCCTGGTTCAGAAGCACTGTGGGTTCAATGAAGGACATTCAACCACCTGAAAATGGGAATAGAGCAATGGGCCTACAAAACTGACCCAGCCATCTGTGAATGTGGAGAGGAGGACCATACGATGCTATACTGCCTTGTCTGCCCTCTACTATCCAACAAGTGCAGCTTCAAAAATCTTGCAGAGTCCAATGATATTGCAAAGGATTGCGTAAAGTAATGGGAAAACTGTTGTCTGACCACATGCTTCAAAGACACACAAAGAAGAAGAATTAAACAAGAATTATTGTGATCATATTTATGTTTTTAAATCATCATCTTTCCATTAGCGACAAAAAAGTTAAAAGAAATTTGCAATAAATGACTGACTGAGGTGCTCGTACGCAGTAAAACAAATCATACTATTAATAAATCTTAAGAACTAATGTCAGGAGTTAAAAAATTTTTTTTTTTCAGATATTTGATGATAACTTCAGTGGTGTACCAGTTCGTATATTCCGCCCAATACATAAAGATAAAAGCTCTTCAGAAGAACTTCCTGGTTTGATGTATTTTCATGGTGGTGGCTGGGTGATTCTCGATGTCGGTGAGTTAATCTTTGATTTATTTCAAGATTATTTGGTCATTGCTTCATGGCAAGTTGTAAAAAGATGATAAAAAAAACGTGTTTGTCTTTTAATATGATAGACTTTTTGTCCATCGGTCTGTCATGCTTGAGTTAGTATTTTTGTTGGTCTGTCAAATTTAGCTGGAAATAACATTTTTGTCCATCTGTTATGCTTTCATTTGAAATAGCTTTAATTATAACTTGGAATATTACTTGTCTACACAATAATAAATTTGCATAATGTAGAATTAGGATCTTATTAAAATTTCGTATATATAAACTCACCACAAAATGCTTAAAGAGAAAGAATATACTTTTCCTCATTTTATTGTATGAGAATGTACTGTCGGAATTTTCGTGTCGTTAACGAAAAACCGCTCTAAACGATGGTTATGTTATCTAGGACAATTATCATAAAAAAATTATAACAAGAGATAAGGAAAGCAGTAATACAAGATGTTCGTAAAAGTTAAAATATATGTTTATTTACAAAAAAAAGATAGCCTGGACTGCTTTTTTTTCCAAAGCTGGAATAAATAAATTATTCCTGGATAACATGCAAAAAAAATAAGAATCAAAAAATACAACATCAGTATCTCTGCACATTAAGGTAGATACAACAAAAATTGACACAATCTAAGTTAAGGAATAAATCCTTTTAAAACATGAACTTACTATAAAGTCCGTATTCTTACAAATCAATCAAAAGTCTCTTTTTTTTCTTTTCACCAAATTTACAATCAAAAGAAATAAAATTAACAAACCGTGTCGAAGTCCAACATAATTTCCACGATAAAATTAACTCTTTTTTTATTTTATCAAACGTCCGTCAGAAAGTTCTTTTCTTCCTCTTTTTCTTCAATATTTTCTTTTAGCAAATCCGATGCAATATGTATGGCACAAGAACAGTACACATTTCAAATAAACACAATACTCACTATTTTCCATCGTTCGTCTTGAATGGCGATCACGCGCGTATGTGACTGATTCAACTGGCACAGTTGAATATCATCTCAAATCGATCTGTGTGCAAAGACGATCAATCTCAATGATTCTTAATCTCTGATTAGAATCTTCTCGACAGCAAAGTATTTCACTTCTCGGGAGCCAATCTCTTCAACATAGGCAATTTCGTTCCCGGAGCTATCTCGTTCAACTTCATCTCCTTATTTCAAGTATCTGGCTTGAAACAACTTCCCAAGGACAATTCTTGACCGAGGGGAAAATATTACATAAACAACATGTAATTCATCCAAGAGATATCATATCTCTTAAATTTCCTCAAGCAGAAATTCTTTACAAATTTAACGTCCCCTCGTGGACGGAGAAACAGTTTTAACATGTGTCGAGCTCGGCGTCAACCTCTGTTCTGATTAAATTTCGCGCCGATATATCCAGACACGACAAATTGCATCATTGCTAAAAATAGAAATCACGTGACACAACATGGCCTTCACCGCATAACACCTACGCAATATCCATATGACCTTCGACCTGCACGTAGGCCCCCCCCTACCTTTCAACAAAGGGAAGTAACCGTTGACTTACTTAGAAAAACGTCTAGAAATTTCCACACTCTCCCGACAAAGAAAAAAATGTACAATGTTTATACATGTCTCATGTACACATCAATACCACAAATAATCATCATCCTGTTCACTCACCTTCTTGCGAGTTCGAATGGGTCTAGAATTGGAAGTCGAGGAATGATCTCCTCCAGCAACATCCGGCTGGACCACATCAGGAACCTCGGAACCACAAGGCTCTTCGGGAACCTCCGAGGCATGATGGGAATGTGTAACCGACAACTCCATCGGAAAAAGGTGTCTCAAAGAATGTTCCTGAGAGGAACCATCTGCCTTCTTAATCAGGGCAGATCTAATATGAGAATCATCACCTGGAGTCAAACCTATCACTCTACCCAAGGACCAATATGGGCGAGCTTTGGCTGGGTTCTTAACAAGAACCACATCGCCTATCGCGATGACATCACCAAAATCAAATTGGTACAGATCACCACTCAGTTCTCTCAAGCTGAGCAGGTATTCTTCGTACCATAAAACCTTAAATTTCTTTAAGAGAAGATCCCTTTGTTTCAGCTTCTCCAAAAGGTCACTCCTAGAAGGAGGAGAATTCTCAAGAAAACATTCTTCAGAATTTATAAAAACAGCACTATTACAATACGGGCGAATAAACGCGTTTGGAGATATAATATCCAAACCATCATCTCCAGAACATCTATAAGTTAGAGGACGTGAGTTAATAGCATTCTGTATATCAGACAACACAGAAAGAAGTTCAAAATAACCCAACTTCTGCCGACTCACCAACTTATAAAGACAAACCTTCACCGTCTTAACAAGACGCTCCCAAACACTGCCGAACCAAGCAGAATATAAAGGTATCGTCTGGTGCTTGATGTCAAAGGTACTAAACTTCTCTTCGAACTCGTCAGACACCAGCACTTGCTTAATCAAACCGCATCCAGCAACGAATGATTTAGCATTGTCTGAGTATATATGGGAAGGCACCCCATAAATGTTAAAAAATCTCACCAATGATAATATCACTGAGTGAGTAGACATGTCACTCACTAACTCCAAATGAACCGCCCTCACATTGAAGCACGCACAAAGTAATATATACATTTTTTGCGGTCCCCTTTCATCTTCAACCCACAAGTGACCAGTAAAGTCTATCCCGGTAAGGTTGAAGGGCTTCACAAAATTAACTCTGTGCTTAGGTAAATTGGTTACCTTGGGGTATTTGAAAGATACGGCATTGTATCTTTTACACAGAGCACAGGCAGAGATAACCGACTTCACTGCCTGCCTGGATTTATGTATCCAGAAACCTGACAAACGGAGTTTGCTGAGGGTAGCTGCAATACCCAAATGCTTACATTTGAGATGACAGTCCATAACAATCAAATCAGTTATATGACTGCCTCGAGGTAACAAAATCGGATGTAAAATTTCCGGAGGGTAAAGGCTGGATTTACCAATCCTTCCCCCAGACCTTATCAAACTTTTACCATCCAGGTAAAGATCCAACTTCGCCACCAACGGAGGAATCTCACGGTTGGATGGGGTTCAACAAAAAGGACTTTTCCCTGGGAAGAAGCAAGGATTGCTCCAACTTAATCAAATAAATTTTGGCCACTTGGCCTTGGAAAATATTAATTTAACAGCCCCATACTGGAAAATGTAAGCCGCAAAGCCAAAGGCTTGTTGTGAAGCATCACAAAAGATTATTAACGTGGCAGGCGCAGAGGAATCAACAGCACATCTGGGGATCCTCACACTATGCAGATTCATCAACTCAGGAAACAACTTGTTCCAAGTGAGCTGCAAACTCTCCGGTATCTTCTGATCCCATGACACCTGAGTTTTCCATATCTCACTGAGTATTACCCTTCCCTTGATAGTCACAGGCAAAACAAGCCCCAAAGGGTCGAATATGGAAGAGTTCTGCGATAGGATGCCCCTTTTTGTATCAGCCGGCACATCCAAGGAACTGACCGCCACATGCAAATTATCCTGCACAGGATCATACTCATAACCCAACACCCTCTCCAGAGGAGAATCATGGGTGACAAAACTTTTGTCAGCTTTCATTCGAGTGGTCAAAACATCACTATTGGAATTACAGGACCTTAATGAAAAATTACCATCCTGCATGATACTCATTGCATTCAGGTATAGGTCCAACAAAGTTTTCTGTGAATTGTGAGTTTTTATAAGATTATCCACATAAAAATTTTCCATAAGCATATCCCTACATAAACTATGAGGGTATTTTTCAACATGATGTCTAATGACGAAGTTGAGAATAAATGGGCTGGCCACAAACCCAAAAATCAATGTTTTGTAACGATAACATACCAGTTTGTCATTCAATTTCACAAAAAAGCAAAACCGATTCTTATCTCTTTCGGTTTCCAACCGAATCATGAGAAAGGCCTTACGGACGTCAGCCAACAGGACATAACGGTCCATACGAAACTTCAACAATAACTCTAGCATATCCGTGAAAAGGTTAATTCCCGGATAGACACAATCATTTAGAGAGGGATGTCCACCTGTTCGCAACGAACAGTTGAACACCGGCCTTATCTTTGTGGTACTCTGACCATTAGCCTTAATAACCGGACGGTGAGGAATCCAAGTATAATGAGTGAAATCCTCTGGATTCACTTCCACTCTCTCAATAATATCCTCCCTCTCCTGCTCTAAGAAAACCTGGCAGTAGTCCTCATATAGACCCTGCCTCGTCAAACGAGTGACAACCTTATCAAGCACATTCAACGACACTTGATGGTTGGAAGGAACAGAAGGCAACTTTCCCTCGTTCCATGGCAAACTAACATAGTAGCAACTGTCTCGGTACGAGATCGAACTGCGAAAGGCATCAATTTTATTCTTGTCATAATCACTTACAGAGTTCTCAGTAACTCCTAGTGTTTCCAAACTAAAGAGCTTGTCCACGGCTCTTTCCACAGAAGAATCAACAAAACTATCGAAAGGGTCGAAATATTGAGACTTCGGCTCAAGCACAAAATAAACATGTGTCATAAGACACCGTGAGTGTTCGGACACAACTTGGCTGTAATTCGCGCCAACAACGGAGGCATCCGTTTTCTTCATAACAGGACTCACAAAATTGGACATATCTCCAAAAGGCACAATTCCTTGAGGAAACTCAAAAACAGACCCATTCATGAAGGGAGACAACTTCATGGGTCCCAAATACATCAGTAGGTCAACACCTACCAAACCATGTACAGTAATACAATCATTTTCAACATTTGAAAAGTCAGCAGCCAATTTCCCCCCACCCGCAATAATACTTTCAATAGCAGTAGACAGACCCCTGACGTGAAACTGAAGGTCCAAGCCTTCGTCCACCAAAAAGGGTATAACACACTCAGAGTTCGGCACTTTGACCCGCAACTCGAGTTCATTTAGGCTCCTTCTGGCCGTTCCGAGAAAAGTCTTAATAAAGAAGTCCCTTCTCCTTACAGGCATAGAGCGGCAATTCAAAAGGTCCAGAACTACATCAGACAAATAGGAGCGCTGGCTTCCTGAATCCAACAGACAATTGAAAGATTTTACAACTCCATTATTGACCACGTCAATTTTAATTATAGGCAGGAGAAGATTCACTTCTCCCACCTGGAGACAGGGGTTAGTATCCAGCCGAGACATGTCAAAGTCAGGGCATAACGCACCTGCATGTTCGCAACTTTTACATTTCCAACAGGGGCGGAGACGACCACTTTTACCGGGGCACGCCTCGGCGTTATGGAACGGGCTAGTACAACGGGTGCACAACTTAGCCAATTGGCATCGTTGTAACCGATCCCTTAGAGAGGGATACTTCCCGCAATAGTAAGCAATATGGCCGTCACTACTGCAAAGGAAGCACTTATGTCGACTGGGTTTAGTTTTTACAAAAAAGTTCTCCAAAGTGGAGGGCTTCTTAACAGCACTAGCGAGCCTGAATCTAAAGGAACCAGACGAACGCGGTATGGCGACGGGATTTACCGTTTTAACCATCCTGGGCTTGACGATGTCCAACGTGCGCAACACCTCAGAGTAATTATCAAAGATATCTCCCAGAGATGGGTAATTACCATTGACGGTATGAATCAGTTCCCGTCTCACAGAAATAGGAAGTTTTTCAAAAATAATGCTACTTAGCAACAGATTGCCGGGGGCCTCCTCCTCTAGAAAATCCATACCAAAGGAGTTTTTCAGCTCGTATATTTGAGCTTTCACCTTAGTTAGAAAGCTCTTCACCGAGTTAGTATCTGAATCCCCAAGAGGTTTAGCACTATGGAGATCTTTAAAAATAGAGTTTACAATAAACTTTTTATCTAAAAATTCTCTATCTAGGATCTCCATCGCTGCCTCAAAGTTGGCGTCCGAAATGGAAAGATGTCCCACTATTCGGTGGGCATAGCCCCTGAGGTGATTTTTCAGAATAATCAACCTCGTGGACTCACTGGGTATATTTGACACGCAATTTTCGAACTCCTTCGAGAAGTTGAGATACACCAATCTGTCGCGTTCCAAACTCATGGGGTCGAAAACAGGACAGACAAGTTTTGGTGTCACACTACAAAGGGACGCTTTAGACTTCTCCCCTTCTCCATTATGTGGGGAGCCCTCATCCTTCCACATGCTCTCCAATTCGCTGAAACATCGATCCACATGGATACGATATAACGTTTCACTCCGACAGTTCTCAGACATCTCTTCGCGAGACTCACTCTCAATATAGGCACTTGTGATCTGCTCATTGAGCGAATCAATGGACGCAAAGAGTTCCTTAACCCTAACCTTCTGGGAAGAAACAAATTCCCGGTTCTCCCCCTCGCCACCCCCAAGAACATCAATAATAGTATCGACTTTAATTTTTACAATATCTCGCCTTTCTACAAGGAGATTAACAGTGGGGGTAGACGCCATTATGAACAAAATCCAATATGGCGATCAGGTGTGGGCTAACCTAAAATAGGCGCCAAACGTCTTCTCAATGGCGGGAAAATGACAACGTAAAATTATCTAAGTAAGATTCCTACAAAAAAAATGGAAAAAGGCTGTACCATAGTTAACCAAATTCGTTCAAATGTAATTCTAACAAATCCACCTATCAATCAAAGCAAAATTCTCAAGGGAAAAATAATTACACAAAAATCATTCAATATCCAACATTCAACAGTTCACAAAAATGGCGACTTAGAATACGCGGGAAATTCACAAAAATGACTCCACGTGGCGGACAAAAATGGCGATCAGACTCTTAAAAAATGCAATTTTCACATAAAATACATAAAAGAAAAAGAAAAAAAGCAGTCAGCTTAAAACAGTATTAAAACCTGAACATCCTGCATTTGACTACGTTTTAAGGAATGATAGGCTGCCGAATCCCGGGCAACACGTCTGTTACACGCAACTTGGCGCCAAAGGCAGAAAGGAGATTATAACTTGAAGTAAGTTCCTTCATTGACTTAGTACCAAAAAATAGCAATAGAAGAAACCCAATCCAAACTAGTAGCACATTTTCGAGTATTTTTTCCAACACGCGAAATATGAAACAAGAAGTAGAATGCTTTTAATAGAAAGAAAATTAATTAGATTATTCCCAGCACATCATCTGAATACGTTCACCCAAACGAATCTAGGATAGAAAAAGCAGAATGCTTTTAATAGAAAGAAATAGATATTATTCCAGTATATCGTTTCAATACGTCCATTGTAAAACGAAAATGGGACCAAAAAAAGAATGGCCGTCAATAACAAAAAAAAGCAGAATGCTTTTAATGGCAACAAAAAAAAGCAGAATGTCGGAATTTTCGTGTCGTTAACGAAAAACCGCTCTAAACGATGGTTATGTTATCTAGGACAATTATCATAAAAAAATTATAACAAGAGATAAGGAAAGCAGTAATACAAGATGTTCGTAAAAGTTAAAATATAGTTTTATTTACAAAAAAAAGATAGCCTGGACTGCTTTTTTTTCCAAAGCTGGAATAAATAAATTATTCCTGGATAACATGCAAAAAAAATAAGAATCAAAAAATACAACATCAGTATCTCTGCACATTAAGGTAGATACAACAAAAATTGACACAATCTAAGTTAAGGAATAAATCCTTTTAAAACATGAACTTACTATAAAGTCCGTATTCTTACAAATCAATCAAAAGTCTCTTTTTTTTCTTTTCACCAAATTTACAATCAAAAGAAATAAAATTAACAAACCGTGTCGAAGTCCAACATAATTTCCACGATAAAATTAACTCTTTTTTTATTTTATCAAACGTCCGTCAGAAAGTTCTTTTCTTCCTCTTTTTCTTCAATATTTTCTTTTAGCAAATCCGATGCAATATGTATGGCACAAGAACAGTACACATTTCAAATAAACACAATACTCACTATTTTCCATCGTTCGTCTTGAATGGCGATCACGCGCGTATGTGACTGATTCAACTGGCACAGTTGAATATCATCTCAAATCGATCTGTGTGCAAAGACGATCAATCTCAATGATTCTTAATCTCTGATTAGAATCTTCTCGACAGCAAAGTATTTCACTTCTCGGGAGCCAATCTCTTCAACATAGGCAATTTCGTTCCCGGAGCTATCTCGTTCAACTTCATCTCCTTATTTCAAGTATCTGGCTTGAAACAACTTCCCAAGGACAATTCTTGACCGAGGGGAAAATATTACATAAACAACATGTAATTCATCCAAGAGATATCATATCTCTTAAATTTCCTCAAGCAGAAATTCTTTACAAATTTAACGTCCCCTCGTGGACGGAGAAACAGTTTTAACATGTGTCGAGCTCGGCGTCAACCTCTGTTCTGATTAAATTTCGCGCCGATATATCCAGACACGACAAATTGCATCATTGCTAAAAATAGAAATCACGTGACACAACATGGCCTTCACCGCATAACACCTACGCAATATCCATATGACCTTCGACCTGCACGTAGGCCCCCCCCTACCCTTCAACAAAGGGAAGTAACCGTTGACTTACTTAGAAAAACGTCTAGAAATTTCCACAGTACTTTCCGACAATAATGATAACATAGATTCCAAAATTTAGATATGGAATGAAAAACGAACCTTGCTAAGTATTTTAAAACAATTGTCTGTGTAGACAGATAAGCAATTTGAATTTTGTCTTAAATGTTACCAGCAGATACACGGGTAGGAGGAAGAGATTTATGGTGTGTTATATTTTCGGAAAGACAAGAGATGCCTATTGGCCTTATTCTTGAAGAGACCAAGGCTATAGGTAAGAGGAAAACAGTCAGCAGGAAGAGAGTTCCACAAGCCTGCAGTTCTTGAGAAAAGCTAGTGGAATAGGAAGCTGTACAATGAGGTATCAAAACAGTGAATTTATGGAGACCACTAGACCAACAAATTAAACGAGCTGGAACAAAGGAAGCAGGGAATAGATCAAACAACTCTGAAGAACACATACCATAATAGTATTTATAGAAAAGACCGAGACTAGCAACATCTGATAGTAGATTTGTAGAGATAGAGAATAGCCTCAGGTGTGAGAAAGTGTTTTGAGTGATAGAGAGAACCGACTTTACGAGAAGCAGAAAGAGCAATGGATCTAATATATGAACTTCAAGAAAGGTTTGATGAGAAAGAAAGACCAAGTTTATAACTGGTTTGTACATCCAATGTATCCAGCATCACACTGGCACCTGAATTGATGAATTATAGAAGTTGTATGGAGGAATGGAGCCTACAGATGTTGTTTGCCTCTCAGGGAGCTAAGGCCAAAAGTAGTCTGGATATTTCGCTTTTGGGCAGCTAACTGGGACATGCTCATTAAAGAAGTGGACAACAAAGACAATTTACACTTAAATTACAAACTTCATTCTTAACACTTCCAGAGGGAAGGGAGGGCACAAGCGATCTAAATGCCCCTATCTATCCAGACTTTACATGATTATCCTTTGCTACTGAATTTCTAAATTGCAACTGTTCTATCTTCAAACCCTTCTATGTAGCATTACAAGTTGATTTTGTCTTTTAGATAATTGTTATTTTATTAACTTGGGTGAAAAGAGCTGTGAAAAAGAAGCTCAAAATCGTTTTAATTATGCAAATTATTATTTAAATACAGCTTTTTAAGAGTAGGTATTTACCTGCCTTCCCACCAAGATGGGATGCGACACAAGACCAAGCTTGTGGAGTAGCCATTGAATACCACAAGGGCATTCATGGTCGCTATTTACTACCACAAAATGTTTTTGAGAGTTGCAGAGTTATCCAACTTTTGAAAAAGCTGATATCAGATTTAAATGATGGAAACCATATATTTCATTCTAATTTTGAAAGAAGCAAGCAACGAAAAAGAATTAAATCATTAACAAAAGATACTAGTCTAGCCATTGAATATACATGCAATGGTTTCATTTTATGTAAATAAATCAATAATTGTAAGCTACTTCCTCATAATATGTATAGTATCTAATTAACTGACTACTGGACATTGCTAATAAATTTCTTACTAAAACTTTTCTCAGTAATGATTATTTAGTAGTAATTTTGGTCTTCACATGTCTGCTCCCAGTCGTGGACCCCAGTCGCATGTTTGCTAGGCCTGGTATAAGTATCGCCTTGAGTCAAACCTAATTCATCTACAGTTAACTCAAAAAGCATATTAACCTACTCCTCCACAAAGTAATATGTACCATGTTACTGATCAGAAAGATCTTAAGAAGATTGATGGAAGGAAAACATTGTATGACAGATTTCTTCAAGACACATTCCCAATTCAATTAAAAAAAATTTTTTTAATGAACAGAAAACTGTTTTGTTTTTTATAATATATCTGCAGATTTATTATTCTACCTTACACTACGTTTTGGAATCTTTTCTAAGTTATTTAAAATTTAATGCCAAATATTTTGCATATTTCAGATATGTATCACTCACTCACTGCAAAAATAGCCCAAGAAACTGGTTTCATTGTGGTTTCTGTTGAGTAAGTAATAACAGTTTTTTAACCTATTTTGTGATTTTTTTTTAAAGAAAATTTTGTTGTTATTCAAAGCCAATGGAAAATTTTGGTTACCAACTCTCCTTTATGGGAGAAAAAAGTATTTCTCCTGTAGCTTTAGGGGTCTGTAATTTTAGGAGGGGTCTGTAGCTTTAGGGGTCTGTAATTTTAGGAGGGGTCTGTAGCTTTAGGGGTCTGTAGCTTTAGGGGTCTGTAATTTTAGGAGGGGTCTGTAGCTTTAGGGGTCTGTAGCTTTAGGGGTCTGTAATTTTAGGAGGGGTCTGTAGCTTTAGGGGTCTGTAATTTTGGGAGGGGTCTGTAGCTTTAGGGGTCTGTAGCTTTAGGGGTCTGTAATTTTAGGAGGGGTCTGTAGCTTTAGGGGTCTGTAATTTTGGGAGGGGTTTGTAGCTTTAGGGGTCTGTAATTTTGGGAGGGGTTTGTAGCTTTAGGGGTCTGTAATTTTAGGAGGGGTCTGTAGCTTTAGGGGTCTGTAATTTTGGGAGGGGTTTGTAGCTTTAGGGGTCTGTAATTTTGGGAGGGGTTTGTAGCTTTAGGGGTCTGTAGCTTTAGGGGTCTGTAATTTTGGGAGGGGTTTGTAGCTTTAGGGGTCTGTAATTTTGGGAGGGGTTTGTAGCTTTAGGGGTCTGTAGCTTTAGGGGTCTGTAATTTTAGGATGGGTTTGTAGCTTTAGGGGTCTGTAATTTTGGGAGGGGTTTGTAGCTTTAGGGGTCTGTAATTTTGGGAGGGGTTTGTAGCTTTAGGGGTCTGTAATTTTAGGAGGGGTCTGTAGCTTTAGGGGTCTGTAATTTTGGGAGGGGTTTGTAGCTTTATGGGTCTGTACTTTTGGGAGGGGTTTGTAGCTTTAGGGGTCTGTAGCTTTAGGGGTCTGTAGCTTTAGGGGTCTGTAATTTTGGGAGGGGTTTGTAGCTTTAGGGGTCTGTAATTTTGGGAGGGGTTTGTAGCTTTAGGGGTCTGTAGCTTTAGGGGTCTGTAATTTTAGGAGGGGTTTGTAGCTTTAGGGGTCTGTAATTTTGGGAGGGGTTTGTAGCTTTAGGGGTCTGTAGCTTTAGGGGTCTGTAGCTTTAGGGGTCTGTAGCTTTAGGGGTCTGTAATTTTGGGAGGGGTTTGTAGCTTTAGGGGTCTGTAATTTTGGGAGGGGTTTGTAGCTTTAGGGGTCTGTAGCTTTAGGGGTCTGTAGCTTTAGGGGTCTGTAGCTTTAGGGGTCTGTAATTTTGGGAGGGGTTTGTAGCTTTAGGGGTCTGTAATTTTGGGAGGGGTTTGTAGCTTTAGGGGTCTGTAGCTTTAGGGGTCTGTAATTTTAGGAGGGGTTTGTAGCTTTAGGGGTCTGTAATTTTGGGAGGGGTTTGTAGCTTTAGGGGTCTGTAATTTTAGGAGGGGTCTGTAGCTTTAGGGGTCTGTAATTTTGGGAGGGGTTTGTAGCTTTAGGGGTCTGTAATTTTAGGAGGGGTTTGTAGCTTTAGGGGTCTGTAATTTTGGGAGGGGTTTGTAGCTTTAGGGGTCTGTAATTTTAGGAGGGGTCTGTAGCTTTAGGGGTCTGTAATTTTGGGAGGGGTTTGTAGCTTTAGGGGTCTGTAATTTTGGGAGGGGTTTGTAGCTTTAGGGGTCTGTAGCTTTAGGGGTCTGTAGCTTTAGGGGTCTGTAATTTTGGGAGGGGTTTGTAGCTTTAGGGGTCTGTAATTTTGCGAGGGGTTTGTAGCTTTAGGGGTCTGTAATTTTAGGAGGGGTTTGTAGCTTTAGGGGTCTGTAATTTTGGGAGGGGTTTGTAGCTTTAGGGGTCTGTAGCTTTAGGGGTCTGTAGCTTTAGGGGTCTGTAGCTTTAGGGGTCTGTAATTTTGGGAGGGGTTTGTAGCTTTAGGGGTCTGTAATTTTGGGAGGGGTTTGTAGCTTTAGGGGTCTGTAGCTTTAGGGGTCTGTAGCTTTAGGGGTCTGTAATTTTGGGAGGGGTTTGTAGCTTTAGGGGTCTGTAATTTTGGGAGGGGTTTGTAGCTTTAGGGGTCTGTAATTTTGGGAGGGGTTTGTAGCTTTAGGGGTCTGTAGCTTTAGGGGTCTGTAATTTTAGGAGGGGTTTGTAGCTTTAGGGGTCTGTCCACCTGAGAAAAGTTAACAGCTAGTGTTATATAATGTTGGCAAGGGGATGTAGACAAATGTAGACCGCATGAGTAGAATTTTGCAAGGGTGTTCTCACCCAGGTTTTCATTAAAACATAAATTTAGTCTGAAGTTTTCTCCAAAATTTGCAACATTTTAGAAAAAAGATTTCTTTAGAAAATAGCTATTAATACATAAGTTTAAAGTCACAAAACAAAAAGGTTGAACCAAATGAACCTGCATTTTTCATTAAGAAAAAACTTTGGAAACATTTTGGCATGAGTAAAAAAATTAAGTTACAAACATATTTGGTAAACTTTAAGATAGAGGGTGCATCGTTTTTTTGCAATTTTAATTTTTGACTAGTATTATTGTAAAAAAAGATTCCCAAAAAATGATTTATTTTCATGCACCAAATATTATGAAATGAACACTTTATAGTTCGTGTAACTGAAATTCTTCCCTTATTTTGAATGTTGTTTCTGCTGTTTTTATGTACAGATGCATCCACGCTACTTTTATGAACTATTGAATCCATGCAATTTTTATGTACTATTGCATCCATGCTACTTTGATGTACGATTGCATCCACACCACTTTTATTTACAATTGCATCCGCGCCACTTTTATGTACTATTGCATCCATACTACTTTTATGTACAATTGCATCCACACTACTTTAATGTACAATTGCATCTGTGCTATTTTTATGTACTATTGCATCCATGCTACTTTTATGTACTATTGCATCTATGCCACTTTTATGTATAATTGCATCTATGTAATTTTATGTACAATTGCATCCATGCTAGTTTTATGTACAATTGCATCTACGCCACTTTTATGTATAATTGCATCCATGCTACTTTTATGTATAATTGCATCCATGCTACTTTTATGTATAATTGCATCCATGCTACTTTTATGTATAATTGCATCCATGCTACTTTTATGTATAATTGCATCCATGCTACTTTTATGTATAATTGCATCCATGCTACTTTTATGTACAATTGCATCCATGCTACTTTTATGTATAATTGCATCCATGCCACTTTTATGTATAATTGCATCTATGTAACTTTTATGTACAATTGCATCATGCTAGTTTTATGTACAATTGCATCTACGCCACTTTTATGTATAATTGCATCCATGCTACTTTTATGTACAATTGCATCCATGCTACTTTTATGTATAATTGCATCCATGCTACTTTTATGTACTATTGCATCCGCGCCACTTTTATGTACTATTGCATCTACGCACCTTTTATGTATAAATTGCATCCATGCTACTTTTATGTACAATTGCATATGTGCCACTTTTATATACAATTGCATCCACGCCACTTTTATGTACAATTCAATCAAGGCTACTTTAATGTACAATTGCATCTATGCCACTTTTATGTACAATTTCATCTGTGCCACTTTTATGTACAATTGGATCCGCGCCACTTTTATGTACAATTGCATTACCAACACTTTTATGTACAATTTCATCCGAGCCACTTTTATGTACAATTGCATCCACGTCACTTTTATGTATAATTGCATCTACGCCACTTATATGTACAATTGCATATGTGCAACTATTATATACAATTGCATCCATGTCATGTTTATATCTAATTGCTTCCATGCTACTTTTATGTACAATTGCCTCTATGCCACTTTTATTTTTATGTACAATGGCATCTGCACTAAGTTTATGTACAATCGCATCGATGCTACTTTTATGTACGATAGCATTCGCACCACTTTTATTTACAATTGCATCGGCATCACTTTTATATACAATTGCATCGGTACCACTTTTATGTACAATTGTATCCACACCACATTTATGCATGATTGCATCTATGCTACTTTTATATAAAATTGCATCCATGCAACTTCCATGCCACTTTTATTTACAATTGCATCCATGTGAACTATTATGTACAATTGCATCTATTTTTATGTATACTTGCCTCCTTGCTACCTTTATGTACAATTGCATCCACACCACATTTATGTACACTTGCATCTATGCCAATTTTATGACCAATGACATCTATGTCACTTTTATGCACAATTGCATCGATGCTATTTTATGTACAATTGCATCGATGCTATTTTATGTACAATTGCATCGATGCTACTTTTATATCCAATTTCATCCGCGTCACTTTTATTTATAATTGCCTCTATGCCACTTTTATTTACAATTGCATCTATGCTATTTTCATGTACAATTGCATCCATGCTACTTTTATGTACAATTGCATCCATGTCACTTTTATATCCAATTGCATCCATGCTACTTTTATGTACAATTTCATCCATGTTACTTTTATATCCAATTTCATCCGCGTCACTTTTATTTACAATTGCCTCTATGCCACTTTTATTTACAATTGCATCTATGCTATTTTTATGTACAATTGCATCCATCCTACTTTTATGTACAATTGCATCCATGTCACTTTTATATCCAATTGCATCCATGCTACTTTTATGTACAATTGCATATGTGCCACTTTTATGTACAATTGCATCCACACCACTTTAATATACAATTGCATCTGCACCACTTTTATGTACAATTGCATCTATGTTACTTTTATGTCCAATTGCATCCATGCTAATTTTATGTACAATTGCATCTATGCTACTTTTATGTACAATTATAAACCCCCCACCTGGGAAGGCTTGAACTGTCAACCCCTGGATCTGCTCGACTAACTCGTCGAGTCCCTTGCCGTTGTGTGGCCTTAGCCGGGTTAGCTTGCGTACGGCCTCAATCGCAGTCCGCTCGCTGGCATATTGTTTCACCAGCTGCTCACGGAGCTCCGTCCAAGCCATCACCGGGTTCTCTTCATACCTCCCCTCAATAAATTTCGACACTGGGCCCATCGCTCCATCCAGAGTGAGCAGCACCATCTCGTAATCTTCTAATCCGTAGATTACCCTGTTCTTTCAGATTACTGCCAACCATTCCATTAGGCCGGCGGAATCTCCCTTATAGGAGGGTATCCGTATTCCCCCTATTGGTCTTTCTATTTTCCTCGTCTCTTCTACTCCCATCTCTGCTACACTTCCTACTATATCTTCTTCTGAACCCATTCCTTCTTTTGTGTTCTAAGATACAACCCCAACAACAGAAATACCCAACTATGTGCAAAGTTGAACAGCAATCGATACACTGACACTGACAGAGTACAAAACTGAGCAAAATGAACAAGGGAAATCAGAGTCACTTACCCCCTCTTTCCGCAGTCTGCTCCTTTTGTGGTCTAGTGATGTCAGGTGGTTGTTTTTGCGAGCTCGTCCAGACCTTATAGTCGATTGACTAAAGTTTGTAATCTTGGTCGGCTCTCAACAATGTTTAACAAAAAAAAACGGGTTGTCTGTCGGTCTATTTCTTTTTTCTATTTTTTTTTTTCCAAAACGTGTTTGGGTGCCCGGTTAGACTATCTCTCTTTTTTTTCTTTCTTTTTTTTTTCGTTGGTCTATCTCTTTCCTTGCACCGATATCCCTTCTGGGGGAGAAAAAAAAGTGTTCTGCAGGTAAAAAAAAATTGTGTTGTGCCCGTGGATTTTTTTAATGTTTATCTATTGAGGTTACCAGGTACTAATAAAACGTACTCTGATCTTGCGTCACAGCATCAAATATAAATCCCATACATGGGGATCGTGGTCAACCACACACACAGGTGTATGATATCCTAGTCGCGGTGCCAAATTGTAAACCCCACACGCGTTTGTGCACAATTGTCACGTCGACCTCACACGTGCATCGATCGTCGTAGTGGCAATAAAAAAATATGTCGATCGAAACTCCCATAGGCCAGGATGGTGACGGCGATGATGATGATGACGACGTCGCCGATCTTGTCGTCTCGTCCAACTCCCACGTTGAAACTGTTTATATCAGCGAGCGATCACTGGGCGAACAGCAATCGGTTGGCTCTGTAAGGGTGAAAGATTATTCAAAGCAGAACAAATGGAAAAGAACAATGTTCAACAACTCGGTCGGGGTTTTTTGTATAGAGGAGTAATTATTAATAAAATAAAAGAATTGATTTTACATAGCATCACAACCAAGATGCATACTAACGCATAACCAGGGTACCCGATCCCCATGGGGCCTCGGATACTTTGTCACACAATTGCATCAATGTTACTTTCATGTACAATTGCATCCATGCTAATTTTATGTACAATTGCATCCATGCTAATTTTATGTACAATTGCATCTCTGCTACTTTTATCTAGAAATGTAATGTTATTGGTGCAGATTAGAAACCTGAATGACAGCAGATGGATTTATGGTCAAAATAAAAAGACAAAAGAAGAAAGAATTATTTTGGCAAAGCAGAATCATTCCTTTGTCTGTGACGTTAATGAGTTGAAAATTTGTCTGAAAATGAATGTGGGTTACAAAATGGGTCGAATGTAATTGAGTCAGCAGTTGACATCAATCCGCGAAAGCAGTTGTTTAATAAGAGAAGAGACCAAGAATTCCAGTAGAATAGAGAGTCTGACAGACACATCGAAGGTGAGAGTTCACGCAAAGATCGCGGTTGAAGGGGGTGGGGTCATCTGTGAAAGAATTTAATGAAAAAATAAAATTATTTCTATAAAAAAAAATCATTTGTCTTTTCAAGGGAAATAACTTATACCTGACAAGAAACGAAATGGTGATTTGATTACAGCTCTTACATCGACCACTTTTGATTAATCAAATCTTTATCTGTTCTGATACTACACTTCATCTTTTTTGTCCTCGGTCAGTGAAGGAGAAATCCTTTTAGACAGGCAATTTAAGAGTGCCTCTTTTTAGGGAGCAGGATTTTCTCCACATTAAAAACTGACCTTGTGTTTAACTCTGCTCTCATGGGGAAGTAAATAGGGACACACGATAAAATTGCTCTTCATCATGTTACAGAAATTATGCATTTCAGTTACACTGTAAGTGTCTATTTTACAATGAAGCCATACTATTAAAGTGTAGTTTTTTTGATAATCACACCTAATGATAATCTGCAATTATTTTTGGGGAAAAAAAATTACCTCAAAATGATGCGACTTTTATTCCGAAGCCTCATCACATATTTTTGCTAGTAATTATAATCTAGTAATTAAAAAAATTTTCTTTTAATTATTTCACAAAAATATGTCCAGTGTTTTCCCAGATTAAAATCCCTTTCCTTGGATATAACATCTTTTTTTTCGGAACTAAGTGTATCCTTTTTGAGAATCTGAGGAAAATTTTTAAAAAATAAAATAAAATGAATAAATGCTTTCTCTTCATCAGTTATCGTCTCGCCCCAGAAAACAAATTCCCAATTCCATTTGATGATTGCTTGACCTCAACTGTCCATCTTTTACGGCACGGTAAAGATTATGGAGTTGACGTCACCCGAATTGCCGTTTCTGGTCAGTAAATTAATCATTTTTGTTTGTTTCTTGTTATGATTTCACTGTGCAGATTGCATTTACCTCTTCATAGATTTAGCAAAGAAGCTTATTCATCATTATCATGGCTGTTCTATTCGCAACTCTTTGAATGCTGCATTCTGAGTTGAATCTCATGTAAAGGAAGAAAAATTGAACTATGATACAACACGCAAGGAATGTGGAATAAGAGCAGTCTAGGACATAGGAGTTTTTCACTCTTGATGTGTGAACATCAACCAATGCAGTTCCATGTCCCTGGCAGAATTTAAAACTAACACTTATTAAACGGCAGATGAAGCCTTTTTTTTTGCAAATTTCATTTTGCTTGTATACCTAAAATGTGTTTAGTGTTTTGATTGAGAGAATCAAGAATTTTTCAAAGGTAAATATTGTCAAAGAGTTTAAGAAACATTTTGATTATTTGAATTATTCGGACTACTATTCTCATTCCTAAATGCATTTTGATTATTTGAATTATTCGGACTACTATTCTCATTCCTAAATGCATTTTCAAAAGAAACAAGAAAAAGTAAATCCGAATAGAAATACATGCCATCTGTCGCAAAATAAATAAAAAATCTGTCAAATTGAAATATACAAATATAATTAAGGTATCCATGTTATTGTTTGCAATTTACTATTAATTGATATTAAAAACAAATGCATGAAACGAACTATACACAAATTTATCCTTCTATTCTTAAAAACATATAACTTATTTCAAAATGTTTAATATGTAAAAAACCCAAATAACTTTAATATTAAATGTATACGAAACATTGGATCAAATGTATTTAAGGCACCCCAGAATGATCAATGATCAAAAGGACACATTTTGTCTTAACACTGCTTTCTTTTCTTTTTACTTCCTTAAATAAAATAATATGCAAATTTGTAACTTTGCCATTGCAGATTTTTTATTACAAAAAAAAGGATCTTATTTACAAAAGTTTTACTAAAAAAGGGGGTTTCATTTACAAAATGTTTTATTAATAGCCCAAAAACAAATAACTTGTCTAGGAAAAATTAAAAACCAGCAACATTTTTAACGTTACAAATATTAATAAAGAAAATCTATTTAAATAACATTTTTGTAGCTATGTAATCGTATAAGCAAAACCAAAGATCTATCAAACAGAAAAAAATAAAAATAATTTCTTTGTTAAATACCTAAAATCAACATATATATAATTAAGTCTATGTTATTATTTGAAAATTACTTATATTAAGAATGAATGCATTAAATCAGTTTTCATACATGTTCATTTACATCATAAATAACTGATTAAAGAGAATATGAAGAACTTGTAGACATAAAAACTACCAAAATGACTGGATTTGACATTAAATAGCATGAAAAGATTTTGATACAAAAAAAATTTTGTCCTTCAACTGAAATAAAACGTGTTTAAATAAAAAGTTATTTTGACTGATATTATGTCTACTAATTTTAGCTTGTTAAATGTGGCTAAAAAACTTTCCTTTCTTTTGTAGGCGACAGTGCAGGTGGAAACTTAGCAGCAGCCGTAGCTCTGCGTCTGACTGTCGAGAGTGGGTTACCAAGCCTAAAAAGCCAGGTCCTTATCTACCCAGCCCTGCAGGCATTTGATTTCATGATGCCTTCAATGTTGACCCGTCAACTTCCTGGATTCCTAACCCAAAAATCCATGATCGACTACTGGTTATTATATTACCAGGGCAACACTGCTAATGCTGAACAGTTCATTAATAACAATCACACTTCAGCTCTCTTGAAGGCATCTGAATACGCAGATGTTGTTCATCACAGCTTGCTTCCTGAAAAATACCAGAAAGAGCTTAACAAAAAACCACTGAAGAATTACGGAAATGAAAAGCTATCAGACACTTTTGAGCCGACGCTTCTTAATCCTTACTTCTGTCCATTATTAGCTCAGCGTTTGGACGCTTTACCTCCGACGTTTATGATCACAGCTGAGTATGATGTGTTACGAGATGATGGGTTTATTTATGCTAAGAGACTTGCTGAAGATGGTGTGAAAGTCAAACATGAACATTTCAAAAATTCATTCCATGGTTTTGTATCGTTAGATGAAACGGATGGCCAAAACAAATTCCTTGTTCTCTTAGCCAAATTTTTAAAAGAAACCATGTAAGTAGTTTTTTCGCTGATACCATCAAGTACCATTTGACTTGAATGTCTTCTTAATTCAAAATAAAAAACAAACTTTTTTATTACTGAAATTTGAAACTTTTGAAATATTAAAAAAATATCTTAGTCTTTGAAATATACATGTAATATATTGCTGTTTTTTTTTTGTATAATGGCATATCCACCCTTTTCGGGTTGTTTAACACCAAAACAGTTGTAAACCATTCACTTTATACTGCTAATTGAATACAAGGTACAAGGTACTATTTAAACCATACCCAGGAAGGAAGGGGAGATTTCCAGATTGGAAGGGTGGCCAAAAACAGACGAGTTTTGGTGACTGGTGCCCAGTCAGTAGACTGAAAACGTAATGTCTTCGCTATTGTAGCTTGAGCATTATTCTATGTGCTACTGGATATTGGCTGAACATTGCCTCCAGAGTAAGGCAATAGATAATACAGACCTGGCAAACATGCAACTGGGGTCCACGACTGGAGGTGGACATGTGAAAACCAAAATTACTACTAAATAATAATTACAGAGAAAAGTTTTAGTAAGAAATTTCTTAATAATGTCCAGTAATTAGCAATTATACATATTATTAAGAAGCAGCTTACAATAATTGATTTATTTCAATCAAATGGTTTTTACATATACAATTTGTTTTTAGAGAAGATGAAGAAAATGCTTATTTCTTCATGATAGTCTTAACAATAAAATCAACTTACATTAACAAGAACATAAAACCAATAAAATATATGTAAAATAATCCCCTATTTCCGGACCATTCTAGCATTTTAAGATAGTTAACCAATTTTTTTTTGTTTTTTCTGACTGACAGATTTTTCAGGGTGTTCACACGTAATCGTCTAAAAAAGTAGAATCTTGTTTTTTCAGATTTAAGTAACAGAACAGAGCACAAATATTTTCCATTATTAAATAGTCAAACAAGAGTTATTGTTGCTAAAAAACATAATTTAAAAAGAGCTTGTTAAAAAATAAATTAAAAGTTTTATATCAGGACAAAATCAATTTTATCCAACGAATACAGAGCGAAATGGGCAACAAATATAGTACAATTGAAGCTTAAAAAGTATTTAAACTTATTAATTTAATTTTACTTGAGTGATAAAATAATTATCATAAGTAAAATTTTATGCCAGTTTCTGATATGCATCATTTCTATATGAAAAGAGAGCATGGGTTTATATTATCCAATATATTTAAAAAAAATTATTGTTTGTTTGATTCACCTAAGACAATTCAAGAACCAGCACTAAAAGTTTTGAAATTATCTTAAAATATTATAAAATAAAAATGTTTATACAATTATAATGACAACATAATCAGTATTGATAATGCATAATTTTCCAAGCAGTTATCAGATATGTCTTATATTTTCTTTCTTTTTACATATATATTTTATTGGTTTTATGTTCTTGTAAATGTATGTTGCTTTTATTATGAAGACTGTATAATATGTATTATCGTATAATGAAGAAATAAGCATTTTCTTCATCTTCTGTAAAAACAAATTGTATATGTAACAAACATGACAAATTTTGTAAAAATTATCAAAATTGTTTCTCCGAACATTATTTTATTCATAAAGTATTTTATTTTGTAAAATGTTGAATTTGCTTTCTGATTGTATTATGTCATTATATTTTCTGTAATCAAGTGGTCAATATAAACAAATTGACTCATTATTTTTTAAATATCAAAAATGTGTCTAATTCATGGTGATTTTTTTGTCAATTTAGTTCTTTTATATTTTTGTACTTTTTACATTTGATTTGATAGAAATAAATCAATTATTGTTAGCGGCTTCCTAATATGTGTAGTTGTAATTACTGGACATTACTAAGAAATTTTTTACTAAAACTTTTCTTTGTAATTATTATTTAGTAGTAATTTGGGTCTTCACATGTCCACCCCCATTTGTGGCCCCTAATCACATGTTTGCCAGGCTTGTATTATGGATTATGGATCACATGTTTGCTCAGAGACAATGGATACCCTCTGGACGGGTTTCTGTATGATGAGGAGTTTATAGTATTGTATTACATATTAGATGGACCAGAGTTTATAGCATTGTATTACATATTAGATGGACCAGAGTTTATAGCATTGTGTTACATATTAGATGGACCAGAGTAGGCTGATTTAAGAACTATCTTTTGTGAATGTGTAGGGGCTCAAAGTTAATACTGAAGTACAAGACGATTCATCTACATAAAAAAAAAATCTCACGTAAGTCTAAAGGATTTTTCTTTACCTAAAGGGTATTTAGCATCAGTTCAAATTTAATTATTTTGGCTTAGAGCCATAATTTCTAATGTTTTTAGCCAATAAAAACAATACATAAATACATTCATCGTAGTTACTTATTCTCTCATACAAATACTAAGTAACATTTCTTTTCACAAAATTTAAAATGTTTTTTTTTCATACTAGCTATAAAGCGGTAGAATCTAGGTAAAGATGGACATTGACATACCCAAGTACTGTAGCAACACCATTCACGTTGCAGCTATAAACTAGTTGTATACTATTAGTTTAACACAAGTTGGTATTTTACCTATAATTGTGATGTTTATACCTCTCAATAGTAATTGTGCATAAGAGACCACAAGAGATCCAATATGATTTGAACTCGACACAGCTGATTCCATAGTTTGGGATGATATCCATTAACCCACCATCCAACATTGTAATATAGTTAATTAGTGTGAAGCACAAATGGTATATTGATGCAGACCATGTAATCGGCTAAGGCAAATTAATTTTTTAAACTTTTACTTTAATTCACCCCAAACATGATGCATACATAACTACTGTGATAGGAGTTAAATTTATGGGGGGGGGGGGGGGATCTGGACAGAAAGATGTTTGTTCACATTATATTCAAATTTCTGCATGTTCTACGGTCAGGGAAAATCAATCGGAAGCTATCAGAGTAGAACATCTTCCGGCATCTAGGGACCTCTACAGTGAAGAGGTGGGATTTTTCTGGTAATTGGGTGGGTCAGCGGCATCTATATTAGGGAGATACAAGAGTAATACTATTGGGAAGAAAAGTATAAACACATCTCCTGTAAACCCTTTCCAGTCGCCCCATTGGGCATCGCTCAGGTTTCCTTGTTGGTTCTTGTCGGTGATTCAGACAACACGCATGTTGAATATATCCTGGTTGAGAAGGTTTCTCCTAGTAGTTAAAGAATGTTGAGTAGATCCTAGTGTAGATTGACATGGTTTACCTGGCAAGTAAAAGGCAGTGATCTAGTGGAGAATTGAAGAGATTATATAGAAACAAAATGCTGCTGCTGTTAAGTGAGTCGGACTTGTGCATCGAGCTCAAAAAGATTGCGCCTCAGGATTGTCTGGTCTGCATGAAGTCTTCCTCGTTCGTCGCAGCTATTCGTTAACTTGCAGGATTGTACCCCTGACATCGAGAACAGCAAAGTTCAGCGGTTGCATGCGAAGTCGGAGAAGGTTTGGCCCGCACAAAGGAATTGGGCAGAAGCAACGTTATCACTCTCACTTAATTGAGCTGCGATTCCACACCTGACGCGTCTTTGCTTGCCACACGCAGAGACAGAGACGACCAGAGGATGACAGATTCTGATGCTGGCTCCTCCTCTGTTAGTTCTGACTACCATGTTGCCACTCCCCCTACTACGGTGAGGAAAGGTCTGACTTTAGAGGGGTACTGTTGCTGTTAATAGTCGAGTCCATTTGAATTGGTAAGGAAGACATATGTATTGCTGCTGCTGCTCATTGGAATCTACCCAGATTTGAAAGGCAAACAATTGTTATAGTTCATTGATAACAATCTCCATCCACTTTTATTCTTTTCTTTCAGATTTCGTTAATTTGTTTGAATCAACATCCTACTTGGTCAACTCGTTGATCATCTTTGCTGATCCATTCAACATGAATACATTTCTCACAAATGCTCAGTCTGATTGTAATAGTATCCACTATTTCTTTAACTGCTGTTGTTGGGTGATCAGCTTCAAATGCACATCTGTTGTCTGTTTAGATAATTGGAAGTCAAAAACTGCCATGATGATGTACTGCAACCAGATACATGCATCAATTGCATCCATCGTAACCATGGTTTCAGCAGCAATTATGCTTCTGTATACTCGTTTCAACTTATTTGAAGACCAAGTGCCATAATCCATTTGGAATCAGCGAGAAAAACAACATAGCCACCATGATAGCCATGTTGGGTAACTTTGCATATGAAGTATCATGTAAAAAACGCTGGAGAATCCAACTTGCGAAATATCAATGTCACTGTAACTTGAATCTTTTTCATCGCGTTACGTGAAGATCAGCAAGAGTTGCTCCAAGTAGTTTTGGGCTCAGCTGATGAAGGAATAAAAAAATGGAGGAATAGATGGTCTATGCAGATGGAAACAATGTACTTGCCACTGGAACTCCCTTACACAGTATACTCTTCTCCAATAACACCGTTTTCAATACTAATTTCTATCATATAATGATCTTAGCCATCCAAGTGCTAAAATACCACTGACAACTTTTATTAGGCTTCTTTTTTAGAGATGTAAAGCGTGCCAGTCACACGCGGTCGATGCGCATAAATACACTTGTTCCAGCGTGAACTTGTTCTTTCTCACATCTAGAGACGAGCCCTTTTATGGTAGCGATAAGGTAAGTCTTTATTCAGGTTCTTGCTCATTACATCTGACACACATCAAAACCTGCATTCAGACAGATTTGAGAGGAAACCCAATTCAGCTGTCCAACAATTCCACGGAACTCTTTCTGCTCCTCATTTTTCAAACTTCTCTTCTTGTCTCCATTTGTAATTTTTTCTGCTTAATGAACACTTTTCAGATAGTCAACCTGGTTGTGACTCACTGTAAAGTCCTTTTCTTGTGTAATGTTAGTTTTGATTATGAAATTCATGTTTTGTGGATAGTGGCTATTAGTTGTGAACACCCAATTTCTCTGTGTATGTGGTAAATTGAATGTCATATTCATATTGTTTATTTTAGAGATATGGATTTGAAAAGATTTCGAAATAGTTCGATTATGGAAAAGATTTTTGAATAGTTCCAGCAATTTTTCTGTTTTTTTTTTTGTTTTTTTTTGAGAAATTTTGAAATGGTAGAATTATGGGAAAGATTCCCGAGAGTTTCCCATTTGGTGGATATATAGAGTGTTTTTGCCAGAAAAGCTGTGGAATTTTTTTTTCCAATTTGAAAATGTTTTATTTGTCACATAAGTTACATACAGTTAGCATAATCATTTATTTCCAAAAAGTCATTTAATCATTTTGAATATTTTAATCAACTTAAAAATCAAACCTTCGTTGCTGGTCGTGTGTGTCTATGTATCCGTCTTCCTCCGAGGATTGAAAATAATTCCAATAATTCCGTTAACTGAAACAAAGGCTTCTTACATTCATTTGGATAACACGATCTTAGAAGAATGAAGGTTTTATTCAACCAAATCATCTTGAGTTTAATATCTTCTCCCAGAAAGTTTGCCCGCTTCATTGGCATCCTGTTTTTATGATTAAATCCTGTAACCCCTTGTCTGAAACGTTTCCTGTTTTTCAACATAACCGTCATATATATCTCAGCAGTAGATATTAGCTAATCAATATTTAACATTCCTTCTCTTTTCATGTGAAAAATATCCATGGATATTTTGCTTTACATCCATCATGCAAGGCAAGGGTCACACCTCCAAAGCCCCAAAAGGCCTCAGCCATTTTTTCTTTATTAATTCATCAGCCGAAACCAATGACCCCTCACATGATGCAAGATATCTCATCTTGAACAACTATGCATGGCTTCTTTATCAAATTCCATGTCATATACCGGCCACATCAGGAATTGACTATCAATTCATGCCGTTGGGGAAATCCTGCGCTGACCTTTTATTGGTTTGAAAGTTAATCACATTTATCATGCTAACACATAGGATCCAATAATTTGCTAAGTAGCAACCCAAACTCCCCAAACCAGTTACTCCAAGAGAAAGATGACTAAATACTCCCCACTTATCATCCTCATATTTTGACAGCCATTAATAAATTCATAACATATCAAACCACATTTTTCCTAAACTAGTCTAAATCCCTAATCCGGATATCTGTATGTACGATTCCAACCTTTTGCAAATATTTTATTTTGTTGTCAAGTTTTCGAATGAGTGTCTTTACATTATCCATTTATGGCTTTGTTTATCTGAAGAAAATAAAAAAAACTGTTGGAAAAATTAAAATAAAATAGCGGTGAGGCAATAACAGGAAAGTACCGAAAATTATTGCTTCACACAAAGGGGAAGGTATCACATTTTTTTAGCTGTAATTTCAGCAAAAGATTCGAAAAGGACAAGAAGGAATTGCGAGAAAAAGTCATCTCATCTATGATGAGGAATTCCATACACCAAATTCCCCAAACAACGAAATCGCCATTCCTTTTCAAATTTCAAACTGATGCATCTCATCAGGTTTCGCCAAACCAATGAAGACTTCAAACTCACTCTCTGAAAGACCTATACAAGGTATGTGCCAAAATACAAATTACAACAACAGCAAAATAAGTGAAGGAGATTTTTCCTACGTTAAATTCTCATTTTTCTTTTTAAAACAACAAAAAGATTAAAAAATAGTATAATTCAATGTTTAAAATTTCGACTGCAAGGGACTGCACAATCAATTTGACCGACCGACCGACCGACCGGTCAACACAATCAACCCAATTTCGTCAAAAAACGCATAGACATTATAATTGTTTTTGTCGCATTTGTTTTTTTCTGGTGCGAACGCACATGGGGCTTTCTTTCTAATAATCTGTAAAGCGAAATAAAGGAGACATTGATATAATTTACTGCTTACCGAATCCGATATTAGTCGTATCAAGAGATGTACAATGAAAAGGAGACAATATGCATGTCGATTGGCAGAACACGAGGAAGTGTTTTTGTTTCTTACACGCTCCTTAGCACCGGTTTTGAAGATACCCGGTGTAAGGCTGTCAGTTCCCGTATTAATATTATGACAGCATTAATAAATGCGTATTATTGTTGATTAAGCTTGCCTTATGTTTTAATTTTTTGTACATTTTTCAATTTTGTTATTGAATTTTTAAGGTCGTACAAGGAATACTCATTATCTCCCTTACACCTGTTTGCTAACACAAGTAATGTTTGCGTGTCTGGCCATGAGGACAGAGTAAACACAAATAATATTAATAACCGAGAATATAACAGTAGACAAACTGTGGTGAGTTTTCGGGTCGTTTCCTTTCATGTTTGATCCAGATTTCTCTGAGCTGATATCATGCTTTCTAGATAGTTATTTGATGGAGAGTTTCTCTTAAGCTGTCCATGTCCTCTTAATATGCTTTTGCTCGATGTTGTAGGCAACAGACGATGTTTTTTCATGGAAATCGCTCCAGACAAGACATGAAGCCACTTAATGTAAGGAGCTAAAAAAATACTATTTCAAAGTTAAAAACTAGCCAACGATAAGTGTTAGATGGATAGATTCCGACTCTGAAAACAGCAATTCTTCCCCCTTTGTAAGAAACATCGCTCATGGAATGTGAGGACTAAAGGACAAAATAAGGAAAGAGAGAGTTACGAGGCTGCTAAAAGTAAACCCAAGGTCCACTTTATACTCTCCTTTTTTACCTTATATTGATGGTGGGAGTTTAAATTAAATATTGTTCAGTGAAAGATTTCTTTCAATATATGAATTATCTAAACCTCTGATCAGTGCGAATTCTATGGTGAACTGTATAGATGGACGGATGGTGTTCACATGGTCCAGCAATTCTTGAACATCCTCCTGATGAGGCTATAGTATGAACGTGTCATCTACATTGATGACCTTTGTGATGTGAATCCTAATGCCATGTTTTGAAATATTCCATGTACACATTGACACGTACTGATTAGAAAAATGGTTGTTTTAAATTTAAAAAAAAAAATCAAAAAATCTCATCGGCATGAGAAATACATAACTCATATTTTGTTCAAAATACGCATTGATTGAATTTCTATTTCTTTCTTTTCTCGAGTTACCGAAGCAGACTAATATTTTCTATTTCTTTCTTTTCTCGAGTTACCGAAGCAGACTAATATTTTTCAAATAACTTTTCATTAACTAAGCTCTCCAAATGACATCGAAGAATGGAAATGACATTCTGCTAAGGAATTATTTAAATTATCAGAACAAAAGTTGATTGAAAACGGCCATGTATATGTTATATCCACATATTTTGTCCCATAAAGCATGAAAAGAAGAATAGGGGACTTGTTGGCACATGTTCTCCTACAAAAAAATATGGTGCAATTCACCAAAAAGAGAACGCACATAAAAATTTGGGAGCGAGAGGCCAAGAGCCGTAAAGTCAGCCCACACAGTTAGTGGGGGCGGATGAAGGGCAACCAATCAAATTGGAGTAAAGCCTGTTGCAAGGAGAGGAGAAGGAAAGACGGGAGAAAGCCGAAAAAACAGGAGACACGAGGAGTGGGTTCGCGGTAGCGGTGGAGTCAAGACGTTTCTAAGATTTGCTGCTGACTAAGCAGAAATCGAAATAAGATATATCCCCGCACTCAAAAACAAAAGGAGATTTACAAGGAAAAATCCTATCCGACAAAGTTGGCCATATAGACGACGGCAACAATTTCCTTTCTGGATACGAGATTACCTATATCTTGTCACCTAAAAAACTATCTGCGAAAGACGAGACAGTCAAATTTCAGGAGCGGAGGGGTGATGTCGTATCAAGATTTTGTGCCGATCCAGCATTTAAAATCGAAAGCTATACTCCCGTATACAAGGAAGGACAAGGTTTACGAGATAACCTAAGCTCGCCACATTAATGAAACTCCGCGAAGGAATTGACGTCAGGATCTTAATTCCTGTAAAAATATCTTCCACTCAGCGTGTTAATTAACACACACAAAAAAGGCTATATAAAGAGATGTGCCTGTTGGGGTCCAACACATTGTGACGTGTGTTTACTTTTGAAAAAGACGCCATCTTAAATAACAGCAGCAGCAGGAGTCGCTATTCTTTTCGCCATGACTTTTGAGAAAACCAGCAGCAGCTTTAATCGCCATTTTGTTTACAATGACTCAGCGAAAAACCGGCCAGCGAATATCTTCCTTATTTTTCCTTTAAGGAATACAAATGCGTTTCACCGACTATGCCGATAACCTCACTAATACATTCAAGGCACCTGTCAACCATGTTGTACGGCGAGAGATCTCTTCGGAATTTATTTGTCGAAATTAATCCTTCTCACAGGACCAGCGAAGGTGACTCGGCACGAATTCCATGAGATCTCTAGCTATTCACTCAAAAACCGAGTTCAGCCGGAGGGGGGGGGGGGGTCAGGAGGCCCCCATGACCGACTGGATGGACCAGTCGTCGAGCCAGGAGGCAGACAGCAACAGCAGCAAAGATACAAACAGCCCTTCTCAGGGCTACTAATGCGATTTACTCTCTTTGCTACCTGCCTGAAGTCAACACTTACCTCAGCCTGCATCTCCAGTTCCTGCTCCTCTCCTGCTCCCTCTAGTCTTGAGCTCCTGCACCCTGCAGTTTTGAGTTCCTGCACCAGCACCCTGCAGTCTTGAGCTCCTGCACCCTGCAGTCCTGAGCTCCTGCACCAGCACTCTCCTGCTCCAATCGCACCTGCACCCTGCAGTCCTGAGCTCCTGCACCCTGCAGTCCTGAGCTCCTGCACCAGCACTCTCCTGCTCCAACTGCACCAGCACTCCTGCACCAGTGGCTCCAACTCCTTTTCCCATTTTTCCAACAATCCTTATCAGGGCTACTACTCACTCAAACTACTGCAATATTTTTTTGCCAGCCAATGACAGCAAGGGTACTTTGTCAACATCCATCGACAGCTACCCAGCCTTCCTCTCCAACGACTCCCCTCCTTGTCGTCCAGTTTTGCTGTCACCAGAGACGCCACTCCCGTCTTTCCAGTCTCTCCTGTTCCGTTGACGTCATCTCAAATCCCATCACTCATTGTTATTACCATTTCTTATGGTAAATAAACATACCTTTCTTTGAACATATCACCAGTGTTTGTCCTCTCTTCTTTGTCATTGCCGTAACTTGCCTGTGTTTACTTTCTTAGTTGTGAGGCCGATCAACCCCAACGGTCGGTCCCGCAACATGCCCTATGAAAAAAACAAACAAAACACAAAAAAAGAAAAAAGAAAAAGAAAACAAATGACTTATTTTTTAACTTTCATTATTTGCAAATTTCTATAACTCTGATCTAAACCAGCCCCATATCAAAAACTCCCCAGAGCGGAGCTGAACATTTATTTTAAAAATTTTTTTTCTTATTTAATAAACACTTGTTATGTTTGCATAATCTCGCTTTTGGTTAATTCTTACAAGTGTCTTATTTCTTAATTTTATGTTTATGAACTGTGATTCAAATGTGTCCCATTCTTTCTCCCTTTTATCGTTTTAATGCAAAGTCGTTTTTCTACCGCAAATCTTAACATGTGACCTGCAGACCTGATTAAAACATAAAGGATCACGTTTATAACATATATATATAAACTTTTCTTTTCGAAAGACTCAATTCCATGGCTTTTTGATGAGGAGCAAAATGTAGTATCTGTTTTGATGCTATACTTTATCTTTTCCTTGGTCAGTGAACGGTAAGTCCTTCTAGACTGAGCAATTTGCATTTTTGTCCCAATCAAGAGTTCCCCATTATTCTGTTCTTGTAGGGAGGCAAATAAATTGAGACTTTCTTCAGTCTATCTTTAATTTTACATAAATCTGTCATTTCAAGGGAAGCAACTCTGTACGATTTACAAACATTTTGTTAGGAAAGCATTTAGTGTTTAGTCCAGTCAAGTCAGTGAAAAAGGTCAAACTAATTGCAACACAAGTTTTTTTTTTGCACAATGCATTTCTATGAGGTGTCTATATGAACATATTAAAAGTCTAGAAAAGTCGACCGATGCAAAATATCAAAATTTTACAATTATCGATCTGCGAAAATAGCGTGTGTTTATGACAAAGAAATGTAAACAACCTTCTTCTAAAATTTTCGATAAATTTGATTGCTGGTTTTAAATGTATTTCTTGTCCTGAAAAAATAGTCCAGTCAAATAAGCCTCAATTTTGGTAAACGGTCAAACTAATTGCAACACAAGGTTTTTTGAAGAATGCATTTCTATAGCGTCTCTATTTTATGGACGCGTACATATCCGAGGCAATGGCTGAGTCCTTAGAAAGGGACCTCCAGGCTGTAGTGGATTGGGGGCAGAAATAGTTGGTAACTTTTAATGCCGCAAAGACAAAGCTCCTTTCCTTCAATAACTACAAGAAACCTCTTCAACCACCGATTGCCATGGCAAATAACACCTTATCTAAGAGTTCAACATTCAAACTACTCGGCCTAACATTCACAGGTAACATGAATTGGAATAAATACATTGAAGACATTGTCAAGGCTGCTGCAAAGAAGGTGGGCTCCCTCTACCATGCTAGTAAACTCCTTACACTTGACATTATCCTGTATCTCTACAAAGCCACCATCCGCCCATGTATGGAGTATTGTTGTCACATCTGGGCTGGTGCATCATCCACTAGTCTCTCCCTCTTAGACAAGGTCCAAAAAAGAGTCGCCAACTTAATAGGTCCCTCACTATCCACCAATCTCTAGCCCCTGCCCCATCACTGCAATGTTGCATCCTTGTGCTTTTTTTAAAAAACAAATACTTCAATGTATTGTGCTCCAATTAACTTGCTGCTCTAGTGCCCCCTAGACGCAAATACACTAGAACAACCCAACAATCAGCTAGGTCCCATCCATTCACTGTGGAGGTCCCCAGATGTCGGAGAGCCTTCTACTCTGGTAGCTTCTTTCCTCGTGCTGCCGGCCTCTGGAACTCCCTTCCTGGCAATCGGTGTTTGAAGAGGTTTCTTGTAGTTATTGAAGGAAAGGAGCTTTGTCTTTGCAGCATTAAAAGTTACCAACTATTTCTGCCCCCAATCTACTATAGCCTGGAGGTCCCTTTCGAAGGACTCAGCCATTGCCTCGGATATGTACGCGTCCATAAAATAGAGACATTATAGAAGTGCATTCTTCAAAAAAAACCTTGTGTTGCAATTAGTTTGACTGTTTACCAAAATTGAGGCTTATTTGACTAGACTATTATTATTCTAGACTTTTAGTATGTTAACTGTTATGATGCTGTACCTATAACAAACATTTTGGACTCGTCCATTCTAAATAGGTGCAACCCCAGTCTACATTGGCAGTCAGTACTGACGTACTACTTCATTTGTTATTTTGTGGTATATACTTTTCTCCAATATATTTGTTTTACTTAAACCCCGTTCTCGTGTTCTCTCCCGGCCCCTAAACAGGGCCATAACAAATTGTGGACAAGATATTCGAGCGTACACGGGCCCCCACCACCACCAAAACCACCACCACTCCTTAAAAAAGACCTAAAACAAATCTGTCTACAAAATATTCGAATTTACACGGGAAACAAAAAAAAAAGAACCCCACAACGACCGGCAACGTGTGATTTCAAATTTCAAACTTACACCACTAAAATAGACTGACAGCGTGGTTACAGTAAAAGATTCGGGAGAACTTTTTTAAATGGACGCCACAACGGGCGCCTAAATTAATTATGGAAACCCTTAAAGAGAAAAATAACTTGGAGAAATCGACTATAAATTCAGCAGACAACGCCCTAATTAAAAAAACTGGCTTACCGGTAGAAAAAAAAGAAGAAAAAACACGTAAGACCAACTTATTATTCTCTTAAGTGAAGAAAGGTCAGTGATTTTTGTTTTAATTGCTATTCCGACACTGTTGTAATATTTAACAATAAGGGAATATATGATTTTTCTCTCTCCAAAAGAGAAAGTTACTTCTTCCGAAAGAAAAAAAAAATTGAAACCGTATTTTAATTTTTATTTTCTAACTAAAGTGCCGACCGTAAATTCTACGGCTATGCACTACGCGTAAAAGTGTACTAAAAAAATAAAAATAAATTAAAAAAGCGATTTTTTTTTATCGAGGAAAATTTTTTGTTATACTCTTTTACAACTAGCAAGCATAATCTTAAGAAAATAATTCTTTTAACAAGCCGTACTCGAAAGGAAACATTTACTTTCTAACAAAAAAGGACACTTTAAAATATGGAAGAATTTAAAGCGACGGTTGCAGAATTAGTAAAATTTCAAATGCAACAGCAACTCGAACATAATAAAGAGGCAGACGAGAGACTACAGAAAACTGAAGAAAGATTTCAAAAGCTTTTAGAACAAAATGAAAAGCTTATAGAGCAAAAGAAAGAATCTGACGAAAAGATTGAGATGTTAATGCAAACAATATCGTTTAGAGGCCAAAGTAACGAAAACGATAAGGCCTTTTCGCAGTATGCTGTGTGGAGTGCGATCGACAACTTCACGTATTCCCCTGATGAGGAGAACATTTTTGCTTCGTATTTTAGAAGATATGAAGACTTATATAAAATTGATTGCGAAAACTGGGAAGACTTTAAAAAGGTTCGTCTGTTACTTAGAAAATTAGGCACCACCGAACATACTAAGTTCGTGGATTTCATTTTGCCTCGAAAGACTAGCGATTTGACTTTTGTGGAAGCCGTCAAACTTTTAACAGAGCTGTTCATCCCAAAGACTTCGTTATTTCACAAACGCTGGAAGTGTTTAAACCTAGTAAAAAGACGACGAAGATTATTCAACGTTCGCATCAATAGTAAATAAGCACTGCAACGACTTTAAATTATCTGAACTAAGTGCTGATAATTTTAAATGTTTAATTTTCGTTCAAGGATTAGTATCAGGAAAAGACGTTGAAATAAGGTGTAGAGTTCCACATAAATTAGAAAATGAACCGAACTTAACACTGAAAAATTAGCTGAGGACTGCCAACGATTTATTAGTGTTAAGCAGGATTCGAAGGACATCGAACAGTCTGACATTGCACACATACGAAAAGTACGTAAAAAATCAAAATTCAACTCTCATCTAAAAACTATTAAAAGCAAAAAACGGGATTTTCACGCCTCAAAAACAAGCCAACCTTATAAAAATAAATTACTGCCGAACCCTTGTAATCCGTGCGGAAGCCTGCCTTGGGTAACAGAATTCCGATTTCGTTTTAAAACCTGCCTGACTTGTAACAGGGTCAGACACAAAAGTTTGCACTGTAGAATTGTTACCAGAAAAATAAATGAATAAAAAAAAAGTTTTGACTGTAATTCAACTTCCAACCGATTTTCGTGCAACCCACTTTCTCTCTCCAATCCAAATCGCTTCTCTGCTTCCCAGCTTCCCTCTTCATTTATATCAGCTGATCCCCACATATGCAAATCAGAAACCACCATAAAAACCTGCACTTATGAAGAGAAGCCCTTCTTTACCCTACAGACACGACATGCGAAGCACCTCATTCTTTTTCCTGATGGTGAGTGTTCCTCTTTATTGTTACAAGAATGAATAAAGGAAATAAAACGCAGGTACACACCACAAGTATAAATGGTCAGGAATGCATTAATATAAGGAAATATGTGCACGTAAAAATCCTGGAAACGGCCCTGCAGCTTTTACAAGTGTTCAGGATCACGCCAAACGTAAACATACCATCCTCATTATGTCCCGCAGAGATGATGTTTGCGCGAAAAGTGAGATCAGTTTTTGACAAATTACTGCCTAAACAGACCAAACAAGGTCGAACCTCTATTGTACCAAAAAGTGATACATCCCAGGGGACAGAGTATATTTAAAAAAATAATACGTCTTTCTTGGAACTTGGTATGATAGAAAAGAGAATTGGAAATATGATTTACATAATTCAAGGACCTCAGTTCTCTCATAAGAACACCTAAATCAAATTAGGAAACGACTGTGAGATGATACTGACAGCTCTCCCCAGGTAGAAGAAGAAGTTATGGAAATCATATTCGATACTTTTGACATACCAGTACCCCCAAGCAGCCCCAGAAAAGCAGCAATCCAAAAAGAAATGGAAGTCTCCGGATCTTATCAAAATCAATCCAACAAGAAACGGAAGTCTCTGGATCTTATCGTAATCAATCCAAAAAAGAAATGATATTGATACTCCTGAGGAGGTAAGGCTTGGAGGGGGTTATGGTGCCGTACCTATAACAAACATTTTGGACTCGTCCATTCTAAATAAGTGCGGGAAGCATAGGCTTCTCAACTCAACCCGAGTCTACACTGGCAGTCAGTACTGACGTACTGATTCTCTTGTTCCTCTGTTGTATATACTTTTCTCTAATATATTTGTTTTACCTAAACCCCGTTCCCGTGTTCTCTTCCGGCCCCTAAACAGGACCATAACATTAACAGAGACCTTATAGAAATGCATTCTGCAAAAAAACCTTGTGTTGCAATTAGTTTGTCCGTTTACCAAAATTGAGGCTTATTTGACTGGACTACATACGCACACGCCCACGCATATACAGATCCTTTTTTATTCAGAAGCGTGTCTTAGTAAATATATTGATAATCTGTGTGAGGACCTGTTGTAATAGTCATTACTAATCACATAACTACATATGGTTAATTCAGCAGTGTAGCCAATTTTAACTCTAAAACAATTCCATTTTAATTGCTGAGTAAATCTAGGAGTACTTTATAGAAATTAGATGTGAAATTTTGGAAACAAAAACTTATTTTCGTCAAAATTAAATCCAGTTTTATATTTCTTTATTTCTCACTTCAGAAATTCTTTTTATTTTTCGCTTTCATCTGCTCTTATCTTCCCCCTCCCCTTCCTCATTTTAACGTTAAATGGAACAATCAACATTTTAGAGAATTGATCACCATTATTTATTTTTTTAAATGTAAAGTCTTCATCTTAGGAGGAAAAATAAGGACAAAAATTTGAAGAAAATATTTTCTTCTTTTTTTTTTTACATTTATCATTATGTTGTTTGTATGAGTATTTGTTAAAACCTGCTACAGTAAGAAAAACAAATTTGTAAACATTTCACTTTTAAAAGAAAGAAAAGATACATTTATTTGTTAAACTTATATATATATATATATATATATATACTAGAAGAATACCTGCCCAAGGACAGATAACTGGTCATATCGGATCAGGCTGTCTGAAGATATCGACTTCCTGGCCTCAAATGCAGCAAACATTGATGTTTTATTGTTTTTTTTTCTCTTTGCAAAACTCAATCATGATCTGAAAACCACAAAACAAAAAATAACAATTTCCCTCTCCCTCCCCCTTTCTCTCCTTTCCCCCCTCTCCGTCCTTTCCCCCCTTCACTCAAGCAAACACCATGAATAAATACTAAAACATATAAAAAACTTGAAGCATAAAATCTTTTACCAAAATGACTGGATTCGGCATTAAACAACCCAAAAAGGATTAATATTCCGTAAAGCACAACAACCAATTGTAAATCCAAGAATCATGCTTTATTGGTGTCTAATAACTATGGATTAAATTCAATGCAAATATTGAATTTTGAAATGAGAGTAGGTGATCCTATTATACACCTAAAAACCCTTTAACATACTCTGAAGAACTTGAAATTTTTGGAATATATATTACTTGATGTCTAATACCTATTGTTTAAATTTCACAAAAATCGGAAATATCTAAATTTTCATGAAGAGCTTCCACTCCATTTTTACCCCGTTTATATAAAACTAAATTAAACTAAATATAGCCCACATTTGGACACAACCTCCCATTTGAAAATTCAGTTATATCATATTTGCATTGAATTTAGATGTAAAAGTAACTTTATAAAGATAAAGATATATATGATTAAATTATATATATATAAATATAATATAGTCATCCACAGACAGCTGTTTCGTCGTCTACGACTCATCAGTGTGGGCAGACGTAGCGAGTATATTCACACTAAGATTTGAAATCTGAACGGCTGGTCACATACGAATGTGACCAAACAGTCCAAATACCTAACTTACTGAAATATATTTCAGTTTATTTCACTGTATTTACTACCCGAATGCACATCACTAAAACGGGTTGGCCTGCAGATAGCAGCAATTGAGAGAGAAAGGGGAATGTTATCATTGCACCCAAGTTAAATGAATATTGTGACTTCCTGAGAGTAGACTCCAAAATTACATGTACCGAGCACTGTAGAAATTTGAAGATGTCCACACTGAACAATCAAATATATAAAGAGTCTGTCCGCTTATGGGCGTAAATGTGCCCCCACTCTCGCTGTGAAATGTAAACAACTTTTCCAAGCAAACCTACCCAAAAGACAATCTGCCTAAATAAACAATAAGCAAATATAAAGTTCCTTTTTAAATTAAATAATTTAATAACCCCATACCCTACCCACTTAAACAAGTACTAGCAACAGGCAGCCTTTCAAACACACGGAATATCTTTTATGGGGGAACACAAAAAAATAACACTGGTTAAGCCCATTCGGTGAGCCGTGCTTTATCAATAATGAATAGGAAGCTGACGAATTCGTCTGCGATGACCAGTCAGATTTTATCCTAAATTCAGGATGTAATATATAGCTTTTAAATAAAATAATTTTTATACATGTATATATATATATTTTTCTAATATATAAGTCTAATATATCTAATATATAAATTTAAATCGGTTGAATTTTTTAAATTGGACCCAAATAGCATTTAAACTGACAAATGAAACTTTGCTTCTGCCTAGCCAATTTTCATTTGCTACAATTTATGTAAAAAATTTACTTTTTCCAGTCTGGCAGTTGGTAATATAGAGATTTTGATAATTAATAACTATAAAAGAAAAATCAGTTACCTTTCATTCCAAGGGAGATGACTCTTATTCTTTTAGTAAGAGTTAGTGTTCTTTATTTGCCTTTATTTATCATCCCAATTACGTTTTCTGTTCGGCAGAGAAACTTCAATTTTATTACAGAAAAAATTCATAGATTTATAAATCAAACAAAACAATCCAATCTGGTCCAAATAAATGTAAACAGTTTTGTAAACCATTTTTTTTTCATCCCAACGCCTAAAAATTCAATTGTTTCCCTGACATTCCACTTTATTCGTTTCCTTTAGTAATGGTTTGTCAATTTTCTTCCATGTTTCTTCATTTATATTTCGGTGTCAAGTTGGAATTTAACTTTTTTAGTGTAAATTTTTACATATACAAATTTACATTTGTGATCCTCTTCAATTTCATGTCTTGATAACACTATTTTTATGTTGTTTCTTGTGTTCGATTAAAAAAATGTGGGCTATATTTAGTTCTATATTTCCACAAAGAAAACAACTTTATCACGTGAATTTAGCTTAATGGTTAGAGTGTTTGCGGGGAGACTGAGGTTCAATCCTTGGTCAAGTCATACCAAAGACTCAAAAACAGTACCTGCTAAATACTTAGCATTGAGGATCAAGGGTAAGTGGAGCAATTCAGTAAAATAAGTGGCGCCTTACATTTCGGCGTTGTAGCTAACACAAATGGAGCCTTCAGGTCGCCCTCAACTACGGCTGATCCATTTATATACATTTATACCACATGAAAAACATCTACTTTTAAAATGTTCAAAACCAAATCCGTGTTTGGATGGTAGGGGCTACCATCCAAACACGGATTTGGTTTTGAACATTTTTTTTTGTATTCTGCTGTCATATTTTAGGAGGAACAATATGAACGTGTGAACAATTGTCGTGTTTGAAATTTACAATTCTCTGACATTCTTCAGTGACTTTCTGAAGGATTAAATCAGGTTCCTGTTGTTGTGGTTTCTTACGAGCATGTCAACAACAACAATAATAACAACAACAATAATAATAATAATAATAATAATAATAATAATAATAATAATAATAATCAAACAACAGATAAAAAATTAAGTACGATTCAAAGGTATTTATTTAAATGAAACGCCGAGGGTAATTGTATCTGTGTATGTGAATTTGTGCCCATGAGAAAGTTAGAATTCATACGTATGTGTGCATGAATTTGTACTCGTGAGAATGTCAGAGTTTGTGTACGCGTGTGTGAAGAGTAATAGCAATAATGGTATGTCGATGGGACTAGCTTGTTTAAGTGAAATGCTGGAACTGTTGCAGTCGTTTCATCGTTCTTGTGCAGTCTTTTATAAACATCACATAGAACATTCGAGAAACGTTTTTCATTCGCACCTCATGTACCGGTTGGACGGTTGTTAAGTTGGTGTTAGATCCGCCCATGTCACTTTCTAGTATTAGTCGGGCTGATAAGATCAACTTTTGGTGAATCCCAATGCCATTACACCAGTAAGTATTAAATCAGGTTCATGTTCTAACTTAATCTTTATCTGTTTATTTGAATGTGTCTGTTTTGAGGATGGCCAGTGTTCAAATTTGTTAAGTGATATGACTTCTCGATTAAGTATCTGAATGTCTTCCTTTATTTCCAGTTTTCCCTTCTGCATCTCACGTACTGCACAATTTTTCAATTCTATTCTTATATTCGTACTAAATAGTATTATTCATTTATTTTATTTTATTATTTTGTACTTTTAACTACCCCAAGCAAGGAATATTGCCACTGAAACGTAAGGGGCTACTGTGATAAAGGGGGGATTTGGAAGTCTATAGGGAAGAGTTTTCACTCTGACCTTAAAGAGACCGTAAAAATGAAATGTCACGGTATTAAATAAAATTAATTCCACTTGTTGCCTCAGTCAAAAAAATCCCACTCATTGCTTGCTCGACGTTTTCTCTCCTTTCTCCTTTTCTTTTCTTTCTTTCTCTCCCAACTGCTTTTCACAACATCAAGTTTAGAAATCAATTGCCGACCACAAATGCAATTTCACTTCCTTCTTTTATTGAGTGAAATCAGACACATCAAAACAAACTCGATCTGCATAACTACACATGGATTTGCTGTCCCGGATGTAAAAATAAAGATAAATAAAATTAAGCCGGTATTTGTAATCCATCCGACAGTGTTCAAATCCTCACTCGATTTGCAATTTAAACATTTCTTTAACTTTTAAATTGCACGCCAGGGATGAGACAAGTAGGGGCCACTTCCACCGCTCGACCCTAGTTCAGGATCATCACATTCTCACACTCTTCCCTGACTTCCTGATCACACAAATGACACTGCGGGCGTGGTCTTTTTTTTGTTTGAGTGTTCCTCTGACGGAGGACTGTTTGAATCTCTTTTTCCTCAGAGGAGCTCTCATTAGGAACGTCAGAATCTGCCGGCAAGATACTGACATCGGAGGGATTATTTGGTGAACCCGACCCTAAGTAAATTGGCCGTTCACTATCTTCTGTATCGTCTTCGTCGTCGAAGGGTAGCGATCCTAAAAAAGGATGCATATCTCTAACATGACGACGTGTTTCATCGACTCGCACATCACATCAGTTACGCGTCCAGTTTCAAATTTTTTTTGTGCACCTACTGTGTGGGGTTTTAACACATACAACATCACCTATCTTCAATTATTTGCAATTCAGGCGGGGACACGACGTCAATGTCTTTCACCCGGATATGATATCTATGCAATACGTCAGTCGGCACCGTAGTAGGTGACAGGATGTCCTTCGGTGTGACATTATACCAGTAGACAACCTCCAATGCAGAGCAATTATTCCTACCTGCAATCGTTTTTACGCTTCTATGACTGCATTCCACGATATTATTCCCGAACGGAATGTAAGCACACCAGAACCTCAAATACCCAGCTACTCGTAAATTACTTAAATTGCCGACAAGTGAATGCAGTTTCATTATCAGTCAATATTTCGGTTGGCGGGTCTCATTCATAAAAAAACTGTCTCCAGCTGACGAATGATACTAGTCAAATCTTGCCGTCGCAGTGACCGCCATATTGCGAAACGGTAAGCATCAGAAAATGGCACCCGTCGTAATGGGTTACGTCTATTGCCAACTTGCATCAGTTTTTCTCGACGCTAAGATCTCCTTTTTTTCCATTGAACCGGCGCTGGATCAATCGATTGGCAAGCTTTGCAGGCTCTGACAACAGATTTGACAAGTCCTTTAGACACTATTGGGTCGACAGTTCTGGCAAAATATAGTGTCTTTTTAACACCTGGGTGGCCACTCTTGGTGAATGTTGCCAGCATGTACTTTTATTTAATTGGATTATTGCAGTGGTACAACTCTCCAGAATCGGTTCTATTTTCTTGTGCATACCCAACCATCTTTGCGGAACTCTGATGAGACTGTCAGCTTTGTTTTGGCAGGATTTTACCAGAGCCACATCAATTGTCAACGCGTATTCCTCTACCAGTGATCGTAGTGTTTCCAAGCGTCGCCTCACCAGTATTTTAGCAGCCGCCTTCGTGTTTAGACCTGCCTTTCCTGTCAGAGTGTCAGCCATTCATCGATGCACGCATGCTGAATCGGTTATTACATGCAACACGATGCAATCTATGCTTTTGTACTTCGATCGAACGTTACACTAAAGTCGGGCTAATCGATCGAAATAATGGCACACTTGTTCAGGTTTCCGAAGCGCATGTCACCTAATTGAGTCAGGTTCATGTTTACAAGTTCCTCAATCACATAAATTTCAAGAAGAAAATCAAATTCTAGCAACCGCCCGTCTACAACCCTGCCCTCACGGGCTGAACCTGTTCAACAATTAATTTGATTTTTTCGTATCCTAAACGCTTTAGGGTCAATACTCACACCTCTTACCTTCAGCAGCGACACACAGACCTGCTTACCAGTGTCAGTGAGCATCCGGGATCCACCAGAGCTGTGCATTTACGTTCGTCTATGAACACTTTTACAGCAGGTAATTTGCGTTTTTTTACGGTATTCAAACTAGTCTCTTAATTTTCAATCTCTTTACTAGAGAGAGAGAGAGAGAGAGAGAGAGAGAGAGAGAGAGAGAGAGAGAGAGAGAGAGAGAGAGAGAGAGAGAGAAGGAGAGGGAATACAGCCGTCATCGTTGTATGCCTTGTCAAATGTTTTGTTTTGAGTTTGATAACTGATTTTCTCGAACGACGACAGTCTGACCTCTGAACCTATTACCATTGAATTGGTTTTGACTCCAAGATATGACTCAGTCATCTAAAAAAACGCAGAGAATTACTGTTTTTGATATAAGTCTGGCATAAGGATTACGAATATAACGGGGAGCACTTAGTTCTCGAAAAGTTCACGCATTGTGCCACACAATAAGTTTTTCGACATACACCCTTTTCCGGTTTATCAATCGACCACCGTTATTTGTCATTTAAAAAGTATTTTTGCAAAAGTTGGTATTCCGCAGATAGTAATGATCGCCGATGGTCCAGAATTCAAATCCGACGACTTCAAAAGATTCACCTAAGACTGGGACTTCCAACATGACCGGCCAAGTGCCCTATACCCCCAATCTAATGATCTCATCAAACGTACTATGCAAATAGTCAAGCGCACATTGAAAAAGGCAATGAGTAATTCCTAAGACTCGTAGCTAGCTTTGCTTGCTCTATGAACACCCCCACTTACTGATGCACCACCTCCAGCCACCCGATTGATAGGTCGTAGAGTCCGCACCATACTACCATATATGAAACCAAACGAAAAGAACCACTAACCGGCTCAGTTCGCGAATTACCCGAGCTCCATCCTGGAAACTCAGTACGCGTCCTTTCAGGTAACAAATGGAAAATGAAAAGAAATGTCGCTTGAGAAACTCAAATACCCACGTTCATACCTACTAGAGACTGAGAAAGGTACTAAGGTTAGACGTAATCGTCGCCACCTACTTAAAACAAAAGAAAGCAGACATATCAAACTAGAATACGATTATGAGAACACCCTCTCTTCAGACAAACTACCAGCCAGCCATCAACCTGAAAGTTTACCCCCCAGACCCGAACTGCCATCAACCATACACTACCCGTTCTGGTAGATGAATTGTTACACCTGCGCGATACGAACAATACGCATACGTACCCTTCTCACATATCCTCTTTCTTCCCATCTTTCTTTTTCGTAATAAAGATGATGTTATAGGAAGTTGAAACCTGACACCGGGCATTTCAGACCGGTGTTAATTTGTCTGTAAGCAGCTAAAAAAACAAAACAAACAAAAAAAAACAGCGGACACACTCGTGTTTTGCCAATCCATATGCATTTTGTCTCCTTTTGATTATGTATTTCCTGAAACAACTATTAATGGATTAAGGCCTTTATCTAGCATCCGGTAAGCAGTCAATATATCAATGTCTCCTTTTATTTCACTCTAGATAATATTAGATAGAAATCTCTACGTGCGTTCGCACGGGAATATTATAACTGGTGGGCTTAGTTGTTTTTGATTGTGTGTGTTGATTATGCTGTCTATGTTCTTGGTGCATGAGTAGCTAATTTTAACTGTTTTTCTATTAAATATTTTGTGCAGGAGGTTGTTTATATTGTAATGTTTGTCTATAAGTTTCAGGAAATGTATATGTATATAATGTATATGTATGTATATATGTGTATATGAATAATATTTGGTTCTATTATTCTAGCGCGAAATGTTAATGTTATTTTCTTTGAACTCGTATATGTTTTTCACTTTGTCTCTTCACTTAATTTAAAGACCATTTTTGTTTCTACATTAGTTATTCGAATATGAATATATTTACAGCAACGCCCCTAGTACTTTAACAGAGGCCCCCCCCCCCTCCCCTGGAAAATAAATCGACTTATCTCTGCCGAGTCCTCCAATTATCGGTTCTAGTCTTTATTTGCTTTCTTCATTAAGCTTATCATTTTGTCTGGTATTTTGAACATTGTCTTACTGTTTATTTACCTGCCACCTGACGAGGGCAAAGTTAGACACACGGTCGGTTTAATGTGGAGACAATCCAGCTCCCCCAAACGGGCACCCTCAATGGGAATAGAAAAAATAACCAGTGTAGTCCCATCGGCACTTCTTCACGAATGAGGGTGACCCAAGCAATAAATCCACCCCCTCTGAAAGGAGGAGGTAATGTCTGGGAGGGTACCCCTGCAACCAGTACCAATTAAAATGTTTGATTTGTAGTTGTTTGCGGTTATTTTTTCTCACTGAACTTTTGAATCAACCTGGTTCTCTGTAAATTGTTTATTGTTTCCTCAACCACAGTTGTTTATTCATTTTCATCATTTATTATTCGAAACTTTTATTTATTATTTATTATTGTAAACACCGGGAAGTGCAAGCCGCTACCCATACGTGTAAAGTCCGCGAGTGGCGGGGCTTTTAAGCCCGTCTTAGCGTAATTAAGAAACGACGGCAGTTTCATGAAATAAATACCGCCACGAAACGAAAGCTTAAAGAGTTCTGCTTTTAAAGCATTTAAATAACAAACGGACGTTTACCTTCATTGTCGAAGCCTTTTCCTTCTTTCTTTTTTTTTTTTAATAAATGATTGACATTTGTCACGAAGCCCCAGTGAAAAGTACGTTTTTATTTTAATTCTGTTTTTTTTTTCCTGAAAAGTAAAACAACAAGAAATGACGTCTACAAAATGTTTCGAATATTTAATGTGAGTATTTATTTCATTTCATTCAAACGGTGTCTGTTTTTCTCGGTGTTTTTGTAGAAAGAAATAATCCATGTTTTTCGAAAGTTATGTTATCCAATATTTTGACATGTGTCAGTAAAGTATAAACATGTAATTGGAAATGTTTTGAATATCTTTTATTGTTTGTAGAAAAGAAATGAGGAAATGCATTCTTGTAGTTCACGGTTTCTTCCGTAAAACTCTTTTCTTCTTCCAAATGAAATTGATAGAACAACCTTACTTAAGTAAGCTAAAAAATGTGACGCAACTAAAAATTAAAATGTCGTCATTATTCTGTGGGTGGGGGTGGAGGCGGGGGCGAAATTACTTATATGAATGGCGCTGGGTCGGTTGGGTGTTTATCTACTTCCTTCCCACCACAGGAAGATGTGACACAAGGTAGGAAGGTAAAAGCAAGCACTCCAGACGACGCACCCTGGTTCTACAAAAATAACTATGAACAAAACCGTCGGCATTCGCAATAGGGGCGCCCCAGGCTATCAGCAATAAACCAACCCCTCTTCATGAGCGAGAAGATAATGTGTGGGAGGGAGCACCTGCTAGGACTGAGCCGAACCATACAGAAGACGACCTGGAACCGCCACGGCAGCTCCTGCTCTGTCAGATTAAACGCCAAGGTGAGTATGACTCCGCGAAGGTGGGAGTTTTGGGTGACGTTGACTTCGATCAAAATAAGACCTATGCCACCTTAAATTTGAAAGTGGGTCTGAATGCGAAAGATGGTGTGTGTGACATTACTGTTTAAGATCTGCCATCCTCGTCATTGATTGGTTTTTATAATTAATATCTGGCGATGTTTTATTGTATTATTTTTTTTATGTCGGATCATCTTATGATTTATGGCCTTACTGCCTTCATGAAATACTTCTTTTTGGTCCTTTCATTGAGTCCAGTTGTGGCTGCTTGTACGGTTGGCCAAAGTAGCTCAGTGTTTTTATTGTTACTTTACACACCATTTCAACTCATTAAGTTAGCTAAGGAAGCTGCAGTTAAGTAACATGTCACTAAATAAGTCTCGAGTCTGACATATAGATAAAACAAATCCATGATTTTTATAAAGTACTAACTTTCAAATAGCACGCGTCAAAATTAGTTTAGATATGACAGTTATTTAAGCGAATCTACTGTTGCACATTTTCAAAACAATGAAAAAATCTGAATTTAGTGTATTGCTTTCTGATGGGCAAAATACTGTGCAAGCAAAGCAATGGCTTCATAAGTGTTATTTGAACTCTTCTCCATAGGAAACAACGGTTAAGAGGTGGTATGTTGACTTTGCGCTTGAAATCGCCAAATAATGGCCACAAATGAAGAGAGAAAAAAGTGCTCTTTCATTAAGAAAATGCACAAGTCGATCGGAATAATGACAAAACTTCTTTTTTTTTATTACTTTAATTCATCCCAAACAAAGCACATTGCCACTGAGAAGAAAAGGTACCATACCTATAGGGCACCCGAAGTGGGGAGTTGTGCAGCGAGATGTTTGTTCACATTACATTTAAATTTCTGCATTATGGTACAGTAAGGGAAATAGAGAGAAAGAAGCGAATTTCAAAGGCAAGCAGTTCGAGAAAAGAAGCTATTAGAGTAAAAAGCCTTCCAGCATCTGGGGACCTCTACAGTGAAGAGGTGGGATTTTGCTGATCGTCAGATCGGTCGTGGGTATTTACATCGAGGTGGGTACTAATGCAGCAATCCCATCAGAGCAGATTCCGTTGAAGTACTTATAAAACAAGCACAGGAATGCACCATTGCAGCGATGGTACAGAGGCTGAAGCTTAGTAGATAGTGTGAAACCTGCTAGATTAGACACTCTTTTTTGAACCCTGTCTAAGAGGGAGAGGCTAATGGTTGATAGACCAGCCCAAATGTGACAACACTACTCCATGCATGGGCGAATGGTGGCTTTGTAGAGATATAGGATACTGGCAGGTGAGAGAAGTTTTCTTGCAGCAGACTTGGCAATGTCTTCTATGTATTTGTTCCAATTCATCTTAACTGTGAATGTTAGGCCGAGTAGTTTAGGTAGATCGACTCTCGAGTGCGATTAGCCATGGCAATCAGTGGCTGAAAAGGTTTCTTATAATTATTAATGGAATGAAGATTTGTCTTTGTATCATTAAATGTAATTATCCATTTCTGACCCCATTCAACTTCAGACGAGCTTATTTTATAAAGCCATATGTGCGTGTTCGTTTTTCCACATGTCGAGAATAAAGCGTGGTGTCATCAGCAAATATATCCATCACTGACACAATTGTATCAGGGCGGTCGTTTATGAAAATCAGGAATAATAACGGTCTAACGATCGACCCTTGTGGCAAACCCACATTAATGCCATGCTGTGTAGATGTACGGCAATCGAGAACAACCTGGACCTTTCTTTGGTCTAAGAAAGGTCGGATTATATTAAATATTCGTCCAGTAATACAATTTATTTTCATTCACAAGTTCATTATTTTAACAAACAATACGTTTGCTAATAAAAATAGCTAGCAATGTTGTAATCAATTTAATTAGCTTTTCTCCAAATTTCATGTTTCAATCCAATTTAATTTTCTGTTTTTATTAATTTTTTAATATCTTTTTATTTTCCAGATGTCTTTTTGTTAATTTTACATTCGAAAACAGTTTCTTTTTAATAATTAAATAAAATATACACTAACGCTGACACGGGTTTCTACACTAAAAGAAAACAACGGTTCCTTTTTTTATTTTTTATACATTTATGAGTGTCAATAGCCGTGACCGTCGTAAAGTAAACTACAGTCTGTGCACTGAAAAGTGACGTCATGCTAGTAAGTAGCAAGCGAGTCGAACAGTTATACTGTCAGTAATGAATGAGAGCCTTTTTTAAAAAGCATTAGAAAACTTTAAAAATTGCATTTAGTGTTTCGAAGTGTTTTGTTTATCTTTACCGACCACTGTGACGTCGGCAAAAAAACGAGACTCAGTTAAATAGCCTTCTCACTTCACGACGACGACCACGCTATAGCCCACCAAATTGATGCAGAACAGTTGTTTGGAGTAACAAATACCCTTTTACATGACGCACTTTCAAGCATATGCAAATATTGTTACATAAACAGGTTCGTTATTTTTCATTTTTACTATTTCCAATAAGATATCATTGTAAGTTTTGAGAATTTTAATTAAAAAACCTCAAAATAATTTTTTATAGTACGAGAGGTAAAAGCCGTCACCGTTTTTTGGGAATTTAATGTTTAAGATACATTAAAAATTAATTAGAGATGTAATATTCTGTTTTTTTTGACTGATGATTATTATGCTAATATCTATCAAATAAAACTAAAATCGAAAAATTTATTAAACAATTAAAATCAATAAAATAATTGATTTTAATGGTTTATGAATCGTGTTAACTAAAAGAAGCCAAAACAATTCTCCGCTCCAAGTTATACATATATAGAGACGGATATTAGACTAAAAAAAAACTTATAAACTTCCGTATTTACTTATGAATTCTTATATCCTTAATTGTTTATTTCAATGACAAAGTGTTCTCTATAGAATTTCATGAAATGTGTTCAGGATGACAAAGCCAATGACACTTTTAGGATAACATCTCGAAACAATGACAAAGCCAATGTAACTTTCATAGTGACAATTAAAAACAATGTGAAAGCAAATGAAACTTTCAGGATGACAATAACAAACAATGACAAAGCCAATGAAAATTTCACGATGACAATTACAAACAATGACAAAGCCAATGAAACTTTCAGGATGACAATTAAAAACAATGACAAAGCCGATGAAGCTTTAAAAATGACAATAACAAACAATGACAAAGCCAATGAAACTATCAGGATGACAATTGCAAACAATGACAAATCCAATGAAACGTTCTGGATTACAATTACGAACAATGACAAAGCCAATGAAGCTTTAAGGATAACAATAACAAGCAATGCCAAAGCCAATGAAACTTTCAGGATGACAATTACAAGCAATGACAAAGCCAATGAAACCTTTAGGATGACAATAACAAGCAATGCTAAAGCCAATGAAACTTTCTGGATAACAATTACAAACAATGACAAAGCCAATGAAGCTTTAAGTATAACAATAACAAGCAATGCCAAAGCCAATGAAACTTTCAGGATGACAATTACAAACAATGACAAAGCCAATGAAACTTTCAAGATGACAATTACAAACAATGACAAAGCCAATGAAACTTTTAGGATGACAATTACAAGCAATGACGAAGCCAATGAAACTTTTAGGATGACAATTACAAACAATGACAAAGCCAATGAAACTTTCAGAAAGACAATTACAAACTATGACAAAGCCAATGAAACTTTCAGGATGACAATTAAAAACAATGACAAAGCCAATATAACTTTCAGGATGACAATTACAAACAATGACAAAGCCAATGAAACTTTTAGGATGACAATTACAAGCAATGACGAAGCCAATGAAACTTTCAGGATGACAATTACAAACAATGACAAAGCCAATGAAACTTTCAGAAAGACAATAACAAACTATGACAAAGCCAATGAAACTTTCAGGATGACAATTACAAACAATGACAAAGCCTATGAAACTTTCAGGATGACAATTACAAACAATGACAAAGCCAATGAAACTTTCAGGATAACAATTAGAAACAATGACCAAGCCTATGAAACTTTTAGGATGACAATTACAAACAATGCCAAAGCCAATTAAACTTTCAGGATGACAATTACAAACTATGACAAAGCCAATGAAACTTTTAGGATGACAATTACAAGCAATGACGAAGCCAATGAAACTTTCAGGATGACAATTACAAAAAATACCAAAGCCAATAAAACTTTCAGGATGACAATAACAAGCGATGACAAAGCCAATGAAGCTTTCAGGATGACAATTACAAACAATGACAAAGCCAATGAAGCTTTAAGTATAACAATAACAAGCAATGCCAAAGCCAATGAAACTTTCAGGATGACAATTACAAACAATGACAAAGCCAATGAAACTTTTAGGATGACAATTACAAGCAATGACGAAGTCAATGAAACTTTCAGGATGACAATTACAAACAATGACAAAGCCAATGAAACTTTCAGAAAGACAATTACAAACTATGACAAAGCCAATGAAACTTTCAGGATGACATTTAAAAACAATGACAAAGCCAATGAAACTTTCAGGATGACAATTACAAACAATGACAAAGCCAATGAAACTTTTAGGATGACAATTACAAGCAATGACAAAGCCAATGAAACTTTCAGGATAACAATTACAAACAATGACAAAGCCAATGAAACTTTCAGAAAGACAATTACAAACTATGACAAAGCCAATGAAACTTTCAGGATGACAATTACAAACAAAGACAAAGCCAATGAAACTTTCAGGATGACAATTACAAACACTGACAAAGCCAATGAAACTTTCAGGATAACAATTAGAAACAATGACCAAGCCTATGAAACTTTTAGGATGACAATTACAAACAATGCCAAAGCCAATTAAACTTTCAGGATGACAATTACAAACTATGACAAAGCCAATGAAACTTTTAGGATGACAATTACAAGCAATGACGAAGCCAATGAAACTTTCAGGATGACAATTACAAAAAATACCAAAGCCAATAAAACTTTCAGGATGACAATAACAATCGATGACAAAGCCAATGAAGCTTTCAGGATGACAATTACAAACAATGACAAAGCCAATGAAGCTTTAAGTATAACAATAACAAGCAATGCCAAAGCCAATGAAACTTTCAGGATGACAATTACAAACAATGACAAAGCCAATGAAACTTTTAGGATGACAATTACAAGCAATGACGAAGCCAATGAAACTTTCAGGATGACAATTACAAACAATGACAAAGCCAATGAAACTTTCAGAAAGACAATTACAAACTATGACAAAGCCAATGAAACTTTCAGGATGACAATTACAAACAATGACAAAGCCTATGAAACTTTCAGGATGACAATTACAAACACTGACAAAGCCAATGAAACTTTCAGGATGACAATTAGAAACAATGACCAAGCCTATGAAACTTTTAGGATGACAATTACAAACAATGCCAAAGCCACTTAAACTTTCAGGATGACAATTAAAAACTATGACAAAGCCAATGAAACTTTTAGGATGACAATTACAAGCAATGACGAAGCCAATGAAACTTTCAGGATGACAATTACAAACAATACCAAAGCCAATAAAACTTTCAGGATGACAATGACAAGCGATGACAAAGCCAATGAAGCTTTTAGGATGACAATTACAAACAATGACAAAGCCAATGAAGCTTTCAGGATGACAATAACAAGCATATGACGAAGGCAATGAAACTTTCAGGATGACAATTAAAAACAATGACAAAGCCTATGAAACTTTCAGGATGACAATTAGAAAAAATGACAAAGCCAATGAAACTTTAAGGATTACAATTTGAAACAATGACAAAGGCTACGAAACTTTCAGGATGACAATTACAAATAATGCCAAAGCCAATGGAACTTTCAGAATGACAATAACAAGCAATGACGATTCAATGAAAATTCCAGGATGACAATAACAAGCAATGCAAAAGCCAATGAAACTTTCAGGATGACAATAACAAGCAATGACGATCCAATGAAAATTCCAGGATAACAATTACAAACAATGACAAAGCCAATGAAACTTTCAGGATGACAATTACAAACAATGATAAAGCCAATGAAGCTTTCAGGATCACAATAACAAGCAATGCCAAAGCCAATGAAACTTTCAGGATGACAATTACAAAGAATTATAAAGCCAATGAAGCTTTCAGGATGACAATTACAAATAATGCCAAAGCCAATGAAACTTTCAGGATGACAATTACAAACAATGACAAAGCCAATGAAACTTTTAGGATGACAATAACAAGCAATGACGATCCAATAAAAACTTCTGGATAACAATTACAAACAATGATAAGCCTATGAAACTTTCAGGATGACAATTAAAAACAATGCCAAAGCCAATGAAGCTTTCAGGATGACAATAGCAAAGAATTATAAAGCCAATGAAGCTTTCAGGATGACAATTACAAACAATGCCAAAGCCAATGTAACTTTCAGGATGATAATTACAAACAATGACAAAGCCAATGAAACTTTTAGGATGACAATTACAAGCAATGACGAAGCCAATGAAACTTTCAGGATGAGAATTACAAACAATGATAAAGCCAATGAAGCTTTCAGGATGACAATAATAAGCAATGACAAAGCCAATGAAACTTTCAAGATGACAATTACAAACAATGACAAAGCCAATGAAACTTTTAGGATGACAATTACAAGCAATGACGAAGCCAATGAAATTTCAGGATGAGAATTACAAACAATGATAAAGCCAATGAAGCTTTCAGGATGACAATAATAAGCAATGACAAAGCCAATGAAACTTTCAAGATGACAATTAAAAACAATGACAAAGCCAATAAAACTTTCAGGATGACAATTACAAACAATGATAAAGCCAATGAAGCTTTTAGGATCACAATAACAAGCAGTTCCAAAGCCAATGAAACTTTCAGGATGACAATTACAAAAAATGATAAAGCCAATGAAGCTTTCAGGATGACAATTACAAACAATGACAAAGCCAATGAAGCTTTCGGGATGACAATTACAAGCAATGACGAAGCCAATGAAACTTTCAGGATGACAATTACAAACAATGCCAAGCAAATGAAACTTTCATGATGACAATTACAAGCGATGCTAAAGCCAATAAAACTTTCAGGACAACAATTACAAACAATGACAAAGCAAATGAAACTTTCAATATGATAATAACAAGCAATGACAAAGCCAGTAAAACTTAAAAGATTACAATTACAAACAATGACAAAGCCTATGAAACTTTTAGGATGACAAGTAAAAACAATGACAAAGCCTATGAAACTTTCATGATGACAGTTACAAACAATGACAAAGCCAATGAAACCTTCAGGATGACAATTAAAAACAATGACAAAGCCAATGAAACTTTCAAGATGACAATTAAAAACAATGACAAAGCCTATGAAACTTTTAGGATAACAATTACTAACAATAACAAAACCAAGGAAACTTTCAAGATGACAATGAAAAACAATGACAAAGCCAATGAAACTTTCAGGATGACAATTACAAACAATGCCAAAGCCAATGAAACTTTCAGGATGACAATTACAAACAATGACAAAGCCAATGAAACTTTCAAGATTACAATTACAAACAATGACAAAGCCAATGAAACTTTCAAGATGACAATTAAAAACAATGACAAAGCCTATGAAACTTTTAGGATAACAATTACTAACAATAACAAAGCCAAGGAAACTTTCAAGATTACAATGAAAAACAATGACAAAGCTAATGAAACTTTCAGGATGACAATTACAAACAATGACAAAGCCAAGGAAACTTTTAAGATGACAATTAAAAACAATGACAAAGCCAATGAAACTTTCAGGACGACAATTACAAACAATGCCCAGCCAATGAAACTTTCATGATGATAATTACAAGCGATGCTAAAGCCAATAAAACTTTCAGGACGACAATTACAAACAATGACAAAGCAAATGAAACTTTCAGGATGACAATAACAAGCAATGACAAAGCCAGTAAAACTTAAAAGATTACAATTAGAAACAATGACAAAGCCTATGAAACTTTTAGGATGACAAGTAAAAACAATGACAAAGCCTATGAAACTTTCAGGATGACAATTACAAATAATGCCAAAGCCAATGAAACTTTCAGGATGACAATAACAAGCAATGACAAATCCAGTGAAACTTAAAAGATTACAATTAGAAACAATGACAAAGCCTATGAAACTTTTAGGATGACAAGTCAAAACAATGACAAAGCCTATGAAACTTTCAGGATGACAATTACAAACAATGACAAAGCCAATGAAACTTTCAGGATGACAATTACAAACAATAACAAAGCCAAGGAAACTTTCAAGATGACAATGAAAAACAATGACAAAGCCAATGAAACTTTCAGGATGACAATTACAAGCAGTGACAAAGCCAATGAAACTTTCAGGATAACAATTAAAAACAATAACAAAGCCAAGGAAACTTTCAAGATGACAATGAAAAACAATGACAAAGCCAATGAAACTTTCAGGATGACAATAACAAGCAATGACAAAGCCAATGAAACTTTCGTGCAACTGGCGAGGAAACATAATAGATTTACTCGAAGATTTAACTGGTCATATATTCCTTCTGATTTGCTGCCATAGACGAAGGTTAAATACATAAAACTCAGTCTGTGATTTGTGGATAATTATTGAGCAATCATGCAACGAAACCTTAACTAGAAATATACTTTCTTGCACCACAATTTGTCTACAAAGCAGCAAGAGTTCTTTTAAAAGAGCATCATAATCTACAGTCATTCAAGAATGGGATATTTTTTTATTTTATTTTATTTTTTTTAACATAGTTCACCCCAAACAAGGCAAGACGCCACTGTAGACGTAAGGGGCTACTGAGAAAAAAGAAGAGGGGAGAAGGTAGGGGCAGTCAACCTAGATTGGGATCTGTGCAGCGAGATGTCTGTTTACATTATTTTTAAACGTCTGCATGTCTGTACTGTTGGGGAAACAGGGAGCAGGAAGGGAGTTCCAGAGGCCGGCAGCACGAGGAAAGAAGCTATTTGAGTAGAAGGCTCTCTGACATCTGGGGACCTCCACAGTGAATGAATGAGATTTAATTGATTGTAGAGTTAGTCTAGTGAATTTACGTCGAGGGGGTACCAGAGTAGCCAGTTCATCGGAGCATAATCCATTGAAGTATTTATAAAACAAGCACAAGGATGCTACATTGCAGCGATGGGACAGAGGCTGAAGCTTGGTTGACAGTGAGGGACCTATTAGGTTGGCGATTCTTTTTTGGACCTTGTCAAGGAGGAAGAGACTAGTGGAATATGCACCAGCCCAGATGTGACAACAATACTCCATGCATGGGCGGATGGTGGCTTTGTAGAGATACAGGAAAATATCAGGTGAGAGGAGTTTACTAGCACGGTAGAGGGAGCCAACCTTCTTTGCGGCAGCCTTGGCAATGTCTTCGATGTATTTGTTCCAATTCATGTTACCTGTGAAGGTTAGGCCGAGGAGTTTGAATGATGAACTCTCAGGTAGGATGTTATTAGCCATGACAATTGGTGGTTGGAGAGGTTCTTTGTAGTTATTGAAGGAGCTTTGTCTTAGCGGCATTAAAAGTTACCAACCATTTGTGACCCCAATCCACTACAGCCTGGAGGTCATTTTCTAAAGATTCAGCCAATGCCTCGGATATGATTGTGTCGGTTTTGCCAACATGGCGAGAGTAAAGCGTGGTGTCGTCAGCAAATAAACCAATCTCAGACACTGTGTCATCAGGGAGATCGTTTATATAGATCAGGAACAACAGAGGTCCAAGGATAGATCCCTGGAGTACACCAGCATTTATGTCATGTTGCTTAGATGAATGGCCATCAAGGACAACCTGGATTTTTCTTTTGTCTAGGAAGGATCTGATTATATTAAGTAATTGCCCAGTAATACCGTATGAGCGTATTTTCAGGAGAAGCCCTTTATGCCATACCTTGTCAAAGGCCTTGGATATATCAAGCGCCACTGCCCTAGCTTCTCCTGCCTTGTCAAGTGTATGATACATGCGTTCAGAGATGACCGTTAGGATGTCCGCAGTAGATCGTGCTTTTCTAAATCCATACTGGCGGTCAGATAGAAGTTTAGCATTATCTAAGTGCCTTACTATCGCTAGATTGATTAAGGATTCGAAGATTTTAGCAAAGATCGGCAGCAGACTGATTGGACGATAGTTGTGAGGATCGGTTCTATTCCCAGAACTCTTGTAGACTGGTACCACAGAGGCAATTTTCCAGCTATCAGGGAAGCAAGATTCAGCTAGGCATTTATTGTAGAGTTTGACGAGGACAGGGGCAAGTTCAGCAGAGCATTTCTTTATTACTAATACTGGTATAAGATCAGGCCTACAAGCTTTGGAGGTGTCAAGGTTTTTTATGATGTCTCTGACCTGGGATGGGGTGATGACCAGGTTATCAAGTGTGGCTTCGGTCCGCAATAGGAATTTGGGGAGGGGGTGGTTATCTGAGTCTAAAGTAGAGTTAGAAGCGAAGCGCTGGGCAAGTAGTTCAGCCTTATCAGTGGCCGTGCATATGACATCATTGTGGTTTGATAGTGGGGGAATCGTTGATTGACCATTATTCACTACACTATTGTAGATTTTCCAGAAATCATAAGTACCTAGTTTCTGTGACTGGATGCGTTTTTTTGTTAACTCATTATACCTTCTCTTCGCTTCACCTATCACGGCCTTGCAATTATTTCTTGACTCTATAAATGTATGTCTATTAGTAGCTGACTTATGGCGGCCGAATTTATGGAATGCTTGTTGCCTCTTAGAAATGGCAGCTGCACATTCCGAGGTGAACCATTGGGGAGAGTAAGGCTTGCTAAAGAATTTTTGCATGGGGACATATGCTTCGATGCCTGCTTTGACCCATTCAGTTAATTCATTTGCACACTGGTCGGCAGGGAGTGAGAAGGTTTCCCTCCATGGGGCGTCACTGATGTGATCTCTGATTGACTCGAAATCAGCCTGCTTGTAGTATCTTGTTGTTTTGAGCAACGGTTCATCAGCTTTTGGACGACTTTTTAGGGTGATATGTATCATTAGCACAATGTGATCAGCATTCCCGAGTGGGCTATGCGCTTTCGTCACACAAGCCTCGGGCATTGAGGTCAAGAAAAGGTCTAGAAGTGAAGCTTGTTGGTCTACTCGATCGGGGATGCGGGTCGGAAAATCGACAGTCTGAGAGAAGGAGTGAGCTAAGGAGAAATTATATGTAGAGTTGCCGGCTGCGTCAGTAAGGCTGGAGAATCCCAACCAGTCGCGGTGGTGAGCATTAAAATCCCCAAATACATGTATCTGGGCATTCGAGTCAATTAAGAGTGCTCTATCTATGCTTTCAGAGACAGAGTTTAGCAGAGTACAGTCCTGGGTCGACGGGGAATGGTATAAGAAATATAAGTAACTGACGCTGTGATGTATAGTCAATCTAAAGCACATGTAGTCTTGGTCATCTGATTCTAGCCTATGTTCTCTAGTCAGGGGAGGGTGTTCCGAACATAAACTCCTAGCCCGTGCATATGTTTGTCAGAGTCTTTACGGTAGAGTGGGAGGTAGTCAGTCATGTCAAAGTGGTGAGAGGAGATTAGGGATTGAAGGTTAGTTTCACTTAGAGCTAGGATATCCGGGGAGTTTGTCAGGAGGAAGGTTTCTACGTCGTTGATGTTGGTTCTAAGTCCCCGGATATTTGTGAATGCGAGCCTCAAGGGCGGAGGTGAGAGTGTTTTTTGTTGGGTGACTGGTTTAGGTTTGCTTTTATTTTTTTGTAATGACATGTTTGTTTTGATTATAGAGTGGGTTGGTCAAGGTGGGTACTTGTTTGGTGTGAATAAGCTCACACAACCAGTCCATTAGTCACGACCTGGTCCATGGGGGTTGTGGCCTCGAGAAAGCCCACCGGAGATAATTGCAGGGTCCCTTTCCATGCGCGACATGGCACATACAACTACCCACGGTATTATGCAACTGATGATGGAGCAGCCGTTCCTGGCGCTACCCAAGAGTTTGGGCTCCTTCCTATCAGTCGGAAACAGCAGCCAGACAAGCTGTCTAACCTGTACCCTCAACCTGTCGGAACAGGAAAGACCCAGACTGGTCATGTAAGACTTAGTGACGAGAAAATCTTCCCCAAGTTTCCCAAATAGAGAGAAGGAGAACGGCGTTCATTGTCCTAGTAAGGAAACAAGGCTAGGCACTGGGTGTTTAAAGGCGTCCCTGTGCTGTTACCTCTGCGCCTGACTAATAAACAAAGAAGGAGTGCAAGGGCCGGCGATAGGCAGAACCTATCTACTCCTTAAGCAATTGTAGGTTTGCAAACCGGATATTTTGTTCGAGATTCCAACTCTAGGAAGGTTGTCGATCAAGACTAAGGAGGCCTCCCTCCCAACGGTTTACTGCCACGGCGTAAATAGCTGGTAGCAAGTTTTTTTTTGTCAGAGATTTCCTTCTCTTAGATGGATAGCCTTACAAGGTCTTACGGGTCCAACACTCCGAGAGGGGTAAAAATAGCCTGCGCCCGTTTACTAGTCGGGTATTTCCTGGCCCCCGCAGGTTAATAAATAAAAATAATTTTAAAAATAGAAATAATACTTCCAATATAACGTATATATATATACATATACACACACATACGCAATCATACATATATATATATATATATATATATATATATATATATATATATATATATATATATATGTACATATGTAGATAGAATAAGTTCAATGTAATACTAAAAAGGGAACAGAAAGTTAAAGATAAGTTTCCCTCTCGCAAGTAAGTATAAATAAGAGAAATGAGAAAAAAAACCCCAAAAACTACAGGTCAGCATGGGATTCCAAGATTCCATCAGTGGAAATCAATAGACAGGGCATAAGGCACTATATATCAATAATTAAACACATTTAAGTCAAACACAGAATTTAGTACATTCATATAAGACACATTTAGAAAAAGGTGAGTACTAGAACATTGAAAAAAATAAAATAAAGAGTAAAGAATAAAAATAGGAAATAAAAGAAAATGCTTATCTCCATCAGATTTGAGGGGACCTTTTCAGTCGCTCGTTTCGTCTCATAATAAGAGTCATTTTAAGTGGCAAAAATTTGGCGTCGGGTGGGGTGGGGTGGGGGTTATCTTTTCAAGCAGTTGAAGACATTTTACTTTCTTTTTTTTACTATCTAAGTAAGGACGTGATTTCTATATTTTTTAAAGTATTCTTCTCTTTATCATTGACCGGGTAATATTTGATTTAACACATGTAAGTGCCTGTACATTACGCATTTCTTATAAAGTCACTCTTCGTATTATTAAGGCAAATAAATCATTTACAGTTGTTGCATGGTTTTGTGAGGTAACTAATCGAAGAAATGTTAGGTGAGGCAACAAATTCTCCCAAGTTCACGTATCAAAATACATTATTTGGCAGAAGCATAAAATGTTGCCGCTTGATGAGAGTATTTATATGGCAGGCATTGCAATTTTATTGCTTTTTGTGCGTTTCGAATATGAAAGTGACTTAAAGAAAGAATACTTTCTTCTGCTCTACAATCAACAAATACAAATGATGAAAAAAAACTGTTTCTAGGTTTTGAACGACCATATATTAGAAAATTCAGTCTAGATTTGTAAAATTGTGCGATGTCTGTGTAGAAGGAACTGTAGTAATGGCAATACGTCATTCAGTTTCGACAAGAATATGAAGAAACACGCTTTGTCATTCACACAGAAAGTTTACCCACAATAAGAATGCAACCATCTAATTGAACTCTGAATGCTAATTCTAAACACACTCAGATTATATTGCATGTGAGAATACTTATTCTAAACACACTCAGATTATATTGCATGTTAGAATGCTAATTCTAAACACATTCAGATTATATTGCATGTGAGAATGCTAGTTCTAAACACACTCAGATTATATTGCATGTGAGAATGCTAATTCTAAACACACTCAGATTATATTGCATATGAGAATGCTAATTCTAAACACAATCAGATTATATTGCATGTGAGAATGCTAATTCTAAACACATTCAGATTATATTGCATGTGAGAATGCTAATTCTAAACACACTCAGATTATATTGCATGTGAGAATGCTAATTCTAAACACACTCAGATTATATTGCATGTGAGAATGCTAATTCAAAACACATTCAGATTATATTGCATGTGAGAATGCTAATTCAAAACACACTCAGATTATATTGCATGTGAGAATGCTAATTCTAAACACACTCAGATTATATTGCATGTGAGAATGCTAATTCTAAACACACTCAGATTATATTGCATGTGAGAATGCTAATTCTAAACACATTCAGATTATATTGCATGTGAGAATGCTAATTCTAAACACACTCAGATTATATTGCATGTGAGAATGCTAATTCTGAACACATTCAGATTATATTGCATGTGAGAATGCTAATTCTAAACACATTCAGATTATATTGCATGGGAGAATGCTCATTCTAAACCCATTCAGATTATATTGCATGTGAGAATGCTAATTCTAAACAAACTCAGATTATATTGCATGTGAGAATGCTAATTCTAAACACACTCAGATTATATTGCATGTGAGAATGCTAATTCTAAACACACTCAGATTATATTGCATGTGAGAATGCTAATTCTAAACACATCAGATTATATTGCATGTGAGAATGCTAACTCAAAACACACTCAGATTATATTGCATGTGAGAATGCTAATTCTAAACACACTCAGATTATATTGCATGTGAGAATGCTAATTCTAAACACATTCAAATTATATTGCATGTGAGAATGCTCATTCTAAACACATTCAGATTATATTGTATGTGAGAATGCTAATTCTAAACACACTCAGATTATATTGCATGTGAGAATGCTAATTCTAAACACACTCAGATTATATTGCATGTGAGAATGCTAGTTCTAAACACATTCAGATTATATTGCATGTGAGAATGCTAGTTCTAAACACATTCAGATTATATTGCATGTGAGAATGCTAATTCTAAAAACACACAGATTATATTGCATGTGATAATGCTAATTCTAAATACATTCAGATTATATTGCATGTGAGAATGCTAATTCTAAACACACTCAGATTATATTGCATGTGAGAATGCTAGTTCTAAACACATTCAGATTATATTGCATGTGAGAATGCTAATTCTAAACACACTCAGATTATATTGCATGTGAGAATGCTAATTCTAAACACACTCAGATTATATTGCATGTGAGAATGCTAATTCTAAACACATTCAGATTATATTGCATGTGAGAATGCTAATTCTAAACACATTCAGATTATATTGCATGTGAGAATGCTAATTCTAAACACACTCAGATTATATTGCATGTGAGAATGCTAATTCTAAACACATTCAGATTATATTGCATGTGAGAATGCTAATTCTAAACACATTCAGATTATATTGCATGTGAGAATGCTAGTTCTAAACACACTCAGATTATATTGCATGTGAGAATGCTAGTTCTAAACACATTCAGATTATATTGCATGTGAGAATGCTAATTCTAAACACATTCCGATTATATTGCATGTGAGAATGCTAATTCTAAACACACTCAGATTATATTGCATGTGAGAATGCTAATTCTAAACACATTCAGATTATATTGCATGTGAGAATGCTAATTCTAAACACATTCAGATTATATTGCATGTGAGAATGCTAGTTCTAAACACACTCAGATTATATTGCATGTGAGAATGCTAATTCTAAACACATTCAGATTATATTGCATGTGAGAATGCTAATTCTTAACACACTCAGATTATATTGCATATGAGAATGCTAGTTCTAAACACATTCAGATTATATTGCATGATGACGTACGCTGGTTGCTCAGTTTATTGAATTTAAGAAAACGCATTGACTAGCACAACTCTGAATGGACTGCAAAACTAGCATATCCAACAGATATTTTTGATATTTCCAATACCTTGAACCTTAGAGGGGGGAAAACATTGTGTTTCTCAATCACAGACACGATTGATAGAATGAAACGGAAATTAAAAATGTGAAGGAGTTGTGCGTCTAAAATTTATTCCGATATGTTTCACAACCTGTCAGTAAGTGTCGAGGAATCTGACTACGAGTTTGAAACATTCATCATAAAAGCTTTTTATGTCATTGAACACTTGGCGGCAGTGTTAAAGCGCTTTGATGTCTACTTTCCATCAGAGAAAGTTGAGCGAAAAAAAAAACTAAATTGATAAGAAATCATTTTGTGCTATCACAACACAACTTGGAAGATCAATTACTGAAACTTGGTACTGACGACAGCATAAAGATCGCCTTCATATCCATAGCATCTTTGGTGTGTCGACAATCCTGAACGCCTACGTGAGACTGCTTTTTCAATAATGAATGCAATAAAAACAAAGCTCACAAACAATTTGGATATTCGAGAACCATTGCGTGTGACATTCTCATCTATTAAGCCATGACTTGACAAATAAACGTTGTCTCACTGTTCCTATTCACTGTACACTGGCTAGGGTTAGTTTATATTGATGATATCGCTAATTTTATCATAAATACTTTTTATTCGAAGTTTATAACAAATGCTTTAATCTTATACATCGCTTCGTGAATCGATCAAAAATGCCGACTGGTCAGCAATTTCTAAAAGTACTGGCGTAGTTGATGAAAGACTAAAACGCTTGGACGCCAGTGGTTTAACTAATGAATAAAAAAGATTGACAGAGGGCCTCTGGAATTTCTATGTGGTGCAGCTAAGAATAAATATGCACTCCAGAATACACAGGCTGCATCTAATGCCGTTGTGTGCAGAGGTCTGGTGATGATCTGGATAACTCTTGATTGCATGCGCTAAGACTGTCCTAGTATTGAGAAATATTATGATAAAGCGAGATAGTTTGAATATGAATTTGGGATGTCCCGGGCGACATCCCCCCCATCGCTGCAGGCGACTGATCTAATGCAATACAGACAAAAGCCATATGAAAACCTAAACGATTTTATGACCAGAACCAGAACAGGTGCTCTAAAATGCGACCTCATAGAAGAATTATTGAACTACGGGTTGATTATGAGAAGAATAGTATTTTTTAAAAGTACGCAAGTGGGTTAGCAGAAAATGTCTTTTGTTTAGGTAATTTTGTTCCAGTGAAATAAAAGTGATTTGTACAAAAGTCGACTAAAATTATATATCCACTATTTTGTATGTTGGATGTTAAATAGACAACAGTAATATATGTCCTGGAAAGCAAGATAGTGCTCTTTGATTGTTTCTTTAAAAGGATTCCGCCCTTGAAAAATTAGTTCCACTGATGTTGTTTGTTTCTCGTTGACTGTTGGGATTGTTGTGCTATGGTTTATGGTTAATGGTTTATTTTTGTGCTGCGTTGAATTGAAGTTTCTTTTTCCGATGTAGAAATTTTCTATAAACTTCAACAGGTGAACGTTTTGTAGGAATGTTGGAATGTTGGAATGTTGGAATGTTGATGCGTGTGTGTTTGTCGTATGGGAAAAAGGTTGGCATATCTTTGTATTCAGTGGAGCTGTTTTCCTTTTAAGTGCTTCAGAAGAATGTTCTGAAATTGTCATAATTTTGTAGTGTCCGATGTGGGTGTTTTGTTGTTATTTCACATCGGAGGTTTGCCGTGTTTGTAGAGTACGTGTTTTAAGACAGGTCGCCATTATGTAGTAAACCTTTTGCACGTCGGAATGTCACCATGTGGTTTATATTTATATTCGGATGCGAAAAAAGGAAATATGTACAAGCCAGTATGTTCACGCTGTTGAATGTATGCGTACAACTCATGTCTGTTTGCTTGAGACAATGTATGTCTTCAGTGTTTTTCCCGATCTTATCTGTTATAATTGGTGCGTTGCCAAAACAGTAAATGCGTGTCGAGTCGTATGTTGTTGGGGGTGGCCGGTTATCAAAGTTATTCTTTCATATTAGGCGTGTCGGGACTGACTGCAATTTAAGACCAACAAACTACAAAATCAAGTGCTCATGCGTGAGCCAATCACCTACGCAAACAGTAGCCAATTAGTATGTTAGGCACGGAAGGAAAAATAGTACAGAACCTTCCGTGTGCACATCTATAAAAAAAGTCTAGACAAACTAACGGCTAAAAAGATCACAACCGGCAAGTCCACGAGGTAACCAGCCTCAACGCCGAAGTAAATCGTAGGTTTCTCGCCAAAGAAACATTCACGGCGTTGATATCAACTAGAGCCAATGGTGAAGAAATTAATACTAAATGTCGCCATGTTAGCCCCATCCGCAATAATTATCACCGGAGACAAATAACTATGGCAAGCCACAAATCATAACCAACTTTTCTTTCACCCGATGTACTGTTAAAACTACTGAAGCAACCAGTTTCGTTTATTCTTTCATTTTAATAAAAATAATTCGCAATGCTAAGCGAGTCCCAATCATCATCATCATCATCATCATCATCATCATCATCATCATCATCATCATCATCATCATCATCATCATCATCATCATCATCATCATCATCATCACCATCATCATCATCATCATCATCATCATCATCATCATCATCATCATCATCATCATCATCATCATCATCATCGCTAACAACTACAAGGGAACAACAAAGCTATCAGCACTACAAACAAATATTACAACTCATAACATACACGCATAAATCTTTCTACTTGAAAAACTTACGCTCACATGAATCAACCATATGAAACATATGCAGAAACACTGTCTATATTGACTATTGAACACAATGTCTCAGACAAACTCGCATACCAATGCAACGCAACACGCACACACAACAGCACAGAACAACTCTTTCTCGCAATAAAACCCCGATTCCCACTGTTTATCCTATTTTATTTGTTGTTTGATCATCAAATCATTTTAAAATTATTATTTCCTTATTAGCAGGAGTCGTGGTACATTGGACGACCGGACATCGTCATCTATTTCAGCCGATCACGCGACAGGCGGATATCATCCTGCAGCAGGAACCATTATTGATATCAAATTATTCAGAGATGAACCGTACGAGCAATACACGCGACTATTTTTCTTCCAAATTCGCATCAAAATCGTATTATTTTCGCTGGTGTCTCTCTTATTGGTTCAAGAATATATGAGTTAAATCCTATAATTCATGGTAAAAGAATAAGAGTGCATTTTTGCCAACTACCCGAATAAATAGTTAATAGGATGTGATATGTATATTAATATTGTAGTAATATTGCATACTTTATGTAGAATTATTTGTCTTTTTTAGGGGTTGAGAAAGAGGTTAAATATAGAAATAGGCTATGATAACAAAATATTGAGTTCAAGTTTAAATAACATAAAACCAAGAAAAAAATGTGAATAAGATGTTATTCTATTCTGATTCAAAGTTATCATTCAATTAATAGTATTTCTTCTGAAATGACTGCTAATATCGATAAACAGCGGAGATGATTTTTGAAATGATGTCTGTTAACCGAATTGAACCCTAAATACCACCCGGCTTTGGTAATCTGAATGTCTTTGTAAAACATGAATACTTGATATTCCATTTGATGGATCACGGGCGCCGTCATATTGAATGTGTTTTCTCAGGAACACACGAGGGTCGGAAGTAAACAGGTAAAAGGCAATGATAAAGAGACGGCTGCATTGACCTATTGTTACATAATACGAATATTCGAATTAGGCTTTTAGAAGCTGATTTCATTCAACCGATTGTACCATGAGCAAGCGAAAGCTTTTTCATAATTTTTGTCACCCAGACAATTTGTTAGCGAAAAGAAAAGATATTTCTTAAAAGAGCAAATACGCTCCTCATTACATTGTCTATATCAGCCCAGGCAGGACGTAGATCGAGCCCTCGGCTAAAATTACATTTAACCTGTCGCACCGATTAGATCATCAGATAAACGCCTACGTAATCCGCATGTACACTCAGTCACGTGATCTACACCCATGTAAGTTCTAAGAAAAGGGAGCGGATACGAGAGTGTCACATCAGTTTCAAGGCGCCAGTCGGACAGAGAAGAAGAAGAAGAAGAAGAAGAAAACGAGCTTGTCTTACATATAATATTGGGCTAGAAAATACCCCCCCCCCTGAGAAAATAAATTTTAAATGTTAAAATGGCTGCCGTGGACAACTTGAGTTAGATGGAAAAACAGAACGATAAAATTACGAATGAATAACACCAAACATTAATTTATTATCAACTTTTTCAAAAATGGTTATGCAAATTAGCCACACAAACTTCCGGTATGAGCTGTTCATCTCTACGATATACACAGTATTTCAAGTTACTTAATTGTATCATTGATTTAAATAGCAGTAACCCGTTTTAATTCTAATTAAGTAGCGATGAATGAAAAAAACTTTCGTGTTTATACATGGACGGCGGTACCGGGGGGGGGGCGGTGCAGGAGGGCTCAAGCCCCCTCACTTTTTGACTGCCCCCCCACACACATTTTACGGTCATCAATAATTAAATTGATATGCATGTGTTTGATTTTATCTAATTGACACAATGGGTAAACACACAAGATGAACGAAAGCCAGAAGATGTGCAGGTATCCGACATACTCTGTTTTTTTCAGATCTATGACCTGCCCTGTTCGATCTGTGGTGTCAGATATAGAGGTACTGGTTCGCTTACTTCTCGTCAGTCCAGCTACAGATGCAGTTTCAGGGCGATCCTTTTCTGCTATGAGACGTCTAAAAACGCATCTATTCCTCTTAAATATTGAAGAAAAACGAGCAAGAAAACGTCAACATTCAACACAAATGAAGGGCAAATAAAATATCCATTTTTACACATAAAATTTATATTCCATATTTGACGAAAGTCTTTTAGTGTCTTTTGGATAAATGTCTCTTTGACGGTTTGAAAGAAATAGTGTCTTTTTGTTATTTAAAGCAATGTCTCTTTAAATAAGTTTTGTAAGAAGAAAGACGCACGTGTGTGCGGGTGTGCGGATGTGCGTGTGTGCGTGTGTAATTGAAAAGAGAGAAAGAAAGTGTCAAGCTTACTATGTGTGTCCAGCAGTCAGAAAAGGGGAGAAGGAATGATTTGACGCGACAGGTAGTTGTCGCATCGTCTTGCGACTGGCCGATGGAGCGAAACAATTCTCCCTGCTGTGTCTGAAGAAATTCTGGAGGCAAGAGACCGGATCCGTCGCAAACGACGTTTATATATGTCCTAATCAGCAGGGGCAGTGACCGGAAACATATGATCCCTATTTTGGCGTTTTCTGCGGGGTGTTGAAAACGCCTGTCGACTGCTGTTGAAAGGTGAATTCCATAAAACCCCCCTCAGATTGAAAAATATTGAAAGAAAAAAAAATGTTTTTTTTCAATATGTAACATATTGTTTCAAGTTGGCAGGCCAATTTACTCTCCTGCCGGATTTTGTCCTTAGCTTCGGTGTAGGTGGTGTGCTGCTTATTGTAGTATCTTGTTCGCACACGTCAGTGTCTTGTGAAGGTGTGAGGTGTTCCGACACGCTATTCTTCGATAGATCCAAATATGCCGGTTTTAACCTGTCTATGGCAACCGTATCTTGTTTTCCATTTTTCATAATAGTGAAATACTTTGATTTCCTCTCGACTACTTTGAAAGGTCCCGAATATGTAGCACAAAGAGGTTTTTTTACTGCATCTATGCGTACAAAAACATATTCGCAGTTGTTGAGGTCTTTTGGGATGTAAATTTCTTTTGTCTGTGTCCTTGTAGGTGTAAAAACCAAATCATTCATCCTTTGCTTAAAATTTTGAACAAAGTTTGTAGTTGGTTGAAAATGATTTGTTTTCTCACAAAATTGGCCAGGCAATGTCAGTGTAGTCCCAAAAACCATTTCGGATGATGTGCACCCTAAATCTTGTTTCAACACATTTCTGATGGACAACAAAACCAAAGGGATTTTTTCTAACCATGTTTCGGAATCGTTATTTGCTGTCAGAGCTGCTTTCAGTTGTCTATGGAAACGCTCGACCATTCCGTTCGCACAAGGATGATAAGCCGTAGTGGTTATGTGTTTCACTCCCAAAAGTTTTGTGAACTCCTCGAAAAGTGTTGATTGAAATTGTGCGCCGCGATCTGTTGTTATTACGGATGGACAACCAAAATTAGCTATCCAATCCTGTAATATTGCTTTCGCGACGGAATGTGCGGATGTATCACGCAAAAGAGTTACGACAGGCCATCTGGTAAATCTGTCGATTATTGTCAGTAGATATTGGTGGCCCTTTGCTTCTGGTAGTGGTCCAACTATGTCGATGTGTAAGTTGGTGAATCTACCATCTGGGTGAATAAATTGTACAGGAGGAGATTTTGTATGTCTGCCTACCTTGCTAGTTTGGCATTTTAAACATACTTTAGTTCAGTCAGTTATGTCTCTATGCATTTTAGGCCATAAAAAACGATCACTAATTAATTTTTCTGTAGCTCGTCTGCCTGGGTGTGACAAGTTGTGAAAATGTTGGAAAACTTTTTGTCTTAGTGAAGGTGGTATGTATGGTCTGGAATAGCCTGTGCTCGTGTCGCATAGAAATGTTTCTGATCCGAAAGGGACTGGTTGTGCCTTTAATTTTAAGGAAGTGTTCTTTTTTACTTCGTCTAATGTCACATCATTTCGCTGTTCTTCTGCGATTAGATCGAAGTTGAGTGTTTCCGAATTTATGGCATGAATAGTGGAACGTGACAAAGTATCTGCTACAATGTTATCTGTACCCTTGATGTATTGGATATCCGATGTAAATTGGGCTATATAGTCCAGTTGTCGGGTATCTCGTGGTGTATATATTTCCATGCTTGTGTGTAAGGCGTATGTGAGGGGTTTGTGATCTGTGAAAACTGTAAAGTCTCGACCCTCGAGAAGATGCTGAAAATGTTTGATCGAGAGATAGATCGCAAGTAATTCCCTGGAGAAAGCGCTGTATTTTTGCTGTGCGTTATTCAATTTCACAGAAAAGAAAGAGATTGGTCTTTCTGTACCGTTTTGAGACTGGTGTAGAACTGATCCAATCGAATCTGAAGAAGCGTCCGTAGTCAGTGTGAGTAGTGAATTATCCTCATCACGGATGTAGGAAAGCTTTGTAAAATCTGCTAGTGCTTTTTTCGAGTTTTTAAATGCGATCAATGCTTCCCCTTCTACTGCAATTGTTGCATTTTTCTTTTTTTGTTTGTGCACTAAATTTGTGAGTGGGGTTAATATCTTTGCACAACCTGGAATAAATCTGCGGTAATAATTGATAAGACCGAGGTATCTTCTCAGTTGTCGTAATGTTGTTGGTTGTGGAAACTGCTGTATCGCTCCCACTTTTTCTGGTATGGGCGCAATACCTTGCTCATCGACTACATGACCCAAGAATGTCAGTTGAGGAACTGTAAAAACACATTTGTTCACGTTGATTTTTAAACCAAAATGTGCCAGTCTCTCAAAAACCTGTTCTAGGTGTTCGTGATGTTCCTGCATACTTCGACTACTGATGAGAACATCATCGATGTATGCAAAGGCAAATGGTAATCCTCTCAAAACTTCGTCTATTAGTCTCTGGAAACTTTGAGCTGCGTTACGTAATTCAAAAGGCATTCTTGTGAATTCGTATAGGCCGAAAGGAGTAGTGATTGCTGTTTTTTCTATGTCTTCTTCCGCCACTGGAATCTGATAGTATGCCTTGACCAAATCAAGTTTGGTAAAAATTTTAGTTCCTTGCAGACCTATGGCAAAATCGTGGATGTGTGGAATAGGATATCTGTCAGGAACTGTTTTAGCATTGAGGTGTCGAAAATCTCCACAAGGCCGCCAAGCCCCTGAATCTGGTTTGTACACTGATGTTATTCCTTTCATCGACAACTGTGTTTCATTGTCGATGAGACAGTGTGTATACATGTTTACCGATAGACGAAAATGAGATAAAAAGTCTGCCCCGAGAATGGGTGTTTTTACTTGGGCTCGTGTAAAAATCCATGAAAAAGGTCGTCGCAGTCCCAAATTTAATGTTAGTGATGTCTCACCGAAGGTTTGGATTTTTGATCCGTTTGCTGCTTGCAACGTGTATTCTGATGGTGTAGACTTGCTGTTGGGTTCTGGTGGTATTACACTTATTTGTGCACTTGTGTCGACTAAAAAATGATATCCGGTATTGCTATCCCGGATGTAAAATAGACGACTAATTTGTTTGATTCTGGCAGTTAATGTCGTCTTTAATCGCTGCTGAAGCGTCCGTTTCCCGCCTGAGTCTGGTCAACATTGAAATTGCATGGTTTTATGCATTTCCTCGCCTTTTTTCCAAAATTGAGATGATACCAGCAGGTATCGTGCGTTTGTCCCCATCTGGAGGAGGAATTTGACCGGCTCCGGCGATTCCTATGTGGAGAATAGGAATTGTCTCTGAAACGTCTCCGAGGTCGGTAAAATTGTTCTTGGTTGTTAAGGAGACTCTGGACCTTGAGTGTTAATTCTGACATGTTTTTTTCAAGCCTGGCTACAATGTCAGGTGTGTCTGTTTTTAGTGTCGGCACTGAAGACGCATACACGTTCTTTTCTGGGTTGTTACTTTCGTGTATTTTGTCAGCTACTTCTGCAAGTTTCTCCAAATTCAAGTCGTCCGGTAGTGATGCCAAAATTTGTGTAGTGTGGGCCTGGAGCTTGTCTGTCCATAACTTTTTTAGAACCGTGTCGGACATTGTATTTGATCCCAACAATGTGCGCATTTTTCTTAAAAGTTGAGATGGTTTCATGTCTCCTAAATTCAGGTTGTTGAAAAGGTCGTGGAGTCGCCTTTCGTTCGATTTGCCTGTTCGTCTTATTATGGCTTCCTTCAAAATGTCGTATGGTTTTTCCAGCGGCATGTGGTCTAAAAGGTCTACGACTTCTGTAGCTACGTCTGCTGGTAGTTTTTCTACCACGTACACGTATTTTAAATTTTGCGAAGTAATCTTTTTCGCCGTAAAAATTGCATTCAGCTGAGAATACCACGTTTGTACGTTTGTAGGGTTGTATGTTGGCAAATTCACAGTCAGTGTACATTCTGTCGGGTCGCTAAAAGCCATTGTTGTTTGAATACTGGAATCTTATTAAATAAATGTTCAACGGGGTCACCAAATTGTGGGGGATGCTAACGCATTCTATTCCTCTTAAATATTGAAGAAAAACGAGCAAGAAAACGTCAACATTCAACACAAATGAAGGGCAAATAAAATATCCAATACTCAAACATTTATATTAACAACAACAATTTATTTTGCATTTTTACACATAAAAATTATATTCCATATTTGACGAAAGTCTTTTAGTGTCTTTTGGATAAATGTCTCTTTGACGGTTTGAAAGAAATAGTGTCCTTTTGTTATTTAAAGCAATGACTCTTTAAATAAGTTTTGTAAGAAGAAAGACGCACGTGTGTGCGTGTGTACGTGTGTGCGGGTGTGCGTGTGTAATTGAAAAGAGAGAAAGAAAGTGTCAAGCTTACTATGTGTGTCCAGCAGTCAGAAAAGGGGAGAAGGAATGATTTGACGCGACAGGTAGTCGTCGCATCGTCTTGCGACTGGCCGATGGAGCGAAACAATTCTCCCTGCTGTGTCTGAAGAAATTCTGGAGGCAAGAGACCGGATCCGTCGCAAACGACGTTTATATATGTCCTAATCAACAGGGGCAGTGACCGGAAACATATGATCCCTATTTTGGCGTTTTCTGCGGGGTGTTGAAAACGCCTGTCGACTGCTGTTGAAAGGTGAATTCCATGCATTCTTACGGCCCACAATGGCATCTACACGTTTAAACAGTGTGGCAATTCTGAATACCCACAAAGATAAGGCGTCTTCTTTGAACTTGCATTCTATTGCAAACACTTTTGTACAGCTTAATGATACACGTTTTAATACGTTTGGATTGTTTTAAAATATATTCATTGATATGAATATGTGCAATTACATTTGAGAATATAAATTGTTTCATGTTATTAGTATCGTTTTATATCTACAAAAGATTGTATACTATATATATAAATATGATACTTTGTTACCCTTATGTGAAAGTACATACTTGTATAATACACAATGTATGGATATTTGGTTTGTAAGATTTATGTACTTAAATAAATTAAATTACATATGTATGTAAAACACGTATTATATGCTCATCATATAGGCCGCACAGTGTGCTCACACTGAGAATTTATTAATTTTGGAATGTTCAATAAAATACAGTCCAGGGAGTACAATGCAAAAAAAAACAGAAGTTAAAATATTAAACGGTTGAAATTTGAGAGCAACTTAAAGTCGGCTTTTTTTGTAAACCGGTCAGTTAATCGTTTTTTTCCGGTATTTAAGTAAAATTTCGCCGAAAATAGTCAATTTTCAAACCATCACCATTTTTTTCAGAAACAAGATGGAAAAATTCTGTTTCCATCTATCTGAAAGCATTTTTTTTATCCCTTTTCTGAATATGTAGAAAGAAAAAGCCTTTGATGGCATTCAATTTAAAAAAAATTAACTTGAAGTCGGGTAGGGGTGAATTATTCAGAACACATAATTCCCGTCAATTTTCCCCAAATATTTCAGAAAAATCATAATTATTATTCCACTTGAACTATGGGCACACATTTGATGGTAGCTCGGGATTATCATAATCCATGGTTTAGCCTTCTCATCGACGAAGGCAATTTTGAGATGAAGCATTATCTCGTTTCCCAAGGTTTTCAATGCTTCCACATGCACACATTTGTTTGTGACAGGCTGGGTGATAGCCAGGATGATGTTGGTGTTACTCATGAACGTTTCAAAATTTTCGCGATCGACGCTCTTACGGATGAGAGAACATCCGTAAAAGCGATTTTGAGGTCTGAAAAATCTGTTGCAAAGCAGACCATTATTTGCATTTCCTACACTCACACATGGTGCATCCATTAACATACCGGTGATTTTTCGGATTGCATCAATGCATTCTTTTTTCGCATTGCTGAGGATCCGCATAATATCCAAAGTTATTCATTTCATCCTCCCTCCAGTTCTTCTGTCCACAGACCAACCGATACAGTATATTTTGAGCACAGTCCAATGAACGCAATTTGAAGTGAAGAACAGAGAAACAATGCAAGTCTGCCTTGTTAATACGCTTCCAACGAGCTATTCCAATTCCAATACATACATTTATACTTTTATACTTAATACATTTAAACTTTTATGCGTTTTACTTTTGTACTTTTATATGCACCTTGTCAGTTAATACTTTTAACTTTATGTATTCTCTATATTTGATATACCAATTGATTCTTGAATTTTGTCATTTTTACTAGTAGCGACTTGCTGATATGTTTCAAATGAGCCATCAAGCAGTGTCAGAAAATAATTTTATGTCTAGATTAAGTCCAAAAAGGTGTATTCGGCCCAAAATGACCAAATATGGTAATTTGGACCCAGCCCCCCCAAAATTGAAATTTCTGTTTGTACTTTTTTCACCAGAAGCGACTTGTTAATATGCTTCCAACAAGACCTCAACCACTATCAGAAGAACATTTCATGTCTAAATTATGTCAAAAAAGGTATTTTTGGTCCTAAATGCCCTAATATGGTAGTTTGGTCCCAGACGCAAAAAATTGTTTTTTTTAATGTTTCTTGATCTATCACCAAGAGTATTCCATTCCGCTTCTAACGAGCCATCAAGCACTACCAGACGATCATTTTAAACCAAAATATGCCCCAAACTGTGATTTTCCCCAATATGCCCAAATAAGGTAATTTGAGCCCAGATGCCAAAAAATTGAAATATTTTGAATTTTTTCGTCTTCTATCTCCAAGAGAATTTCATTCCGCTTCTAACGAGCTCTCAACCACTACCAGACGATCATTTTAAGTCAAGATATTGAATTTATTCCCATATTTGGCATTCTGGGCGCAATGTGGGTCGCCCCCCCACTTTTTAAGAGACCCCCTCCCCCACTTTTATAACTGTCCCGCCGGCTCTGTTATTCATTTCGATATATGAGAGAGAGAGAGAGAGGGGGGGGGGGCTAAAACAAACAAACAAACAAACAAACAAACAAACAAACAAACAAACAAACATGATATTTTTTAGGTAATAATTTATTTCCACCGCACTAAGTGGTTTCTTCAGACCAACAAACCACAATTTCACTTACCTGAAAAATATATGAAAAACATCCGGGTCTTTGAAAACGTTATCATCAGTTTATAGGAGAGAGTGCTGTTAATTTAAGCGACTTTTAGGCTAGAACTCTATTACTTCTTCTTATCTGTTCTCAACTTTTCTTTTTCTTTGATTTTTCAATTCGAATTTAAATGGTCGGTAATTCACAAGTAGGTGGCAAAAAATCTGAGGGGATCAACTCTCATCCTCATAGACACAAGTCTGTGTGAAATTGAAATATTCTATATTCTATTTTTACGTTTGTGGAGCGAGCACGTGTTCGAGTACCTTATCCAAGAAAGCAGTCGCCATATTGAATATATGTTTTCTTAAGAACACACAAGGGAAAAGACAATGATGACGAAATGGTAATAATAAAGAGACACCTGGATTTGCATACATTTATTTCTCACAAACAAAGAGAAACATAAGAGGAACATAATAAAGGATAATAGAAGGGAGCAAAAAGAAGAGGCGTGATTACTAAACTTAAATTTACGTAAATGTTCGGAACACAATCGAAATGGATGTATTGCCAGGGGTAAACATATAGAAAATGCATAGGCTATCTAAAGTAAATACAACCTTCATATTATCTGAGAACTATTCTGCCAAAAATACTGAAAACAATTTCATTCGGTTGACCAGCAATGCCCACTTCTTGCAGGTATGCGATAACAGAGAAACCAGCTTCCGGTGTGTGAAACGAAATACAGTTTTCTCACCTGCCACCACTGAGAGAAGGCGCAAATTATGTTTGCTGTAAAAGAGACATCTTTTCTGAAGATCGACTCAGCTTAGGGTTCTAGACATAATTGAAATTCCGAAATCGTCTAAAATGTACAATTATGAAATACGTTTAATTTCATCGGAAAACTTAAGTCTTTAATAAAAAGAGAAACATCGTTTCAATAATTTTGTCGATGCCGAGCGATAATTTTTCCTCAATCAGAATTTCTTTTCACAACCATATTGGACTCGTACAAACTATTTGAATTTCAAAAGAAATACGAACATTTCTATCATTGAAATATTTATCTTCCATGAAAGTTATTTTCTGTCAAACGGGTAAATACCGTTTTTGCCTTACTTTGATTGTATTTGGTTTGCATGTTTTAAACACGATGTTCTTATATTAATTACACCTCCCGCATTATATTATCCTGTGTTTTTATATACTCTTTGTAAAACAATATCATATATTATATAATTTCCTGTGTTTTTATATACTCTTTGTAAAACAATATTATATATTATATAATTTCCTGTGTTTTTATATACTCTTTGTAAAACAATATCATATATTATATAATTTCCTGTGTTTTTATATACTCTTTGTAAAACAATATTATATATTATATAATTTCCTGTGTTTTTATATACTCTTTGTAAAACAATATTATATATTATATAATTTCCTGTGTTTTTATATACTATTTGTAAAAAAATATTATATATTATATATTATATAATTTCCTGTGTTTTTATATACTCTTTGTAAAACAATATTATATATTATATAATTTCCTGTGTTTTTGATATACTCTTTATAAAACAATATTATATATTATATAATTTCCTGTGTTTTTATATACTCTTTGTAAAACAATATCATATATTATATAATTTCCTGTGTTTTTATATACTCTTTGTAAAACAATATTATATATTATATAGATTCCTGTGTTTTTGATATACTCTTTGTAAAACAATATTATATATTATATAATTTCCTGTGTTTGTATATACTCTTTGTAAAACAATATCATATATTATATAATTTCCTGTGTTTTTATATACTCTTTGTAAAACAATATTATATATTATATAATTTCCTGTGTTTTTATATACTCTTTGTAAAACAATATTATATATTATATAATTTCCTGTGTTTTTATATACTCTTTGTAAAACAATATTATATATTATATATTATATAATTTCCTGTGTTTTTATATACTCTTTGTAAAACAATATTATATATTATATAATTTCCTGTGTTTTTGATATACTCTTTATAAAACAATATTATATATTATATAATTTCCTGTGTTTTTATATACTCTTTGTAAAACAATATTATATATTATATAATTTCCTGTGTTTTTATATACTCTTTGTAAAACAATATTATATATTATATAATTTTCTTGTGTTTTTGATATACTCTTTGTAAAACAATATTATATATTATATAATTTCCTGTGTTGGTTATGGGTTTCTTCAACATGCTCATTGAATGTTCTCTATCACTCAAACAAATCTTGAGAAAGAATCCTATATTTTCCCTTTACATTTTTATCTTAAATCCGGTCATTCATATTTTATGTTCCTAACAGTACACCTATGCTATTTTAATATTAGCTCTGTGCTGGCATCGCGAAATAAATTATCTTCGCTAATTCATTATGTTACTGTATTCGTACTTTATAATTCTAATTCTCACTCAAGCATAGGCTACACATTTGATTAAAACTTTTAGATCTATTAGACCAAGAAAGTATGGTTGTACAATTCCTCTCCTACAAATCTGTTTGGTGTTTTAGTGTAGGTTTGGAGAATGCATGCTTGTGGTTGTAGCAGTTTTGTTTTTCGTTTCCGTAGGAAATTCCGATGTATATTTTCTTTTATTACACTTTTCCTTCTATTCTGCATTTCCCCTCTATATGTCAGTTACTTTTTGTTCTTCCATTACACTTGTCAATGTTGGCATTGGTCTAATTTGTGTTGTGTCTGATTATATTGGCCATATTTCTAGCGTATGAATAGCGAATAGTTTAGGGTTTTCCTATTCATATTTCGTATAAGGTTTGCTTGTGTTAAAATTCTAGTTTTAAGAAGAGCTCTCCTATTTTTTTGTTGGGTAGCTGACGAAAACGAGGTTGAACCAAAGTGTTTCTTTGTTGCGTACTAGGTTGATATTTGCGGTTGTTAACTTGTTCCGTATATCCTAAATTCTTTGTGTAGCAACATTTTAGGAATGCTGATTCGTATATGCTTTTATTCAGGTATCCAATATCAATATAGAACAGTTCTTATTAAAACTAGTAGACACATTTTAACACAAGTAAATACAAAAAATAAAAACATTTTTTTACATATGGACATCAGATGTAACCAATTGCTTTTTATTACCACTTGTATTCGGAGACCAAAGACATTGGAGCTTATCATGATTTATTTTATTTTCAATGATGGCGCATAATTTTTTTCTTAAAGTGGGTTTCACAAAAGAATCCACAGGTTACTTCACAAACAACCGCTTGTTTCGTGATTACACATTAAAATTAACTTAGCCGTTCATTAAAGTTTGTAGACATGTTGCTATAATGAATGGTTCTTTCAAATTAATGCAGCATATACTATTTAAATACCCCATGATTTTTTTATCTAGCCACTAAATTATATGGGATTATAGCTTTTTGTATGAATGACAAAATATTATCATCTATCACTCACGCGACGACGATATAGAATCCGGTATTTGTCTCAATAAATATTATATTATTTTATGGCACAAAGATTTAATGGACCTTAACGTACAAGAAAATAAGAAAAGACGTATGGGATGGAGAATAAAGATCAACATTTGCAGTGAACTTTACTAGTTTTAGTGGCCGTAGAGAGGAGACGGGACAGAAGCCTTTACTCGGTAGGCGAGGCTCTAACATTTTCATTCTATTCATCAATTATTAAAACAATGTATAGTAGAATTGAGCCGGAGTTTGGTAGTTGAGAGTAATTTTCCATTATCGCGAAGAACGAAAATTCGTTTTTGTTTGGCATGCAGTTCATTGGTGTAAGAAAACGCGTTATTTTCCCCGTCGCGAAAAGAATTCTCTAATATTTCCTGTATAGAAAATAACCAATTTTCGATGCGATTGGAACTCGATCCTGGCATTGATGATCTGAAGTTGATTGAACAATTGAAAGGCCAATATGTGAAGACAGATGAGATTTGTATAGGCAACAGCGAATTTTATTTCCGAAACACTCAGATTAAAACTTTTGGGAATATAAAAGAAAAAGAAAGCAATATGTCAGAAAGGTCGGCTATTGATTGCTGTGTTATGTGTTGCTTGTGACGGTGTCAGTTGCCGTGCGTAGGTTGTCTTTTTTCGCTTAAATGCTTCATCGGCTAAACCATATTTCACGCACTCAAATTATTTTCGAGTGAAATAATATGTCATCTTTTTAGTTTCAAGCTAGTTCGGCAATGTGGTGGACAGATTCGACTTGAAACTCATCACAGAGTTCTATGGCTCTACTCATGTTGTGGAATGCGCGGAGAAAGTTAAATTAATTTGTCATCCGTGAGAGGTGAAATGCGTCGAGCAGGCGATTTGTCTACAACCGATGGTGCATTCGCCGCATATCAACAACTGAGTGATAATGAGGAATATCCAACTAAAATAAAGACAGTACTCTACATGGTGTTCGCCACTGACCTCTACATTATTTATGAACAATTTGTGGCCAGGATTTTATGACTGGAAGAAACTGTGGACGTTTATTTGACTGTAAAGAAGAAGATGGCGACTTTGTTTGGCGGACTGCATTCTTGGGAGTGTTCTTGTCTAGAGTGAAGTAACTTACGTGAAAACTGCGCTTAACGAGTTATTGAACCTGACCCGAACCACACAGAAGAACGACCATGTCTCAGAAGACCCCGTCGCCGTAACCGCGAAAGCACCGTAAGAGTTCCCCTGGGTTGGGCCCACCCTGGGTTGGGCCCACCCACGAATTGTTTGCTACAAATGCAACGGGACAAGAAATTTCCCAGGAATAAAACAAGTGCATGTCCGCTGTTACTGGTGCAATGAAGAAAGGCATATTACTAGGCAGAATCCGAGAAACGAGGTCGAGGACAAGATGTCGGTGTCGATCTCTTCCCCAGGCAACGAGTAAATTAAGCATTTACGGATTTTAATACATTTGAAGAATGCATAATCTCTTTGAAATTAGTAACTAAAATATTTAAAGTATGCCTTAAATTTCAAACAATCTGTAATAAAAATAAACATTGAAATACAAAAACATATTTAAAGAATGCCTTATGGCTTTTTCAATCAGTAAGTAACAGAAAAATTTGAAGAATGCTTTTTGAAATCTCTAACGAAAAGGAAACATTAAAATTTCGCCTTTAATCTTTTAAAATGTGTAAGTAAAAATTGAAATGTGCCTTTAATCTTTTAAAATGTGTAAGTAAAAATTGAAATGTGCCTTTAATCTTTTAAAATGTGTAAGTAAAAATTGAAATGTGCCTTTAATCTTTTAAAATGTGTAAGTAAAAATTGAAATGTGCCTTTAATCTTTTAAAATGTGTAAGTAAAAATTGAAATGTGCCTTTAATCTTTTAAAATGTGTAAGTAAAAATTGAAATGTGCCTTTAATCTTTTAAAATGTGCAAGTAAAAATTGAAATGTGCCTTTAATCTCTTGAAATTTGTATCTCAAATAAATATTTAAAGAATTCCTCAAATCTTTTAAAATATGAAACTATAAGAAATATAATTGGAAGAATTTCGTTGATCTTTTGAAATATGCAAGGAAAAGCAAAAATAGGAGAATGTCATAAATATTCTGAATTCTCTTGATACAAGACACACAAGACAGTCATAATTCTTTTGAAATATGTAACTAAACCCATATTTAAAGTCAGCCTTGAAACTAAAACAATATGTAAGAAAATAAACATTTTAAAAATGTCTTAGAAATGTCGTTTGAAATCTGTAACTTAAAGAATTTTGGGAATTCCTAAAAAATCTTTTAAAATCCCTAACCTTTGAACATTGCTAAGTAAAACACATTTGGAGAATGCCTTAATAATGAAACACTTGAAGGACCTCTTTAACCTTTTGAAATCTGCAAGTAAAATGTACATAAAACAATGTCATTGACATTTTGAAATATATAAGTTAAAGTCATATTTGACGAATGTCTGAAATCTTATGAAATATGTAACTAAATAAAAGAAACATTTTTGTAACGTTTGACCGAGGTTGATTATTAAAAGAATAATTTAAAGTGATCAGTACGTGGACTTACAATTACCTAAAAGTTTCTACAGAATTTTCTGTCGAACCCGACTATAGTCAGAGATCTTATAAGAAGTTTTATTTGTGGAAATTGGGTATTTTATGATAGTTTTCACTTCGACTGATAATTAAAGGATAACTTAACGGCCACTTTCAAATATAAAATGTTTAACGACAAGAACAAGAATATTTATGAAATAGTAGTACCAATTTGAATGCTGTGATAACCGACCCACTCACACAATACCGTAAATGAGTATGTACACTTCGGAATAGTCCATTGTAAGAGGGGTGTTAGTCGCTCTTCAAAATTATTTTCCTTTCATAGGCTGAGTTTAGAAATTCTATGCACATTCTTGTTTTTTACTACTCTGTCTTGTAAGTAAAATACCAGGAGTTGACAAAGCTGGGATGTAAAAGATGTCATAAATTACATCCATCAGTACTAACATTTGAAAATTGCTAAGTAAAACACATTTGGAGAATGCCTTAAATTTTTATAAATATGTGACTATAAGAAATATCATTGGAATAATTCTGTTCATCTTTTAAAATCTCTTCATAAAAGTCATTTCAATTCCTTGTTTATTGGTGCTAAAGTCGCGAACAACACATTTCTTTTAAGCCTGAAAATAAGCTTCACATTTTCCTTGATTTCAGAATTTAGTATAGTTGTCGAGTTTTCTGAAAATATTTCAGAAACTTATCTTTCAGCTCTTTAATTAAAGTTTCTACCATCCTGATTGTGAAAATACATCGATTTTATTACAAAAATAATTTATGGGTAGTTCCCATAAATCAAATTTAACAACCCAGTCTTTTCCAAATAAATTTGAACAGTTTTATAGCATACAAACCTTTGATCCAACAAATAAAACATTGCAAGTGGATTAATGATTAAAATTCATTTGACCTAACCTGACACTCCATGTGCCGCCATTATGCGTTTTCTTTTGTAACAGTTTGCCAATTCTGTTCTATGTTTCTTCATTTATAATTGAAAAAGCACTTGTAATGTCAAGTTAGTGCGTCAACCTTTTCATTGTTCATTTTTACATACACAAATCTGTGGTAGATTAGAAATTGATGTGCGATATGAACGGGCATGGGAAAGTTACTACCCCTTCTCTTTTTTTGTTGGTTCAGCGTACTCTTTCCTTTTCTTTCCTTTTTAGCTCATTCTCTCTTTTGGAAGAGGGGGTCACTAATAAAGTCAGTTGCTCTAAACGGCAGTGGGACGCCGCATTCTTACACAAAGATGTGATTCGAACGAATGCTAAAAAGCAAATGGCGTGAATAGCAACACTCTTTCTTTCTCTCCGGTTCGTTTAGATACACTCTCCCCATCACTTCCGAAAACAAGTGAGTTTTCACAGGAACGTGCTAACTTTTTATTTTTTTAAAGCCAAAATCTAGTAAGCCTTTCTCAAATTAACAAAACATAAAACCAGCGAACTGGTAACAAAATCAGAGTTCTTGGCGACACCGCGGCGCGCCTCGACTCACATCAACAACTACAGCCCGGCAAAAACACAACTGTAGTGCCCCCAAGCTGAACTTCCTTTTAAGCATGACTACTTTTTCTCTAGTAACAACTAAACCACCAAGAAGGTAAACTCATACACACATACGCACACACACCCATACACCGACAACGGAACTTTGAAACGAGCTTTCGACGCTCGTGTATATTTCTTAATACAAGAACTTGAAATCTTCTCAACGAATTTTGGTCTTTCAAAGTATATTTTAACTCTCTGAAATTGTTCATATAAAAATGTGTTTTATTCCTTAAGTCATGTTTTCTCGCTTTCATTCACAAAACTCCGTTGTTAAAGTTAGCACTTGCTAGCTGGTGACCCATTCATAACATTCATGTACTTATCTATCTTTTTTCATTCTCCAGTTTTAGCCACATTTATATTAATCGTTAGCGTTGTTCTTAGCACTTTTCAAAGATGCCACTATGTTATGTTATCTCAATACATATTAAAGGCATATTAAGGACAAGTCGAACACACAAAATAGGATTTCAATCCGGCCCGATGTGAACGCTTTATTGAATTGCTAGAATGGGGAGAGAAGACTTTCTTAGTTCTCCTTAATTGGAGAGTTCTACTAAGGGGATGTTACTGGGGTCATAACATCACGCCCTCTTTTCCAAATAATTTTTGAATCACCCTGATTGAATGTTCATTCACTAAATTGTTTGGGCGGCCTGATTGTGCGACCAGATCGAAATGTGTGGTGTCAGGAGGGGTGTTTGATCGTTCGATGTGTAGAACTCTGGGTGTAGGGCTTCTGATGAAACCTTGTGGGGCCTCAGGTGGCTTTCTGGATAGCCGATTTTATAGTCTGTACACAATGCTCAGCCAGGCTAATTCGATTGCGGATATCAGGGTGATGAGGTGAGATGTTCAAAACCCCATTCCCTAGCGAACCGCTTAAAAGAGCATAGCTGAAATGTGGGCCATTATCACTGATAACCCTATCATGAGATTCCGTGTTCCCCCAACATTTGTCTGGTCAGATCTATGACCTCCTGGCTGTTCAATTTTCTGACAAACGGATATTTGGAGTAGTAGTCAACTATCACCATATAGTCAGATCCATTGAAGTGGAACAGGTCTGTAGCCACTATCTGTCATGGTCTCACGGGAATCTCGTGTGGCCTCAAGGATTCCGCACTCTGCGATTTCTGGTTTTCCTAAAACTGATCAGGGTACGCATTCACTGGGGATTTCTGGATGTCGCAGTGCAGTGTTACGAAGCCTAGGTCTCTGAGAGAAGGCAATACTATAATAATCGGTCCCGGTGATGTTACCACAAAAAATTGTAGGGTTTCCCAGGCTCCCTTGTAGCATCTGCACGTATCGATGTCGAGTGATGCTGGAGCCGTTGTACGCGGTGAGTACAGTGTGTTCACTGTGAATCTCACAGGGGACTGGCTGTCTCTCTGAGTTCACTAGCTCCGGTAACATCTTACAGAACATCCGTAGGGGGAAAGTATTGCCTTCAGCTTCCGTGTCAGCCTTCGCTAGTTTGTGAGTGCCTGGTCGGTTGGGAATCTTTATGCGAAGGTCTGTAAAGACTTCGGCCCGAGTGTCACTCTGTTGCTGAATCGCATCGAAGGATAATTCCTGCAACTGTTCATCGTTGACTCTCTGACGGGTATTTACAGAGAAGACACGGTCACCACACTTCTTTTCCTGGTACTTACGCTCGTGCTTGCCCTGGGCTCCCGGATGTTCTGTTTTGACTCAGGACTCCCTTTATGAGTATTTTTTTCCCTCCTTCTCCCTTTTATTGGTGCACACCTTCGCCCAATGATTTTTCCGTCGGTATGTTGAACATGTGGTACCCCATGCCGGACATTTTCCCGTTTCTGTGGGGCTGTGTGCTGCCGCATCGTTTGCAGTTGTTGTGTCTGAAGGCGTCTATTTCCTTGCTTTTTCCTTCTTTGAGCTCAGCCAGTTGTTTTATGTGGCTTACGGAAGCTTCGTGTATCCTGCCACTATTTAGAGCTTCCTGGAGTGTAGGTTCTTCACCTTTTGACAGGAGCTGCTTCTGTAGTTCCGGGTGCCTCGTTCCAGTGATAAGTTGCTCTATTAGCGTTTCTTCTGTTTCATGGAGGTTTTGGAACTTGCACTTCTTTGCCTGTAACTTGCATCTTGCCAGAAAGTCGTCTATGCTTTCATAGTCTGTTTGCGTATACCGACACAGGTAAAAGCGTGCGATGCAAGAATTTACTTGAGGTTCTAATCGTTCCACGAATTTTCGCCAAATAACTCGTGGGTCATTCCGGTCAGCTTTGTTTTTAATTCTAAGGCCTTCTTCTCCAGTCAGCAACAGATGCGGTCAACCTGTTTGTCTGCTGGAATATTTTTAACCGTAAAATATAGTGTTGTAAAAGTCATGATTGGCATAAATACGAAACTAACATAAAGGGAAGTAATCAGGTATTGACTATATACGAAAGTACGTATATAAGACGGGCAGTGATATCTGGACGTGAGCGAAGAGTAAACGTCTCTACTTCCTACCGGATCCCTGTTAAACGCAAACCACTCGGCGTATTCTTAATTTAGCATGTCCTATGTAATTTAGGATATAACAGTGGCGAACGAGGATATTTTTTTTCTCTTAACAGAGATAAATTACCGTACTATTCAAGGATTTTTTCTTGAAAGAAAAATTGCAAGGACGGCAAGAAAAAAAAAACAAAAAAAAAACGTCGACACGTGCGTTAAATAAAAGAGAATTTTACTACCTAAAGTAGTAAAAAATACGGATTTCTTCAGTAAGAACTAACGGGAAAGTAAAGAAAATTGTACTCGAAACAATTTTAAGGTAAAGTGAACTTTATCTGTATGTTGACGAAAAATATTTGGGAAGCACAAGCTGAATTCGAAACCTGCACCGGGAGATTACGAATTTCGAAAGAAAAAAGTACGCTTACGATTTTTTTTTCTTTAAACAATTCAGAAATTATTGTTATATTTTTTTTCTCTCCCCCAAGTGCAGCCGTATTTTTGTGAAAAATAATTGTTCATTGCTTTGTCTAAAGTAGTTGAAACTATTTGTTGTGCGAATTTTGGAAACGTTTTATTGTCTGAAATTATTCTGTGAAAAAGTTTACCTGGTAAAAGACTGTTGCTAATTGTATAAACTTTGTGAAACATTTATTTTTGCAAAACTTATTGAAAGTATTGTTGCTAATTTACGAAAACGCATATTGACGAACTTTTTGTGAAATTATTGTTGTAAACTTTGGAAAGATATTTTGTACTGTAATTAAGCTAAAATGGAGCAATTGGCTGAGTTGACGAAGGCGTTAACTCTAAGTATACAGCAGCAGCAACAACAACAACAACAACAACAACAACAACAACAGCAGCAGCAACAACAACAGCTACTGCAGCAGCAAGAATTGACACAACAAACGTTAGAGGCACAACAGGAGCAAACAAAAATACTTCAACGCCAAATGTTAACGCAACAAAAGAATTTTGAAAAATTAATTCAAATGTCGACAGATAGGAAGAAAACTAATTTTTCTGCAGAGGGTATTTCAAATTCTTTGTCAGAATTTCACTACTTTCCCGATACTGGCGTTACATTTCCAGCATACTATAGAAGGTACGAAACAGTTTTTACAAAAAAATGTTCGGACTGGACCGACGAAGAAAAAGTTACGCTGTTACTACAAAAACTGGGGACGGACGAAAACACCAAGTATGCTAATTTAATTTTACCCAAAAAACCGGAGGAAGTGAATTTTGAAGAGACAATTAATACTTTATCTAGAATATTTGATAAAAGAGACATCCTTTTTCATTCTAGATATAAATGTTTAAATTTACAGAAGTCGGAATCCGAAGACTATTTAGAATATGCAATATTACAATTGCTTATGTGAATAATTTAAATTAAATTAAATTTCGGCAGATTTATTTAAATGTTTAATCTTTGTACAAGGACTTACAGCACCAAGGGACAAAGATGTCAGATCCCGGATCCTGACAATTATGGAGTCGGACCCGAATGTAACTTTACAAAAAGTAACCGAGGAGTGTCAACGTCTCATTAATATCAAAAGAGACAACCCCCGCATTGAAGAAAAAAGCGTTTACAAGATAAAACATGTAAAAAGGCAAAGGACCTCTAGAACATACAAGACCCAGGAACAAAAGACTCCCAGAATGTACAAGGACCAAAGTTGTGAATGCTGCGGAAGTACAAGACACACCAAGAAGATCTGCTGGTTCAGGAATAGGATATGTTACGAATGTGGATTCAAAGGCCACCAGGGAACATATTGTAATCAGAAGAAAAAACGAAGGACCGACAAAGTTAATACGCTTCGCACAAGGAAAGAGAAAAGCTGCGAAAGGCGTAAATATGTCAATGTAAAGATAAATGGACATCCTGTAACATTACTCCTGGATAGTGGTGCGGACATTAGCATCATAGATGAAGATATCTGGAGAAGGATCGGTCGACCTGAACTAAGAGAAACCAGCAAGATGGCGAAGAGTGTGTGCGGCAAAAGGTTGGAATTCAAAGGAGAACTGAGGTGCAATGTGTCATTTGGTGGTCAAGCACACAAGTCCAAAGTGTACGTAGTACCAGGAAGGAACACAAGTCTATTTGGAGTGGATTGGATTGTCATGTTCAACTTATGGGAACGACCGGTTAATTCTTTTTGTAATAGGTTGACCACAGAGAAATCAAACCAAATAGAAGGCTTCATGGACGATTTAAATGCAGAATTCCCAAAAGTTTTTGCCGAAAAACTTGGATACTGTGTGAAAACAGAAGCAACATTTGAGGTGAAGAAAAATGCCACCCCAGTGTTCAAACCTAAAAGAAATGTATCTTTTTCATCGATGGACGCAATAGAGAAGGAGTTGGAGAGACTTCAACAATTAGACGTCATTGAAAAGGTTGACCACACGGATTGGGTAAGTCCGACGGTATATGTGAAGAAAAAGAATAACAAAATAAGAGTCTGCGCTGACTTTTCGACGGGCATTAATGACTGTTTGCAGGACCACAATTACCCCTTCCGTCGGCAGAAGATCTATTCTCAAAACTAAACGGAGGAAATTTTTTTTCCAAAATAGACCTCTCGGATGCATACTTTCAAATCAAAGTCAATGACGAATGTTCAAAGTACCTGTGCATTAACACGCATAAGAGTATTTTTAAACTTAAAAGACTTCCGTTCGGATTAAAGGTCGCCCCTGCTCTGTTTCAACAGGTTATGTATACGATGCTCACAGGATTGGAATTTTCAATAGCATACGATATCCTGATAAAGAGCAGAAATTTGCATGAACACAAGAAGCACGTCAGAGAAGTATTTAAGAGATTAGAGGAGTTTGGTTTCAGATTGAGCCCGGAGAAATGCGATTTCTTTATGGAAAGGATCAGATACCTTGGTCAAATAATCGACAAAGAGAGACGAATACCAGATCCACAACGGGCCGAAGCAATTGAAAAGATGCCTGCTCCAGACTCAGTACCGAAGCTACAATCATTTTTGGGATTGGTTCAATATTACGCGATATACATACCTAATGTGCATAATTTGGGAGCTCCTCTTAACGAGTTACTAAAAAAGGGTAGTAAATGGAGTTGGAATAAGGAATGTGAATCTGCCTTCCAAAAAATTAAATGTCTACTATCAGACTTGGCATTAGCGCATTTTGATCCAGACAAGGAGTTAGTACTAGCAACGGACGTCAGTGATTACGGCGTTGGCGCTGCATTACTCCATAAGTATGAGGATGGAACACCAAAAGCAATCGCTCATGCATCAAGAACTTTGGTTGCAGCTGAGAAAAACTATAGCCAGATTGAAAAGGAGGATCTGTCGATAATATTTGGAGTCAAAAAGTATAATCGATTTCTCCATGGACGGACCTTCACATTGCAAACAGACCATAAACCCTTGATTACGATATTTGGATCAAAGAAAGGCACTCCTAAGCATACCGCAAATCGACTACAGCGATGGGCTGTAACTCTCTTAAACTATCAGTTTAAGATGGAGCATGTGTCATCGAAAAAGTTAGGACACGCGGATGCACTATCAAGGTTGATTCCAAAAACAAACGAAAGTTTCGAAGAGACAGTAATTGCTTCTCTTAAAGATGAAAGCGAATGTACAAGTTCAATGTGTAATATGATACGTGAACTTCCAATAACCCTTGAAGAGATTAAAAGAGAAGCTGAAAAAGACATTTTCATAAAGAAAATGAAAACTCAATTAGGACTGAGGGAAAAAAGTAACAAAGTAGGACAAACTACATTTTTTTTCAATTTGTGAAGGTTTACTTATGTATGCTGATAGAATCGTAATTCCACAGGCATTACACAGGAAAATATTAATGGAATTCCATACAGGTCATCCTGGCATTTCAAGAATGAAATCCTTAATTAGAGGATACGTATATTGGCCTGGTATGGACAAAGAAGTAGAAAACTGTGTTAAAGCATGCAAAGGATGTCAGTTAGCAGCCCGAGATCCGCCAATAAAAACGACCCCATGGCCGAAAACGGACCTACCCTGGTCACGTTTACATATTGATTATGCCGGACCTCTAAATGTTTTTTTCTACTTAATTGTAGTAGATTCTTTCTCTAAATGGCCAGAGATATTTAAAACCAGACATCCAACTGCAAGGAACACTGTAAATGCACTTAACGAAATCTTTAGCCGTTTTGGGGTACCAAAAACCATAGTAAGTGACAATGGTACAGCATTTACAGGTCACGAATTTAAAGAATTCTGCAAATCGCTGAATATTCAACATATCACGACACCTGTTTACCATCCTAGGTCGAATGGGTTGGCAGCAAAAATTTGTGGACACATTTAAACGGGCAATAAAGAAAAACCTGAATATGGACACAGATGAGCAAACTATACAAATATTTCTAGCAATCTACAGGGTAACCCCGAACCCAAATAATAATGTTAATTCATCCCCTGCAGAACTGATGTTTGCTAGAAAAATTAGATCTATCTTCGATAGACTTATACCTGAGAAGAAGAAAAGTTCTAAAGGAGAAAACTTGAAAGTAAAGTGCTATTCCTCAGGGGACAAAGTGTATTTAAAAAAATTTCAGAATGGAAAAAATCATTGGGTGGACGGTTTAATTATGAAAAGAATTAGGAACATAGTTTATACCATTCAAGGCCCAAGTTTTGTCTGTAAAAGACACATAAATCAAATCCGTCCCAGAATTTCGCAAAATACAGAAGAAATCCCAATGGAAACATTATGTGATACATTTGATATACCAAAGCCAGTATGTATACCTGAAACTATGAATGTATCCCCTGAACATACCATACGGGGTGGACAGAATTCCTTACCACAGGTAACGCAGACCAGAAGGAAGAGCACCAGAAAAAGGAAAATCATCAGGCGTTTAAGCCCTGATCCGAAAAGGAAACGGTACTAAAGCTAAAATCGGGAAAATTTCAGCTTCAGGGGAAGATGTTGTAAAGGTCATGATTGGCATAAATACGAAACTAACATAAAGGGAAGTAATCAGGTATTGACTATATAGGAAAGTACGTATATAAGACGGGCAGTGATATCTGGACGTGAGCGAAGAGTACACGTCTCTACTTCCTACCGGATTCCTGTTAAACGCAAACCACTCAGCGTATTCTTAATTAAGTATGTCCTATGTAATTTAGGATATAACATATAGATTGCAACGTTGTTTGAAAAATCTGAAGGAATCCAGCAGATTCGTAGACAGCCAACACATCACAAAGTCACACGGGTTCTTAGCCATCGTAACAACGAAAAAAAAAATTTGATACAAAATATAGTAACGATAGTATCGTAATTCACTTACTTGAATAAGTTTTTTTGAACGGAAAATGACAGCTCTATTGTCTATTCCTTCTCCGTTGTTCACCGTATTGTATCTTTTGTTACTCTTGTTTTCGTATATATTTTAAAGATGGCGTCATCCATTTTACTTGTGGGATCTTTTAATATGCTCTGAGTTCTTTCGAGATACTGTTTCTTGCATTTTCCCTTTAAATTGCTTTTAAGGCTGGGAGTTGTCTTCTGTAGACGTATTTATTACTACTGTAACCGCTGCCACCATGTTATGGTATCTCAATACATATTAAAGGCATATAAAGGACAAGTCGAACACACAACATAGGATTTCAATATGGCCCGATATGCACGCTTTATTGAACTGCTAGAATGGGGAGGGGGAGAACACTTCCTTAGTTCTCCTTAATTGGAGAGTTCTACTTAGGGGATGTTACTGAGGTTGTAGGAGCGCGGACCTTAGCTTAGTAAGATATTGTGTCTTAGTGAATATGCTAAGATCCACGCGTACATTAGAATAGTTAAAGAGATGTTTAAAAGAATAAAAACAGATAAAACATGGAAAAACATGTATGAAAGTTGAATGAAAGATAAGGCATGCATATAGTTGAAGGAAGAATAAAACGTAGTTTAAAAGTAATAAAAATATTTACATATGTACAAATCTTACATGGTAAAATGTTTATTTGGAATGTTCGCTGGAAGTCAGTTCCGAGAATGGTAGAAAGCCGTGTGTGTGACCATGTTTGTATGTGTGTGTAGCCATGTGTGAGGCTTGGCGTTAGTACGTCGAAGTGTGTGAATGTGTGTCGCCTTTTGTTCATGGTTGTACGAATGTGTATGCGTGAGAGTTGATAATTCGTTTAGGCATTTGTATGTATGTGTGCCTTTGTCAGCAGTGTGTGGTTGCGTGCGTTGAAGAATGATAGGAGTGTAAGCCTTTGTGTATGTGTGTGTGTGTTTAGTAGTCAGCCGACGCGCTGACACCTCTCGCCGAAAGGCGAGGATAGCTGAACTTGTATTCCCTAAAAAAGAGGAAAAAGAAAAGAGAGAAGAGACAGATTTTGTCGCTAAGTCTGCTTTTATATTATTTCACCAGTGGTTTGGCTGACGTAGTTGAGAGCACCTCACGTGATCAATATTTTTATTTTTTGCGCCATTTTGTTAGACTGTATCTGGGAGCTGATTTTTATGGCTCCAGTTTTAGCTTTTGTTGTTGAAGTGAATTCGCGTTAGTTTCTGTTTTTGTGCCCACGCCGTTTGTTGATGAAATAGAGGATGTCACTCTGATAAGGTCATAACATCACTACCGTCGTCTAAATACGCTATTTGGAGCCATTTACGTTTTTGACGTCTCAATAACACGATATTTATGTTGCTTCTTATGTTAGACTTTTAGCCATTTTCTGTTTGGTTCTGCAATGGGTACTTTTATCTCCTATATTTCCGCAAGGAAATAACTTTTATCACGAAAGTTCACTTTAAAATGAAAGCCACCGCACACTCTTTTTTCAATATACTGCTTAACATATTGAAAACACGAGAGAGTCATGTTCTCAATCCGTTAAGTCTAGAGTAGCTGATCAGAGGCTAATTTCCCACAAGTTTTGGCGAATAGCAAACAGTGTCCTGAACAGATGCGTGACCTCTATCCCGGATATCATCAATGAACCTGAGGTGATTTCGTCGGCATCCGATAAAGCCAAGCTTTTTGCAAAAAACTTTGCATCAAATTCCACCCTTTGTTTACCTCCTGAATTTCCCTCTATGACTGAAAATACTCTAAGCGACATCAATATATCTGTCCGGGATGTTGCCAAATTCATCAAGAACCTGGATGCCAGCAAAGCAACTGACCATGTCAATATTCAAATCATAGTATTTAAAAAGCTGCAACCAAAACTAGCCCCTATTCTAACAAAGCTGTGCAATCGTTGCTTAAGGGAATAATGCTTCACAACACCTTGGAAAACTTCATCAGTCTGCTCAGTATATAAATATACTGGAAATCGGTCTTCTACTTCTCAGTACTGACCAATCAGTCACCTGTGCATCATGAATAAGTTGCTTGAATCTGTAATAAATCAAGTTGTGAATCCCCTTAGGAAAACAGTTCATTCAGTTACAAGCAATATGGGGTTCGTCCTGCCACATCAATAGCTGATGTGCTGACTGTAATATCACACAGGATTAGTGAATATATTGACGGTGGGGGGAATCGTTTCAAGCGCAATAGCTCTCGAAATATCAAAGGCCTTTGATAGGGTTTGGCATAAAGACCTTCCTCACAAGATTTTTAGATATGGAATATCTGGAAATGTCCTCTCACCCTTCAAATCTCTTATCTCTGATAGGTTTATAAAAGTACTCGTTAATGGACAGAAGTCTGATATATTAACGCTGGTGTGCCTCAAGTCTGAAGCTCATATTATCAACGCAGGGATCCATTCTAGTCCCAACTCTCTTTCTGATCTACATCAATTATCTCCTAAATCACATTCTAAGATCATTCATCAATATTTATGCAGATGACACAACCACTCGGGGCAACACTTTGAAGAGCATTAATGATCAAGATCTGTCTGATTCTCTCTCTTCATCCAATGGGGAAAAAGGAGGCTAGTTACTTTTAATATGTATAAAACCAAGTTTCTCTTCTTTCACCACCAGCTCTAGTCCTCACTTTGCCCCAATTGTAATGAATGGCTCCCACCTTGAGGAAGCTTCCTGCTTTGATAAGCTTCTAGGACTGACATTCACACTGCAGATCTGAAATGGAAGACTTACATCAAATCCGTTGCCAAGGTTGCTGAAAAAATGGTTGGATTATTCAAAAGGTATCTCAATTCTGATGCAATTCTTTACCTGTATTAGAGTCAAATACTTCCTAAGATGGAGTACTTTTGCTACACATGGAGAAGTTCGGTACAGAGCAACCTTTCTCGCCTTGACAAAGTCCAAAACCGACTTTGAAATTTAGTGGTCAATGTCCTCTTCTTTTCCTTACAGCCTCTTTCTCACAGAAAAGAGGTTGCTTGTCTTTCTCTACTCTATCGTTATTTTTATGGTAGCTGCTCGACTGAGCTTCAATTTATTCCCCCCCCCCTGTAAAACATTCACAACAAACACTCGTCTAACTACAACCACTATCAATAAATTCACCCCCCCTCAATGTACCTAAAAATAAGCGGACCCTCCATGAGCATAGTTTATTTCCTATAATTACACGTCTGTGAAACACATTACTACGGGGCTGCTTCCCGGCTGACTATAACGTCGTCGTTTACAAGTTCAATGTAAACACATTCTTGTTGAGCTGTCCTCTTTAATAGTCTCTTTCTGACAAGTTACAACTATCATTACTAATCCCTTCGGTGTTCCACAGTCTACCTGTTAAGCTCAATAACCCTTATCATCGAGTGGCCTATGGGCCTTGATAAGCGTTTATCCGCCTGTAAAACAAATCTACCTTCACAAGTTGTCAACACCGTTTACATCTTGTCCAGAGAGAATCTGACACATAGCAATCTTCCGCAGATTCTTTTCCCAGACAATCCAGAGAAATGTGGCCCAGCCAATTGGAAGAAAAGTGTACCATTCGGAGGACCGAGCTATGTGATTAATTCCATCACATACAAAGCACTTTGTTCTGATGCTGTTGGCCTGGCCTCCCTTAGGGCGCTGGCCACACGGCCGCCATAATCAACGCAGGTTTTGAGGAGGAGTCATTTTTCAAGATGGTTCCCGCTCGATCCAGAAGCTCGGAAATGTATATCTCACCCATCTCGAAAGAAATGCGTAAAAGCTGTCGGGCAGATCATAGACGAATGCGGTTGCAATGCCTCGTTCTGTCATACTATCAAATAGCACAAAAAGCTTCCGCAGGTCTGATAGAAAAACATCAACAGTTTCATCCGGCCGCATACGGCGTGTTACAAACTTCGCGTGTGAGTCCAAGGCGAATGTTAATAAGGCTTCTTTTATAGAGACAAACATCTCACTTTTTCTCTCGCTTAACTGCTGGTAGAACGCGAGCGCACTGCCAGTTAGACGCATGGACATCACATACTTTACGTTCTTCATCGATCATAGCCAACACACGAGTCCAGCTTTCCTAATCCGTTCAATAATGGATTAGCTGTGGTCCGCCCCACTAAACTCTGATATTAGCTTTACAGCTTGTAACGCTCGCAAGTCTAACTCTTTCAATCATCATCGCTCTCAAAGCCGACTTCAAAGTAACCGGTGAAAATAACTGCCTGCTTTTATCACAGTTAGCGTAGCCGTTATGTGCGATACACGCGATCCTATGTCGTCTACGCGACGTGGTGTGGGAAAGCTTATACTCATTACAGAAACATTTAAATAACTGAAATCTTTAAGTAAAAGAAACATTCTAAGAATCCCTTAATTTTGATAGCTCTTTATCTAAAAGGTAAATTTGAAGAATGTCTTAAAACTTTAGAAACGTTTCAATAAAAGAAAAATTTGTAGAATACTTTCGTAAATACTTTTAAATCTCTAACAAACAGAAAGATGTAAAAATGCCTTCTTTCAAATAATGCTATATTAGCACTTATTGCAAAATCACGCCAAAAATTAACATTCACCTTCATCTCAACCAGTTGTATGCCGTTTTCAAATCATGCCAAAAATAAACATTCACCTTCATCTCAACCAGTTATATGCCGTTTTCAAATCATGCCAAAAATTAACAATCACCTTCATCTCAACCAGTTGTATGCCGTTTTCAAATCATGTCAAAAATAAACATTCACCTTCATCTCAACCAGTTGTATGCCGTTTTCAAATCATGCCAAAAATTAACATTCACCTTCATCTACACCAGTTGTATGCCGTTTTCAAATCATACCAAAAATTAACATTCACCTTCATCTCAACCAGTTGTATGCCGTTTTCAAATCATGCCAAAAATTAACATTCACCTTCATCTCAACCAGTTGTATGCCGTTTTCAAATCCTGCCAAAAATTAACATTCACCTTCATCTCAACCAGTTGTATGCCGTTTTCAAATCATACCAAAAATTAACATTCACCTTCATCTCAACTAGTTGTATGCCGTTTTCAAATCATGCCAAAAATTAACAGTCACCTTCATCTCAACCAGTTTTATGCCGTTTTCAAATCATGCCAAAAATTAACAGTCACCTTCATCTAAACCAGTGGTATGCCGTTTTCAAATCATGCCAAAAATTAACATTCACCTTCATCTCAACCAGTTGTATGCCGTTTTCAAATCATGCTAAAAATTAACATTTTCCTTCATCTCAACCAGTTGTATGCCGTTTTCAAATCATGTCTAAAATTAACATTTACTCTCATCTCAACCATTGTATGCCGTTTTCAAATCATGCCAAAAATTAACATTCACCTTCATCTCAACCAGTTGTATGCCGTTTTCAAATCATGCCAAAAATGAACATTCACCTTCATCTCAACCAGTTGTATGCCGTTTTCAAATCATGCCAAAAATTAACAATCACCTTCATCTCAACCAGTTGTATGCCGTTTTCAAATCATGCCAAAAATAAACATTCACCTTCATCTCAACCAGTTGTATGCCGTTTTCAAATCATGCCAAAAATTAACATTCACCTTCATCTCAACCAGTTGTATGCCGTTTTCAAATCACACCAAAAATTAACATTCACCTTCATCTCAACCAGTTGTATGCCGTTTTCAAATCATGCCAAAAATAAACATTCACCTTCATCTCAACCAGTTGTATGCCGTTTTCAAATCCTGCCAAAAATTAATATTCACCTTCATCTCAACCAGTTGTATGCCGTTTTTAAATCATGCCAAAAATTAACATTCACTTTCATCTACACCAGTGGTATGCCGTTTTCAAATCATGCCAAAAATTAACATTCACGTTCATCTCAACCAGTTGTATGCCGTTTTCAAATCATGCCAAAAATTAACAGTCACCTTCATCTCAACCAGTTGTATGCCGTATTCAAATCATGCCAAAAATTAACATTCACGTTCATCTCAACCAGTTGTATGCCGTTTTCAAATCATGCCAAAAATAAACATTCACCTTCATCTCAACCGATTGTATGCCGTTTTCAAATCCTGCCAAAAATTAACATTCACCTTCATCTCAACCAGTTGTATGCCCTTTTCTAAATCATACCAAAAATTAACAGTCACCTTCATCTCAACCAGTTGTACGCCGTTTTCAAATAATGCCAAAAATTAACATTCACCTTCATCTCAACCAGTTGTTTGCCGTTGTCAAATCATGGCAAAAATTAACAGTCACCTTCATCTCAACCAGTTGTATGCTGTTTTCAAATCCTGCCAAAAATCAACATTCACCTTCATCTCAACCAGTTGTATGCTGTTTTCAAATCATGCCAAAAATTAACATTCACCTTCATCTCAACCAGTTGTATGCCGTTTTCAAATCATGCTAAAAATTAATATTTTCCTTCATCTCAACCAGTTGTATGCCGTTTTCAAATCATGCCAAAAATTAACATTCACCTTCATCTCAACCAGTTGTATGCCGTTTTCAAATCATGCCAAAAATAAACATTCACCTTCATCTCAACCGATTGTATGCCGTTTTTAAATCACGCCAAAAATTAACATTCACCTTCATCTCAACCAGTTGTATGCTGTTTTCAAATCATGCCAAAGATTAATAGTCACCTTCATCTCAACCAGTTGTATGCCGTTTTAAAATCATGTCAAAAATTAACATTCACCTTCATCTCAACCAGTTGTATGCCGTTTTCAAATCATGCCAGAAATTAACAGTCACCTTCATCTCAACTAGTTGTATGCCGTTTTCAAATCATACCAAAAATTAACATTCACCTTCATCTCAACCAGTTGTATGCCGTTTTCAAATCATGCCAAAAACTAACAGTCACCTTCATCTCAACCAGTTGTATGCCGTTTTCAAATCATGCCAAAAATTAACAGTCACCTTCAATTCAACCAGTTGTATGCCGTTTTCAAATCATGCTAAAAATTAACAGTCACCTTCATCTCAACCAGTTATATGCCGTTTTCCATGATACTTTTAGACATTTCGAATAGTTACTTACGATTATTTAGAAAATGATGTCACATATGTTACATATCGTGTCTTATAGCAAGAATATTCATAAAAATTAATATGGACTCTACTTATATTCAATTTGTTGTAGAAAAGTTTAAATAAAGACTCGGTATGTAGGTATTTTATATGTTTATCAACATTCAAATTATCTTCTAAATGTTTCATAAACACTTTATCGGGACACTGTAAGAATATTCTCAATATAAATATTGAAATCACCTAAACTGAATTATTCTAGAAAATTATCATTAAAACATCCATAGAAAAGTATTTGTTGCGCATATATGTAATAATATTTTGATGTGTAGGTGTAAAAAAGCGTTAGAATCGTAAATTTTCGACATTAGTTTAACATTACGCAAGATAATGAAAAATTCCATTAGAAAGTAAGAGATTCGTGTACAGAAACTCTTTTGGTTTGGCAGATAAGCTGATTATGTTCAGTCGCAGTTTTTCGAAGTTCCATCTTTGTTTACCTATCTCCAGTGGGAGGGGGTCGATGAGAATCTTACATGTAACCTTTCAATGCTGTGCGAGAATGAAGGAATAAAACATCAAGGCATATGAACACTTTTGATCAACACTTTTGTTAGTGCTTTGCTTTTATGTTTTGCATAATTGCACCTACCAGATGAGAGCATCTGGTAGGTGCAATTATATGGATAGAAACTTCAGCTGCCATATCACCACTGCGACTACAGAAATACAACCAATTGATTTCGCCAAAAAGGTAGACACGCCGTCGGGATCGAGGACGCATTATGGGGATTGACCCCAGCTACGTTACACATGTGCATAAACGTATCCTTAAAATCGTGATTAGATATTGCAAGAAATTACGTAGCAATTTATATTGACCCTAACTTTATTACAACAGTTTTAGAAAAAGTTTTCATCAAGCCCCTGTAGTAGATATTTAATCAATTAATACCTACATCAACTTATCTTTTAAATGATATCACACATGCCTTATCATTAGGTATCGCAACAACATGCTTAAGCATTTATAGTAGCATTCAATCAAATTTAAATAATCTTTGAAATGATGTCACATCAGTATCATATTTTTCTGCAGAAACGTCACCTAAAATTAATATTGACCCCCTTCCCCTTCCTGCAACTAGTTATAGAAAGATGCACATACATCCTTTGCAACCGTGTATTTGGTGTATGTATCTGCATACAATTATCTTTGAAATGATTTATCAGGATTTTATTGCAAGATCATGGCTAAAAAAACCTCGACCTCGTTTCAACCAGTTGTAGAATAGTGTCCACAAAGAATATTAAGAAAGGCATTTGATATGTTTATCTAAATGAAATTACACTGGGCTGTATAACAATTCTTTTTGTGAATGGTTTAGTTTTTTTCAAGTGATTTAGAGTAATCTTGTACGACTGAACCAAAATATTACACCCATTTCTTCGATTTTCGGAGTAAATCGATGAGATTATCGATTGATGTTTTCTTATTCGCTTTTTATTCACCCCAATCAAAACATATTGCCACTGAAGCGTAAGCGGCTACTGTGGTAGGGAAATCTGGGTGTGGAGTTGGGCAGCCAGATGTTTGTTCACATTACATTTAAATTTCTGCATGTTGGTACTGTCGGTAAAATAGGTAGTAGGGAGGGAATTCCAAAGGAAAACGGTCGGAGGAAAGAAGCCACCAGAGCAGAAAAAACTTCCAGCACTTGGAAACCTCTACAGTGAATGGGGTTAAGAGTTAGCAAGGTTAGTGGTACTTTCGTTTAGGGGAAACAAGTGAAGTAGTTCGTCTGAGTACATTCCGTGGAAGTACTTGTAATAATAAGATAATATTTATCACCCGAAATAGATGCTTAAGAGGAAAATTGTTTTCTAACGTAATTTAGCGATTAAATGTTATAATCTTTGAAGTTCGGAAATCACATGGTTTAAATGGGATTCAAGGAAAGAACCGACACATCAAGATTCCAGAGAAACATTAAAAAGTAGACATTGCGATTTGTGCATCATAACACCTTGCAGCAATCGCGTGCTATTGTCATTGAAGTGTCTCCAAACGTTGGGCTCGTATTGTGGCAGCTCACACCTGTGCAGAAGCTGTGCAATGTCTGTACAGTAGACTAAATCCTTCTCTTCAGAGAGAAAAACAAACGTTGCGGGCGGAGTTGATAGGAGTACTGTCGGATGGATGGGTCTTTTTCCTTTCAATCTACGTGGATATTAACAGTTTACAAGATAAGCTGAGATCGCAAACTAGAAAATGTATCTCTTTTTGGAGAGAGAATGTAGAACATCATCTTCAAGAACCACCTCTTTTTTATCATATTTGAACACTGGGGTGATGTTCGTCACTAATGCCAGGATATTCTTCAAGGAAACGTACAGGAATTTAGACACAGTGAACTATAGGACGATGTGCAGATTGTATATCCGGAATATTGAGGTTATGTCGGTTCTTTCCTTTAATCCAATTTACATTAATAGGGCAGTAGTAGCGGTTAGTGTCATAATTCGTCGACTCCCAACAAACCATATGATTTCCGAACTTCAGACAACTCGTTTAGCCCTTGCACCAGTGATGCAGACACTCTGTGTACGCATTACATATTCTGCATGGCACCCATCATTTATCCTGGCTATTCTTATTTTCTATAATTGTTTATATCAAATTATGATTAATACTTTGACTTTGCACTAATGTTTTTTTAAAATACATAACGCATATTCTTGCATGTTGACGGGTTCCAAAATCTTCAAAGCATTCACCGTCTAATGTCTCGTATGAAACGTGACGTGATCGGGGCCGAGGATCCCTTACATCTCGTATGAAACGTGACGTGATCGGGGCCGAGGATCCCTTACATCTCGTATGAAACGTGACGTGATCGGGGCCGAGGATCCCTTACATCTCGTATGAAACGTGACGTGATCGGGGCCGAGGATCCCTTACATCTCGTATGAAACGTGACGTGATCGGGGCCGAGGATCCCTTACATCTCGTATGAAACGTGACGTGATCGGGGCCGAGGATCCCTTACATTTCGACTGAGATATGCTGGAAAATGAGTTTTATTTGTATGTGTTTTTTCTGGTTTCGGCGAACTGAGCTGCGATGCCGGGATTGACAACAGATTCTACAATTCTTGACGGCGCGAAAACGTCGAAGGAGGTGGCGCTCCATATTAGAGTGATTTCCTAAAAACAAAGAGTGTCATTCCGTCGCTCCTGTCTAGGTCGACTGCCTCGCGAATTGATACAAACCCGACAAGACAGGGACTTTGTTTGACTACGTCATTAAGTGCAGAGTGACAACAGACGACCAGTGCTGAATCTGCAAGACAGGGCGTGCAGGACAAACTTGTCAACAGCAGCGGCATTTAATTATAACTCTCTATGAATCACATCGTTTGAAGTCAATCGTTAGCAGTCAATCGAGGAAAGTAATCTTATTTTTTTATTCCTCACAGCCAAAATGTACTTAAGTTATCATGCAGTATTCCAGAAAATTCAAGTTTAAAAATTTATTCCCAATCCAGTCAAATAGATAAAAGAGGAAATACTATTGGTTATACTTACGTGTTTCGTTGCGAACGTTCACATTCTAATGGAGCCGGAAAGAACATAAATATTTTACGTTATAATGAGGTCGAGGTGATTTGGTATCCATAGCCATTATAAATAAAGATTTAGTTGAGGATGACATTGTCTGGAGGCTTAAATGAAGTATTCCATCAGTAAAACAGCCGAGGAAATATATATATACTAGCACGCAAGGTAAGCTGTTTCCTCAAAACAACAATATCTTCTGTTATCAGCTCGCTTCACAGCGAGTTTCTGCTACTGTTCCGGTAACTAGTTTCATTCTATAGAGGCATGGCTTGTCCGTTGACTTTCAGGAACAGACTGAATGGCGACTGGGAATAGACCAGCGACATCTGAAAAAAAAAACAGGGGACGTTGGGAAAGACCAAATGAATACATCGGGCCAAAAACCCACATTTCATCTAATATATACTACAGAAGAAAATACAGGAAAATGTCCTCAAGATCCCATGAAAGTGAGGGAGGATGATGGATCAAAAAGAAACTATTGGATAACGAATCAGATCGACCAACGGATAACGAATAAAGAACAATAAACGGATTCCCGTGCGTCTGTGGACGGAAATCTAACTCCCAAAAAGGAATGAAGATTCATCGAAGCCAGATGGGATGTGCTTCTCACCCAATAACTCATAAGCAGCGCTCTGTTATCACAGATAAGATGTCGAAAAACCAAGGTCAGGACGCAACCCACAGTGCCGATAATATCCATGCAGTTGCACCAGAGAGTGGGACGAAACTTTCCAGAATAAAATTCCCACCGGCCAGCAGTTCGGAAGAATGGTACATGCTTCACTATACAATAAACAATGCACTACATAAAGAATGAGATAGAAAGAAATATGATCAACGGTTGGAAAAATGTGGTCATGTTATATACTGGATTTGTATGACATTGTATGGTGAAAAAGGGAAATCTACTAAACCATCAGTCAAGAAAAACATACGCCAGAGGGGGGTGGAAAACTTAAGAAATAAGGTGGTTCTGGGCCAAAAGAATATCACATGGTGATATAATGAAAAGTGTCCACTGTATAACTATCTCTGTGAGAGGAAAACATTAAAAAAAATTTTTTATTTAAAATTATTTATTAATTATCTCCTTTGAACCATTTGGATAATTTAGAAATGTTATTTATTTATTTATGTATATTTATTTTATTTATTTACTTAGCTATTTATTTTAATTTATTTATTTATAAAAATTTTTTTTCTCTTCGAAATATGAGAACGTTTTCATATAACAAAGACGTAAGACCCTCAGCCGTTAAAAACAAAAACAAAAACAGACCAGAAGCTGAATCATCAAACGACACGTGAGACGCTAAGCCGTTGAAAAATCAGTTGTTTTGATTTCATTGAACAGTTAGATTTAAATGCGATTCAGATAATGGGGCCTTATATCAGTGATGGGGCCGATACGCAAAAAAGCCGTCGAGAGAAAGACCCTGAAACGGTGCGTATTCTCTCCTGATGACCCAACATTGTCTGGAGGCTGAAATGAAGTATTCCATCAGTAAAGCAGCCGAGGAAATTATATATATATATATATATATATATATATATATATATATATATATATATATATATATATATATATATATATATATATATATTAGTACTTCATGTATCCACATAAAGTATTATAAGGAGATATAATTTTTTATGTGTCAGTTTTCAGTATTTACTTCAACAGTGCTCGATACGTAAGTAGAGCTAGGTAGTAAGCAATGAAAATATATATGGCAATCAAGCTACACAGAGGCTCCCGTGTTTCATCCCTGGGGGAATCGTCAGGCTAAATGCATGGAGTTATTTTTGTCAGGTGTTTTTATATACATGTCTTGCTAGTTAACCAATCAGATTCTTTGTTGTTCCCTCAGCCAATCGTTGGGCTTGCCTATCCTATTTTTTGTTAACAATGGATTTTCATATATCCTGTTTCCTTTGTTTTGTCAATACAGTGGGCGAATTTATTTTAACACGTGGTTTCTTGTATTTCTATTTTAGGTTTTAAATTTTTGTTTATTTATTTATTTTTATTTTTTTAAATATTTATTATATATCATCCTAAGGTAAATTTATTTCTGTGTAAACAGCTGTTTGCTATTTCACTTCTAGAGTTTAATAGGTTTCGGGGATCTTTAAAATTTAGGATTTCATATTTTTCATTCAGGCATAATCTACACGGGTCGTCTAAGTTTCTACATGTACTGGCCTGTCTTACAATTTTCCATTCAATTATTGGTGAGTGTCCATTTTCTTTGAGCTCCCAATAATGGTTAGCTAGTGCAGTTTTAGTTCGACGTTCTTTGTTTTTAAATGTGTTTTTATGGTCATAGTATCTGGTCTTAAAGTCTAGGGATGTCATACCCACGTAGTATTTCTTGTTATTTAGTCTTTCGTTGGCAAATATCGTTGATTGGTATACAACACTTTTAGTTAGGCATTTATTTTGTAGTGGACAAAGTTTACGATTTATGCAGTTACATCTTTTCTCTTCATTGCTAACTTTTTCGTTTCTATTCGGGTGGTTATTATTAGTGTTTTATTTATTACTATTAGTATTGTTTATATTTTTGTTCTTCGTAGTGTTATTCTTGTTATATTTTCCACTTTGTTTATTTTTTCTTCTCTATTGTTGTCTTTTAGTATTTTGTTGTTGTGTGCCTAAATTATCATTTCTAGGTTTTCACAGCAGCTGTAGGATAGTTTTAGATTATTTTTATTGAATATTTTATGTAGAGGGTTGGTTACGGGGAGGTGTTTTTCAATCAGATTTAGGATTTTTTTGCCTAGTTTAGTTTTTAGCATCTGGTTATAGGGAGGGGTATAGTAGATTATATTTCTTTTTCTTTTGTTTTTCTTTTTAATTTTGTTGTAATTATTGGTGTCCTGTTTTTTATATTTAATTTCGGTATTATGGTAACCACTATTTTTTAGAGCTGTATTGTAAATGTTGATTGATTTTTTAAAAACGGTTTCGTTGCTAGAATTGTTGATAAGCCTACTTTCGATCGAATTCGGGATATGTTTTATGATTGATGGGGGGTGATTAGACTTTGGGTGTACGTATATTGGGTTGGCGTTATCTTTTAGGTATGGTTCGTAAGTGTTTTTACTTAAGTTTAATGTGACGTCTAGAAAGTTCGTTGTTTTTATGTTAGCCATTACTTCTACTTTTAGGCCTAGTTTTTTTATTTCCATATGTATAATTTTCTTGAAGTTTTCTCCCTTGACTTTGTTGGAGTCGCTTATTATCGCTAATCCATCATCTCTATAAAGGCCGATATCCGTATTATCGAATATATTTGTGAGTGTATATAAAATGAATAACCCCACAAGAGCAGATGCCTCCGCAGAGTCAAGGGCACTAATGGCCAAATCAAAGGAGTTTGTCATATTCGTTTTAATCCATTGGTCCTCGTTGTTGATTAAAATTGATCTCCTACATTTTTTAATGATGTGAATTTCATCCTTGGATATATCAGTATATATCTCGGCGAATTCTAGGGCGATATTGAAGAGTTCTTCTGATATGGATGGGTAGAAGTCCACTATGTCGAATTGTAAGAAGGTACAATTGTTCTTATTTTCTATACTGTTAAACCAAGTGATTGCGTCGGCAGTATTCACACATTGGTTTTATTCTAGGTCTTTTCTTAATTGTTTGTTAATTCTAGATAGAATTGTTTGGCTGATTCTTCCTATTTCTGGTTTGGTCGGATTAATTAAGCGAGTGCTGGGGTTATTGTTAAAGTTACTTTTGTGGTCTTTAAATAAGATATAGGCTTCCTTAGGTTTTAACTTACTAACTTTGTTGCTAATTTTTAGTTTATCTGTGATTTGTTTACTTTCAGTATTTATTATATCTATGTAGTTATGTTCGCTTGTATTTAGTTTTTGTATTTTTTTGTAATATTTTCTGTTAGTAGTTTGTTATACTCTTGTTTATCTATTTTGTAAAAATTTCTAGTTTTGTCCGCTTTTACGAATATTTTGTTAGAGTTGTTTATGTTTTTAACGATGGTGTGTAATTGTTTTTGGAAATTATTCTGTTGTTTGTGAAATTCTAAGTTTTTAATAACATTTAAGAGGTTATTTTCAAAGCTAGTCATGATATCTATTGGCTTAGCGTTTTTTAGGCTTTTGAATCCGTAGGATTCTTTTGTATCTACGTGTTTATCTTTATTGTTAATGAAGAAGTGTGCTCGCCATCGTATTCGGCGTATTAGTTCGTCCGTTTTTAAAATTAATTTAATAATGTATCTATGCTTGCTAGGTGTTGGGATATTCTTAAGTGATGTTTCTAAGTTAATTTTTTCCATATTATTTTTAGTGGTGAAATAAATTCTTGTGAGAGTGCTCAGCTGTTTGAGGAGCTAGATATTAGTACTTCATGTATCCACATAAAATCTTATAAGGAGATATAATTTTTTATGTGTCAGTTTTCAGTATTTACTTCAACAGTGCTCGATACGTAAGTAGAGCTAGGTAGTAAGCAATGAAAATATATATGGCAATCAAGCTACACAGAGGCTCCCGTGTTTCATCTCCGGGGGAATCGTCAGGCTAAATGCATGGAGTTATTTTTTGCTCGTTCGTAATACGCAACGGGTGACTTCTATTGCTACCAGGTGTTGTTTATATCTCCATCCCCACCGTCCACCGTTTCCCAAGTGTGCTCTTCTTAATTTGTAAAATAACGATAGTTGGGCGGGGCGTATTTTTTCTCATTTCCCAAATGATAACGCACATAATAAAAGATCTTCACGTATTGCGCCTCTAAATTTTAGGCTGTTAGTATTGGCAATGTTGTGCACTATTATTCCAAGGTCGACAATAATCTCTCTTTTTAATGTTAATCTTTGTTATTTCCTTGTTATTTAATCAACATCATCTTAAAGAGCAATTATGTTCGAGTTGAAATCTAATGTGTTGTGAAAAAGGAAACTAATCCATCGAAACAATGACTGAAAACATGACTAATTTTGTGTGAAACTTTGCAAATACATTCATATTTATTTGCAGGGCGTTACGGAGCCCTCCAAAAAGGAGCGCGCTCCAGGAGCACGCTCCTTTTTGCTGGAGCGAAGGAGATGAGGGCTCATTTTATATTCAGCGGGATTGGAGCGGGAGCAACTCCATTTGGGACTAAGGAGCGGTGATTTTAGCGCTCCGCGCTCCTCGCTCCAAAATTATTTAATATTTTTTTCTTTTAAACACTAGTTTTTTATTCAGCAATATAAAGGAAAAGAAAAAAATGTCTCAGAGTTTACTCTGAGTTATTTTTTAAAATTATATCTGGTAAATGTATATGAGATAGGGAGAGGGAGAGGGAGGGAGAGACAGGGAGAAAGGAGAATATTTGAAGCACTCAGATTTTTACATCTATGTGTTAAATTTTTGATGGGACATTTTCTTAAAGCAGAAGACAGACAATTTGTCACCAAATGTCTTTAAAGGCGCCAGTAAGTCTATAGACGCCTTTGAAGTTATTTTCTTATAGATTTGAATTTCTTTTTTATTTATGATCACGGGTTTTATTGTGATTGAATAAATAAGCCAATTTTTCTTTTAATTCGTGTTTTTAAATAAAGAATTTTAGGTTCAATTATACTATAGGGGCCGTTGGATTTTCTCGCCCATTTCGCTCGGTATTCACCCAAATATTCGATAAAATCGATTTTTGGGGTGAAATGGTACATTTTGTCCTGACAAAAAATTTTAATTTATTTTTTAGCATATATCAAATTGAATTGTTATGCCGCATTTTTACCCGCTGTTGATGTTCTTTTTATGTTTGCTTTTAAATTCGTTAAATTCCGTTAAAACTTGCTTTTGTAAATAGAATGTTCAAAGTTTTTTTTTGTGTATAATAAAATGTGAAAGCAGTAAAAATATCTTTAGTCCAAGGAAAAATATATTTAGTCCAAGGAAAAAAACAATAAAAACCAACATGGCCGCCAGCGATTAAAACCTGGAATTAAAGTTAGATTCTCAACATTTTAAAAAGTAAATGAGAATTTTATTTCAGGACCAAAAATACAATTAACACGAGCAATTAGTTTCATCCTAAATTTGGGCGAAAACAAAGCGAAATGAGCGAAGAAAACAGCGGTCCCTATTCTACAATTAAACCGATGTTTAAACTTAATTAAATTAAAGAAAATATCTTAAATTTTAATTTTAAAAAGCAAATAATTAGATTTTCTGACAAATTTTGTGTTTTTTTAGAACCGAAAGTAGATTAGATATCTTTCTTTATCTTAAAAAATCTATTATCGAATATTAAAATTGTAAGCAGTTTACTTTTGTTAGAGATTTCAAATATAGATGTTTTCACCTTTTTTTTCAAATTTTTCATTTTAATAAATGTTTTGCCCGACCTAGGAAAATTTGCTCCAGTTAATTTTTTTTTTGGGTGGGGTGGGGGGTGGGGGGGATTTGACCCGATATTTTTTCAACTCCCAACTCCAGATATTTTGTATGAAATTTTAAGACTAAATTTTAAGATTAAATGGATCTCAGAATTGTTTATTGATAATTTATTGATATTTTGGGGGCAACTTATGAAAAATATTTTTTTAATTCTATCCTATAAAAATAAACTTCATTGGGTTTTTTCGCCCCAAATAGTACTATAGAAAAAAATGGATGAATCGATTTGTTTGAAAGAAATTGCGCGTTTCTCTGTTATAAATAATAATATACATTATACGATATAGTTACGTTCGTAAAACAAACAAATATTAAACAACAACATGACGAGTAATGTTGCCCAGAGAAATGTTTTCTTTTAAAAGAAAATAATCACTAATAATGTTTAAAAGTAAAACTTTATTTACTTAAAACAAAAGAAAAAATATCGGGTCAAATTTTCCTGAAAAAATAGGTTGTTAATGTAATGAAAATTAAAATTGTTTTAAAATGCTTCAGGGATGTTTCTATTTCTATTTTATACCTCAGGAAACGAAAATTTACGTATAATCTTATACTTCGTCCGACATGTTCTCCTATAACTCTCAAAATATTAGCGACAATTTGTTAAATATTATCTTACGATCTTACACTTAAAGTTACATCCCAACACATATCGATGAGATCCTTTGACGCCCACCCCTATACTTCGACCATTCATTGACAGAATAGAACGTTTATGAAAGAAGGTACATTTTCATTATGGAGCGCTGAAAAAGAGCCGCTCATTTTTTATAGGAGTTGAAGCAGGAGCGGCTCCTTTTTGAAAATGGGGAGCGTGAGAGGAGCCAGCTCCAATTTTCGGCGTTGGAGCAGGAGCGGGAGCAGCTTCAAAAGTAATGGAGCGCGTAAAGCCCTGTTTATTTGATGCGAGAATGAGTTGATTATTAATTGGAATTCTTCGAAGAGGTTTAAATTGTTTGGATCTGTTACCTCCCAGACCGGTTTTATTTACCGAAGTTGTTAAAATGATCGTCTGCTTGTTACTACTATTGGTGCTTGAAGCGTTTCTTTATTTTCTCTTTAGAAAACTGTGATATATATTATTAATGTCCAAAATACAATCTGGTGCTAATTTCCTTCTTTCTTTTAATGTCGGTCGGAATCTTAAGAGGTACTTGAGATTTGGGTTTGAGATAATTAAAAACACATTTCAAGGTCTATATAAGAGAATCTGGTTAGCAATCGTAGAAGTTAAATCTTGGCTTCTGGAATAGACAGACAAACTGAGTTCTGAGTTGGGACGAAAATGGTCACTGGCTATACTCTTAAAGAAAACTTCATAAGTTTATGAACTGCTGCAGGCATAGGGAAGATTACTTTTTAACCTGTAGTTGGTGAATTCTGTTGTATCACACTTTTGGTTACTGTTATCTTTCAAATTACAAAATCAAATTCTATAGATTGTACCAAGGAAGAGATGTCAACTTCAATAATAAAACTTATTAATTCTTAATAATACGGCACTGTAGTGTCAGTGGCATTTTCTTCTAGCTCGCCAGACGCATTATCACGGTTGCGCACTGGAATCGAATACGTGTCGATTCCGGACTGAACGCAAACGAATATGACTACGGACCACAGAAGGGAATATATTCTTCTTTTTCAACGAGAACAACATTTTATTTTGGGTTCTTAAGCGTGCCATTTTTTCTTTTTGGATGAAATTCAAGTTTTTGGTGTCTGTTACTGCTTTTTTTGCTTCAGTATTGGTTCCCAGGCTTGACAGTACGCACTCATTTTATTTTAAGAATTTCTGCTGAAAATACAGTAGACAATAAAACGCATATTCTGCACCTGAAATATTATTTCATATTCCACAACAGGATATTTCCAGGGCTCATCTTTTATTACAATATGCCAGAAATTAATTTTGCTGAACATCTCAAACTGAAAGATTGCAGTGAAGGAATTAGTTGTTTAATGAACGTTACAGTTTGATAATGGCAGAATTATAATTTAATATTTTGATGTTAACTCAAAAAATTAAAAAGAGGAATAACGAATTATAATTTAATATTTTGATGTTAACTCAAACAATTAAAAAAGGGAATAACGAATTATAATTTAATATTTTGATGTTAACTCAAACAATTAAAAAAGGGAATAACGAATTATAATTTAATATTTTGATGTTAACTCAAACAATTAAAAAGGGGAATAACGAATTATAATTTAATATTTTGATGTTAACTCAAACAATTAAGAAGGGGAATAACGAATTATAATTTAATATTTTGATGTTAACTCAAACAATTAAAAAAGGCAATAACGAATTATAATTTAATATTTTGATGTTAACTCAAATAATTAAAAAAGGCAATAACGAATTATAATTTAATATTTTGATGTTAACTCAAACAATTAAAAAAGGGAATAACGAATTATAATTTAATATTTTGATGTTAACTCAAACAATTAAAAAAGGCAATAACGAATTATAATTTAATATTTTGATGTTAACTCAAACAATTAAAAAGGGGAATAACGAATTATAATTTAATATTTTGATGTTAACTCAAACAATTAAAAAAGGGAATAACGAATTATAATTTAATATTTTGATGTTAACTCAAACAATTAAAAAGGGGAATAACGAATTATAATTTAATATTTTGATGTTAACTCAAACAATTAAAAAAGGCAATAACGAATTATAATTTAATATTTTGATGTTAACTCAAACAATTAAAAAAGGCAATAACGAATTATAATTTAATATTTTGATGTTAACTCAAACAATTAAAAAAGGGAATAACGAATTATAATTTAATATTTTGATGTTAACTCAAACAATTAAAAAAGGCAATAACGAATTATAATTTAATATTTTGATGTTAACTCAAACAATTAAACAGGGGAATAACGAATTATAATTTAATATTTTGATGTTAACTCAAACAATTAAAAAAGGGAATAACGAATTATAATTTAATATTTTGATGTTAACTCAAACAATTAAAAAGGGGAATAACGAATTATAATTTAATATTTTGATGTTAACTCAAACAATTAAAAAGGGGAATAACGAATTCAGGGAATAAATTTACCGGAACATCTTTCCAACTTATTTTTTTCGTGAGAATAATTTTCAAAGACATATTTCAAACATGTTGTGGCAAGAGAAAATAAACCAGAAAGTCTGACTTATGGCTGCAAACGTCAACGAACTTGGATGAGAACGGAATTATAATTCAACATTTTGATATTGAATTAAATAAGGGAAAAGAGAATAATGGCGGTATTCATAGAAGAGACTTAAAGGAAGATAAAATCAATTCGAATTACTTTCTTCAAGGGACATATTCACAGGCATATTTCTAACATATTGTGATAAATGATGAGCTCTGGGGATGTAAGGTTTTAAGCCATCCCCAAAGAACTGCTGAGAAGGAGCGTGGACTCTTTTTAAAGAGAAAGCATCCACAAGAAAATATTCAAACCTGTGTCTAGACACTCAATCTTTTCTACCTGGAAATAGAATATAAACTCGGGAATCGTTTAATTACAAACAGAACGAAGCCGGATTTTGACAGAATGTTCTTTTCCAACTTACTCACGCAATGTATGAAATACAAAACAGAGACACAAAAATTGCTACCATATATAGCAGTGATTTACATAAGATTAAAAGCAACTTACTACAAACAAGATACTTGACTCTCGTCCTTCCGTAGAACTGCAAGATAGTGAAAAAATCCATCATGCGGACTATCGCCATTACTAACTTTTTTCAATATATGGTATACAATCGAAGCACCGTTACCAAGAAAGAAAAAAACAACAACAACAACAAAAAAACAAAAGAAAAAATGAACGAAAAATAGACACTATTACCATAAAAAGTTCCTTTTAGAATCACAGCCAACAGGTTCTACCTGGTCTAAGGAACAATCGCTAAAAACAATTGCCGAATCAACAGTTCCATTAAGAAAATGTTCCTTCTGATGTCCCTTTCTAGCCCACCTGCACTCTATATTACCATTTTGGTAATAATGTTCCGGGATTTTAACGTTTTCTTGTATTCTTCTTTATTTACATCATTTATTCACGTCAACTCTTACTCTCCTTTTAGGATTCTGCTATCTCTACACTCCACCTCCTCCAAACATTTATAGTCTCATTTGCTATTCGTCCTATCCTTTAAAACATCCAATATGAAAACAAATATGTAAGCCAGCAATATTATCAGTTTTAATATTGACTGACTATATTTTGATGAATAAAATAACTTGAATTTGTAAAAGTAATTAAAGTTAATATGAAAAACAAAAAAAAACAGATTTTAAAATCTTAATTCATTTATTTCATAAAACATTTACAATTGTTTTTAATGCAATAAAATCATCAGTTTTTAAGAAATGAATCAAATAATATTTTGGTTATCTTCTGTAAGTTACGTGAAAATACATTTTCTATGAATATGTACGGTAAAAGAAAATTTGTATCGTTTACAAGTGAGTCTGCTAAGATGGTAGAAGTGTGTGCACTGTTGTCACAGTCAGTGATGCAACTGAATCAGCAATATTGATGGAGCCTATTGTTTGCAAGCGATAGTTGCGGGTTGACATTTCTTTAGTAAAGAAAACCAGAAGTTATTTAACACACGAATCATCTTCGCCTTTTTATTACTGGTTGGTTTCTGATTAAACCGATCATTACAAGATCAATTAAACACATAGCGAAGAAAGACATTAGCTGAGGCTGCGTATACTATAAAACTCTAACGTATTAACTGTTTCAGTTGGATTTCTATCATCTATTATCTTCGGCCAGTCCCTTTTCACTCGCCCGTCTCATTTCACATGTAATAAGCGAGAAAATACAAATGGTTCAGCGGAACAAATACTCACACCTTTTAGATAACAACTAGAAGAATACCCGTCCCATGAATGGTAAAATTAATTCCTCAAACATAACAGTTTTGCACCATTGTTATGCCCCCCCACACATACGAAGATTAAAATCAAGATATAATGATACTAAACCCTATGTCTAGAATACTAATTTTGATCAAAATCTATTACATGATTTTGATTCTAGTAAAATGTCTAAAATTTAAGGCTTAAGTTTAAGGGATCGTCCGAAGAAATTGAAATTCAGGGAATCTTGCTTACTTGGTGTTTAATGATTATGGATCAAATTCAATGCAAATATGAAATATTATGCTCCCTAAAAACCCTTTAAAATACCCCAAAGAAATTGAAATTTGGGGATATTTATTAATTGATGTCTAATATCTATTGTTAGAATTTCACAAAAATCGGAGGTATTTGAATTTTAACGAAGGGCTTTACCAACTTTTGCATAAAACTAAACTAAATATAGTCCACATTACGACCCCTTCTGTCTCAAAGCTGTGTTCCAAATTCATGATGATCGATTAATTAGTTTAGAAGCAAATATTGTGCATACAAATATATAAACATACCTAAATTCATAAAGATAGAAATAGGTTTCAAAATATCTCGATAAAAAGGAGTCTAATAAAATGAACCAAAATCAATATGGAGCCACTTTATTTATCAAATTCTTTATTAAATGTTAAACAAATTTTATTTAAAAAAAAAATCTCGAAGCGGATCTATGATGTGTTAAACCATTCGCCTATTCATCAAAATGATTAATTTTAACGATTAGCAAAATTAAATAGTTATTTAGGATTTTTGAAGAGCGATCACTTCGCCATTAAGTTTTTCTTTTTTTAATTTAATTTACTCAAGTAAATGTAGAATTTGCATGAATAATTTATCGTGAAATCTAAATCGAGATGCCGCGGTTTGGTTCCTGATCTGGAGCATCATGTCCTTGGTCTTGATGACTTCTAAGCTGTACATGCAGGTCAAGTGGGACGAGTAGTTTATGATTTAGTGAAGTCGATATAATAAGACCCTGCCCCCGATCAGTATTAGGTCTTTGTGGGTTTAATTTATCGCCCGTTCTGTTGTTGGCCTCGTTTTTAGTAAAAGCGACGTGTCTGTGAACTTATTTCAACAAAGCGTTTATGCGCATCGTGAGACAATTTGTGTCGGCCAATGTTGGGGTGGCGGTGATGACGTAATGTGGTGATTTGCCGATAGTACTGTTGATTATGACATCCATTTAGGTGACGATGGATTTAAGGACGTCAGATCAATGAGAGTTTCCGTCCTCACATAGCATGTATAAGGCGTTCTTCATTGTGCGATATTCCCGCTCGATGTGACACTAGCATTGTGGTCACCAGTGGTACTCGCGTTTAACTCGCACATATTTGTGTACACAGAACTTGTTAATTGGGTTTAGGATATATAATGGAAAGAATTTTCTCGGTGAAAGAGAACAAATTGATAAACTCCGCGACGGCGTCGATCGTACTATCTCTTGTGCATGACACGGCGAACCTGTCCAGATATTGAGAAGACGAAGCGTTTACCCTTGGAGATGAACATTCAGACAGAATCTACGGAGACAATTTAGAATTAACCGTTTCCATGTTTACAGTGACAATTGAGTCAATTCGGATGTTTTCTGTAGTTAGCCTTGTATACAGATTAAATATAGTAGTAGTCCATGTAAGCCTTGATAGAAAATTTTAAAACATTTCCACAAGTACCTAGTGATGCGAAAATAGTTTATGCAGTCGTGTCCGTGGTGAAGATATCTGGCATGGAATCTTTAAGGTACACCCAGGTTTGTTGATCACGGATGGTTAACATAGTCATCCATAATCATCAAATCCGAGCCGTCAGATCCCAAAGAGAATTGGTGGAAGTGCATTTAGAAGAATATGGCCCGATGGTTATTCTGGTTAATTATGGTTGTGTCTGATAACTCACCTGAGGTAACCGCCTCGAGGGTCTGGTGATTCTTGGTAGCATGTTATCAGATACCTGTTCGGCAGAGATATTGAGGTGGTCTGATAGCCAACTGATATGATCCCTTTTTGTCAATTTTAGGCCACTTGCGTGCGGGTAGCCGTACATGCAATTTCGCTTGTATCAACTGTGAGTGTTAAATGTCGGATGAAGTCCGTAAATGAGATGATTGGTGGGGAAGAGAAGTCCTTCGTGATTTTGATGACTGCTTTATAAACATTTTCTCTCCAAACAAATGGATTATTCCTGTTGGGTTCGTTTATAGAGGCCATTAGAGTAGAGAACGTTTATAGAGACCATTAGTGTAGAGAACGTTTATAGAGGCCATTAGAGTAGAGAACGTTTATAGAGGCCATTAGTGTAGAGAACGTTTACAGAGGCCATTAGTGTAGAGAACGTTTACAGAGGCCATTAGAGTAGATAACGTTTATAGAGGCCATTAGAGTAGAGAACGTTTATAGAGGCCATTAGAGTAGAGAACGTTTATAGAGGCCATTTGAGTAGAGAACGTTTATAGAGGCCATTAGAGTAGAGAACGTTTATAGAGGCCATTAGAGTAGAGAACGTTTATAGAGACCATTAGAGTAGAGAACGTTTATAGAGACCATTAGAGTAGAGAACGTTTATAGAGGCCATTAGAGTAGAGAACGTTTATAGAGGCCATTTGAGTAGAGAACGTTTATAGAGGCCATTAGAGTAGAGAACGTTTATAGAGGCCATTAGTGTAGAGAACGTTTATAGAGGCCATTAGAGTAGAGAACGTTTATAGAGACCATTAGAGTAGAGAACGTTTATAGAGGCCATTAGAGTAGAGAACGTTTATAGAGACCATTAGTGTAGAGAACGTTTATAGAGACCATTAGAGTAGAGAACGTTTATAGAGGCCATTAGAGTAGAGAACGTTTATAGAGGCCATTAGAGTAGAGAACGTTTATAGAGGCCATTAGAGTAGAGAACGTTTATAGAGGCCATTAGAGTAGAGAACGTTTATAGAGGCCATTTGAGTAGAGAACGTTTATAGAGGCCATTAGAGTAGAGAACGTTTATAGAGGCCATTAGAGTAGAGAACGTTTATAGAGGCCATTAGAGTAGAGAACGTTTATAGAGGCCATTAGTGTAGAGAACGTTTATAGAGACCATTAGTGTAGAGAACGTTTATAGAGGCCATTAGAGTAGAGAACGTTTATAGAGGCCATTTGAGTAGAGAACGTTTATAGAGGCCATTAGAGTAGAGAACGTTTATAGAGACCATTAGTGTAGAGAACGTTTATAGAGACCATTAGTGTAGAGAACGTTTATAGAGGCCATTAGAGTAGAGAAGGTTTATAAAAGCCATTAGAGTAGAGAACGTTTATAGAGGCCATTAGAGTAGAGAACGTTTATAGAGGCCATTAGAGTAGAGAACGTTTATAGAGACCATTAGTGTAGAGAACGTTTATAGAGGCCATTAGAGTAGAGAACGTTTATAGAGGCCATTTGAGTAGAGAACGTTTATAGAGGCCATTAGAGTAGAGAACGTTTATAGAGGCCATTTGAGTAGAGAACGTTTATAGAGACCATTAGTGTAGAGAACGTTTATAGAGGCCATTAGAGTAGAGAAGGTTTATAAAAGCCATTAGAGTAGAGAACGTTTATAGAGGCCATTGGAGTAGAGAACGTTTATAGAGGCCATTAGAGTAGAGAACGTTTATAGAGACCATTAGTGTAGAGAACGTTTATAGAGGCCATTAGAGTAGAGAACGTTTATAGAGGCCATTTGAGTAGAGAACGTTTATAGAGGCCATTAGAGTAGAGAACGTTTATAGAGACCATTAGTGTAGAGAACGTTTATAGAGGCCATTAGAGTAGAGAACGTTTATAGAAGCCATTAGAGTAGAGAACGTTTATAGAGGCCATTTGAGTAGAGAACGTTTATAGAGACCATTAGTGTAGAGAACGTTTATAGAGGCCATTAGAGTAGAGAAGGTTTATAAAAGCCATTAGAGTAGAGAACGTTTATAGAGGCCATTAGAGTAGAGAACGTTTATAGAGGCCATTAGAGTAGAGAACGTTTATAGAGACCATTAGTGTAGAGAACGTTTATAGAGACCATTAGAGTAGAGAACGTTTATAGAGGCCATTAGAGTAGAGAACGTTTATAGAGGCCATTAGAGTAGAGAACGTTTATAGAGGCCATTAGAGTAGAGAACGTTTATAGAGACCATTAGTGTAGAGAACGTTTATAGAGGCTATTTGAGTAGAGAACGTTTATAGAGGCCATTAGTGTAGAGAACGTTTATAGAGGCCATTAGAGTAGAGAACGTTTATAGAGGCCATTTGAGTAGAGAACGTTTATAGAGGCCATTAGAGTAGAGAACGTTTATAGAGACAATTAGTGTAGAGAACGTTTATAGAGGCCATTAGAGAATAGAACGTTTATAGAGGCCATTAGAGTAGAGAACGTTTATAGAGGCCATTAGAGTAGAGAACGTTTATAGAGGCCATTAGAGTAGAGAACGTTTATAGAGGCCATTAGAGTAGAGAACGTTTATAGAGGCCATTAGAGTAGAGAACGTTTATAGAGGCACTTAGAGTAGAGAACGTTTATAGAGACCATTAGAGTAGAGAACGTTTATAGAGGCCATTAGTGTAGAGAACGTTTATAGAGGCCATTTGAGTAGAGAACGTTTATAGAGGCCATTAGAGTAGAGAACGTTTATAGAAGCCATTAGAGTAGAGAACGTTTATAGAGGCCATTAGAGTAGAGAACGTTTATAGAGGCCATTAGAGTAGAGAACGTTTATAGAGACCATTAGAGTAGAGAACGTTTATAGAGGCCATTAGTGTAGAGAACGTTTATAGAGACCATTAGAGTAGAGAACGTTTATAGAGGCCATTAGTGTAGAGAACGTTTATAGAGACCATTAGTGTAGAGAACGTTTATAGAGACCATTAGTGTAAAGAACGTTTATAGAGGCCATTAGAGTAGAGAACGTTTATAGAGGCCATTAGAGTAGAGAACGTTTATAGAGGCCATTAGTGTAGAGAACGTTTATAGAGACCATTAGTGTAGAGAACGTTTATAGAGACCATTAGTGTAAAGAACGTTTATAGAGGCCATTAGAGTAGAGAACGTTTATAGAGACCATTAGTGTAGAGAACGTTTATAGAGACCATTAGTGTAGAGAACGTTTATAGAGACTATTAGTGTAGAGAACGTTTATAGAGACCATTAGAGTAGAGAACGTTTATAGAGGCCATTAGAGTAGAGAACGTTTATAGAGGCCATTAGTGTAGAGAACGTTTATAGAGACCATTAGTGTAGAGAACGTTTATAGAGACCATTAGTGTAGAGAACGTTTATAGAGGCCATTAGAGTAGATAAAGTGTCTGTCCGAATCTATTCATACAGACGAGTCACAAGGAATTGCCGAATACAAACAAGATGTCCGATGAAGCATTGTAGTTCTTTTATTATGTTGGCTCGGACGTATTTGGGGTTGGCTTTGAAGCCTTTGTTGTTTATGATACGGTCGAGAGATTTAGCTTTAGTTGTAAGGAAAGTGAACTTATCCGGATTAAGTTTCTATTCGAATTTGGCGAAGTTTTTCCAGTGCATGTATATCTGTTGTAATAAACTTAAAATACACTTTAAATCAAAGTATTGCTTATGTCCTGGCTGATACAGGTCTGCGAGTACAACTTTCAATCGACCGACAGCATTCAATCGGACACTGACTAGTGGCGAACTAAATCCCATAATGGTAGAATACACCTGCTTGTATTGAACCCACAATCTCATTGAATGGTTGATTTGGTAGACATATGTGAATGCCAAGCATAAGCAATCATATGTTAATAAGCCGTCTTCGTCACATTATCCCTGATCTCACGATCACACAAGTGACAGGGACGTGTGAATCGCCTTCATCGTAGGCGTGAGGAGGCTCCTCTGGTGTCATTTCCTCTCCATCCATGATTGAAGTGCTTCTATTGCTACAAGTAGCAGTACCATCTTTATCGTTGTTTGACTATGTTTGTGTCTTTTCTGGTTCATCAATAAACTGTTTGACCGTATCCTAAAAAAAAGCAGGATTCCTAATTCGTTTTCAGACAACGCACCAACTCGGTTGCCCCCCCCCCTCCCCCGAAACAATCGATACGCACTGTAGGCGAAGAGTTTTTACGTAGCGTGGTATGCGAGTGGCCCTAACAGTACGGGGGTTAATTATTCTATCAACTCGTCCTTTACCAAATCTGATGGTTTGTCGCACGTTTGAAGGTTTTACTCTTGGCGTCGGATACTTGATACGAATTCTACATAAATTTCGGAAGCGGAGATTCATCTATCTCCCTTACACGTTGCGTGTATCGATAGATTCTATTGGCTGGCGCAATTGATAGTGTTAGATCATGTTGAGACGTAACGCAATACCAATATACAGCTTCTCGAATAGAGTACCGTTTCCTGGCTGCTATTCGTTTAATTATGTGATGACACCGTTTCACTATACGATATGTTTTATTGGAAAAGGATAAGCCGAGATTTGTTTAAGCAAGTTTACTTTATGATCTTATGTCTGGTTGGTTGGTAACGCTATTTTGCATGCTCAGTCCGTAGTAATGTTCTGTGTTCCATGGACGGCATTGGATCTGAATATCCCCACAGATTGTTATCTGAGACCAGTAGTTGTATAATTCTGGTCGGAAGTCTGTGCTTGAATTTCAATACTGCATTCTGATGGTCTATTGAATATACATACCGTCTCATGGTAGATTACGTTTTGTCCTATAAGGATTGGGACGTTTAATGTGGTGACAAATACCTAATGCATGGGGACTGCTTCTTGTTCGACTGCTGGAAATTGAATAGGTGATGATAGAAGTAAGAAGAGTGTACGAAGGAATGGGCATAGCACCTCGTTTTTATACTGCATTAAAATCCGGTTCAGTATGTATTGTTGTAATATGAGTCTGATTTAGAACTGGAGATTTAGACCTTCGAAACAAGATGTGCTTCTATATGTTTCCTGAAAATAGTTGAATCATGTTATTTTTATCGTATATGTGCGTCCAATCACGGTTCCGATTGATGTTGGATCTGTGAGTTATCTAGTTATCATCAACAGTTACTTACGCCACTTACGTCAGCTAGCTCTTTGTCACGCTTCTGTGGATTCAGTTTTAATGGCTCGGCCGATCTAACATTATGCATCGCTTGCTATAACGCTCGTTGAATAATGCTTGTCCATGGTTCTGAGTAAATGTTAGGCGCGCCTGATTTGATATTTTCGCTCATCGGCATTGTACCTGATACGGAAAAGATAGTGCATGTGGTAATTCCTGCATTTCTTTTGTTGGTCGTGAACTTTGCTTTTCTTGAATTGTATTTTCAAGTCGGCCTACAAAATTAGTAAGTTTTTCACTATCTCATTGTTTGAGACCTCATGTTCAGTTGAGGCGTTGAAAGTTCATCATTTGGATTATATTTGTATCTACAGGGTATGCCTTTAGCTATTCAAAGGTGGGGATGTCTTGTTTAATATTTGCTGGAATATGCCTTCGTTAAAGATTTGTTTGGCAACCTTAACGAATTTGTCTTCCATTCGGGGTAATTTGAGATATCTGACAAAGCAGTTGATGTCGATGCTAGGTTCGTACACATTTTTGATCCCTCGTTGTACTACGTATGGATTGTTGTCGCATAACACTATTGTAAACCGTTGAGCTGTCAGCTGTGTGTGTGGTGGAAGCGTTTGTTAGAGCATCTAACATCTGATTGGAGATCTGATTGGAGTTCGTCGGTGATTTGTTTCGTCCGGTGTTCGTCTGTTTTGATCGAAATTTAATATCCACGATCTTGGCTTTTTGTATGCGAACGAATATTTCCGCATAAGAAATTACAGTGACATTCATTCTGTTTCTTTTCTTTTTGCACGCTGACACCAGTTGTTATATACCATGTATGACAGCAAAGAATGACAATAGCACGTTACTGACGAGACACGATTTTGTTAAGCAATTAACATTGCATGGGAAAAAATACTATAACATTTTGTGTCCCTATCTTCTCCCCACGAGGTTAGAGTCAATTTTTAATGTGGGGAAAATCCAGCTTTCCAAAAGCAGCACTCTGGATTAGGACAAAAATAAAAATTGACTCAGGACAACAAAAAGTATAGTAGCAAAACAGATACTACACTATCTTTGATTGGAAAAGCAACGGCAAATCTGGTAAATGGAGATAAACGAACGCAAGTGGAAGAGGGGGGTTGAAGATCGGTTCGTGTTGTGTGGGTAGTAAGTAAGATTTATTGTGCAGCTTGAGTCAGATCTGATTTGAGTAGACTATCTTTCTCTCTCTCTCTCTCACCCCATATATATATATATATATATATATATATATAAATGTATACGTAATATATATATAAATGTATATATATAAATGTATATATATATATATATATATATATAAATGTATACGTAATATATATATAAATGTATATATATACATGTATATATATATATATATATATATAAATGTATACGTAATATATATATAAATGTATATATATAAATGTGTATATATATATATATATATATATATATATATATATATATATATATATATATATATATATATATACACAACGTAAGTCCACAATAGTATTGCACCGCAACTGTAAATGCTTTAAGAATTTCTCCCTTTTAAAAAAATTATTTCTTTGTTCTTCTAACAAAACAATCAGGTTTCATTTATTTAATGTTAACCTTCAATATATTATAGATTAAATATGTCATACGTCAAAGGGATTTGCATATTCTTCTTTCTTCCTTTGCAAAACACGATCGTTCTTTTGTCAAAACGCTAATCTAATAATATATTTGGTTAAAAAGGGTTGTAAATCACAAAGTTACAAATCTGATTTTGTAATCAATAAAATTTGTTTAGTCAATTACACACAAACGCATTCACACATGCACATATATCAAAGGCTGCTGTTACTGGTACTATTAATATTTCTGTTAGCTAACAAAACGATCAACGGTGCGAACAACACCTGTTGAGACACCAAAAATAACAGCGCCAATAATAACATCAAATTATTCAACTGCAGAGTCAGGGCTAACTGTCTACTGATGAATAAGGATTTGCCAACTAATGCGTTATATACGGCTACTACGTACAATACGTACAATAACAATAAAAGTGTATATAGGTGCAACTGAAACACTTAAGGTTAGACATATCTACCATGTGATGAACCTCAGAAATGCATCATACGAAAATATCACAATCCTATTCAGGTATGTATGAGAGAAGAATAACAAAAATAACCATACCTACATTAAATGGAAGATTATCAGATTAGCACCCACTCGTGGAATAAATAGCCAAAACTGTAGTTAATTTCTGGAGAGAAATGCCACAAATGATAAACTTCAAACAAACAAAAAGGCCACCGAACATGTCATCTCAGCTCTGATTAGAACATATAGATTCACGGGTAAATAACACATAAACAGTCATACAAATAAATACAATTTAACACAACTAAACAACACAAAAATAACTTTAATTAACAAAATGTTAAGTGAAACTCCGTAACAAGGAAACATAAAATTCACTTACCAAAATGGTCAACAAAATATAGATAATCATATAAAGAGAGTTGTCTTACTTGATTAGTACAAATTAAATACAATTTAATTTAGACAAATCAAACCAAAAGACACATTTCACAATAAAATGTGCACTGAGTTACCTCACTGTAAGCAGATAGAAAATAAAGCATATGTATTAATAATAATAATAATAATAATAATAATAATAATAATAATAATAATAATAATAATAATAATAATTAAAAAGACAAGAACAAAAATATTACTAAACAAAAATAAAACTATAAAAACTAAAACAAAAAGAATTAATTAAATAAAAACATATTTTGTCCTGTAGTCATCACATTCTATGAGCGATGTTTCTGACAACGGGAGAAGAATTGCTGTTTTCTGGGTCGGAATCTATCCACCTAACAGCTATCGTTGGCTAGTTGAAGTAGAATTTTTTTTAGCTCTTTACATCAAGTGGCTTCATACCTTGTCTGGAGCGATTATTATAAAAAAGTTTGTGTTGTTAAATGGATGACACTCCGTGAAACTCCGTAACAAGGAAACATAAAATTCACTTACCAAAATGGTCAACAAAATATAGATAATCATATAAAGAGAGTTGTCTTACTTGATTAGTACAAATTAAATACAATTTAATTTAGACAAATCAAACCAAAAGACACATTTCACAATAAAATTCTACTGGCAGCGATTTTGTGTTGAATTGCAACAAAATGCCGGAAGTGTGTGAAAATAACAACACAGGAAAACTGAATCGTAATAGCGTGAAATCGACGGTTATGACTAAATAAACCATATTAGTTATTAATTGTTATAACGGTCTGCGAGAAGGCATCGACAACAGTATAGGTGGAAATCCTGAATTAAAGAGAAGTCGGATTTTAGCCATTAGCCATAAACTGGTAAATCAATATTTGACTCTGAATAGACATTCTTTTTACTGTTGTTGTGTCATAGCTTTTGCAATCAATATATGTACTTCGCTTCGCGTATTTTCAAAAATTATTTATTCCAGACCGGAGGTTTGATAATATAGATACATTCTTCTATGATCACCTAAAAAGAAAACTATGCTTACGTGAGCACGAATAAAAACAAACTTATTTGATGTAAGCGCCCTTAAATACACCATTATAATACCATCTACCTTCGTAGTACTTTCTTATTATTCGATTCTATAAGTTGTATATTTCTTCATTTTAAATAATTTTCGCTTCCTCATCATCGAATCCTTATTAATTCGGTCGTATAAAATCACCATCAACCAGGCTCAGTGTGAAAGTAACGATGGAATCTTAAGATTTTTTAAAAACAATTTTAATTCAATCTTTCATAATGGATTCTTCAATTTTAATTCGTTTTACCACTATCGTCACGTGTCTGAAGAAGACTCGTGAGAGTCGAAAGCGCCTGATACACATTGGGGCAAAGCGTTTGATTGCTGATTCGCCAGTGGACTAAAGGGATAACAAATGAAAAAGAAATTCCCGTTTCTCTTTAATCAAATATGTATCAATCTCTGTGTCTCACTCCCTCTCTCAATATATATATATATATATATATATATATATATATATATATATATATATATATATATATATATATATATATATATATATATATATATATATATAAGAAGTAGTGTTGCATCGTTGTTTATTGAGTAGTGTTGGAAGGGAGCGTGGCTCATAATTCTCGCGTTGCTGAGATGTCACGTATCGAGGGTAGGCTCGTTCTCTTGCTTTCCGGCTTGACTTCAAACGAGATACACACATGTCATGGGTGCTAGCAAGTCACAACACCCTCTCCCCGGTCCAGGGAGTACATTTAAATTGCGATTAATACCCAGGAAATCACAATAAAATATTTTGAACCATATAACTTGTTTGTGCGAGCATTACAACCCACGACCCTCCATCCAATCCATCCAAGTGTAAAACAAATGAAAGATGGTAAATGGCGAAAAGGCGAGATAACAATGGTCCATATATCGATTTGGTTAAATGACCGGTGATGTGCGATCAATGGTCCATTGAACCAGACAAAGAAGGAAAGAAAACAGAAAGTAGAAACCGAGAGAAGAGAAGGTAGAAAAGAGAGACGAAGAAAACGGAGCAAAAACATTGCTCCGTTTTTTATAAGTACAGTGTTAGCCGCTTCGCACGGACGTTCACAGTTTACGTTTTTTACAAGTACAGTGTTAGCCGCTTCGCACGGACGTTCACAGTTTACGTTTTTTACAAGTACAGTGTTAGCCGCTTCGCACGGACGTTCACAGTTTACGTTTTTTACAAGTACAGTGTTAGCCGCTTCGCACGGACGTTCACAGTTTACGTTTTTTACAAGTACAGTGTTAGCCGCTTCGCACGGACGTTCACAGTTTACGTTTTTTACAAGTACAGTGTTAGCCGCTTCGCACGGACGTTCACAATTTACGTTTTTTACAAGTACAGTGTTAGCCGCTTCGCACGGACGTTCACAGTTTACGTTTTTTACAAGTACAGTGTTAGCCGCTTCGCACGGACGTTCAGTTTACGTTTTTTACAAGTACAGTGTTAGCCTCTTCGCACGGACGTTCACAGTTTACGTTTTTTACAAGTACAGTGTTAGCCGCTTCGCACGGACGTTCACAGTTTACGTTTTTTACAAGTACAGTGTTAGCCGCTTCGCACGGACGTTCACAGTTTACGTTTTTTACAAGTACAGTGTTAGCCGCTTCGCACGGACGTTCACAGTTTACGTTTTTTACAAGTACAGTGTTAGCCGCTTCGCACGGACGTTCACAGTTTACGTTTTTTACAAGTACAGTGTTAGCCGCTTCGCACGGACGTTCACAGTTTACGTTTTTTACAAGTACAGTGTTAGCCGCTTCGCACGGACGTTCACAGTTTACGTTTTTTACAAGTACAGTGTTAGCCTCTTCGCACGGACGTTCACAGTTTACGTTTTTTACAAGTACAGTGTTAGCCGCTTCGCACGGACGTTCACAGTTTACGTTTTTTACAAGTACAGTGTTAGCCGCTTCGCACGGACGTTCACAGTTTACGTTTTTTACAAGTACAGTGTTAGCCGCTTCGCACGGACGTTCACAGTTTATATATTCTATTATTGTATTGTCGCTGTCAACTCGTGATGTTTTTTAATTTGTTTTCGTAGAAATGAATTTTTAAAAGAAAACGAACACTCTTAACAGAGAAAGATTGCAAACGGACTAGAAGTTGATTTCAAAATAGGACATTCAACTAATATTTACTTTATCTTTAATTTTTTGTTACATTATTATTGCTTTCTGTCACATGTCACGGACTCGACAAGTTGTCATAGTAGTTTTCTTCTTTTGTTTCTTTTTCTTCCAAATTATTCCACCAGCGATCAATCGCGCTGTGAGTAATGTTTGTATGAATATGTTATGTAGTTCATTGATTAATGCATATTTTGTGGACTTGTCGGGGACATAACGATGTGAGTAAAACCTTCGTAACAGAAAACAGGGCTCTGAGCAGTATTTCCTAGAGGATTTTTACGTGACTGGATGAAAAGTTTTACGTTGGTAAAAAATCTGTGAGTTGTCGTAATCAGAAAAATCTGAACAACAATGTGATATATTGTTATGCATTAGTATTAAACACAAAACTGCTGTAACCTGTTTACAACTCGACACACCTAGTAATAAAACAAGAAGTTACCCTTTCGACAGCTTCGGCATATGTGACAGAGATACACATCAATTTGTCTCCCTTCCGTCAACCAATCAAATGACATCAAAACACCATTATAAGCAGCTGACAACCTGCACAAAACAGGAGCATTTTTGACACACAAAAGGACTTTGGGGCTTTGCCTACAGATTCACTGTCAGACAATATAGCGATCCACCATAACGATGAGGACAATCAGCAGCAGTTACAGTACTCATCTAGCAGCGTTCCACAACAACTACAACGAGCAGCAGCGATTCTGGTTGCAACACTAGCAGCAGTTTCAGCACTGACATTGCGAGAACAATCAGCAGAAGCGGATCAAATTCTATCCGTTGCACAGCAGCAACTCCGCTCCTGCCAGCAGCAGCGCAAAGGCTAATAACCGTTGCTACATTCCAAACACTGCTGCACGGATCATCATACACTGCGACAAGTCGATCCTTAATGATTCAAGATGGCTAATGACCTTCCAATACTGCCACATCGTCAACATCTACTACATCAACTCTGTTCCTATTTACGACTTGCTAGTCGATGCAGCGATCCTGCTCGCAACAACATCCGATCCTGTCATCATCACCATCACCATCACCACCACCATCACCATCACCACCACCACCATCATCATCATCATCATCATCATCATCATCATCATCATCATCATCATCATCATCATCATCATCATCATCATCATCACTACCACCACCACCACCACCACCACCACCACCACCACCACCACCACCACCACCACCACCACCCGCTACAGATCATAAATAATTCTAAAAAGTTAAACCATGCAACAAAGAAATCTTAGATCGATCAGAAGTTTTCTTTGTATAATAAACATTCACGTGAATATTACTTTTTGTTGAAATTTCTTCCAGAAAATAAATACATATTTTATTTTTTTAGACACACATTTCTGGCCTTCGAGCTAGGATCAAAGTGTAGTTTCTGTTCGATCTGAGGAGGCCATCTTCACAGGTATTAGGGGAAAGGACGGCGATTATGACCGATTGTTCGAGGTTTCCTAATTGGGGCAAATGCTCCCAGGTCCGATCATTGCTATTTTAATACCCGTCCCGAGTGGTCTCTTTTGGTAAGATGGATCGCCACTATAAACTGACCTTGTGTCTAACTTTGCCGTCGTTGTCGGAGGAAGGTAAACAAATAAATGTAGAATTCGCTCCAAGATGAAAGTAAATTATACTTTGAAGACTGTCAAAGTGTTAAAGATGAACAGGCGCTTCTTGATATAACAAACAAAACAAACAAATAATGTTTTCCTTGCCTAATTGGTATTTTATAAAAACTAATTTTATCTCATGTAGACTTGTTATTGTGTATAACATTTCAAGTTTTAGTGTAAACAAAAATAGTTTTTATTTATTTAAGATGTTCAAATGTTTGTGACTTACGAAGATAATTCGTTAAGATGACTGGCGACTACTACGAAAGTTTCTGGAATTTTGCGAGTAGAAGGATGAACGCATGCCAACATTAATGGGGGGGGGGATGATCGAGACTATCGAATTTTGGTCGAGACCCTAAATCCGGCTTCAATTAATATGACATACATGATGGAGCCTTTTGGCTAAGATCAAAGTGTAGTATCTGTTCCGATGGATACTGCACCCCATAGACTGGTATTGTCTTGGCCTTCGGGGCTTGATTTACGCCGGTCTATGGGTCTGTCCTGTGCAGTTCTAGGAGGTCCACCCTCCCAGGCTTCGCCTCCCCTCTTTGAGGAGGAGTAAGTTTATTGCTTACTGCCTGAGGCGCCCCTACCGTGGAATGCCGACGGGGCTACCCAGGCAATTTTTAAATCTCACTTTCTCGACCCGACCGTGGGTTACATCTTACTTGTGGGAGTAAGATAAAAAAAACTGGCCTTGTGCCTAACTCCTGGAAAGGAGTAAATCAATACATGATGGCTGCGACAGACTTTAACATATTCCAGTTTCAAACACATGCGTGCAGCCTGTCCGTAGCAACTGCAGCTGCCCCTCCCTTTCGCCCTCTACGCTAACTTAAAAGACAAACAAATACAACCACATTTTTTTTTAACAAGTTGTTGATAAAATAGGCGATGTGTAGAATAAATATAATTTTCAAGATAGAAATAAATATTAGAAAAGTAACGAACGAATATTTGAAATCTACAGAGAATTAGAAGTAAATGTATTTTCATAAGTTGGCTAAAAAGTGCGCCTTTTTTTAGGCAAGTTGCGATGATAATAAATGAAACTCGTTCAAAATTTCCTTTTGTTTTGTTTCCACAAAGATCTTTCTCTCTCCTCTCTCTCTCTCTTTCTCTCTCTCTCCCTCTATCTCTCCCCCCTCTCTCTCTATCTCTCCCCCTCTCTCTCTCAAAAAAAAAAAAGAAAAAAAAAAGAAAGAATATAAATATCGCGCTTCGGTTTGTATGTATGATAAAAAGCCAAACACTTTATTCTCACGCTACAGAATCTAGCAACGCTTTCAAAGTTGGGACTTTAATACAAATAATTTGGCTAAGTCTATTTTATGAACTATATATCTCTCTCTCTCTCTTTCTCTCTCCCTCTGCCCTCATCTCTCTCCGTCTGTTTACGGTTCCTACCTATTTGCCAGGCCGTACCATTGCTCGGTAGGGGGAGAAAGGCTAGATGAATTACCGTATATAAGTGGCTCTCCCTCACTCTGCCGGTAAAAGATTAGCAGTTTTTAAACGGGTCGTGTTCTGCGTATACCTTATAGTTAGACAAGAAGAAAAAGAAGAAAAAGAAGAAGAAAAAGAAGACGACAACGTCTGATATTGATGACGTGCATTTCTAATTCTCTGAAGAAGAAGATATTCTCACTGAGTAGTAAAAAAGAAAGATTCCAATTAACCGCTACTTATTTTTCTGGTAAGTGGTTTTATTTAATCTTTTTTCTTATTTCGCTCCGATTACATGTTTCATGATCATTATCACAAAAAAAAAAAAAAAAACTCTTCTAAGGCATGATCGAAGATTCGACACGCATCTTATAAGTTTTATATTTTTGGATAATCTTTTCAAAATCTTCAAGAATCATTGAAATTTTCTTCGCTATAAAAATATTTAGTTTGACTTTTGAAGGTTTTAATGTTTCTCGTCGACTTTTCGTTTTGTTTGTTTTTTAATCTAAAATAATTAAAAATAAAACAACAAACATATTTCCTTATCTAATTGTTTTATTTGTTTGATTTTGTACTCGTTAATTTCCCCCAAATTCTTACTGATATAGCTTTTGGGGGGGGGGGAGGGGGCGAAGTTCGAGGTTTGAACGCTAAATCTCGCCGTAAAATTGGTCGGTTGCTACTATAAAGCAAAAAGTGAAACGAGAAATGGTGGGATAAAAAGGAAGGAATCTGCTCCTCGCACTATGGAATGATGGAGGGCACTTTTAATATTCATAAGAGCGGGTTTTGGACCGCTTGCCTCAAAGTTTTCCTCTTTCTACTGTCATCGGTGATATACTTTAATGGTGAGGATTTACTTAACACTTCTTTGTCTGAATTGTTTATCCCCCCCCCCCTCTATCTAATTTGTACAAGGAATTCCAGTTATCGCAAAAAACTAATATAAACGCTTCTTGTCATTGTAAGCCTTACAGACTCAACCAAACAAAGAAAGCCGGAATAAATGTATCGTCGTCAAGCAGTCCAGATTTCGCCGTGTGTCTATTTTACTTCACAATTAAATCGAGAAGAATTAATTCACAAGTTTCTGCAAGTTACGAATCTTTGACCTGCTTGATTCTCTTTGGTTGGCACTGGTTCACCCCGATTCTTTTTTAAAGTCAGGTACTCACAAAAGGGATCACCGAAAGGTTTTCAGTATCTCAAGTGAGAGTGATGCTATGGATCGGACAGAGCTCGAATATGTCCCTCCGCCAAAATGATTAATCCCTTCAATTTACGTTTCTGTTCCCACTTCATACTACTATTACTACTACTACTACTACTACTACTACTACCACTAGTGCATGTAGTAGTATTAGTGGTAGTAGTAATGTGGACCCTTTATTTATTATTCTGTATAAATGGTAACAAACTTTGTACCGAATTATTTTATTTGGTAGGTAGTAGTAGTCATGCAAATGAAATCGTACCGTTACTAACTATCCACCCTGATGACTTATTTCCAAGATAAACTAAGACAAATGGATGTACACCTAATGGAAAATTCCATAAACTCACACAGCGTATAAGTAGCTCAAGTTTAACTAACTTTTGCAGATTGCGAACTTAGGACAAGGAGAAAGTAACAACGCTTCTAACAAAAAATATCGTTACATTTTCCCTACATTTTTTCTGTAATATAAAAATCGACAACAAATCAATATATTTATTGTTGATAACTAATCTGTTTCCTGTGCCTTCTCAAGTCGAAACCTTAGGATTTCTCTTAAAATAAGGGAGTAATAAGGGAAGAAAGTTTATATTGAATGAGTTCCAATAACATCGGTTGTAATTATAATTTAAAAAAGACACTCGTAAAGCTTTACAACAGATAATACCTG